>OU342743.1:464547480-465147480 GCA_910589775.1 Avena eriantha
TCAACCAGTGGTCATTGCATGTGTGTTCTTTTCCACAAACCACTTATGGATGAACCAGTGGTCATTGCATGTGCGTTCTTTCCACAATCCACTTATGGATCCACAAGTGTTCATTGCATGTGTGTTGTTTTCCACAAACCACATATGGATCAACTAGTGGTCATTGCATGTGTGTTCTTTTGACAAACCACATGTGGACCCACTAGAGTCATTGCATGTGTGTTCTTATACTAAAACCAGCACTAGACTCATTGCATGTGTGTTCTTTTCACAAACCACACATGGATCCACCACTGTCATTGCATGTGTGTTCTTTCCACAAACCACACATGGATCAACAAGTGGTCATTACATGTGTGTTCTTTTCACAGACCACATATGGATCCATTAGAGTCATTGCATGTGTGTTCTTATACTAAAACTAGCACTAGAGTCATTGCATGTTTGTTGTTTCCACAAGCAACTTATGGATCCACCAATGTTCATTGCATGTGTGTTATTTTCACAAACCCTACTTAAGTGGAAGAAGATCAATGCCAAAAATTTACCGCACATGAAACCCTACTTAAGCACCGAAGAATGCCATCTAATGGCTCATAGACACTCACCCCTACATGTGGCGCACATCAATGGAAACGCGTGGTAGTGGTAGCATCGAACCATCGCTGCATGTTCCCCACTACGTGCGAGAATCAAGGAGGAATAGTGAAACCCAAAGATTACGCGTGACTTGTCAAATCGCGGTCAGACTTCGGGGCCCACCTTTGTCACGTCCAATCAAACCGCTTGTGCAAGCAACTGACCTCATTAGGTCGTCAGCACTGACGTCATCAAAGAAACTCACTCTAGCAGGAGCTTTATCTTTGACTTATCTAGTCCTCGGTCGACTCTACGACTCGACCAAGCACTCGGGGGCTACTTCTAATAGGAGCGCTGGCCGGACACCCAAACATTACAAAAAAGGCATAAAACTGTCATGACAAATGTACAAGACATTTTTATCTCACCCCCTCTATCGAATTAACGATTCGATTGCGGACTGGAGGGCTCCTCCCATAGGGAGCGCTGAAATCACAATCGGCAAAAATGAAACTAATGACAGCAATCGACAATTGTTCAAAGTTCCCACTCGAGTCGGCGACTCGAATAGGCACTCGGGGGCTACTCCCATAGGGAGCACTGGTCGCGCACCCTATGAAACAAAAACAATTGTACATGGCAAAAGTGTTGACCACATCCGCACCATAAGCATTCGAAGCATTCAGCGACTCTGCCTCACAATCACTAAACATACCCTTCAAAGAGACAACTTCTCCTGGGTCACACGAATCACCTCCGTGGTGAATAAACTTTTGGATGCCACCTTAATAACGTGAAGGTAAGACCTAAAAAAGTCCCGGTAACGCACCTGATGTGCTCTACCAGAAATAATCCGTGCCTACATGCGCGATGAAAAGCCTTGTCGGACATGTCGAGTGCTCACACAAAAACACTAAATTCGACTCTATAAGACCTCCGCGACAGGAGTCGAATTACACTAGCGTGAGTCCGGATTCGAGTAGATAGTGTTGTTTTGCCCTATGGCAGTTAACTGAACCCGATATGTTGGATGAATCAGGCACCCATATCAATAATCCCTATGACATAAAATACGGCATCCGAAAGAACTTCGGATGAGCCTATATCTCATACACTGGAAAGACTTATAGTCTCCACCCGAATCTATGATTCGGCTAGACACTCGGGGGCTACTAACATGGGTAGACCTTACATGGGTAGACCTTACAGGTCCAGCCCAAGAAGGAGTACACGGTGTGAACATAACCCATTAAAGATTCGGGTGGCCCACATGAGTTCGACTACTTGAAGGACACAACAAAGTGTAGATAGAAATTTAAAGGGAAAATCCTAATCTATAACCGACTCGACCTGCTATCCCGAGACCTAGCTTCTCTATATAAGGGCTAGGAGGGGCAGCGAGGAGGATAATACACAACCCTAGCATACACCTCGCTAGATTGCATCTACGTACCCTTGTAACTTTCGACTCACTCATAATCAAGAGCAGACGAGCAGGAGTAGGGTCCTCTTCGAGGCCTGAACCTGGGTAAAACCTTGTGTCACCTATGTGCTTGTTTGCCAGCCGATCGATGCCTCCAGTCCTCCCCACTACCTCGAACCTAAGTCCATCAATGATGGGCATTGATGAGTTAACCGCTCGTTAGGTTCACATGTGGGCACACGCCCAACCGCCATCGTCCGATACCATGCATGTGACAGCCGATGCGCCGAGCTGCACGACGACACGCGAGGTGGAATTTCCGAACCTAAGGTTGGTCCTACGTGTGCCATCTCAGTACCATGTCTATGTTAGACCATACAAGCAGATGCATTTCTACATTTGTATCGAGAAGACCAACAGGGAGTTGTAGTACTTATGATGTCATGAAGTGTAAGACTTAAGCGACGCTACTTCGGCGTGGAGAGCATAAGTGTTGTGTGAATGTATCCCAGTTGCATTTTTTAAGTACTCCTTAATAATTTGACGAGTTTTCTTATCCTATGGATAATAATAACTTGCATCAACTTGTTGTTGTCACCTTGGAAAGTCCGCCTTCTCAAGACAAACTGGCAATACCGCATGCTCCCACCTGTCAGTGTCACGTGTTCCGTGGGCCCACCAGCAAGTGTCACATCCCCTTTACTTCTCTTCCTTCCCTAATTCTCTTCCTTCCCCTCGAAACCACTGTCCCTAATTCTCTTCCGTTGTATCATAGCCATGCAACCTCAAGCCGACAACGCTTCTAGCTATCTCTCCCGCAACCCTTCATTTCTTCCTTTTTGTCTAATGGTTGTAATGTGAATTTGGTGGTTTGTTTACATGTAGTTACGTGGATCATGTTGCATGCAAATGGCACAAACACAATTTGTAAAGTGGAAGTACTTACACCCTATTATTGCACTAAAAGCAACTATCCATATTTCTCAATATATCTCGCCAAACCCATTATAATAATTGTACTCACACTAAACACAACTGAAATTGCAACCAACCTAAACAACATCTAAACCCATATCACGACATTGTCATCGAAGTCCACCTTGATTGGTGACCCTGTCGTGCCCTTCCCAGCGACATCCAGTCCTGCCCGCGGCTTGCCCTTCACCAATGAGGTAACAATAGCGTTCTGCATTGCTTCGTCACCGTTGTCCTCCACATCAGAATCGACAATGATGAAGGGGACGGGGGTGGCATCGACCGAGCCTCGTCGCACCTAGCGGCTCCTTCTCAGGCTCAACGCCGCATCGGTCCTTCTATAGATAGGAGGGGCCAAGCTCAGAGACGAAGCGCAGCTGTTCGGCTCAAGAAACCATGGCCATTTGATATTGCGACGGTAGGATCTTGGGGTGGATCCGCCATGGCCTGCGCGACCGTGAGCGTTGGAGTGGATGGATCTGCCAGCACGAACAATGACAAGTTCTGGGGTTGTAGGAGTGTGGGCCAGGCATGTCTGGTTCTTAGCAAGGCCTCCAAGCGATATGTACACGGCCATGGTGCCAAAAAAATCGGTCAATGCACCAAAGAGGGGATTTGAACCACGAAGGCGCGAGGTTTCGTTGACACGTTTGCATTCTTGGTCCCCCACCTTTCAGCCGAATGTGGATTATAGTATTCATCTTGAGTTAAGCGGAGATAAATCACGCTTCACAGTGCCCCTACTCTGACATCCAAAGGCTCCTCTTTCCTCTGCCCTCTCCCCCTCGCTCATGGCTCATAGCTCATGCAGTTCGTCTCGGGCGGAATTAGGGTCGACTCAATGCCAACCTACGGGTGCCCCCATCAGGTACCGGAAGACTCCCTACAATTACTACCTCGAGATGTTATGTTTGTGCGGTGAGAAGATGCTAAGATGTATTTCATGGACCGACGAAAATACTGCAGGAAAATTCAGCAACTGCAGCATCAAAGCGGTAACTTTTATGCTAGGTACAATGGTAACCCAAATATGGGAAGCATAATGTAATTCTTTTTTGTCTCCTTTTGATTATTCTCAAAGGGAGGGGACCTAGCTTTGATATGTTTGTGTGGATCAAAAAGCCCCTGACAGGTTTTCACAAAGAGCTTAATCATGATCTTCATGATGCTGTGTGGGACAAGAAAGAGGAGATTTGTGCATTGGAGCGAGAGATCCGAGAGCTTCACGAGATGTAGGGGAAGGAGGAGCAGGGAGGTGGTGAGGTAGACGGGCTCAAGATTAGGCTAGAAAGTGGAAACTATTTCCTCATTATATGGGCATTATTTGTTGCCTTTGAAGTTTATGTTGCCATGTCGTTGTCTAGCAGCTAAAATAAGTTGCTGCTTCATGGAGTGTAGCTTAGAACTTGTTTTTTTAGCTCAGAACCTTATCATAAGTGTAATGCCAAAAGTAGGGATTAATTAAGCGCTTATAAATAAGTTATGTATGTCCCACTAACATCCATCAAATTTGGATACCCGCTCATCCCTAAGCTATCACGGTCCCGGTGTTGTGATTGTCCAGATAGTAGTGGCACAGTCACAATTTTGGATTCAATTAGTGTCCTCGGTGTCGTCAGACTGAAGACATGTACACCGAGAAGGGGTCCTCGAGGCATGTGGAAAAGGGGGGTGAGACGACGGTACTCTAGGATAGTGAGCACACAAGCTTTACCCAGGTTCAAATCCGCGGGCTTTGGAATGATCCTATTCATGCTGTCAATCCAGTAATACGGCAGAGCCGGAATATGGGTTTCCAAGGTTTCCCCTGTGCGAGTTGAGATTGTAGAATATTGGGTTTCCCTAAAGGCTGGTCCCTAGGACGGCTTATATAGATATCCGACCTAGGGTTTACATGAGAGACCTATCCATCTACAACTAAGAGTCGGTTATAATGTACATCTTGGACAACAAGTAACTAAGCAGGCCTAAGTTAGTAAATCTTCTGGGCCTTTCCATAGATGGATGGACCTCCGTCTTCTCTCCCTGACTAGGTCTCCCGTGGAGCAAAGCTCTAAGTAACTTTCAGCGAGTCACGGTGGGTATACACGGAAAGTATATCCCCAATAGTAGCCGTCAGAAGCCTCCAAGATCCAGAGTTGGATTTCATCGTCTAGCTTGATCTATCTTTGGCTTGTAGAATCTTGAAGGGTTCCTATAACTCAAAAGAAATGTGGGATCCTAGTCTGAAATCGAGTCGGACCCGTGAGTACATTATTCAGTTTTCCAACTTGAAATTCAAATCAAGCCGGAACATGGTCTCTGACGTAACCTGACATATGTCAAGGTGAAGTCACGTCACTAACAGACACTTCTGATAGTGTGGACGTTGGTGGGTCCATTTATCATGGAACCGAGGGCTGTTTTAATGCGCGCACGGAGATCGAGGAGGCGTAATCTTCTCGAGGAGGTTACCCAGCTCCTTCCACGACGCGTGGCATGTTCACTATTTGTTTCACACGAATCTTGGCACAAACGAGAGATATAAGGGGTTCAGATCTCCTTATTCTTCCTTACCAGTGCCCTTGCTTTCTTCTTCCTCCCAACGCCACCGCGCGCTAGCTCCTCCTTTCCTTCCTCCCAATCACACAGCACCACCCATCGACGGTCTCTATTGTCCCCAAAATGGCTGATGCTTCCTCTTCCGGTATGGCGGCGACCATGACGGCATCTCTGTAGTGGCGGAGAAGGATAACTTCTACGGAGTGTGGATATCGTGCGTTCTTGATGACAAGAAACTGTGCATCATTGAGAAGGAAGGTCTCCTCCATGCCGGTGATTAACAGAGCGGCTTCGACAAATCATTCTCACTCCTCACGCAAAGAGAGGGTCCAATTCGGCACTCACCTTGACAGAGGTTTGAGATTTCCCCCCTCAGAGTTCTTTTCTGAGGTTATGAATTACTATGGAGTTCAACTCCACAACTTCCCCCCAAACACAATTTTAGAACTTAGCCCTTACGCTTCTTTGTGTGAGGGTTATCTCAGAATAAAACCAAGTCTCATCTTGTTCCGGTACTACTTCGGTACCTAGAGAAATTCTATCTGACATGGGTATATCCTATAGGTACTCGAGCTTGGTATATACGGCCTGAATACAACGGAAGCCCATGGCGTTGCCAAAGCCCATATGGAGAAACTTGAGTAACCTACGGACTCTCGATTGCTTGTGGAACAAGAAGAAGCCAAAGATAGAAAGTTTAAAGGGAAACCCTAACCTGTTACCGACTCGACCTGCTACCCGAGACCTCACCTATCTATATAAAGGCTAGGAGGGGGCGGCGAGGAGGACACACACAACCCTAGTTTCCACAACCCTCGCCAGATTGCATTTGCGCACCATTGTAATCTTCGATTTCTCTGTTAATTGCACGAGCAGACAAGCAGGAGTAGGGACCTCTACGAGGCCTGAACCTGGGTAAACCTTGCGTCCATATGTGCTTGTTTGCTAGCCGATTGATGCTTCTAGCGCTCTCTCCTTTTCCAAAACCCAAGTCCATAACAATAGGCATTGATGAGTTAAACCCTCGTCACTATCACTTCCGATAATCCTTACATTACCGGAACTCTTAGCTTGACTCTTAGGAGAGACTGAGTCTACCCCAAGATTAAGGATATCGAGTCAGTGAAGAAATTCCCATCCAGATTCTTTTACCATAAGGACAGACCGGCTCCCGGCAAAGAAACTGCTTTGCCGACTTTTGTTGATGGTGTCGGCATGCCCCAAGAGTCCTAGGATCCGGAAGCTTCGTATCTTCCTGACGATTTTATTCTTGCCAAGAGACGGATCAAGTATGTGATGAATCACAAGTCCCTGAATAAGCACTGCCGAAAGGACCACTTCCCGCTACCGCGAATCGACCAAATCATCGACTCCACCGTGGGATGTGAGCACCTCTGCTTCCTCGACGCCTACTCAGGCTATAATCAGATTCGAATGAAGGAGGAAGATCAAGAGAAAACGGCGTTTACAACGCCTTTTGGTGTGTTCTCCTACAACACAATGCCCTTCGAGCTAAAAAACGCAGGATTAACCTATCAGCGGTGCATGGAAGCTTGCCTCAAGAACCAACTTGGTCACAACATCCAAGTCTATGTTGAAAACATCGTAATCAAGACCAAAGGGGAAGCTTCACTAATCGATGATTTACGCGAAACCTTCGCCAACCTCGACCGCTACCGGATCAAGCTCAATCCTGACAAGTGCGCCTTCGGCGTACCATCTGGGCAACTACTCGGGTATCTCATCTCCGCGAGAGGGATCGAGGCGAACCCGAAGAAAATAAAAGCCATACTGGCCATGGAGAAGCCGAAGAACATAAGAGGTGTCCAGCAGCTGGCTGGGCGAATCGCGGCGCTCAGTCGATTCATCAGTCGAATGGGCGAAAAGGCACTACCTTTCTACCAACTTCTCCACAAATCTGACAAGTTCGAGTGGACTAAATAGGCACAGGAAGCATTTGAAGATCTCAAGCATCTACTGTTCCCCTCACCAGTACTGGTGACCCCACGCGAAAGGGAACCACTGTTGCTATACATCTCCGCCACCAACGAGGTGATCAGCACGGTGCTCGTGGTAGAACGAGCCGAGGAAAACAAGGTCCACATGGTATAGCACCCAGTCTACTACCTCAGCGAGGTACTCACGCCAACAAAGCAGCGGTACCCGCACTACCAGAAGTTGGCATATGGCCTCTTCATGACAGCCAGGCGACTGCGCCACCACTTCCAGGGGCACCCAATCGTGGTGGTCAACGACGCCTCGCTTGGACATATCCTCAACAACCCCGACGCCACCAAACAAGTCGCGCTTTGGGGAATCGAGCTGTCTCCACGAGACATTACATATGAAAAACGTGATGCGATCAAGTCGCAAGTTCTCCCTGACTTCCTCGTGCACTAGATGGAGAATCAGCTCCCTGAAAAACCAGATATGTCCTATCTCTGGACAATGCACTTCCACGGATCCAAGCGAAAGGACGGAGCTGGCGCATGTGTCATACTGACATAACCCCAGGGAGACAAGCTGAAATATATTCTGCGAATGCAATTCACCGCCTCCAACAACAAAGCTGAATACGAGGCCCAGCTACATGGAATGAGGATGGCAAAAGCCTGCGGCGCCAAGAGGCTCATAATATACGGCGACTCCAAGCTGGTCGTCAAGCAGACAATGCACGAGTGCGACGCACTGAACGACAATAGGATCACCTACCGCGATCTCTACGACACACTCGAAGGGGACTTCGACGGTTGCGAGATGCGGCACATAGGTCGCGAAAGCAATGAAGAGGAAGACGCACTCGCCAACATTGGCTCTACCTGCGCCCCCATACCACCTGGGGTATTTCTCGAGCGCATCTGCGAACGCTCCATCAACCAAAGGCCGCCGAGAAGAAAACAAGCGCAACAACAGACTCGGGGGCTACGTCACCCAATTAGCCAATGGCACTCGACAACCTGGAGCTCGACACAGGACTCAAAGGACCAATGGCGATCATGATGATCGAACCCTCTTGGACTCAACCCTACACCACATACCTTCTCAGCAATAGGCTGCCGGACGACCTGACTGATGCGCGACAAATCACACGACGATCCAAGGAATTCGCCATCATCAACGGAGAACTATACAAGCGTAGCATCACAAGAGTACTCCAACGATGCGTCTCCAACACTGATGGAAGAGCCATTCTCCTCGACATCCATGAGGGGACTTGCGGACACCACGCCGGCAGTCGCGCCCTCGTCCCTAAGGCTCTACGAGCTGGATTCTACTGGCCTACGGCCATGCGTGACACCAAGGACATCGTCCAAAAATGCAACGCTTGCCAGCGATTCTCGGATAAACCACACGCACCTGGCGCAGAGCTCCGACCAATTCCATTGGCCTGGCCCTTCACGCAATGGGGACTCGACATGGTCGGAAAACTCCCAAAGTCCTCGAGAGGAGGCTACGTCTAGCTCTTGGTCGCAGTCAACAAATTCACCAAATGGATAGAGGCCATGCCGGTGACTAACCAGTCAGGAGCCAGCACGGTTAAGTTCTTCAAGTCCATCGTCTATCGCTTCGGAGTGCCACATAGCATCATCATGGACAATGGAATGAACTTCACCTCTAAGGAGTTCCTGGGTTTCTGCGAAAACCTAGGAATCAACATAAGCTATGCCTCCGTAGCTCATCCATGGAAACGATCAGGTCGAAAAGGCCAACGGCCTCGTCCGCGGCGGAATCAAGAAGCGACTCCTTAGGCCACTCAAACAAGCCATAGGATGCTGGCCAGACGAGCTGCAATTGGTACTCTGGAGCCTACGCACAACCCCAAACAGTGCCATGGGGTACACCCCGTTCTTCATGGTGCACGGTGCTGAAGCGGTGCTACCCGCAGAGGTACGATACAAAGCACCGCGAGTGGTCGTTTACAGCGAGCAAGAATCAACTCTCGCACTCGAAGACTCCGTCGACCTCCTTGATGAGGCACGGGAAATCGCCGCGGAAAGATCAACGATCTACCACCAGAACCTGCGCAACTACCACAGCTGAAGGCTACGCCCCAGGTCCTTCATCGAAGGAGACCTGGTCCTGTGACTGAAACAACAAGGGCATCTCAAGCTCGAGTCCCCCTGGGAGGGACCATACATGATTACAGAAGTAATTCTAGGGGCGCCTATGGCCTTAAAGATTTCGAGATAGGAGTCGCGTACTCCAACCCCTGGAACATCACGCAGCTGCGGTGCTTCTACCCTTAGTCATCTTTTCTTTTTACATTGCAAATAAGGCTATTCAGCAAAGGCTACTTAGCCACACATAGTACCTCGTACTATCCTACAAATAAATAAAGCTAAGTTCCCCAAACTCCGCATTCTTTTATTTATTTTTTGCAATTTACCCACTCGGGGGCTGCGCCACCCTATACACATTTGTTCTACGAACCAACGCGATATCCCGAATAGCTGACGCACTAATTGAACCCTTGACAAACACTAACCCAGTTGCAACGCACCTGATAGGTTGGCAAGGTGCTGAGATAAACACGAGTCAGGCTAACGAAAAGGAATCGCATAGTGCAACGCACTCGCAAAATATACGAGCTAACAAGCTCTTTATATACATCAATGTCAATCAATTGTACATAGCATATATATATGAACTTTACAACACTAGTGCAATTATGTGCAGGATACAAACTAAACTACTGTTGCAACAAGAGAACGTTCGTCTGATCCTCGAAGAAGTCGACAATTTCCTCCGCTGGGCGATCCACTACCTGGTAGTGAGGAACCATGTTCCAAGTCGAACCTGCTGGCGGTGCTGGCGGTCCAGCAACAACCGCTGCAACATCCACATCAGGCCTGTGCAGTCGCACCAGCGACAGAGCAGCCTTGGCACCAGCCACTAACTATTGCCGTACACACTCGCGGACTGCACTCAAGTCTCGAAATTTTGCAAGAAGGGCCAGCAGTTTCGATCGAACGGCGTCCAACGGAAACATCATCTGATAGATATTCCTTAAGCACGATTGCGATTTCTTCAGGAAATGCAGCACTCGTGAGGCACGATCGTGCACGGTCGCCAATGCGATTGTGCGATCATGATCCACCCAGAAGTACCCGCTCGCCTGAAGATGCTCTTGGGTCAGGTCATTCATGCGAACGACAATCCTGTCCTTCTCATCTTGCGGATGGCGTGCACTGACAACTATACCAAGCAAAGGAAAAAGTATGAAGACAACGAACTACCGCGAGTGGCTACAAGAAAAGATAAGGAAGCAGAAAGCTAACACTTGAATTGGTCGCCCAGCTGCGTCACCTACCCTAGTAGATATTGCTCTCGGGCAGTGGCCTTCTGCGCCCTCGACTTCCATACATCCACGTTACCACGGAGCATGGGCAGTTCGCGCTCTAACTGCTTAACACGGGAGTCACAAGAGCAGAAACAGCTCCTCCACCCTTGAGCGCGACTTCGCTAAGGTATCATCAGTGGATGGCATATTCTGAGGTTCACTCGAAGGACCACTCGATGTGCCCTATCACAAGCCAAGCAAGATATAATAAGAAGACCAAGCAATACATGGGCAAAACTCAAAGTGCATTCAAGTATAACAAAAATATCAACAAATGCACCCGCCAACAACATGTTCCAGACAAAAGGAGTCAGGCTATTAACTATTACAAATATGAGTACTAAGGAGAAACTGGCTTCTTTGACTTAGACTTCATTTTGGGGGCCTCATCGAGTATGTGGCAATATCAGACGCCGCAAACTTTCCGCCGGCCCCTGACGCCGCAGCCTTCACTGCCTTCTTGGCTCGCTGCTGCTCCTCAGAGTACTTCGCGACTGTGTTGATCAGCCGCGGCCCGTACTTGCCATGGGGAGTTGCAAAAGGAGCAAAGACTACCTGTTGACCATCCATGCTGACAGGCATTGCTTTGGAGACCGCAGCAGGATCAACCTCGACACCATGGGCTTGAACCATCGCGAGTGACATAGAAGCGCCAGCCGCACGGAGTGAGTTCTTGAAGCCTGCAGGAATGCCTCTAGCAAGGGACTCCACCAGATCATCTACATTCTCGATCAGCTCAGCTTTAGGCGCCAGCTCCTCACAGAGGCGACTGAGTACGCCCTTGGCCTTGATCAGCATCCCCTGAATGGAAGCACTGCGATCTTGAACTGCCACGATGGCACCTGCCAAGGCATCATCATGACGGAGCGCCTGGGTGTCGAAGCTCAGACCGCCGGCATCTACACAAGAGCAAAGTGTTGGCACAAAAAGTCAGCACAATAACAAATTCGAAAGAAGGGACACGACAGAAATCTAGACGAAGGAATACCTGAAAGAGCCTTGGCAATCGAGAGGAGTTGTTCTTCGAACAACTTATCCCTAGCCACGATGGAGGCGCGTAAATCCTCTTTGCGTTTCCGCGATTCGTCAAGCGCTGCGACTGCTTCATCGCGACCCTTCACCGCCGCGGTGAGCATCTTTTTGAGGGAAGCAGCATCGCGAAGGAGTGCGTTATGCTCAGCTGCGAAACAAATAAAGACAGACCGTTAGTCGATTATATCACAAGGATGAGGAAGAAGAAGCAAAAGACACACACTTTCAACCACGCAATGGCGATTGTCCAGCATCGCATGTTGGCGACCCATTGCAAGCACCTGCTCCGCCAGGGGAGCAGCTTCCTTCACAATAAGCTGCGACGAGAGAAACAACAAAGGATCAGCAGATTGTATGGATGATAAATTCGACTACAAAAATCAGAAGATGCAACATTACACATACGTGATCCTCTAGTGACTCCGAAGTCGATTGACGCGCAGCCATCCAGACAACCATCTGATGCTCCACATCGTATGGAGAACTTGATGAATTATGCCCGGAGTGGGCCACCAATGGAGGAGAAGGAGTCCGCTCAGCCACTTTCTTGGCCTTGGAGGCCGCGACTCCAGATTCTTTCAAAAACTGGATGTCGCCAGAAGATGACGACGCCGGTTGATTGCAGCACAAAACCAAACTCAGGAAAATGCAACTCCAAATAAAGAACCTATAGAAGAATTGTATACTTACCAATCAAACTTGTCAAAATCGAAGGTTTGGCCCTCCGACTCCGACGATGACTCCTTCGGCTGCCGCATCTTCTTGTGGAAGGATGGGGCCACAACACTCACAGGAACGGCAGGTATCGGCGACTCCGCACCAATATCTTGGCCTTCCGGAGTCGAAGGAGATGATGCATCCGAATCCTTGCTGCGCAAATGCTTGCGAGTGTCCGGACTGCTGGACTCGAGGGCTTCCTCCTCCCTCTCAGATGGGATGGTCGACTCCGACTCGTCCTCTTCTAAAACTTCACGAGGAATAACCCCCTCAGGAAGAGGGGGCATACAGGGAGACACCTTCCAATCCTGCATACAGGAAACAAGCCAGCACAAGTCGAGAAAAAAGAAGCATTCGACAAACAAAGGTACTTCGTAGCACAACCATACCTCAGAAGGAGGATTAGCAGCATTGAATGGAGGTACGACTGGTTCACTGGGGAGCACATCCTTGGCGGTGTACTTGGTGACTAGTCGCACCCTTTTATCTACTTCACTCGCGGAAATGCCATCGATAGATACACGAGTGACATCGTCCGCGCCAGCCCACTGGAACATAGGCTGGACTCTGGCCTGCAGAGGCTGGACACGATGGCGCAACCACGTGCGAATAAGAGCGCAACCTCCCTCTTCTTTACCCATGCGACTCTCGAGGTTGCAGACACGCTCGTACAACACATATGTCTCCTCAGACTCGCCGGGCATCACCACGTTCTTCCAGGAGCGCCTCCTCCTGCATGGCGCCGCGGGATCGAAAGACGCGAGTCCGAAGTGGTCTCCATCGGCCTTCTGGTCGCGGATGTAGAACCACTTGTCCCTCCACCCTTGGACGAATGCCATGAGTTTGATGTAAAAATATGTGACAACGGAAGCGACGTGGATACCACAACCTCCTACATCATAGACTACGGAGCCAGACACCGACTAGCGCTTCAGCTTCAAGAGACGCTTGAAGAGACCAAAGTGTGGCTCGATTCCGAGCCAGCACTCGCAAAGGGTAATGTAGCAAGCAACATGGAGGATGGAGTTGGGGGACAACTGGTGTAGCTGGAGCCCATAGAAACAAAGGAGGCCCCTAAAGAAAGGATGCAGGGGCAGAGAAAGACCGTGGATGATGAAATCTAGGAATATCACCTGGAAACCAGCAGGAGGACAAGGGGTTACCTCAACACCTGGGACTCGCGAGTCACCGACCACGGGAGACAGAACTCCGTCTTGCCGCAGGAGACGGAGCTCAGACGACTTGATAATGGACACGCGCCATTGGTGCATGCTCCCTTCTTCTTCCCAGTGGTGTTGGTGCCCGCAGCGGCGGAGCCGCCCATCTTCTTGGCAGCAATCGTGGTGACGCCAGACTCAGCGGTGGCACCTCCCTTCTTCTTCCCCATCTTGTGGTGGCGATGAGAACAAATAAAATAGCTCGGGAAAACACGGAGTTGGTCCAGCGCCACGAACGTAACGAACTCTTGGAGGAAGAGAGGAGCAACAATGGAGATGGAGGCAAAGGCAGAGAAAAGAGCAGATGGGAAAAAATACCATCGCAGCACTGCTACTTAACCCCTGGAAGATGTAATCCAACGGCCAGCAGAAACCCTATCAGACACGTGGCGCCCATCATGATCGACACGTGGAGGACCTGAAGCACGAACTGTCCCCCACTACCCCCATTACGCGCGAAAATCGAGGAGGCGCAATTAAAACAAAGATTACGCACGCCCGGTCAAGTCAGGGTTAGAAAATGGGACCCACCGCTCGTCACGTCCCGTCAAACCCGCTCACGTGGGCAACTGAGATCATCACATCGTCAGCACTGATGTCATCCAAAATTGAGCAGTAGAAGACTTCGACTACTTTAGTCCTTGCTCGAGTCTTCGACTCCACCAAGCACTTGGGGGATACTCCCATAGGGAGCGCTGGTCCCGCACTCTACGGTTTTTCTTTTTCTTTTTCTCCTCTGCAGGAATATGGACATTCAAATCATACCCAACCACTCGAATCCGCAATTCAACTATGGACATGGGTTACTCCCTTAGGGAGCGCCAGAAATAAAATCGACTGAAACAAGCAAACAAAAGAGGATAGCAGTCGCAAAAGTTCTTTAGTCCCTGCCTGAGTCTTCGACTCAACTAGGCACTCGAGGGCTACTCCCATAGGAAGCGCTGGTCGCGCACCCTATGATTATTTGTATGACGTACTGTGTGTCGATAACATCCACACTCCAAGTTTATGGCGACATCGCCTCATAATTATTCCCTACAAAGAGACTGCGTCTCTTGGGTCACCCGAATCATCTTCGTGATGACAAAATTCGGATGCCGCGCTTGCAGCGTGAAGATAAGACCTGAATAAGGCCTGGCAACGCATTTGCGCGCACTACCAGAAATATATCCGTTCCTACAGGTACGATGAACATGCCTTGACGGGCGCGTCGAGTGCTCACACCCATATACTAGAATTCGACTCCTGTAAGACCTCCGCGGCTTCAGTCGAATTACACCAGCACTTTTCCGAATTCAAGTCCGGGGACTCGAGTTCGAGTAGATTACGTTGTTTTACCCTGTGGTAGTTAACTAATACCGATACATCGGCTAAATCAGGCCACACACATCAACAATCCCTATGACACAAACAGAGCAGTCGGAAAAAATGCTCAGTCATGCATTCAAAAGGCTTCATGAAGTCCCCAGTCGAATCTGCAGGGGCTTCATGAAGTCCCCAGTCGAAAGGCTTCATGAAGTCCCCAGTAGACTTGGTTTGAGCTTCCCCCCTCAGAGTTCTTTTCTGAGGTTGTGGATTACTATGGAGTTCAACTCCACAACTTCCCCCCCAAACACAATTTTAGAACTTAGCACTTACGCTTCTTTGTGTGAGGGTTATCTCAGAATAAAACCAAGTCTCATCTTGTTCCGGTACTACTTCGGTACCTCGAGAAATTCTATCTGACATGGGTATACCCTACAGGTACACGAGCTTGGTATATACAGCCTGAATACAGCGGAAGCCCATGGCGTTGCCAAAGCCCAAATGGAGAAACTCGAGTAACCTACGGACTCTCGATTGCTTGCGGAACAAGAAGAAGCTAAATATAGAAAGTTTAAAGGGAAACCCTAACCTGTAACCGACTCGACCTGCTACCCGAGACCTAGCCTATCTATATAAAGGCTAGGAGGGGGTGGCGAGGAGGACACACGTAACCCTAGTTTCCACAACCCTTGCCAGATTGCATATGCGCACCATTGTAATCTTCGATTTCTCTGTTAATTCCACGAGAAGACAAGCAGGAGTAGGGACCTCTACGAGGCCTGAACCTGGGTAAACCTTGCGTCCCTGTGTGCTTGTTTGCTAGCCGATTGATGCTTCCAGTGCTCCCTCCTTCTCCAAAACCCAAGTCCATAACAATGGGCATTGATGAGTTAAACCCTCGTCACTATCACTTCTGATAATCCTTACATTACCGGAACTCTTAGCTTGACTCTTAGGAGAGACCGAGTCTACCCCAAGATTAAGGATATCGAGTCGTTGAAGAAATGCCCATCCACATTCTTTTACCATAAGGATAGACCGGCTCCTAGCAAAGAAACTGCATTGCCTGCTTTTGTTCATGGTGCCGCCATGCCCCAAGAGTCCTAGGATGCGGAAGCTCCGGCTCTTCCTCACGATCTGATTCTTGCCAAGAGACGGATCAAGTATCTGATGAATCACAAGGGTCTGGAAGGATCTGACTTGATCCACTACTGGCTGGCGCTCCGGATTCAACCCCTTCAGCATCATGGTGACCGGCTTATTCACATGGTCACCAAGAGCAAGAAGGACAGCCTCAGGATCTGCTCTCTCCCAATCACGGACAAACAATATGAGTCCCGGATCCAATGGTTGATGAAGGAGTGAGTTGAGAGGAAGATTCCTCTATGGACATGTATACTGCCGATGAACTTGTGACACATGTAAGTTTTCCGGCTGTTTCCTTCGTACTTAATTGTGTGCTCATTTATTTTGTTATAGTTTTGCAATACTGAGATAATGTCCCTTTCAGCTTGTTGACCTCCCCGAGTTGGAGCTTTCTCCTCTTGAGGAATATCTGTAGCATCCCAATTGTCTAACAATTGTAATGCTACTGACCTAGTCTATATATTGCAACTTCCCGCATGTCAATTATTGCATCATTATTATAGCATGCTCATCTCACCATGCCACCTTGCATTTGAGCATCATATAAAACCCTTTTCATTTGGTTCTTATCTCATATGCATTATATATAGCTTGTATTTTCCTCTTGATGAATTGTGGTTGGTTCTTGATATATGTGTATAATGCCGAAGTTGAGTTGGGGGCATCTCTTTCTAATTCATTCCACCTACTAACTTGTCCATATCAACCTCCATGTGTTGACATCCTCATTCTACCATATACATGTACGTGGGCATATTCATTGCTTTTAGATTTAATTCAAGCCCATATATATAGTTGTATGGATCCTACTATTCAAAATGCCATGTGAGATTGGTCTTTCTCAATCCTTGCAATTCTTCTTTTTGGAAACTTCTTTTGACTCACATACATGTGACATATTTTTTTCACAAAATATGCAAACATGCATGGGACATGCAATAATAACACCCTTCTATCCCTCACATGAAATAATAACCCTCTATCTTCCACGTTAATCTCTTTTGTTTTGTTTGCTTGTGTTGCTTTGAATTTAAATATTGGGCTTTTGCAAATTGAGGCAAAATAAATTTTCAACTACCTACTCCACTCATCTAGCTAACCAACTTACCTCATCCAACCTTCTTATCGAAAAAACCCTAAACCTCCCTTTACCTTTATCTATTAATCTAGAAAAGCAAACCTAGCATTAACCCAAACCAATCCAGCCCCTCCATCTCTCTCTCTCGCTGGCCCAAAACAAGCCTGGTTGCACCCTTCCGAGCCGACCCAGCGCTGCACTAAACCCCAAAGGAGCACCTGCGTCTGCCCCCTCGCCTCCTGTTCCTCTTCTTGTTGAGCCGTGTCCAGCACGTGAGCCGTGCTTGCCTTTGCCGACCACGTGCAACGCCAGCTCCCTTTCCCCTCTCCACAAAAGCATCAAGGAAAAAGCATCTGAGTCCAATCCAGCTCTCAACCACTCCCCATCTCCATCTTCTACCTCCCCTTTCCCCTCTTAGTAAAAACCATAGCAACACCTTGTTTGTGGCAGACCACCACCATGGCCGCTACCCTAGCATGCTCCCGCCGCCGTTCGAGTCGCCGCCTGGACCAGCGGCAGGAGGGACTCTGACATTGTCTTCCGCGTTGAACCAGCGGTAGGGGAGGTGCCGGACATGCCCATAGCCCCCTACACACCGTCAAACGTGTCGACACGCGGACGAGCATCACAGTACGCTGTTGCCTCCATCACCTCCGACCGCCCCCGCTCGGACATGTCTTCTCTGACCACCTTGTGGTGAGCGCCACCTCCTTCTCCTTCCTTATCTTTTTTTTTGGAAATGGGCGCATATATTACTTAAAGCAATGTTTACACCCGGCCTCTACATAACTAGCATGCACACAACTTTTCAACCACACACGATAGGTCCAATGGTAAAAAATATATTACAAATCATAGTAATAAGAAAAAGCGCCTCTAGCTAATGCTGATCTATACGATGATCACGCTGCCATCCATGTCGGGAAAAAATATCCCTCGCCGTGTCCTCCAATCGCGTACACCCCTCCACAAATAAGTGACGGAGGTCCGTACCCTAGAGAGTAGTCCATGATCGGAGAATAGCCGTAGCTCGATAGATGACCTACAAAGAAGAAGACATAGTGTTATTAAAAATCTTGTCACTCCTACACAGCCAAAGCGACCAAATAATGGCAAGCGCTCCCACCCTAAACACAGTCCCATATTTATCATGTATCCCATATAACCAGTTGCCAAAGACATTGGCAACCGATCGAGGGGGCGATAAACCCGATGCCATTTGGATGATTTACCATATAGAGCGAGCAAATTTGCATTGGAAGAATAGATGTTTAATTGTCTCGTCCTGATGACAAAAAACACACTGTGTACTTCCGTGCCAATTCCTCTTAGCAAGATTGTTTCTTGTGAGAATTACCCCTTTACGAAGATACCATGCAAATATTTTCGTTTTAAGGGGTATTTTCATTTTCCAAATTTTACTATTATTATCGACTGTAATATCAGGTTGAATCGAAGCTCTTACATCGAATCCACAGAAAATTTACCACTCTCTAGTAAATTCCATTTGAAGTCGTCCACACCCTTCGACATATGTACCATGGTTAATCAAACTAAAAGATTGTTCCACGATAGTAGTCTAGGGCCAATTAGACTTCTTCTCAAAGTCACATTAGGAGTATTATTTTCCATTACCGTGGAAATTGTATCTCCTTTGTGTCTAACGATTGAGTAAAGAGCTGGATATTGTTCCCGAAGAGTAGATTGGCCAAGCCATTTATCTTCCCAGAAACGAATCTATGAACCATCCCTAATATTAAAAGTACCAAAACAAAAGAAGTGTTTTTTGGAAGCCATGAGTCCCGCCCAAAAATGTGAATCTCCTGATTTCCAAACCATCTGAGACACCGCTTTGGATCTAACATACTTCCTCCACAACATGTTTTGCCATACACCATCTTCAGTAAGTAGTTTAAACAACCATTTACTCAATAGTGCGGTGTTTTTGACTTGCAAATCATGTATGTCCAGTCCACCATACTCTTTAGGTCGGCAAACCACATTCCATCTGGCCAGTCGATATTTCTTTTTTTCACTATCCCCTTGCCAAAAGAATCTTGATCGGAAATAGTCCACTTTCTTCGAGACCCCTTTCGGCAATAGGAAGAACGAAATCATATACAGTACCATATTGGTGAGTACTAAATTTATGAGAACTAGTCTTCCACCAAGGGATAGTAACTTGCCTTTCCAACTATTTAGACGCTTATGTAGTCTTTCCTCAAACAGTTTCCATTCCGCAATCATGAGACAACGATAATGGATCGGTATTCCCAGATAGTTGACAGGAAATAGCCCCAGACCACAGCCGAAAAGATCAACATATAGTTGGGCATCATTAATGGCCTCGCCAAAACAATACAATTCACTTTTATGGAAATTAATTTTTAATCCAGAGAGTTGCTCAAATACTGATAGAATTAACTTCAGATTCCCGGCTTTCTCTAGATCATGTTCCATAAATAAAATTGTATCGTCTGCGTATTGAAGAATAGATAGACCTCCATCAACCAGGTGGGGAACTAAACCTTCAACTTGGCCATCAGCCTTGGCTCTCGCAATGAGGATTGCCAACATATCAGCCACTATGTTAAATAGTATAGGCGATAGTGGATCCCCTTGCCTTAGTCCTTTTTTTGTTTGGAAATATTGGCCAGTGTCGCCATTGACTTCTATAGCAACACTACCTCCAGACACAAAACACTGAATGAGAGCACACCACTCCTTCGAAAAACCTTTCATTCGGATTGTTTGCTGGAGAAAAGACCAATTAACTTTGTCATAAGCCTTCTCAAAGTCAATCTTGAACAATACCCCATTTAATTTCTTGGAGTGTAATTCATGGATTGTTTCATGCAGGATTACTACACCGTCTAGGATGTTTCTTCCTTGCATAAAAGCAGTTTGAGATGGGCGTATAACATGATCAGCAACAGAATTTAATCTAATCGTCGCAACTTTTGTGAAGATTTTAAAGCTAACGTTAAGAAGGCAGATAGGACGATACTGTTGTATTCGTTCCGCATTATTAACCTTAGGTAATAAAATAATGTTGCCAAAATTAAGACTAAAAATTTCTAGCTAGCCAGCATGTAAAAACTCAAAAAGGTGCATTAGATCCCCCTTAATGACTTCCCAGAATTTTTGGTAGAATTCCACTGGAAAGCCATCGGGTCCTGGCGCCTTATTATGTTACATTTGAAAAACCGCTATCTTGACCTCCTCCTCCGTATAGGGGAGGTTAGAAAGTTGTTCTCCTCAACATAAACCTTAGGAATATCAGCTGTTTGGGACTCATCCAACGAGAACGAATTCTCATGCGATGCCCCAAACAAAGACTTGTAATAAGCAGTAATATAAGATTTCAGTTGCTCCTGACCCTCAATGGTACCTTCATCCGGAACAAGAGAGTGAATAAGTTTCTTTTTATGCTTTCCATTGGCAACAACATGAAAGTATCTTGTATTCGCATCTCCTTCAAGAATAAACTTTGCATTAGGCGTTGATACCATTTGAGTTCCTCCTCACGGAGTAGTTTTGCTATGTCTACATTCGATTGTGTTTTAATCACAATCTCTTGTGTAGTCAAGAGCCTTACTTCCATAGCAGCTTCTAAATTGTTAATAATAGATGTAAGTCGTAATTTCTCCTTTTTTAGGATTCCAGTAGTATGTCTAGCCCAACCACGAAGGTACTTGCGCAAGGCGCGCATTTTAGTATTCCATCGTTGTATCGGCGTCTGACCACTAACAATTTTCTCCCAAATACTCTTAACTAAATCATAGAAACCATCACGATCCAACCATCGAAGTTCAAATTTAAAACTGTGTTTGGTCTTTCGTAATGGTGTTCCAACAGAGAGTAGTAAAGGAGCATGATCAGATAGAGCCTCAATACGCTCTAAAGTGCGAACAGTTACCATAGGGAATTTATCTTCCCATTCAGTATCCATAAGCACTCTATCCAGCTTTTCATATGTAGGCTCTGGAAGACTATTAGCCCATGTATATTGTCTTCCTAACATCGTACCCTCTCTGTCAATGACATCATTAAACATGAAAGGCCAATGTTCATCGAATCGACCCCGACTTTTCTCATGAGGGAATCGTAGCAAGTTAAAATCCCCCCTATAAGAATAGGGTACGGATTATCCTTAGCCAGATTAACCAACTCACGCAAAAAGTCAGGCTTGTAAACATCCTGGGCAGCCCCATAAACATCCACCAGAGACAATATAAAATCATCAGCTTTGTTACGGATATGGGGCTTAATAAAAAAGTCTCCATTCGAACTAGCTAATACTTCCATAGTCTCATCTCTGACGCCTAAAAGAATTCCCCCAGATCTACCTCACGGAGGGCGGGATACCCACATAAAGTCCTCTCCACCATAAAGGCGATTGAGTTGGGAAAGTGAGAAATCCCGTCTCCCGGTCTCAGAAATACCCAAAAAATCCAACTTATAATCTCTCACACGATCGGCAAAAACCAAATGTTTAGCCAACTCACGAAGACCTCTGCTATTTGAGAACATGCCATTCATGGAGAAACAATAGTAGATTTGGATACACGAGTCCGTTTACGAGACTTTAGGTTTTTAGATTTTTGACCAGAAGCTTTTAGCTCATATAATGCGCCTAGCTCAGTCTCATCATAAACCACGTCTGACACCTCCCCAACTAAGTGAGCGAGGAGTTGACCATCTACTATGGCATGCAACTCCTCCTCCTCCGTTGATAAAGAATCAGGAACAACTGGGACCTTAGGAGTAACCGTTAGACGGTCAACCTCCATATGTCTCAGAACAGAACTCGAAAAATTAATTTCCTTTACAGATCTACCAATGCTAATACCAACATTGGCAAGCTTATCAACAATAACAGGTGTTGAAAAAGAAAGGAAAGATGGGGACGAATGAGATATACCATGAGAATCCAGATTCTTCTCAGCCTTCCTTCGCATGGCCTTGGCCAACGAATCCTCATCCGTGACCGATGCGCCGAGTGCATCAGTACCATGTCTGGAGCTCCTGCGCGCCGGGTACCTCCATCATCGGAGGCACAAGATGGCCACCTGCAGCCCTGCCTGGGCTGCAAGGCGACACAAGAGGCGGGGGACCCGACCCCTCCTGGGCCAAGTCCCCGCACACGTGCTGCCCCACCTGGGCATCGATCGTCGGGAGCCCCGCCTAGGCCCCCGAGCCCACCACCCGCCTCTCTAGGAGCCCCCAAAGTCATGGCCACCAGCCCGGACCCATGGTCCACCACATGGCTGTCCGTGATGGGGGACGAGACCGCCGGCATAGAGCCAGCAATCAAACGAACGGGCCGACCCGCCTGGGCTACCCCATCAGACACCTCCTCCGCAGAGACCTCCTCCAGCACCGGCTCTCTCCTAGGGATAGACCGACCCAAGACGTTCGGCCTACACCTAGTCGGTGCGACCACGACAGGAGAAGACCCCTTGACCGACCGAAGAGCCTCCTGTAACTGGGAAGGCGAAACACGCGGTGAGCCAGCAGACAAGCCACTCCCACGCATCATAGAATCCAATGGCAAAGCATCCAGAAGTTCCTTTCCACGCGGAGTCGAAGGAGAAGCATTAAATGGAGTAACCACGTAAACTGTCGACAGAACCTGCCATGTCGAGGAAGAGGAAGGACCCCCCTGGCTGGAGGGCTGTCCAGAAGAAGACCCGTCCCCCTAGGGCGGAGCAGCAGTGTCTGAGGTGTCCATCATGTCATCACTATTGTTCCCCATACCATCACCCAGAGTTATCATGTGGCCGTTTCCACAAGAAAGGTGAAAAATCTAGCTCCGGAACATACCCTGCAGGCTCCATCCTGAACCTTAGCTCATACCCCTTTAGCTTAACCACAACATCAGAAGTAAGAAAGGAACCCAAAGCATCCTGCCTCCTAAACACCGTAATATCGAACATACCAACCAGAATGCGAACAACACCCCTCCTCCGCAAAGACAATAAATCGACGTCCAAAGGTGTACCCAAAAGAGATCCAACCGCCCACAAACCAAGAAAAGTGCGAAGGGAATGCGGTACCCCTTCCACATGCAGCCAAACTTGATGTAATTCACATTTGTGTGTCACTTCCTAGGTCTTGGAAGCAGAAACATCTAGCTGAGTCTTGCCCAACGGCATGGAAAACTAAATCCCATCCACCCTATCCAAGTCGACGAAAGAAGGAAAACTGACCAGAAAAGCATTGTCCCCATGCGGCACAGCTTCCCACTTCTAGTTTGGCCTAACCTGGCATCTACGAACAATCTGTAGCTGGACCACTTCCGTAGTGACCGCCTCACCTGAACCCTGGACCAAAGCAATGGGGATCTGACTGGGCCCCATATCATCACGAACCAGATTTGCGCAAATAGCATCTTATCATGACCACACCCAACCATGTATGTAGTCGGTCTAGGTTGCTTAAGCAAAGGACAATGCAATGTTGGGTGGGAAGCAACATCACAAATGTAACAGTAATGTACAGCCTTACAGTCCTTGGTGGCAAGGGAATCAGAGGCACATTTCCAACATCTGACAGCCTTCTTAGGCTTCTTTGGGGCCACCACAGGACTCGGAATAGCCGTGGCCTCCAAGCCCCCCATATGAGAAGGAAACTGTTGCACCGCAGGCTGATACTATTGCTGGGCACCAGAACCAGGAAACTACGAGAAACCACCATGTTGATGACCCATAAACTGCGATGGTGTAGCTGCAAAAGACCCATTACCAGATGATCCAGGCTGCATCGGCGGCTGAGAAACCCCATAAGGCTTCTTATTCTTCCTCTTTGGCGCGGCATTCACCATAGAGCCACTAGCCGCACCAAACTGCGGTCCCCCACCCAAGGGTGTTGTGTGGGGAGCCCCATACATACTCCGAGCCACTCCAGAAGCGCTTCCAGCGAAACGATGGGGCGGACCTCTAGTAAAAGCCACCAGAGTTGGGCCCCGGTATGGTGCCTGAAGAGGTTGCATCGGTATCTGAGAAGCATCAAAGTATGCATCCGGCAGACAGAACTGAACCCCGGGCAGGAAGACCGGTGGTCCAGCAAAAGAAGACGTGGCCGCAGACGGTTGCCCCGCGAAGGCTTGGACCGGCGCACCCGCAGGCGCCGGAGCCAGTCGAGGCACGGCCATCGCCAGAGTAGACGCGACAGAGGGACCCTGAGGCGGGGGCGCACCCACGGCAGGAGGTCTAGGAGCCGACGCCGCAACGTGGGGGCCCCTAGGGTTCAGTACCTCCATGGAAGCTGGCGGCGACCCAAGGACCGCCGTGATGGAGAAGGAGTCCACGAGTCCGAGGAGAGCAGCGGGGTGGCAGGGAGCGCAGCCTGAGGCGAGGAAGAACGCCACGTGACCGAGAGAGGCAGCGGCGCGGCAGGGAACACAGCCCGAGATGAGGTAGAGGCGACGTAGCGAGGCGGAGTCGATCGATTGGTGACAGACCGAGACCAGGCCGCCCTAAAACGTCGCACGATTGTGAACCACGAGAAGTGGTCCCGCTCCGAGGCCGAATCGGATTCAGCCTCGACCGGTCTGTCCAGGCCCATATCGGCCGAAGAAGGCCCATCTCCGATGTGAGCCGTGGGACCCACCGAGCGGACATCCCCCTCTACCCTAGGACATTCGAGCACCTCCTCGATCATCCGCCCCAGCAACGGCGGCGCTAATGACCGGCAACGAGGAAGCAGCCCACGCCAGGGCTTCGGCGGAGCTGGTGAGGCGGACAAAGGTCGTCGCACACTCCACCGTGCACCGTTCCCCATAGCCGTCCTCGACAGAGAGCTCGGAGAAGGCCACGGCGGTGAGACATTGCCCGACGGTGATCTGGCCGTCTCCCAGAACCTCGATGCCTTCGTCGGAAAGCCCATCCTCCCAGAAGCTTTGCCGCAGCTCCTCATCCATTAGCCGCCGTCGACGCGAAACCGAAGTCCAACCTAGATCGCCATCTGCATCCTCCAACGCCTCCAAAGCCTTCCTCTCCGCGAGCGCCTCCTCCCCATCTGACCCGGTCTCAGATCCGAGGCAACGGAACCTCGAACCCGACCCATGGCTAGACGGAGACGCGGAGTGCCAGAGAAGGTCGCCAGGCGTGAGCGTGAGCCGACGGCGGCGCCCCATTCCGCCACGCGAGTTTTCTAGGCGATCAGAAGATCAACCTCTCCTTCCTTATCTGTACCGCCCCATCGTCGAAGCCGATCGCCATGCACAAACCCGCCTGCGCGCCGCAGTTCACCGATGCGTGTCGTTGTTCCGGTCACTGCTGGTTATCGCCCTCATGTCCCCAGCTCCGCCACGGCTCCGCCTTTCCCCCGAACCTCACCTTCGACGCCGAGCGCCTCCGCAGCCGCCTCGACGCTGCCAGCTAGAGCAGCGAACTGCAGGAAGCGCACGCACAGGCATAGACCGCGCGCACCAGACATCGCCGTAGTACCATGTTCCTCTATTTTTCATGTCCAACTCAGTTGTCTTCCGGCAAGATTCTTTAGCCCCCTTTGATCTCAGTTAACCTAGCTTTCAATAGCACCAAACGGCTTGCCAAACGAAGGTCTGTATCTCCCGAAATAATCCTCGAAACTTTCTCGGTCTCATAGTTTCTGCCAACGAAATTCAGAGTTTTCGCGTTGACACTTCGAAAATTCAGATAACAGTTCTAACATTCTTTTATACCGGAAAAACCCTACCAGAATAGTGTGTTACCGTCCGAATCAGAGGAGACCACCTTGACTAGGGATGCAGGCGGAAACGGCTATCCGCCAGGCGGCTGCATCCGCGCCGTCTAAAAGGCCTAAATGGCTAAGTGGCTAGGCCGCAACAACTGAACGGCCCTGGCGGAAAGCGCCCGCAAAGCCACCAAGGGCCGCGTCCACCTCGTAACTGGTAGCTCACCCAGCGCATTGCAGTCCTCCTGCCAAGATCGCTGCCGCCAGCGGAAGGCAGCTCGGCACCGCCCATCTCCCCAGCCACCCCCTCCAAGCTTCGGCGCCGCCCATCTCCTCGGCGACTCCAAGATGTCTTCGGCGCTGCCTATCTCCCCAGCCATGGCGCCCTCCCCGTCGCCCACTTGCGGAGAGATATTTGGCGCGGTGGTTGTAGCGCTGGTGGATAAGGTAGACGAAGGTGGCGGCACCCACCTTAGTCCAGAGCGCAAGCAACAGGTATATCCCTTGTTACCAACCCTAGCTCTTCGCCTATCGCTCATCTAGTAGAACTTGGGGGATCCTGCAATTTAGTTATGTTCCTACAATAAGAAGAGCTATCAGTTCCATGGGGGAAGAACTTGTAAGTTATAGCTTTGAGTGGTGTAACGCCTCTAAGTTCAGTTATAGCTTTAAATCCCCTTAAAACAAACTCCTTTTAGAAAATAATAGCTCCATATGATATTCTTTTGTGGAAAAAATCTTGTGTGTTTGCCAAATTCTGGAACAGAGCTGTGCACTTGACTTGACAAGATAAATGAAATACATTAATTTTCTTAACTACACGGTCAAGGTATAGTGCATCAATCTCAACCTGTACAGGTTAACCAATTCTATAATTATGAATACATCCCTCCGTGTGTTTAATATAAGTTTAATATCTTGGTTGCCTCTACAGTTTTATCCAGTACCGAGTTACCAAATTCACCACGGATCTCTCATAGTCCTGCGTCTAAAATCTGGGGAGCTAGCTATTTTACTCCTGGCAACTCCCATTTGATCAGATCCATCCGGCTCTTTTACACCGGAGCCCCTGGCGTTTCCACATTTATTTTTCCAGAGCCCACATACTCCAGCGCCAAACGGTCCGGCCCACTCGCTCTTCTTAGCTCGTGGGCGGCAGCCCACCTTCGTAGTGAAATTCTTTTCCTTTTCTACCTCTTTTTTAAATAAAAATAAATACTAATTCTAAATGATTCAAATAATTCATAACTTTTAACCGGCTTATAATTTGCAAAATCTTATAAAATGAAAAGTGTATGATTTGCAAATATGAGTTAAAAGAAATTTCTAGAAATTAAAAATTATTCCCTAACTAATACAACTATTAACAATACTGCCCTTTTTTCTAGTTAAATTGCATTTAGTAAAAACTTTTTATTGCTAATTTAAAATTTTATCAGAAAAATGTGATGAATACAATATGCCATCCAAAATGATTTTTCCGTAATTTAAAAGTTTGAGATTATTTAAATGCAAATAAATGCCTTTTTCTAATAAATTCATAACGTTAAATTCATAATTCCAAATTCAACAAATAATATGTCTAAATTTATCAGCGCGATAAGGCTGTTCTGATTATGCAATCCATGATATGAATTGAAGCATGCATCATATAAATATTTAATAATCAGAACTGTTTATGAGAGTAAAACATGCCTAAATAAATTATTGTTTCCACACTTCACCCATGTCATGCAATGTGCATCATTCCATCATGACATACCTTGTTTGCTTATTGTATATGATCTATATGATTGTGCAATGTATTTATTTTGGCTCTTATGTGTTTGGTTTTTTCCGGATAGACACTGAGCAAGGAGAATACTAGGAGCCTCAGGAGTATTATCCGAATCATTTCTATTCCTCAACTGAACTGCTAAGCAAGAAATTTCCCATGCTTGCATACATATAGTACCTATGCTTCTATCTTACTCTTGCATCACTGAGTCGCGATTGCACTAAAATGAATCCCAAGTATTGCATAGCCTTTACTTTTAAACCCCACCGAAGATTGTATCTTCAATCCCATGAGCCATTACTACAGGAGTTATTTGAGCCATATGAGTCGTAGAACTGCATGTGTAGGGTTTGTGCGAGTCTTTGGATAATGAGGTACCTAAACAACTTAATCTGAGTAGTAATGAAATAACTAATGAAAGAGGCCATTATCTGTTATTTTGTTTTTAAGCTCACTTATATCCCGTAGGATCCCGAGTACTTGATTCCCGTTCCTACTATTCAACCTATCCACATATAGGAGACTCTATGGACCCCCTTCGCCTGAGCTTGATTCACACTTTATTTCTTGGGGTCACAAAGTAGTTTGGGGTTTTATAACTATCCTGTAATTATGCCATGCTTTACTGCTTTATTTATAATTGTGCATGGAGCAACTGTATTGTTTTGGAGCGGAGTGTTTTCACGGTATCGACAAGCCCAGTCACGGTTTCGGGTTCCAAGTCGTTTACAGCCATTGACGCAAAAACTGGGTCCGTCTCGGAGCCGGCCAACTTCGTTGCAGGTAGCTTAGTGGGGTGACCCTCTGAAATAATTGATGAATCCTGTGAATGCTTTCTCGCGAGGCCTCATTGAGTTTTATTTGGTTCTTCCCGAGGTTGATCGTGTGTGTTGCTATTTGTGCACCCCTGCAGGGTAAATCTTTCTAAAAGCCATGTTCGCGGTTATGGATAACTTGGAGCACAGTTTCTCGATCATAGACAAGGATAACTAAAGTACCGCCTTTAATTTAACTAAGACATAACTAGTAAACAGTGCAACACTCATGTAATGGTTAACAAAATTGCCAACAGATGGGATATTTTTCCGCCTTCTTATCGGTAAGCGAGAAGGAGGGCGAGCAATGTTTATTTACATTGCTTATATAACTGTTGTTATTAATTAACGAGCGTCCGTCCAACTTTGGTTGGGTGGATGTGTAGCGTGTCTCTATAGAACTTTTTAGATATTATCTTTTGCTAAAATTTCGTCACCCAGTTTGTTCCCTTTAGAAGATTTAAGACTTGCTAAGTACCCCTAGGGTCTCACAGGATAAATATTTCGTTCAGATGGTCAGGTATACTCCTAGGAAGGCTACTGGGTCAAAGTGACGGATGATGATGGCAACGGCCATCAGGTGTAGAGATTCTAGGGATGGAGATCTGTGAGATCTATGGGCGGGACGTGCTTAGTTCTGTGGTATCTTGTGATGATTTGGTTCTTATCCGTACTCGCATCTTGTATTCTGCTTCCACTTGATACTCTGTTGCGTGATGTATGAGGAGGTATCCTAAAATATTATCTCTATCTAGGATATTTGGATCTTGCCGTATGTCGTTGCAATAGTTCTATTTATTTTTAGATGGTGTGGCTCGGATGACTATTGTATGTCGCTGACGTACATACTCATTTATGTATGTTTTTGATTGCTTTACCTATCGACTACGTTGCTCGCTCTTGTCCCGATGTTCTTCAAAGTGGATATAGTGGTCGGCTGGTACCGTGCCCTACTCCGCTCTGACGGTCCTACAGGTGGGTGGCCTTGGGCCTCTGCGGTAGAATCTCTTATCTAGTTTTGGGTTCATCCATGCTTGTGCTTAGAGCGTAGGGTCCGAGGCATTGCAATATCCACCTGAGGATGCGGTTCCTCAAGAGGATGAAGAACTTTTTTTATTGTCGGACACGCTTACCTGGAAGCGCAAAGCTCTGACGGTTGCTGTGGGCATCCAAAAGTTGCCCATTGTAAAGAGGTAAACTTCTTTACAAAGTTTCAAATATTAACTTGTATTTTATCTCAGAGTTCCAACAATCTTACTCTATTACTATCCAGCGCTAAAACACTTGCCAAGGGTAAGGCACAAGGAAAGCCGGGGAAGACTCTACACCATCAGAAATTGAATCTGGCCTCACCTGTAGCCCCACCTCCAACTCCTACCCCAAAGCTATCATCAATGACGAGGGTACTTCTTTTCCGCGTGTTGAAGATGTTTAGGCTCATTCTTCAGAGCCAGTGAACCTAGGTTCGCAGACCGATGTCACCGTGGGTGACTCGGAACTTGATAAGGGTGAACTCACAAAGGGTAATGATCCCTTAGGCGAGACCTTCGCGGAGAAAGTTCTGCAAAATCCTGGTTTCGCCAAACTTGGCCTTACTCGAAAAAGCGCAGAAGAGATCCAGAAGCTAGCTCTCCATTGACTGGAGACCCGGAATCTCTCAGCGGAGGAGGAGGCACAAGAAGCTGAAGACGTTAAACTTGCTGATCTTATTGAGCAAGTTCGTCTTCACGATGAGAAGTTAAAGGCTGGTGTGGCTCCACCACAACCAATGATTCCTCTGACTCTCGCCGAGAAGGTTTCCACTGTGGTGAACACGATCCTCAATAAATTAACTCGTGAACATTATGTAAGTCATAAGTTGACTCTTCTTTTTATTGAATTTTATATCATATCCTCTAGCCGCAAGCATGAAGTTGGATAGGAAATCTGGATTTATGCTTTTATAGGATGCCAAAGAATGAACTAGTATAGGCAAAACAACAAGTGCTAAAAGGAGTAAATCATAAATTCTTACAAACTTAGCACTAGAAAAATAATATCCTACTTATTACTATTAGATTGTTTTTAGAATAAAACATTATTATTTTTCTAGCACACTCTATGATGCAGGTGGAGAGGCAGAATTTGTCGGCTCGCTGGACACATCACCTGTGTCACCCCGATATCTATCCGGAAACATCAACAACTGCTTCCTTTGGGGGTGGTGGCATTTCAACGGGCATGAAGAACGGCTCGTCATAGCTGGTAAACTCGACGACATGCAAGGCATATCCGGCGCAAGAATCCCAGATCTCCTTGATGTTCTGCTCATTGTTATCTTCATTGACAGTCGAATAACCCTTGCTAACTTACCATATTTCCATGCTTCCATGGTGCCTCATTACTATTGTCAGGGCATTATGTGATGATGGGCATGCATAGGACATATTCCAATCCTTGACGAGATGAGGCATATCCTTCACCTTGTCTCGTAGCTCAAAGGCCGTCATTGCGTCTAAGCCAAAGAGTCGGACATATTCACCGATTTCTTCCAGTGTCTGTGGAAATCATGGATCAGGTCCCCAACGGCAACAAGACGGCTGGTACGAGGCTCGGATGAAGAGGCATCCAGAATGTTGAGCGGACCTATAAGAAAGAAAGGTCAAACAAAACATATATATATATATATCCGAGTTTCACAATTCGAAAAACGATGGTTCAGGGATAGAAAAGTTTTCCAAAGATAGTGTCATCTACTTTGGCCTTCTCCTCTCGAAGGCTTTGGAGTTCATTCCAGAGAGCTTCGGTGGTGTCCTTCTCCCTGTCTAAACATCTTGAAAGTCTGAGATTCTTTTGTCCTGTTTGGCGATGGTGCGGTCACACTCTTCAGTACCATGATTGCTGGATTCAAGAACACTAGCAATTCTAGTATCATGATCCATCTTGAGTTTGGTCAGCTCCGCCCGCAAATCAGCATTCTCCACCTCTAGGACTTATAACTTCGTCTTGTTTAATCATTTTACAGGATTGCTTTACAAGATCTGGCGAAGCAAGACATAAAATCTGGATAAATATTCGGCTACAGATCAATAACACGATCAATAACACGTATTATGAAGACGAGGCTTGAAATATTTACCATCAGCTTCATCCTTGGAAACTTTTAGTTGGGCATTTTCAAGTAGGAGAGCTCTGATACCTCTCAGCCTGTTGCAAATATTCTTCAATAATTTCTATGTATAAACATTAATTTTCTATAAGGCAAAATGTCGTGCTGATATTTAACTTAGTTAAAATATTACGGCACGTTGTCTTGGTTGTTCACTGTGGCTATGATGCCCATGAGCCGGGGTTTCATGATGACGGCGACCATGCCGGCTTGTTCCGGCGTGATGTCCATCATTCCTTCAACCGTCATTGCCGTCATTGTGACGTGGCTCAGTTGGATGGCTAGTTTGTCTAGGAGGGGCATCCTTTGTCGTTCCTTCTCCCAACGCTGAGCTTCTTCATCTTCCCTGTGATTATTCGACTGTTGCCGGGGAGGTTGGACCATTACCTCAACAACTTCTCGCTCTGCCGCTGAAGCAACGTTACTCTAGCTTCGTGCAGGTCTGTGCACTATCTTGAAGATCTGGTTCTTGAGTAATTATCTTCCCAAGGGTCGGAATGGTAGCGCAGTTCCAGCTCACATTGGGGCCTTACGTCTTTGTGTCGACCGATATCCTTGCGGCATTGCTCTGACTTGGAGACTAGTTTTCTGCTGCCGGATGTAGCGACCTTTTGCTTCTCCAATCCCTTGTTGAGTAGTTTCACACTTAGTTGGACCTGGTTTGGACCTGGATTGTTTGCTAGGAGATCTTGAGCCATAGCATCATTTTCCACCAGCGTGTTGTACACCTGGTTACCCTTGCTGTCGGTTCGAGGTTTCCCTACGGACGTTTCTCCTTCGAAAAGGGTTTTGTGGACATCTAGATTTTTTTTGGCTAATTCTGGGCTGTTCTGGGTCTTCTGATGTTGCCGGGTGCTAGGCTGCCTTGCAGCTACAATGCGTTTCTTTTCATCAAGGATGTTTGTGGTTTCCTCAAGGAGTGCTTGGTGGTGTGCTTCTAGGGCTTATGCTCTGTCTTCCAATTCCGCAGTGTAAGCCCTGTGGCTGTTAGGATGGGTGTGGTAATTGCTTCTCCGAGGATTTTACAAGCACCAGGGGTAACCACGTGTTCATTCAACGGTGTGTCCTTAGGCTCATCTAGGATCAAAGCTCCATCTGAGTCCTCTTCATATTCTTCGGCTACTACCTCATCTGTTGGGAGGTCCTTAGTTGGAGTATTCTTCTTCTTCTTTGCCCTCTTGGTAGCGCCGGTAGCAAAGACGGATTTTGGTCCGAGTCCTGGAGTTAGGCTTCTATCAGTACTTTCGGACATCTGGACGTCAGGATTATCTCTGAGTCCATGGCATCCTATCGTTCGGGAGAGTTTTCTCTATATCTCTCCTTCATGATGTTGTGCAGGCTTTGATCCATAGCTTCTCCTTCTTCCATGATCATGGAGTTGAATTCCTCTTCATATTCCGTGAAGAACTTTCAGAAATCTGCTAATGTCATGGCGTCATCCGAAGATGCCGGTAAGTCGACGTTTGTTCCAATTGCCTCTAGCACCAAGTCATTGTCGTCTCCAGCATCGGCAGAGCCGGATCTGGATCCAAGGTAGCCAACGAAGTGTGATGTGTGCGCCCTGAGGTAGTTGTGGATCTCTTTATTAGCTTCCTCGAAACATTTGATGGTCTCAAGGATTTCTTCCATGCTGGTGTTTTCGTGCAGCATCATACGCCTCAATGTGTGCCTGAAGAACGATTGTGCTGCTCCGGCATCGGTAGAACCGGATATAGAGCTGTAGCTTCTTTGATCTTCCTGAGTTTTGACCTCTTTGGGGACAGCCTCTTGAGATTCGGCCTCCTTAGGGAGATCCACTTCAGGTTTAGTCTCCACGGGGGGATCTTCTTCAGATTCGATCTTCTCCTCTATATCCGCTTTAGGTGCGGGCTAGGTGGGATTAGGTTTTTCTGAGACACAAAACTTTGTTGCTTCTCAAGTGGGATAAGAGGGACGTTGCTGGTGGAGTGGGGTGGGTTGGGTGGGTTCAGTGAAACTGAGATAAATGTCGATCTCGCCAAAATACATGATGGTGTAGGAGGTCACAGGTTCCCTAGCCGAAATCCAAGTCTCCTCGAGTAGGATAAGAGGGACGTTGCTGGTGTAGAGGACCCGACCAACAGTGATTATCTTGTTGATTCCGATTCATGCAGATTTTGCCCGGAACAAAGATCCGAAACTCACCTGCCCCACGGTGGGCGCTAATTATCGGCGGATTGAATACATGTATGCCAAGAGGGGGTCCTTGAGGCGTGTGGAGGAAGGGGGTGTGAGACGACGGTATTCCGGGACAGTGAGCACACAAGCTTTACCCAGGTTTGAATGTGCCGACTTTGGACGGATCCTACTCCTACTGTAAATCCAGTAATACAGGAGAGCCAGAATATGGGTTACAAGGGTTTCTCCTGTGCGAGTTGAGATTGTAGAATATTGGGTTGCCCTAAATACTGGTCTCTAGGATGGCTTATATAGATATCCGACCTAGGGTTTACAGGGGAGACCTATCCGTCTATGACTAAGAGTCGATTACATACTACATCTTGGACTACAAGTAACTAAGCAGGCCTAAATCGGCATGTTTTCTCGGCCTTTCCATAGCTGGATGTACCTCCATCTTCTCTCCCTGACTAGGCCACCCATTGAGCAAAGCTCTAACCCGAAGTGGGCCACCCTAGTCAGCGAGTCATAGTGGGTATACCCGGAATGTATATCCCCAACACTCGGTCGTGTCCAAACCTCAAGTCGCGATACATTTTACTCCAAGAATGGGGGGGAGATTGTTTTGCCCAACAAGTTCCACACACGCAACTCTAGAATTTAACCGAACTACATATATAGGTTCAAGTTCAAAAAATTATTAGGCATCTACATTGCCTTCTTCCTCTGCCTGGGTGCCAACTTTCTTCATCTTGCCTTCATGTCCTCTGGCTTCTTCATTTCCTGCCTTCTTTCTCTTCCTGGGTGCCAATTTTCTTACAATTACGTACTATGCATCTCTGGGTCGAGGGAAGTTAGGCCAATCAGCACCAAAATCATGTCCAACATCATCACTTTACTAATTTTGGTTTTCTCGCAGCAAAATCACTGAGTCAGCAGTCATGTTTCTTACCTTGCGCTTCCTATAAAAAACAATACAAGTCTAACTACCTAATATCTACAGATTATAAACAAAAAAAATTGAAGGTACCCTCTCATACCTAGGTTTGGGAGCATTAAGGGGACAACCCGCTTCTTGCTAGCACTAAAAGGTGAACCCTTCTTCTCAAGAAAATTCTTAAAGCTCTTCACCTGAAGTCTTCCTCTACTCCATTTTGTAACTGGCTAGCAAAGCTGTAAACTCAGTTGGACTTGAGGCCATTGAGATGGGTCTGTACAGGGCTTGACGGATCCAGCGTACACAACTCTGAACTTTTCTGGAGAGTAGTAGTCGAACCAATATTGATCCAAATATGGTAGAGTTCTTCTCTTCACCAAGAAGACCAAGGAGTGGTCGCAATGTTCCTAGTATGCTGCCACTCTAAGCAGGTGCATTCTCACTTTTTTGATGTTCACAACATCCCTATGGCCACAATTGGACATATTGACCACCTCACGACTGCTGATGTTTGATGGGAGAACCCTAAGATGACCAAGTCCTCGGCTTCTCTTATATAGTTGCTGTACAACAAGCGGTAGCATATGTCCTCTAAGTCTCCTACATATCTCTCCCCTTATATTTTACAGCTTCATGATCATACCACGTATGATGTCCATTAAGATATGAACAAGATGGACTTTTATGTCCTTCACCCAGTTATTCAGACATTCAGCAAGGTTGTTGGTTATGTAATCAACTTTGATATCAGGGTTGAATTGACTCCTCTTCCATACTTTCAAATGATGGGTGGCTAAGTCCCGTGGAAGATCAGGGGCTTCTACAAAAATCTTGCTCATGAAATATTCGCTGCTCCGAGCTTTGTAAGCTCTAGCAGCAGGAAACATGTTGTTGCCTGCGTAGTGTTAGTACAAGTTGAGCATCAGATGGGCATGGCATTCTCTACATTCAGCTCGCGGGAACACCTCCCTCACTGCATTCATCATCCCTTTGCATGCATCCCTGGATATAGACAATGTATCCATGTGGCCTATTGATCTCCTGAGCTGCCTCATAGACCAGACCTAGTTTTCCTCTGTTTCTATATCGAACTACTCAAATGTCACCGGGAACATCCAGTTGTGAACATCAAGTGATGTCGCAAATGACAGGCAACCTTTCCATTTGCCAGTGAGAATAGTGCTATCTACACTCAGATATGTCCTACAGCCGTCCTTGTATCCCTTGATGCATGGTTTAAGCGCCATGAAAAATCTGTTGAAATAAATTTTCCCACCTTCTTATTTAGTACGTGCCAATCTCCACAACACTCCACGGACACCTTTCTTGTACCCTAGACTTGAAGTTTTTTAGCCTCCTGATGCTATTAGTCCAATCCCCGTGCAAGACTTTCATACTTTCTCTTTACCTTTCCAAACCGTGTAATACAGTAGGACAATGTTTTATTTAGCACTGAGGCTAGTCTGAATGTTCTTCGTGGTCTCCTTAGGGTTATCCTTTAGTATGGACATATCTTGTAAAGGCATCCACTCCGTATCAGCCATTGAGGATTTCAACATGTTGCCTGTCAGAGACATGTGGGGAGGGCCCATTTTGTTCACTTGCAACATAGATTCAATTACAAGATAAGAGGAGTCGACTAATGGCCAGAAAGATCATGTACAAAAATTGTAGTTATGGAGTGAAAAAAGAGAAAGCTAGAATGGTTTGCTGCATTCATTGCCCGAATACCCTATTTGCTTTTGATGCAGGTAAGGCTCTGGCTACGATCCTCAATGGACAAGGTACCGTCACCCATCCATTTTTCCACATTAACCTGCAAACGGCCTCGTACTTATGGGCAGTGTTCTTTAGTCTATGAACATCGAACTACCCCTTGATACAAAAATGCTGGACTGACATCTGAACTCATTCATGCTCCTGAATTTGGTGTCGACCGAAATTATAGGATACTCGTGTTCATATTTAATATCTTCTAGGTCGGCACCCAAATCATCGACCGGAATGCCAGATTCTTGAAGACTCATCATTACGTGTCTTATCTATTTCATCATCAGCAAAATCTTGATCTTTTGTAGTGCCCTCTTCTACATTTGATTCAGAATCTTGGCCATCATCTCTAATGCCTGATACTACAAACATCATATTGACTCCTAGGGGTGGGGCTGCAGCATCATCTCCACCCGAATGGACCAGAACATTGGCCCAATCTACCTCACCGGCAACTCTGTTTTCTCCCAGACACTTTGTTGGTTCTGCTGCAACTGTCGGATATTTGTCCCATGAAGAATATATTTATATTAGAGTGTTCACTAGTGAAAGTATGATCCCTAGGCCTTGTTTCTAAGCACGGAAACACCGTTTGCTATTAGATCTATTACATGTTTGCTTGCTTCTATCTTTATTTCAGTTTTACTTTAGTCTTTTCCACGCCATCAAGCTATCTTCCAAGACTCATCTAAAACTTTTGGGTTATCTCCCAATAAGTACTTTTTTTTAATGCCTTTAAGTTAGGCATAATAGTTTGAGAAGATGCTCAGATAAGAAATATGAGTTGAAGTAAAAGAGAGCATCAAGAAGCAACTTCAAAACACATTTAAGTCTAACCCACTTCCTATGTATAGGAATATTGTAAAGAAACAAGTCATGAAAGCACAAAGCAACAAGCATAATAAAGCAAAACAAGTGCAACTTCAAGACTTTCAACATAAAGAGGGGAAACTTAATATTATGGAGATGCATAAAACCATGTTTCCCTCTCTCATAATAACTTTCAGTAGCATCATGAATAAAATTAACAATATAACTATCACATAAAATATTCTTATCATGAGCCACATGCATATAATAATTATTACTCTCCACATAAACATAGTCGTTCTTATTAATTGTAGTGGGAGCAAATTCAACAAAATAGCTATCATTATTATTCTCATCACCATAATCATCAAATATAGGAGGCATATTGTAATCATAATTAATTTTCTCCTCAATAGTAGGTGGACTGAAAATATCATATTCATCATTGTAATCATCATATATTGGAGGTTTTGTATCATCATAAGCAACAGAGTAGCTACCTTCCAAAGCCGGGGAACTAAAAAGATCGTTTTCATAATAATTAGCTTCCCCAAGCTTAGACTTTTCCATAGCATTAGCAATAATGGTGTCCAAATAATTCATACTAACAACATTACTATTAGCATGCAAATAAAATTCCATAGGTTTTTTAATTTTCTTCTTCGTTAATCCTCCAGTGTGAATACCTTTTACCTTACCTCCCCGACAACGGCGCCAGAAAAGAGCTTGATGTCTACGCACTTCTATTCTTGTAGACAGTTGTTGGGCCTCCAAGTGCAGAGGTTTGTAGAACAGCAGCAAGTTTTCCCTTAAGTGGATCACCCAAGGTTTATCAAACTCAGGAAGGAAGTGGTCAAAGGTATTCCCTCTCAAGCAATCCTGCAATCAAGATACAAGAAGTCTCTTATGTCCCCAACACACCCAATACACTTGTCTGGTGTATAGGTGCACTAGTTTGGCGAAGAGATAGTGAAATACAAGTGGTATAGATAATTATAAGTGGTAACGGTGATAGAAGATAGCTTGATGGCGTGGAAAAGACTAAAGTAAAACTGAAATAAAGTTAGAAGAAAGCAAACATGTAATAGATCTAATAGCAAACGGTGTTTTAGTGCTTAGAAATAAGGCCTAGGGATCATACTTTGACTAGTGAACACTCTCATACAAATATATTCTTCTTTATGATACTACAGTGAACTACTCTCCGGTTGGACACTCTAATCCATGGTAGGGCTATAACAGCACACCTCAAAGTCCGCTTTCCCCATCTAGATAGCCCCACACTGTCACCTTGAGCACTAGATGGTTCCAACAAACACCACAATCTCATAAAGACATCCAACTCCAAATATAACTCATAACAAGTATTTGTAATCTCTAGCCTAAGTGCCACCATGGTGTGCACGCTGTCACCTTCACAGACATGGGGAGAGCAGAGATCTATTAAAGCACTTGAGTAGCAAAGTAGATCTACTTGATTACAAAGCTCATGATCACAATATGATCATGCATAGAGAGAGAGAGATGAACACATAGCTACCGGTAGAACCCTTAGCCTCGAGAGGGAACTACTCCCTCCTCATCATGGGAATCAGCAACTGTGATGGAGATGGTGGTGGAGATCGATGGAGATGGCTCTGGGGGCACTTCCCCGTCCCGGCAGAGTGCCAGAACAGAGACTTTATGTCCCCTGAATCTCCCCCTCGGTGGCAGCGGCGCTGCGGAACTTTTCGTGGCTGGAGGATTGACAATCTAGGGTTTTTGTCTCTGGAGGAATATATAGGCGAAGGGGCAAGGTCGGTGGCCGGCCAGGGGGGCCACACCATGCCCTAGCGCGGCCTAGGTGGACCCGCGCCTAGGGGTGGTCTGGCCACCCTATGGCCCCTCTCCGGCTCTCCTTCTAGCTCCGTGAATCTTCAGGGAAAATATCAACTTTGGCTTTTGTCCGATCCAATTCCGAGTATATTGATTTTTTGACTTTCCTGGAACCAAAAACAGCAGAAAACAGGCAACTAGCACTATGGCATCTTGTTAATAGGTTAGTCCAAGAAATCATGTGAAAAGTACTCCAAAGTTGGAACAAAACATAAGAAAGTAGATAAACCAAGCATGGAACATAAAAAATTATAGATACATTTACAATGTATCACCCCTCCATCCACAGGTAAAGTGGACTTCTTTTACGCTGTTTGTCCTTGTTCGGTACTACCCACTGCCTCTCTTGCACCAAAATACCCCAGACCTATCCTTCTCTTGCTGGAGGTGCACACCCACCGATCAGAGCCCTATTGGTCTCACTTTTGACTAGGACCTGGTCTCTGCGACCATGGGGCAAGGGCATCCAATGCCACCATTGTGCTTGATGTTTCCCCCACAAGGGTGGAGTGCACTTATAGCGTTTCCATCCTCCAGAAGCCTTAAGGAGGGTTGTGCATGACGCACCTCGCGAGGAGAGCGACACTTCCCTCACAAGGTCTACGCGAGCCCGGCAACGCTAGCCAGACGTAGGCGGATCGAGGGTACCCCTGTACCAACTAGCCGATAGTAGCCCCCAGCCGTTCAAGCCGAGCACCACACCTATTACGTAGAGGATCCAGATGGCCATCCCAACGACTGCTGCCATGCGGGGTGTGTGCTGCTCCAGGTTCCCAAGGCACCTTCTTGGAAGGCGCGTGTCTGACCGGGACCAACTGCAGCCTATAAGGAGGGGGCAGCCCCACCGAGCCAAGATCTATTATTCTCCTCTTGCCCCCTCGCGCTTGCTTCCCTTGACCAATTGCCCTTCCCTGCCGCGCACGATGTCTCGCCGTGGAGCTCTGGTAGCGGCGAAGGGGAAACGGCCACCGCTCAACCCCTATCGCGAGGAAGAGGAGGGAGAGAAGATTGTGACACCCCCAGGATTATGGCTAAACAAATCCGATACCTCTATTTGATATAAGACTAACCTAAATCTCGGAAGCGTACAGAGAAAAATCGGTAACATTACAGTGACCCTATGACACAAAAGTTATTACAGCAAGCTCATAACTGAACAGAGAACCAAAATATTACAAGCAGAGGTCACTGACCACAAACACCAATCAACGGAAGACAAATTATGCTATTATGTATAGCAAACTTAACAAATGGCCTAAGAGGCCTGAAGCATAACGATGACGTCCCAAACCATAGATTCCAGGCTGCCGATAGGGAACCCCAAGCTACTCGCCGATGTCGAAGCAGTACCAAACTCATCTTCTATGGTAACACTTACCTGCTGCAAAAGTATCAACAAAGAAAGTATGAGTACATGGTGTACTCCACAAGACTTATGGCTAGTGGGGTTATTTTGCATGAAGCTATCTTTCCTTGTAAAGGAGGTAGGAGAAGATCGACTAATAGAACCTTTTTAAAGGGGATAAGAAAACGATATCACTAGGTTTGATCAACTTTGATATCCACTGAACCTTTATCAGCTGAACCTACCAACTAGGATCACCCCCTCGATCCCTGAGGAAGCATCCTTAAAACACACTTTACTTACTTGTCAAATTTTACGATTAGGTTATTCTTCTCTATGATCTTTGAATCTGTTCCCAAGTCGCCCATAACCGTGGACATGGCTTTTCGAAAAGATTAATACCCTACAGGGTGCACAACTTTACCCACACGTACCAACCTCCTCTTAATGCCAGATATCGTTAGCCCTCTTCCTTGGAAGACCGATAGATAGCGGTAGGACACTACCTATACCTTGCTTTCGCCGAGACCATGAGTCACGCCCTAAGGAGAGGCCGCCGTAACGGGTCAAGTCCCGTAGTCGGTACCTAGAGATGTGAACAAGGTTTGAGATTACGGAGGCCTTGCCTCTCCCATTCCCTGCCACGCTTTCCTACCTATATGAATGCACCTCCTTCACCGCCTTCGAGAACAACCATAATGCATATGTCAAATGGAATGCCCGAACTATGTGACTCATGGAATCTACTAGGCAAGTTAGTTGGCCGAGGGGGTTTCCAGGCCCCCGTTTGGCTGTACGCTTGTCTTGGTTCAAGAGGCAAGAACTCAGGTCCTAGTAGTGGCATGTATGGGACTGCAAAAACCACAACCCTCCCTGGGTCCCATACAAGCCTTAGCATGTTTAACTTTCATCTTTGATCATACCACGTCATCATATCCAACTAGGTTCATTCGTAGCTCCGATTTATCAACCGGATGGACCAGGGGTAACAGCTAAGCATGGCTAAGCGCAATAGATATAACAGCTCTAGCGAAGCTCATAAGCCAAACCCTAGTTAGGCTAGGAATATTGGATCAGGGATTATAGGCTACAAAGGAAACATGCATTAGATAGGATTACTCTATCTATCGATAAAAGACTTTAGAATCGTATGCACATGGCAAGAATGAAATACTTTGAAAGCATAGGATTATATCATGTGTGGGGTTTTGCTTGCCTTTCCCTGTTGATACTCAGATATAGAGCTTCAGGTTCATCTGCTTGGCATTGTTCGTCAATAACCTTCGATGGTGTTGATCTCGGTCTTCAATGTTGGAATTGATCTTGTTACTCACATCAACTCGAAGGTCTACCGAGAAGAAGCAAAAACACCGGAAAGGAAAACAACAATCAACACATGGCATCTATGCAATGCTCAAACAGGGATGATGATATGAAGAGTTAAATTATATTGAGATGAAATCCTAAGACATGCTTTGACAATTTAAACAGGGACCGAGGGGTGCAAATCCTAATCTAGAGAAACCCCGGATGCATATGAGAGGGGTTATTTTGTTCTTCCAATTAAACTTGTCATGTAAGTTTCTTAACAATGCATGATTACGAGTCTATTGTGTAGATATCATTTTTCTAAACATTTTGATATATTATACATATTTTTCTGATTTAAAATGAATTAGTTAAGATTTTTCCCAATTTTAATCCATTTTTAAATAATTAAACATTTTTGTAATTATTAAAATTATTTTCCAACTGGCCGCACATCACATGTCAGACTATTATTGATTTCAAAAATCATTTCCAAAAATATTAAAAACCTGACATTAGGGACCCACCTGTCAGCATTTTATTTATTAAAACAATTACAAAAATTATAAAATAAAATAGAAAGGCTTTATGACATGGGCATGACGTCATGCTGACGTCAGCCTAGGAATTATCCTCAGATCGTTGATCGATCCGTCGAGCGCGCACGGGGTTGCGGGGTTGGTCTAGCTGGGAAGAGCAGGCAACATGGAGGTGAATGGTGGTGGCGCCGCTTGGTTTTGGTCACCGGAGACATGCCGGCGACGAGCTCCTGCAGCGGCGGAGGACCATACTCTGCGGGTGCGGGCTATAGAGAGGTAGGGAGACGGTGGAGAGGCACCAGGGAACCGCTAGCTTACCACGGTGCTAGACGTGGGGTCGTGGAGGCCAGGCGAGGCTCGGGGCAGCAACAATCGAAGATGACGGTGGCGGATAGAACTAAGGAAGGACGAGGTCGTCGGCGGCGATAGAGGGTGCTCCAACCCAATTCCTTTGGCGGGGGAGGTCATGGCGACGAGGTGAAGCTCCGAGGAGCATCAGCTTGGCTCGGGGAGGTCTCTAGCGACAGCATCGACCGGTGTCTAAGGGGGCTAGGGTTAGTACCTGAGGGGGAGTCGGGGAAGGAGATGTAGTGGGGATTTCCTAGGGTTACCAGCGGCAGAGGGTTATTATAGGCGTCCGGGGCAGCGGCGGGAATCTTGGCGCGCAACAGCGGCGGACGACGAAGTGCTGGCCACCCAGCTGCATCTCTCTTCGAGGAAGAAGACGACGAGAGACACCTGAGGCGAAGAGGTACGAGCCGCGCTGGGCTGCTTTGGGTACCGGGTGGGCCTTGGCTGGGTCGAGCCAGAAAGAGAGGGAGGGAGGGATGCGGCCTGGTTCTAATCTGGCTCATTTTTTTAAACAAAACATTTTTCTTTTCTATTTTTCTATTTTCTCTTTGGATTTTCAATTTATTTTCTGTTTTAGATATTTCGAAAATACATGAACTTTTGTAAAGAATTTGAAATACTATAGGGCCCTTATAATCCATTTGGGCTCTATACATTTTGGTAGTTTTCAAAATTCAAAACCTTATTGAATTGACTAGGAAACATGCCCGTGCGTTACACCGGGAGAGAAATATCTATGTTACGAAACCGCACAAGCTCACAAAAATCGTCCACCTTGACCATGTTCACAACATTGCGCACAAGCTCACAAAAATCATCCATGTTGACCATGTTCACAAAATTGCTGCCAGGCACGACACCCTTTGCTTCCTTTGCCCACCGCTTAAGAAAGGACAGTCATACACATGGTCTAAAGCCATGTATCGTCATCACCACCTCACTCGAACGCCTTTGCTTCCATCGAAGCTAAGGAGTATAGACAGATTAGAAAGACCAAATAAATTGCCGGGAGAAAGATATGTAACACAATGCAGCCAAACACAAAGTAGAAACTCATGGGAAGAAGTCTGATCGTCACAGATTTCACTAAAGTCAAGCATAATAACACCAAAGAATTACACTGAATGTCTTCATACTTCTAACTCAGGTTTCCTACTGCGCCAGATCCATTTAAGCAGTCAAGTGATTGATCATGATTAGTTTGCTCACTGGGCATGAAAATTCGGTGGAATAAAAAAAGTAAACCACCATTTACATTAAACCTATAAGCATCAACTACTTCCTGCCATAGTGAGGAGAAAACACATGAGCAACAGACCCTTAAAGATGCACCTCACAGAATACTATCCCTAAATATGGAAGTTCTCAACATGCACATTTACGTAACACATTGAAAGGACAGCAGAACACAATTATATTTCAGTGTGAAAATAAATATTGGAAAGATAACTAAATTTACCACAGTAATTAAAATAAGATTTCAAATGTCCTAACAGCTATGTCAAATACACTCATGCACACAACAAATAGATTTACAACTAACATCACAAGGTAGCTACAAAAATCACAATAACTAAGAGCTAAGAAAACCATCATGGTCAGATAGGAACTGCCAAAAAAGAAGACTGCTCACTCTAGTGTAAGTCACTTGCACTGTAGTACAGAGTCCAAATATCCCTTCTCCTTTAATGCCATCCATTGTGATTCCAAACCAGGCTTGAAGTGAAATAGATCTCACCCAGGTCCAAACATGCCAAGCTAGCTAATTTTTCCTTTACGAGATCTCGGCTCTTTAAGCAAAATAAGAAGAAGTCAAGGTTTCGGTTTAGTCTAGACTCCTGCTCCTACAATCGAATTCAAATAATCATGGCATATTTATGTATAATATTAAAAATAGTGTGGTGGGTAATTTATAAAACTTACCAAATAAATATCCAGGTAGAAAACACATCATCTAGGATTGCATCAGCATATATAGCCACATCAAGCAGTGGGCAGCATGGGAGGATAAATTATGCATGAACCAACACATCGTTTCGGCAAAGGAGTAATGCCAATACCTGCACTTCAGGGTCAGCCATCTAATATCCCTAGGCACTAAAAACGGGAATACAAAAAAGAATAGATAACTCGATGCCTTGAACAAAGAACAAAGAGCAAAGCGAGGTAAAAAAAGAGCATCACCTTCTAGCAACTCCCAGGAGTGTACACAACATCTACATCTGCTTGCATATTCAACAGGATAGAGGGAAAAGAGCGGGGAAGAGATTGGATGTGGGTTGTTAACTTGCCCGTTAACTTTGGAACATGAGTGGTTGCAATGAATTCGAATAGTGTTCGGGAAGACGAACTGCTGTGCCACCTGAGCACAGTCGACAACAGGATTTGAACCAACATCGGTTCACGTCCAATAGTTTTAGGCTTGATTTGCCAGAAGAATATATGTTCTACTGGGGCGAACCTGGATTGAGCACGAGCTTTTTTGGATAGAATAGATGCAAGCAGAGGTGGACGGAAAGCTTAGCGAATCCATGATTGGGGGAACGTATGGGAGGGTGCTAGATATGACAATAGAGAGGTTGGAGAAACCCCTGCTCGACCGTGCCGGAACTCAGAGGAGTACGCGAGCCAGCCTGTGTTGAATCTAACGGTCAGTGCGTGTAATATTAACACTGTCAAATCTCAGGTATCCTGCAACTGCAGCCATATTCTGGTTGCTCATCTATCTCATTTGCATTTTGCTTTTCCTGATCTTGCATTAAGGTTGGCAATAATTAAAAATAAAAATGATGTGCATGCTTTAGGCTCATCATCAACTTGGAAGGCTCCCTTGCCTTTCTATTCTTGCATTACCATAGTTATGAATTACGCAACAATTAATATAGGGAACAATACAATGCAAATCTGATTTTTTTACAAATCTTTTAGTACTACAAAAAGTAGTCAATCAAATATTTCAAGAACATAGTACATTTCACAACAAATTCTCTAACTAATATTAGAATCAAGAGCATTTCTTTCTTCTCCCATCCTCAAAAGATTTTCTACTATAGTTAAATAAGTTGTAACGCAATCAGTTCAGACTCCTTTAGGGAGGGGGGATTAGGCATGGTATACCTTGTGGAGATGCACGGGAACGGCGATTCTCTAGAACACAGGAGAATCATACATAAGCAGCTTTCCGACGACGGCGAGTGAGCGAGCAGCATGCCGGACTCACTTCAGGACCTGAGCCATCCTGCCTCACCATGGATGCGGGCATGCGGCCCCTAAGTGCGTCCTTCCTCAAGCTCCGCCATGGCCATGACGCAACATGGCTCGGAGCTCCTCCACGCATCCACTACACCAGGCCGAAAGCCTTGCCCCGATATTAATGTGGCACCTAACAACGAGCCACCTCAAGCCCCCCATGGCCTGGGCCGTAGCCCGGCGCGCCTCCGATCTCCTCGCATGTCCAGCAGATGCAGCTGGCGGTGTGCGACGCCGACCCGGGTGTGGGCTTCGAGGAATCCCGGCCAGCAGCATCCTCCCCGGGGCGGCGGCCTGTCCAGATCGGCGGTCAGGGCGAGAAAGACATGGGACCAGAGAGAGGGTTTTGGTGGGAGAAAGAGTGTGGGGAAAAGCTGTCTATGCCGTGGAGCTCGAGGGCGGCGGTGTCCAGGCCTGCAAGATGGGGCTACGCCGTCGAGGGCAGTGTGGACGGTCGGACATGTGTCCAGGCCTGCAAGGTGGGGGAAGGTGGGTGGCGGTATCGGCCAACATGTGTAGGATGTCGCTAGGCGGAGGAGTGGAGGATTCTGCAGCATGATTTTAGGCTTGAAACGGAGAAGCTATTACTGCAGCTTTTTTGGTAGCGTGATTTTTGTCACTGATTTTATGCGGATGCAGTCGCGCGGACGAGAGAATTTGTCGACGAAACGTCCGACGTAATGGCACAAAATGGAGCCTCCATTTCCTTTTTAGATAGTAGAGATTCAAAGAGAGAGGGATGGTTAGGGTTTAGGGTTTTGTATATTGTTTTTCTTCCATGGATTTTATTTAGAGAAGATAATGCTCATGCTATGCACAAATCTAACCCTAATTAGTATTAGTAAAACTAGGGGTGTTATAGTTCTACCCCCCTTAACAAAATCTCGTCCCGATATTCCTAGGTAGGAAGACAGAAGGAACAAGGTTACACTAAACTTCGACGATCTTCTCGAAGAGGTTGATCCATGCCACCATTATTGAATGAATGAAGCGCTTCATTTCTTCGAAGTAGATGCACACTACAGAACTGGGAAACAGACAAAACCACAACAGAGTATTTCAAGGTCAACTCGTGGATAGATGTTTCATAACATCTTTGGAGCCAACAAGCATGAAACATGTCAAGGTAATGAAGGAAACAAAATGAGATGGTTTCAAAGAGTTAGATAGCTAATGTTCATAAGGATTGAGACCATGGAGCTTCAAATGAGTTTGAACTTCTTAAAAGGAGAGCATACAACAAAAAGAACACGACCATAGACTTCGAAAGATGAAACTCTACTAGACGGCTTAAGTACAGCTTCCTTGATACAAAGATAGTTCGAAAGAACCAAGCTATGAAACTACTTTTGATACAAAAGGATCACTCGTCGTTCAACAAAAGGTTCAGACAGAAGGGTTGTTTTGGGGCAGAGGACTCTCAAGAGTCACAAGGAACATGTAACAAGAGAAACTTCTTATTACCGAAACCATAGTTGCTCTTCGAACATGTTAGAGGAACTGAAGGAAACTCTTTATTCATCTTGGTCTATCAAAATATTTGCTAGTGACCATGATATCACTTCACACCACTATGATGAATATATAAGAAGATTTCAAATGACACGAGGAAAAATAAACTTCATTCTCAGACTTCAGTTACTTGGCACAACGAGATGATTGCCAACATAAAAGGGTCTAGAGGATCGACCGACAGACATTTAGCAACACTACTTTAAATGTTCTCCTTGATGTTTGAGAAAGCAGGCATCAAGTAAAGGTCAGACTTCGGATACAGAAGAAACCATAAGCACAACTCCTATAACAAGTCATAGAAGAAGACTTATGAAGAGTGGTTGTTATTGCCGATTCAAGAGAATGTGACAAAAGGTCTTCTGGCTAATTGTGTCAACCGCTACATCAGTATTGCCGGATTTACAAAGAAACCTATGTCAAAACCTTGAAGAACACCAACCATTGTATCTGCTTGAGTTTCAGATTTGGTTAGGTGATGAGATACTTCAGACTCAGCATGTCCGAATACAAAGTTTGCAATGTTTACCTCAAAGGTAAAGTTACTAGATTCTCAAGACACGAACAACATTGTCAAGCTCCAAAAGAATGAGCTAGGTTGCGACACCCATGTATTAACAAGTTATCCAAAAGATAATTGCTCTTGCATAAAATGTTTTGCAATAGTACACAACTGAATCCTTGTTGGGAAACATTTAGGAGGATACTGAAGTTTTGTTGGACTTCTTATCTTCCGTGAACAAATCAATCAGTGGCTTGGTGTGCTTAGAGATACTTCTCAAAATATGGAGGTATGAACCTACCATATCAAAAATACTTGGCACATGCTTAACAAACTTGAAATGATTCTCGAGGAAACAAAGATAACTCTTCTCTAATCCATGGTACATCTTTCAAAAAATGTGCGTGAATCGGAGAAGGTCACTCCCAACATCCAGAACATATTCTTCGATATAACATGAAGACGGTTCTCAAAAGTTTCCAACATTATTACCAATTGTTCCATACGAATCTTGTCTAGCATGGAGAAGATAAGGATGCCATCGATGGGCTTAATAATAAACTTATCAACATACTCCAAAAAGATGAACTCATATGTGATATGAACAAACAAATATATTGGTTAGACCAAAGGCATGAAGATATACCTAGGTGAAACACCACGAGTTAGTACATCACTAGGATAGTCCCTGGAACTTACTTTGATTTGACGATAGCCCGAATCAATCCAAAGGTGGGGACGATAACATTTCCACGAAGGAAACACTATCCTTCTTCAGCACGAACAAAACTAAACATCCCTTTAGGAGTAACAAGTCTGATAGAACTTTTGTCTTACAACTCTCCTAGTTGCTGTTTAAGCTCAACCAACTAGTTCAGGGGTATCCAACACAGATCCTTGGAGAAGGAGTTGTTCAAAGAACTTGCTTGCTCAAGAACTTGACAACACGGTCATGTGGCAACATGTTGATACTTCTAGTAGACACCTTGAACATCACGAACCACCGATATGTCACTTAGTTCGAGAGGAAACTTGCTTGGTAAGGCAAGAAGGCATAGTCTCAGAGTTTCGGCACAAACCTAGCTCTTTGACTGAGAAGAGTGTGCCAGAATAATGGACGTGGTAGCACATTCAAACTTTGCTTAGTGATAGGTTAAACATCACGCTAAGAATGGCACAAGTGTCCTTGAAGTTCAAAGAAATAAGAGCTGCTAGGAATCTCAGATGGCCACATCCTTACGCACACGCATCATTCTCGAGCATGACAACTCGAAGGAAGGGTGGGTAAAGATGTGTAAAAGCATCACTTCATTAAGGGTCATGAAACTCAACACGACCTCTTAATATAAGCGAGTGTGATACTTTAAGGTAGAACAAATCAGAAGATAATCAATGCTTATTGATATGCGGATTACAACACTTTGACATGGTCTTGGAATGACGAGGTACTGGAGTTTGTTTCTCCTGACATCCTGAAATGGTTTGTCTTGACGGACCATAGGAGTACCTTGCATCAAAAGACACCGATGCATATTTACTACTTGGCTACCAACTGGTAGACAAAGGTCAAAAAACAACAAGGGAAAATAAGAACATGCTCAGGATAGAATCCAGAGAGGTGGATGCATAAGGCAACAATCTTCTGAAGATCGATGCAGGAAAGGGAGGGTGTGGCAGAGTCACGAGTATAGAAGTGAGACTCACGAGGAGTAATCTTGTCGTGATTCATTACGTTCCATTGAAGAACATCTACCATAACATGTGGTAGGGGAAGTCCTTTGTTTGTCGTAATTTAATCACGATAATAACCACAAGCTTGAAGACTATACTAGAAGGTACTAGCCATCCTGAGGTAATGTTTGAACATTAACAACAGGGATCAACAAAATGGATCTTGGGTTAAAGGTCAACTTCATGTGTAAGATTCTCAACATTAGAATCCAACACAATCAAGGATCTTCGGTTCAAGTCCAAGGGATAGAATGCAAAGAAAGGAGTAACTACTATCTTAGTAGTACATAGGGTACTTCAAGACAGTAACCATGAGGTAGATTCCAAGAGAAGAAACAACTTCTGAAGAACCCAAACAAACTAAAAGGAGACACACAAGGCGAAAGGAAACTTCAAGGCCTAGAACAGATCACTGTGGAACCATCAACATAAAGTTGTGGGCCCGTAAGATAGAGAGATCATGATGGAAGGGAATCTCTCAACTGAAGCAGAGCAAAGGGAAACAAAGAACACACACACATTGACTCTAGAAAACTAAGCAGTAGGTCAACTGGTTGAGAAACGACATGCCTAGAAGGCACCTAAACTTTGAGAGACGAGACGAGATAGCAAAACTTTTTCAAAGTCAATACAAGATAAGATGTCCCAGAGTTAGAGCGAAACTGGGTGAGGAGAAAAAGAAGCATCCTATAATTTTCACAAATACTTTTTAGCTTTAAAATAATTTTCACAAGCACTAGACTCAACATCGATAAGTAGAAAGGTTTTCCTACAGACGGTACTTCTCTGATACCAAAACCTGTGACACCCCCGGGATTAGGGCTAGACAAATCCCAGACCTCTGTCTGATATAAGACTAACCTAAATCTCGGAAGCATATAGAGAAAGAATTAGTAACATTACCGTGACCCTACAACACAGAAGTTATTGCAGCAAGCTCATAACTGAGTAAAAAACCAAAATATTACAAGCAGAGGTCACTGACCACAAACACCAAACAACGAATGGAAAATTATGCTATTAATTATAGCAACCTTAACAAATGGCCTATGAGGCTTGAAGCATAACGATGATGTCCCAAACCATAGATTCCAGACTGCCGACCGAGAATCCCAAGCTACTCATCGATGTCGATGCCTGATACGTCGTAAACGTATCTATAATTTTTGATGTTCCATGCTTGTTTAGTATCTACTTTGCTTTGCTTTGTCAACACTTTGAGGTATTTTTATGTTTTCTGGGACTAACCTATTAACAAGATACCATAGTGCCAGTTGCCTATTTTCTTCTGTTTTTGGTTCCAGAAAAGCCAGAAAATGAATATTCTCGGAATTGGATGGGACAAAAGCCAAAGTCAATATTTCACCAAGGGGAACACGGAGCCAGAAGATGAGACATAGAGGGGCCAGGGGCTGGCCACACCAGCTGGTGGAGCGGGCCAGGCCAGGTCGCGCTAGGGGGTAGTGTGGGCCCCTCCGGCACCCCCTCGGCCTCCCCTTTTGCCTATAAGAAGCCTCCAATGAGAAAACCCTAAATCCTCGAGCCTCCAGCCACAAAAAGTTCCGTAGCTCCACCGCCACTGAAGGGGAGATTCGAGGGACAGAAAGTCTCTGTTCAGGCACCCTGCCGGGATGGGGAAGTGTCCCTGGAGCCATCTTCATCGATCTCCACCACCATCTCCATCGCCGTTGCTGAATTCCGTGATGATGAGGGAGTAGATCTTCCTCGAGGCTAAGGGCTCTACCGGTAGCTATGTGTTCATCTCTCTCTATGCGTGATCTTATGAGATCATGAGCTTTGTAATCAAATAGATCTACCTTGCTACTCAAGTGCTTTAATAGATCTCTGCTCTCCCCATGTGTGTGAATGTGACAACATGCACACTATGGTAGAACTTACACTAGAGATTACAAATACTTGTTATGAGTTATATTTGGAGTTGGATGTCTCTATGAAATTGTGGTGTTTGTTGGAACCATCTAGTGCTCAAGGTGACAGTGTGGGGTTATCTATATGGGGAAAGCGAACTTTGAGGAGTGCTGTTATAGCCCTACCATGGATTAGAGTGTCCAACCGGAGAGTAGTTCAGAATAGTATCATGAAGAGAATATATTTATATGAGAGTGTTCACTAGTGAAAGTATGATCCCTAGGCCTTGTTTCTAAGCATTGAAACACCATTTGCAACTAGATTTGTTACATGTTTGCTTGCTTCCATCTTTATTTCAGATTGCCTTTAGTCTCTTCCTACCCGTTAACCACGCGCCATCAAAGCTATTTTCTAGCACCGTTACCACTTATAATTATCCATACCACTTGTATTTCACTCTCTTTGCCGAACTAGTGCACCTATACACCTGACAAGTGTATTGGGTGTGTTAGGGACACAAGAGACTTCTTGTATCTTGATTGCAGGGTTGCTTGTGAGGGATAACTTTGACCACTTCATCCCTGAGTTTGAGAAACCTTGGCTATCCACTTAAGGGAAACTTGCTGCTATTCTACAAACCTCTACACTTCGAGGCACAACAAATGTCTACAAGAATAGAAGTGCATAGACATCAAGCTAATTTTCTGGCGCCGTTGGCGGGGAGGTAAGGTAAAAGGTACTCACATCCTCCGGTGTGAGTGCTCGAAGTTATTTCCTTTAGATTCTGCAATTTTGACTTTTTGTGTCTTATTTTCACTAGTTATGCTTAATGGAAAACAACAACAAAATTAGAGAGCTTTATAGTGTTTATCTTGAATTAGGACATGAAGTGTTTGAAGAGAAAATTAAAAAACCTATGGGACTTTTTTTGCATGCTAATAGCAATGTTATTAGAATGAATTCTTTGAACACCATTATTTCTAATGCTATGGAAAAGTCTAAGATTGGAAAGCTAGTTTTGATGAAAATGATCTTTTTAGTTCCCCAGCTTTGGAAGATAGCTATTCTATTGCTTATGATAATACAAAACCTCCAATATATGATGATTACAATGATGAATATGATATTTTTAGTCCACCTACTATTGAGGAGAAAATGAATGATTACAATATGCCTCCTATATTTGATGATTATGGTGATGAGAATAATAATGATAACTTTTTTGTTGAATTTTCTCCCACTACAATTAATAAGAATGGCTATGTTTATGTGGAGAGTATTAATTCTTTTATGCATGTGGCTCATGATAAGAATGTTTTATGTGATATTTATATTGTTAATTTTATTCATGATGCTACTGAAAGTTATTATGAGAGAGCGAAACATGGTTTTATGTATCTCAACAATATTAAGTTTCCCCTCTTTATGTTGAAAGTCTTGAAGTTGCACTTGTTTTGCTTTCCTATGCTTGTTGCTTTGTGCTTTCATGACTTGTTTCTTTACAAGATTCCTATGCATAGGAAGTGGTTTAGACTTAAATGTGCTTTATATTTGCTTTTTGATGCTCTCTTTTACTTCAATTCATATTTCTTATGTGAGCATCTTCTGAAACTATCATGCCTAACTTAAAGGCGTTAAGGAAAAGTACTTATTAGGAGATAACCCAAAAGTTTTAGTTGAGTATTTGAAGTTATTGCTTCAGTAATAACCTCTCCTTATCATTTTTGTGTGGTTTTTGTGCTAAGAATAACCTCTAATGAGCGAGAAGTAAGACTTGGAAAAGTTGCTATCCCGAAACAGATTTTTGTGCTTCTCTGTAAAAATTCGTGAAAAATCTCTGTACGTCGGTTTGAGCTGTAATTGTTTGTGCTCCTGCCCCAGGTCGTTATTCAACTTTCGTTAGTTCAACACTTTTCGATTTGAGCAACAGAAGTCTTTTGAAAAAATTGGTTTTTACCTGCTGGTCTATTTTGAAAGATTTCTGCCATTATTTGCATTTGCCTCTTAATATCTTTTTCTTTGAGTTCTCTTTGATCATTTGAAGTTTTTAAAGGAAGTGCTACAATAGCTTGTGTTTTAATGGAAGTTTTACTTGTGTTGAAACTGAACCAAAAGACTTATTATCTTGAGTACATTAATGTTGCTAATGAAGATTGTGTAAAGTTTTGTATGAAGGAAATTTTTGAGTATTGGGAAGAATGATGTAATGAGATGAAGAATGGAGTAAAGCTCAAGCTTGGGGATGCCTCCCGTGTCACCGCAAGAAATATCCAAGAAGTACAAGCGTCAAAGCTTGGGGATGCCCAAGGCATCCGCTTCTTCATCAATAAAAATCTCTGGTTTCTTCCAAACACTTTATTTTTATTGTTTCATGCACAAGTTGTGTTGTTCTTGGAGCATCTTCGTTTTTGTTTTTGGTTTTCGTTTGCTTAATTTGCTTAGTTTGTTTGAATAAATTGGTTGGACCCCCTCATTCATACATTAGTTTTCAAAGAAGTTGGTTTGGATTGGAAAAGAGTAGGAAAGTTCATGCTTAAGTGGTAAAAAGGAGCTTATTTTTTACTATGGCCTAGCTTTGTCATGTCATGCTCGATATTTTTTTGGCTTTATGCTTACTGATTTTTGTTGTAGCATGACATGTTATAAAAAATTGAGATTGCTTAATGTGCCTTGGAAGAATCATGCATTAGTTTAGCATATTAAAGCATAGTATTGTGGTATTCTCCTTTGATGCTTTATTTGGGCTGACTTGGCGCAAGCTCACACCATGTTATGACTATCCCAAGTCACCATAGCCTCGATGATCCTTTAGTTTTCGAATTGTAAATATCACTTGATGCTTTAATTAATGATGTTTTGTCGCTTTGCATGATTATGGCCATTATTGGTCTCTTAGTTGGTCGCTCCTAGTCTTTTGCTAGCCTCCATACCAATTATGAGTTCCACTCATGCATCCAACTCCAAATAAAACCAAGTTATTCCAAAGAGTCCACCATACCTACCTATTAACATTTGCTATTCCAAGTATATTCATGTTTTTATCTACCTTCTGAATTAAACTTGTTATGAGAAAACTAGTGATTAAATCTCTCACGAACTTGATGGCACACTTTACTTTTCTTGCCCCTAATAAACTTGAACCATTGTGTCATCTATGTTGTATATGCTTGCACTTATACGTTGGGAATTAGTAGAAACATGCTACCATGGGAAAGCTTTCAACATTGCACTTGTACATTGTACCCAGTTGATATCATGCTCTTTTGTCTATGGATGTCATTGGTGTGAAATGAAAGGGGATCTTGTAAGTCCATGGAGTTATGTATGTGTGTTAGAGAAATGCCTGGGCCGCTGGTCTAATCCATGCCTAATCATGGTAGAAACCTGCAGCGTAACCATAATGAGCAATCTATGGAGCATTCTTCTTATAAGAAAAAGTAACAGAGATTGAGAAAAAAGAAAAAAGGAGATGAGAATAGAGGAAAGAGAGAAAAAAGCACCATTTCCTATGGTAAATAAGAAGATTGCTGAGATGCTCGTTGTCTGCTTTCCTTGTCATTTTGCTACGGGGATTCTTCCGTATCATCGGGCAAAGGGTATCTTGTTGGCGGTTCTCTATGATACACATGAACTTACTATGACAAGGACTTACTGGTAACTAAACTTGAGTAGCATGAGGAGCGACCCTCATATTCAAGGGACATGAGATTTCTAACTTATCTTTGTCAAGCATAGACTCCATGGTTTGTTCACTTTAACCTTAATCACTTCTCAATTTTCTGAGTGATGATGAGATTATTGTTTGTTTTCGTAAACAAAGTCTGAAGGATATGGACCTGGATGCCACAAACCAAGCTTTCAGACATATATTGTGGACCCTCATGTTGTACTTATGATTCCTGTGTTTTATGAGTTTTCAAACTTATTCCTATAGCTAACTTTGCCCACTTGAAATTGATTTTATGTCGATTTATTGAAATTAGATCAATTTTGAACTACAAGTAAATTGTATGTTCCATTGAAAGTTTTATGTTTTTTGGAGGTAACCATTGGGGGATGATTTAATATATCACAATCCACCACTGATAGTTTTTAAAACAAGTTCAACTTATTGCTAAGATTTTGCATCTTGACAATTTAATGAAATTAGATCAAACTTGAGCTACATGTAAATGCGATAGATTACTCTTGAATTAATTGTCTTTTCGGAGGTACACGGGTGCATTGATACATCGTAAACATATCTATAATTTTTGATGTTCCATGCTTGTTTTATATCTACTTTCTTATGTTTTGTTCACACTTTGAGGTATTTTTTATACATTTTCTGGAACTAACCTATTAACAAGATTCCACAGTGCCAGTTGCCTGTTTTCTGCTGTTTTTGGTTTCAGAAAAGCAAGTAAGGAAATATTCTCAGAATTGGACCGGATAAAAGCCAAAGTCAATATTTTACCCAAAGCAACACGGAGTCCAGAGGGGAGACAAAGTGGCGCACCAGGGTGGACACACCTGGTGGCGGCGTGGCCTGGGGGGCGCTACCAAGGGTGTGGGCCCCCTGGTGCTCCACTGACCATGCCCTTTCTCCTATAAAAGCCTCCCGGGACGAAAACCCTAAGTACCCGATCAAAGACCCAATCACAAATCCACGGAAGAGTCTGTAGCCGCTACCATCTCCATCCCTAGATCAGGGGGATCCGAAGCTCTTCCCGTCACCCTGTCAAAGGGAAGAGATCACCCTGGAGGCCTTCTTCATCACCATGACTGCCTTCAGTGTGATGCGTGAGTAGTTCATCATTGGACTATGGGTCCATGTAGTAGCTAGATGGTTGGTTCTCCTCCTTTGTGCTATCATGTTTAGATCTTGTGAGTTCGTTCATGATCTAGATCATCTATTTGTAATCATACATGTTGTGTTTGCGGGGATCCGATGGATATTGAGATGCTATTTTAGATTGATTATTGATTCTGTCATGTCTATGTTATTTGTGATCTTGCATGCTTTCTGTTGTTAGTAACTATCTTGTCCAAGTAGATGCTAACAACTCCAAGAGGGAGTATTTATGCTCGATAGTGGGTTCATGCCTCTAGTAATCCGGCGAAGTGTTAGGAATCTCTAAGGTTGTAGATGTGTTGTTGCTACGAGGGAGAAAACAACAATCCTTTGTGAACGGGACAATCGTATTGTTTACTTTACACACTTTGCTTAATGCAATTATTTGTTGATTGCAACTTAATACTAGAGGGGGTTCAGATGATAACCTGAAGGTGGATTATTAGTCATACATGCGGATGGATTATGGTCTATATATAATGTTGTAATGGCCAATCAAATCTCATAGGAGTCAACATTAGTATATGCATGGTATGCTTTCTCAAATCTGTCAATTGCCCCGCTGTAATTTGTTCACCCAACATGCTATCTATCTTAAGGAGAATCACCTCTAGTGAACTATGGACTCCGGTCCATTCTTTTACCATTGATATACATTCTAATATTTACTATACACTGTTTACTTTCTACAAGCAATTACTATCTTCCACAGTATACGTTTAATCCTTTGTTTTCAGCTAAACCGGTGAGATTGATAACCTCACTATAAGTTGGGGCAAAGTTTTGTGGTTGTGTTGTGCAGGATTCCAAGTTGGTAGCAACACCTTGGTGTTGATTCCTTGCTCCTACTGGTTTGATAACCTTGGTTTGATAACTGAGGGAAACTTGCTGCTGTGCTCATCATAACTTCCTCTTGGGGTTCCCAATGAGCTCGAGATATCTTGAGCCATCATGCATCTTCTTGTAGTAAACAATGTCGTCGATGTGAGTTTCCAAATATCAGGAAATATCATTCTTAATTTTCCGAGTGATGACCAGATTGTTCATTTCTGTAAAGACAGTCTGAAGAGTAATGGATCTAAATGCCACAAGCCATGTTTTTAGACATCTTATCTTACCACTATATAGTGTATGAATAACTTTTAATATTGACCGTTGGATCGAGACTTGCGAATTCGAACATTTCCAGCCATTGGATCTTCTTTTCCATTCTAGCATCTATAAGATTCTATTGATAGTCTCGAACACAATGAATGCACTATGCATAAACCTCTCAAAACACACTTCTCCATCATACTAGAATCTTCTCCCTCGTTTCTCTAGACCATGTTACCAAAAATTTCATGTGTTAGGTAGCTAATAATCTTTGACTTCTACAGATGATGATACAAAGTAGAAGAACCAAATATACACCCATACTTTATAGATATTGAGCAAATTTATATTTTTTCCACTTTACCTATTATAATTTTATATAGTGATGATATGCCAGATGTCTATTATCTCAGCATCATGTGCAGGGCACATGCAACTTACTAGTATCTTATTTTATCTTATCTTACCACTATATAGTGTACGAATAACTTTGAATGTTGACCGTTGGATCAAGACTCGTGAATCCCTGCATTTCTAGCAGTTGGATCTTCTTTTTCATTCTAGCATTTAGAAGATTCTATTGATAGTCTTCGGCATAATGAATGCTATGCACAAACCTCAAAACACACTTCTCCGTCATACTAGAAGCTTCTCCCTTCTTTCTCTAGACCATGTTAAAAAAAATCATATGTTAGGTAGCTAATAATCTTTGACTTGTACATGATGATATAAAGTAAAAGGACCAAATGTATACCCATACTTTATAGATGTTGATCAAATTTATAATTTTTGTGCTTTACCAATTATAATTCTATATAGTGATTATATGTCATACATCTACTATCTGAGTCTCACGTGCAAATTACTAGTATCTAATAATCGTTGACTTCTACATGAGCTTACCACTATATAGTGTACAAACAACTTTGAATATTGACCGTTGGATCAAGACTTGAGAATCCCAACATTTCCAATCGTTGGATCTTCTTTTCCATCGTAGCATCTTTAAGATTCTATTGATACTCTTCATTACAAACCACTATATAGTGTACGAATAACTTTGAATGTTGATAGTTGGATCAAGACTCGCGAATCCCTGCATTTCTCCCCGTTGAATCTTCTTTTGCATTCTAGCATCAAGAAGATTCTATTGATAGTCTTCAGCACAATGAATGCTATGCACAAACGTCAAAACACACTTCTCCATGACACTAGAATCTTGTCTCTCGTATCTAATAATCGTTGACTTCTACATGGTCTTATCTTATCTTATCATACCACTATATAGTGTACGGATAACTTTGAATGTTGACCGCTGGATCAAGACTCGTGAATCCCAGCATTTCGAGCTGTTAGATCTTGTTTTCCATTCTAGCATGTAGAAGATTCTATTGATAGTCCTGAACACAATGAATGCACTATACATAAACCTCTCAAACAAACTTCTCCATCATACTAGAATCTTGTCCCTCGTTTCTCTAGACCATGTTACCAGAAATTTCAAGTGATAGGTAGCTAATAATCTTTGACTTCTACACATGATGATACAAAGTACTCCCTCCGTCAAGAAATAACTGACTTGTGTTTGTCTAGACTCAAATGTATCTCTACACTAAAATACGTCTAGATACATTCGAATCTAGACAAACCCAAGTCAGTTATTTTTGGATGGAGGGAGTACAAGGACCAAATATACACCCATACTTTATAGATGTTGATCAAATTTATAATTTTTTGTGCTCTACCAATTATAATTTTAGATAGTGATGATATGTCATACTTTTACTATCTGAGCCTTATTAAGGCATGCTTTTTTACACAATGCGGGAGTAGTATATTTATTTTCTTAGACATATGGTCACCTCTATCCACGCTCTGTACATGCTGAGAGAATAAAATGTTGGCAGGGGAAGAGGGCAGCAGCGAAGAGAAGTTGAAGGCGGTTCCATGTCAGAGCAAAGTTATGATGGGTTGCTGACAGGAGGTACTCCTGCGGCCTTATAGTGTACACTCTATTAGTAGTAAATTTCAGGACCTATGCACGGAAAACAAATCGTGTGTTTTCTCTCTCCTTCCCTATGCTCCATCTCTCCTCCCCTTTCCCCTCGTGCACCGGTCCGGCTGATCTCTCTCCCCTCGTCCACAGTTTGGTGCTGCGCACATGTGCCTTCGTATGGGGGCTCTGTGTCTCTAGCATGTTCGGCAACCGCGCGTTGGCATGGAGTAGGGACGAGGAGTACATAGGAAGGAAACCACTTTGGTCCTTGGCGGCACAAAAATTCAAAGTTTTCTAGTTTTCAAAATTTTCACTTGCTTCCCAAACATCAGGAGGGAAGGTTATTCAAAAGATCGGCCAAACATCAGGAGGAAAGGAAATTTTGAACCTGTTTTGAACATTAATCACATTGAATAAAAGAAAAACAAAAAATAAAAGGTTTACTCATGATGTCCTATCATGTCTTGTGCACCACATGCCATGAAAACTATAATCATGGAATTAGATAAGTTTTGGAAAAATAGCTTCACAATATTGTCCTACCATGTGTATGGACACTATCGGGTTTATTTCAACCCGAACAACCAATCTCATCAAGGCCATATTGACATCATAGTTTACAATTTGATAGAGTTCCCACGATAGTTTGGTAGATGGGTGCATCTTGGCGTAGTAAGCATTGTTTCTTGTGGGAGTTTCCAACAATTAGGAAAAAAGGAATTTCAATTTTCCTAGTGAGGACGGTGATGTTTTTCTGTGAAGAAAGTCCAAATAATATGGTTCAGAATTGTCACGACCCAGGATCAGGGTTAGACAAATACTAGATCTTCATCCGTCATAAGCCTAACCTCGAGCTCGAAGCGCGCATGGAATATTTCGGTAACATTACAGATTATACAAACCATCCATTATTAAGGTACGCTCTTAGTAGAGCTGCATAGAGGTATTACAAACCAGGGGTCAACGACCCATCAAACACGAAGCAACAGAAGCAAATAAGTTGTTCTAAACAACAAACTTAGCAAAGGGCCTAAAAGGCCTTGAACATAAGCAAATGACCCTTCCATAGATCCTAGGCTGCTGCCTGGGAACCCCAACTACTTGTCGACATCAACGTAGAAACCACCTTCTATTGGAATAGCTTAATCTGTAGAAAAATATCAACAAGGCAAGGCTGAGTATAGGATGTACTCTACAAGACTTAATAACCTACAATACATGCTTGGTTTAGAAAGGCTTTCAGTGGTTACTTTGCAAAAGCCAGCTTTGTTTGAAAACAAGTGAGAGAAGAGGCTTGTCTAATCAGATCATTTCCATAAAGAGGTAAGAAGACTACACTCTAGCTCTTTAATATCGCCTTCATCATCATCTGAGAACCTTTCAACTTGGATTACCCCCTCAAAGGACCCGGAGGAAGTAATTCCAAAACACACTTTAGTTGCCAAGTTTTAACATTAGGTTATAGTTCTCTATGATTGCCACGTCCATTCCCAAGTCGTCCATAACCGTGGACACGACTTTTTGAAAATATTGTTACCCTGCAGGGGTGCACAACTTTACCCACATGTACCAACTGACTCTGAATGCTAAATTATTAGCCCTCTTCCTTGGAAGGCCAGCAGAGGGTGGTTGACCATGACCTTTACCTTACTTTCGCCGAGACCTTGAGTCACACCCTAAGGAGATGCCACCGTAACGGGTCAAGTCCCGAAGCCGGTCCCTAGATATGTGTGCGCGGATCAAGATTACGGAGGCCGTTCCTCTCTTGTTCCCAGCCATGCTTACCTACCTGTATGAATGCACCCCCTGCACCTCCTTCGAGAATAACCAGAATGCATATGTTGAATGGAACACCCAAACTATGTGACTCATGGAATCTACTAGGAAAGTTAGTTAGTCGAGGGGGTTTCCAGGCCCCCGTGTGGTTGTACGCTCATCTTGGTTCAAGAGGCGAGAACTCAGGTCCTAAGGGTGGCTAGCATGGGACTACAAAAACCACACCCAACGTGGCCTCCCATACCTGCCTTAGTATGTTTATTAACCATCTCCGATCATATCTCAACATCCTATCAAACTAGGTTCATCGCATCTCCGATGCATCATCTGGATGGATTGGTCTTGTAATACTAAGCATGGCTAAGCTTGGCTGAAATATGGCACTAGCAACGCTCATAAGCTCAACCCTAGTTATGCTAGGAGCGGTGGATCGGTATCTTAGTGTACAAAGGAAAACATGGAGCAGATAGGAGACTCTATCTTAAACAAAAGACCACATTGGAATCGTATGCATATAGAGAGAATGAAATACTTTGGAAACATAGGTTCAGAATGATAGGGCTACTCTTGCCTTGTCCATCGTTGAAACGGTACTGCTCTTCGGTGCCATTGACTTCAGGTTCGGGATCGGTTCCTATTCGCGAAGAACCAACACCGGAAAGAAGAAGCAACAATCAACACATGGCATATGTGCAATGCTCAAGCAAGTATTATGATATGACAAATTAAATTGTATTAAAATGACACCCTAACTCATGATTGCAATTTAAATGGGGTCCGAGGGATCCAAACCCTAATTCGGAGAAACCCCGGATGCATATGAGAGGGTTATTTTGTTCTCCTAATTAAACTTATCATGTAAGTTGATTAAAAATGCATGATTATGAGTCTTTTGGATAGATCTCATTTTTTCTGAACATTTTGATATATTATACACATTTTTCTGATTTAAAATGAATTACTTATGATTTTTCCCAATTTTAATCCATTTTTAAATCATTTTTAAATAAATAAACATTTTTGGATATTATTAAATATCTTACAACCTGGATCCATATGTCAGGTATTTGATCATTTTAGAAAATATTTTCAAAATTATTAAAACCCTGACAGACTGGAACCACATGTCATATTAGAGAACATTTAATAAAAATAAAAGGGCACTTATTGCATCATGCAATGGGTATGCCCACTACTAGGGTTCGAATCCGGTTCTAGGGGCGACGCGGGGCTGCGGGAGGGGGCGTGTTCGACGCGCCAGACCCAGGTGAACCAAATGGTGGTGGTGGCGCTGTGAATTTGTCGCCGGAGCGACATCCACGATGACGACCGACGGCGCAGCGGCAGGTGGTCATCGGGGGCAAGCTGCAGGGCGAGAGGGAGAGAAGGAGAGGGTCCACGAGGACCAGTAGCTCACCAGGAGCACGATGGTGAGGTTGATTTGGCCGGAGGAGGTCCGTGTCGGCGGGAATCGGCGGCTTGACTCCGGCGGCCGACGGTGAAGAGAAGCTCGATTCTGGCGAGATGGAGCCTTCCCGGCTTGCGTGCTTCGACGGGGAGAACGAGGACAGCAAGCCGGAGCTCGTAGGCACCTCAACTGGGTGAGGGGACGCCGGAGACGATGGGGACGACAATGGATGGCGAGCTAGGGTTTCGGGCTCTGGCTGGAAGAGGAATAGAGAGGAAGAGGATGAAGAACTGGGCACGACAAGGGTTCTCTGCAGCGGCCGGGGGTCTTGTAGGCGGCCGGAAGCGTCGGTGGCACGCATCTTGGCGCGGTCGCAGCGGCGGACGACATTGCCCCCGACAGTGAGGCAAGGATTCGTCGTCAACAAAGATGACTTGGTGCGAAACGATATTGGGTCGGTTGGGCTACGACTGGGCCAGGCTGGGCCACAGACGGGCCGAGAAAAAGCGAGGGCAACAGCTGCTAGCGGCTCTGCGCGAGCCATAGATAGGAAAGGAAAGAGAGATGGGCTTTGGCCCAGGTTAGGGTTAGAACTATTTTTATTTCCAAAAATCCTTTTATTTTTCTAGTTTCCTATTTTCCAAATGTATTTCAATTTTCTTTTCTGTTTTGGATATTTCCAAAATACAAGAACTATTGTACACATATTAAAATACTTCAGGGGCCCTTATAATCAGTTTGGGCTCCAAACCTTTTATAGTTTTTGAATTTCGAAACTATTTTGAATTGATTTGAGAGAGGGGAAAACTAGGGTTTTATTTTGTCTCTTGATTAGAACCAAGTGAAAATGTAATGCGTGTATGCAATGCTCACAAACATGTTGTTTATTTATTACACATAGAGGTGGTATGTTATAGTTCTACCCCACTTACAAGAATCGCATCCCGAGATTCCTAGGTTTTAGAAAAGAAGGCAGGGTACTCAGATCGAAGACGACCTTTGCGCTCCCAGGTTGCTTTTGCCTCAGAGTGATGAGACCACTGAACTTTCAGGAACTTGATGGTTTGACAACGAGTCTTGCGCTTGGTTTCACCAAGAATACGAACTGGGTATTCTCGGTAGGTTAGATCCTCTTGAAGATCCAGAGTTTGATGATCCACACCACGATTAGGATCTTTGAAGCAACGCTTGAGTTGCGACACATGGAAGACGTCATGAACATCTAGAAAGGTTGATGGTAGCTCTAACTGGTAGGCAAGCTCACCTCGCATGGAGAGAATGCGAAAGGGACCAACATAGCGAGGATCCAATTTGCCTTTGATACCGAAACGGTGGACACCCTTCAAAGGAGTGACCCAGATAGAAACTTGATCACCAACTTCATAATGAACTTCAAGGCGATGATGATCATAGTTGGTTTTCTGACGAGATTGAGCAGCCTTCAGACGTTCTTGGATTATGCGAACTTGATCTTAAGCTTCTTGGATCATATCCAGACCAAAGAATTGTCTTTGACTAATTTATGTCCAATTCAGCGGTGTTCGACACGTTCTTCCGTATAGAAACTGGAAAGGCGTCATACCCAAACTGGATTGGAAACTGTTGTTGTAGGAGGACTCAGCAAATGGAAGACATTTCTCCTAGTTCTTGCCAAAGGATATAACACACGCTCTAAGCATGTCTTCAAGGATTTGATTCACCCTTTCGATTTGACCATAGATTTTAGGATGGTAAGCTGTGCTGAAGGAGACATGAGTTCCCATTCCTTCTTGGAGACTCTACCAGAATCTAGAGGTAAACAAGCTTCCACGGTTAGAGATGATCTTCTTGGGAACACCATGAAGGACAACAATCTGGGAGATGTATAAATCGGCCATCTGACTAGCATGAATAGTTTCCCGAACCGGAAGGAAGTGAGCAACTTTGAATAACCGATCAACTGTTACCCATATAGCATCATTTCCTACGGATGTTTTTGGAAGTCCAGTAATGAAATCCATACTAATTTCATCCCATTTACATTCAGGGATACGCAATGGCTGTAGAAGTCCAGCATGTCTTTGGTGTTTAGCTTTCACACGACAACAGACGTCACATTCTGCAACAAAGCGAGCAATTTATGGTTTCATCCCGCTCCACCAGAATCTTTGACGAAGGTCACAATACATCTTGGTACCACCAGGATGGATGGACAAAGGTGATTCGTGAGCTTCACGAAGGATTAGCTCTTTGATCTTCCGACTGTTTGGCACCACTAGCCGGGTACTGAAGTAGAGGGTACCTTGATCATTGATGGAGAAAAAATTAGCGTCCCCACTTGCAACAAGCTCCTTGATCTTGGTAATATCATCATCATTTTTCTGAGCTTCCTTGATTTGATCCTCAAGAGAAGACCTTACTTCGAGGTTATAGAGAAATCCACGAGGAACCACTTCGAGGTTAAGACACTTGATTTCCTCATAAAGAACAGGTTGAGCTTGTGAAATCATCAGGTTATTGCAATAAGACTTCCGACTTAGCGCATCAGCAACAATATTGGCTTTGCCGGGTTGGTAGTTGAGACCCAAATCGTAATCTTTGATGAGTTCCAACCATCGTCTTTGCCTGAGATTGAGATCTGGCTGGGTGAAAAGATACTTCAGACTTTGATGATCCGAGTAGAGTTTGCAACGATTATCGATGAGGTAATGTCGTCATTGCTTAAGAGCATGAATAACAACAGCTAGCTTGAGATCATGGGTTGGATAATTATTCTCATGTGGCTTTAGCTTCCGGGAGGCATAAGCTACCACATGACCATCTTGCATCAACACACAACCGAGCCCCTGAAGAGATGCATCACAATAGACGACGAAGTCCTTGCTTGTGTCCGGGAGGACGAGCACAGGAGTAGTGGTTAGCTTAGTTTTCAAAGTTTGAAAGCTTTCTTTTGCCTTTTCATACCATTCGAACTTCTTATCTTACTTAAGAAGATCAGTCATAGGCTTGGCAATTTTGGAGAAGTTCTCAATGAATCGACTGTAATATCTAGCAATTCCAAGAAAACTTCGGACTTCCTTGACTGAGGTAGGTGACTTCCATTCAAGAATGGTTGAACCTTATCCGGAATGATAGGAACACCATTAGCGGAGACCACATGACCAAGAAAGACGAGCTCTTGCAACCAAAACTCGCACTTGGAGAACTTGGCATAGAGACGATGTTCACGGAGTTTAGTCAATACCAAACGTAGATGTTCGGCATGCTCTTCTTCGGTCTTGGAATAGATCAAAATATCATCTATGTAGACCACTACGAACTTGTCCAGATACTCCATAAAGACAGAGTTCATGAGCCTCATAAAGGTGGAAGGGGCATTGGTTAACCCGAAGGACATCACTGTATACTCGTAAAGACCATAACGAGTTGTGAATGCCGTTTTTGGGATATCCTCTTTTCTGATTTTGATTTGATGATACCCCGACCTTAAATCCATCTTGGAGAAGACGGTATCACCACTGAGTTGATCAAAGAGGTCATTGATCTGAGGAAGAGGATACTTATTCTTGATTGTCACCGCATTGAGTGGACGGTAATCAACGACCAATCTTGGAATATTTGTATCCCGCTTCTTGACAAAAATGGTAGGACAACCCCAAGAGGAGGTGCCAGGTTGAATATAGCCTAGGCCTTCTAGCTCTTCAATTTGCTTGTTTAGCTCCACCAACTCATGAGGGGGCATACAGTAAGATCTTTTAGAAATAGGAGCAGTTCTAGGAACCAGCTCGATGACAAACTCCACACTTCGATCAGGTGGCATGCCAGGCAATTCTTCAGGAAAGACATCCCTAAATTCACAGACTACCTGGACATCTTGAACTTCTATAGGGGGTAACTCTTCCATACCCTCCATGGCATACAACTCCGAAAATGGAACAGAAACCGCCGATGGTGACTTTGACCCATCAGACCAGTACTTGATTGTTATGCCAGCAGGGGAGGTCACGGTAACAGTCTTAAGTGCATAGTCGATGATAGCTTGATACTTGGATAACCAATCCATGCCCAGAATGACATCAATGTCAGTTGACTTAAGTGCAGCGAGGGAAGTGGGAAACTTCTGGTATCCTATATCTATCTCAACCCCATGAGTAACCCAGATGGTCTGCCAACGAGACCCAGGAGTTCTAATCTCTAGAGGTGAAGGCACAGCTTCAAAGGTGATATCATATATTTGCGCAAAGTCTTGTGATATGAATGTATGCGATGCTCCAGAGTCAAACAAAACTGTTGGTAGAATTGAATTAACACGAAGCATACCCAGAATGACGCGTGGATCTTCCTGAGCTTATTCAATAGTCACATGAGTCAGGCGACCACATCCGACACCCTGAGATTTATCATACTTCTTCGCCGGTTGATCATTGCGACCAACAGCCCTTTGAGAACACTCCCTAGAATAGTGACCAGGCTGACCACATGAGTAACGGGTAGTTCTAGAGAAGGAACCAGTAGGAGGACGATAACTTTCTCCACCATTATTTGACTGTGGAAAACGAGGAGCATTGCCAGATTACTTGGGTGCATAAGGAGCACGAGGCACAACACTGTATGGAACAAAGACACGATGCTTCTTGTTGCCAGAAGAAGACGCACGAGAGTTCCCTTCTTCACGCTTCTGGGAAACCTCCATTTCCTTTCTTCCATGCTCTAGAGTAAAAGCCTGGTTGTGCAGTTCCTGGAAGGTTCTGAACTTGAAAGGCAACAACTCATAGCGAACTGTTGGACTAATGTCAACACCTGGATTTTTAATCCCAGATGCCCGTTATGCCATACCTCGCAATCCCAGGATTACCATTTTTGCGAGACATAACGGATTGGATATCACAGTACATCATCCATTACAAACCATACATAAGGTTCTTACACAAATAAGGATCTCATGATCCAGTCTTAATACAACAAGCTGCGGAGATAAAGATAGCGTAGAAGTGGGGTCCATCTTCAGGGGTACATGCAATGCTGACGAAGGCAGATAGTCCTAGTTATCATAGTCGTCCTGCTGACCATCATCTTGATAATCTCCTTCATAGTCTGGCCATGGTAATAGCCAGGGACAAAAGCCATGAGTACTCTTTAAGTACTCGCAAACTACCACTAACAAGTATTATAAATCTAAGTTAAAAATGCTAACTCTATGCTTAACTATCAAGTTAAGTTTGAAACCTAAGCTGAGTTTTGAAGCAAAGAAAGATAAGATAAAACTCTAAAATCACTTAAGTGGGGAAACTATTTTCATAAACACAACCCTGTTGTGGTCAAGTCAAAATTCATCATTCTTTTCAAAGTCTTTAGAAAACATCTGACAACGAAACAGTATGGCCATTCCAACTGTCCATATCCGCGAACGCGGCTATTCGAATAGTTTGACACTCTACAGAGGTGGTACAGTTTCACCACAAGATTCGATACATCTGTTAGGGATAACCCTGAATCATCATACTTAGTATGCAGATAATCAAACATAACCTTCCCTTTACACACCCTAGTATAAGCACCTCTCCTATGAGCATGGCCTCCCAACCATGACCATCAGTCATCTTGGGCACTGCATAGGTGCACAACATTGAGAGGTAGCCTCAGCTCAAACCTCTCCCATGAGGGATCTAATACTAATGCATATAAATTTCCAGCTAAGCCTTACCCAATTCAGGTAATGTGGTTGTACGGTAAATTTGGAATGGTATCGCATCCGAATCCAACCATCAATTTTATAAAAGGGTTAAGGCTCATGCCTCAACACTTTCATCAACATCAATCCTTTGTGTTTCTCAACACATGTCAAAACTTCTCAATAGAATGACTCATCATTCCAAGGTTATCATAATTCATTTTCACCAAGTGTTCCCATCTAAAATGACTCAAGTTTTTGATCTACTCTAACTACTAAGTTAAGAGTGTTCACTAAGGTGAAAAATATGGGTTCATTCTCATGCCATAGAATGACATCTAAAGGGTTCTAAATAGGTCAAGTTTTATACTTTTATGCTACCTTCAAAACCAGTAAAGAACTTTGTATAACCTAAGGAGGGTAAAACTTGTAACTAGGACTTGGGATACTATTAGTTAAATAAGGGGGGGGGTGTGATCAAAGCATGCTTAAGGCATCTTTGCTAAACCATCTAGTTTGATTCTAGTTTGCTAAGTACTACACTTGCAAGTGCTAACTTGCAAGGGTTAATCTTGGATAGTGCTAGCTTGCTAATAGTAGCTGCCATGGTTAATGGTGGCTTGCCTTGGTTGGTGCAGTGGTTGAAGTTTTCTTCTTCCTCTTCTTCTTGGTAGAACTCCTCCTCGAAAGCTTGGTCGGTACTATCGTCTATAAATACATAGGGAAAACACAATCACCAAACAATACTTAACTACGCTAAGTAGCATTCTAGGACACACATTTGATGATCTATTATCATCACAAGCATCACAAGTTTAAATCAAAAGTTTCCTTCTTTTTATTTTAGAAAAGTAATTTCTACTCATTGAAAAATTAACTAAAATTTAATATTCACCACCAAAATATGGGCTCATGTGGACACATGTCCTCACCACATATTCTAACATATGGGAAGGAGATTTAAGGGTTGGATCAATATTACTTTGGTTTAAGTTCATTATTTAATGATTTAAAGTGACTAGAAATGCCTATATAGCATTATTTTGGTACTAGTCCAAAGTCACTGCATGTAAACCTTAATATTATAACATATTTGGATAGATATGGTGAAATGTGATTTTTGAGAGTTGAAATCAACTCAAAAGGTAACTTTGTTGCTTTTATAAAAATGTTGCAAGTTGCAAAAGCTCCTATCTTCTTATTTTTATTAGGAGAGATCTATAAGTCTAATTTAATTAAATCCAACGGTCTTCGATAGATCATCTTAATACCTTTCAGGCAAAATTCGTTTCATGCAATTTGGATTTGTAAAACTCACATAATTGATTTTTGAAATACTAGACAGAAAGTAGATTTAACTAAAAAAGAAAAACCAGATTTGAATCGATGGGCTAGCACGGGAAAAGGAATGGGCCGGCCCAGTGGCGCTCCGCGGCACGGGGCTCAGCTGACAGGGGGGTCCCGCGTGTCAGCGGCACTTAAAACACGAAACGGTATGCGCGCTGTGGGCCGTGCGATTAGAAGCTAGATCTACGGCTGAGGGTCGTCGTCGACGACGAACAGGTCGCCGACGAGCTCGAACCCTAGCGGCTCGGTGGGGGTCGGCAGGGGGTGTACCAGGGCTCCAGCGGGGTCGGCGAGGCGGGCAAACGACGTGGAAGACGACGGCGAGGCGAGGCGTGGTCGTGGTGGAGCTTGGGGCGGTCGAAATCAACGGCGCCCTTCTCCTCCTGCCGCGGCTGCTCCAGCTCCAATTCTGGCGAGCTGCTGCTCCACTTGCTCCGGCTAGAGGTGGGTGAGGTTCTGAGAGGTGAGGGGAGTGGAATGGTGTGGAGAAGAGAGGCTGCGGAGGGCTCCTTTTATAGGCTCGACGGTGAGACCGAGCGGGATGGGCGGTCGATGGTGGGGACATGGCTACGGCGAGGTAGAGGCATGGCTGGGGGTGGCGATCAATGGGCGGTTCCGTGGCGGTGCTCTAGAGCTTAAATGCGGCCGTAGGGGCGGTGGCACGTGCTCAGGGCGAGGTGGCGCTCTACGTGGCAGAGGCGGCGGTGTCCACGGCGAGCGGTGGTTGTGGTGCGTTGGTCGGCGAACGGGCGTGTCCATCATGTTCCCTGTGTCGTGGTTGAGCGGTAGGCGCGGGCTGCAGTCGAGCGGCGGCTTGTGCATGCGTTCCAGGTGCGGCGCTCTGGTGTGCACTCGGCATGGTGCGGTGGCACTGGGCGCACTTTGTTCTCAGTGGTCCACAGCACTCCTAGGCTCGGGCAAGGGACATGGGGTGGCGGTGACCTCCTGGCTACCTCCTTGACATGGAGAGAGAGGGGGAGGTGGTCTGCTGGGGTGACAGCAAGGTTGGCCGGCGAGTTGGTGCTCGGCATGGCTTGGTCTTGCCACTAGGGTGTAGGGGATGGGGTGGTAATGGCATGGTTTGATCAAGTGGAGACAGAGGGAGCGTTTTGTGGTCAATTGGGTGGCAAAACCCTGTAGAAACAGTGAGCTAGCTATTTGTGTTTTATTCTGCCTGCCATGTGATGAAATGGCCGCATGAAAATTCTTTTTGAATTTTGAGTTCAATATTTTTGGGTGTTCTCCACTAATGATAGGTAGTCTCTGGTTGCAAGGGTTTTGAAAGTGGAGCTCAAAAAGATGGGTTTTGAAATAGGGGTGATCTATGCATATGCATTAGATTCAATTTTAAATTGCCATTTAAATTAGTTTATAGAATGTTTTTAGCAGATCAAAAGGTGGGCCTTGGTACCTCATTATGTGTACTAGCAAGGGGTGCAAAGATCAAGAATTTTTTCTGTTAAAATTTGAGTACTAGGAATAGCCAAAGTAGGCATGAGAGTTAAATTTGCCAAAATGACCATTCCTCCTTTAATTCTTTTTTATTTGATTTTCTTTAGGAAAAGATTGGGAATGATGTAGATGATGTTTAAATCACCTAAGAAACATTTTACAAGCATTGGATCATTCAATCATGGCAATTCAAACAACTCCTAATTTAAATGCACACATATATGAATGCTTCCATATTAACTTCTAAAAAGTTTTTGTTAACCCCAAATTTTGATTGATTTGATCTTGATAAGCTTGGATTGAAGTTTTGGGATGTTACAAACCTTCCCCCTTAAACAAAAATCTCGTCCCAAGATTTACAAAGAAAACTAGGAACTAAAGAGATCTGGGAACCCTGTCCTAATGTAATCTTCTCGCTCCCAAGTAGCTTCCTCCTCGGTATGGTTGCTCCACTGAATCTTGAGAAACTTGATACTCCTGGTCCTGGTGGTTCTGTAGGCCTCTTCTAAGATATGGATGGGTACTTCTCGATAGGTCAGGTCATTGTTGATTTCCACAGCTCTATGATCGATGTTCTTCAAAACTTCGGTCTTCTTGGGCACTTCCAAGCATGTGTGAAGTAACGAGATATGGAACACATTGTGGATGGCTGACATCTCTTCAGGCAGTTCCAACTGATACGATACTTCTCCTTGGCGGTTCAGAATCTTGAAAGGTCCGATATATCTGGGGGCTAACTTTCCTTTCAGACTAAAGCGGTGAGTTCCTTTCAAGGGTGAAACCTTGAGATATACAAAATCTCCGACATTGAAAGTCAGGTCTCTTCTTCTTTTGTCAGCATAGCTCTTTTGTCTGGATTGGCCGGTCTTGAGATGCTCACGGACTTTGTGAACTTTCTCCTCTGCTTCTTGGAGAATGTCGGGTCCAAAGATCTGACTCTCTCCTACTTGCGACCAATTCAAAGGGGTACGATACTTTCTTCCATAAAGGAATTCAAATGGTGCCATCTGTAAACTAGCTTGATAACTGTTGTTGTATGAGAATTCTGCGAAAGGCAGGCAGTCTTCCCATTTTGATCCATATTCCAACACACAAGCTCGAAGCATATCTTCTAGGATTTGGTTGACTCTCTCAGTCTGTCCATCTGTTTGCGGATGATATGCGATACTGAAGTTCAACTTGGTTCCTAAACCTTCCTGAACTTTTTGCCAAAATCTTGAGGTAAACTAGGTTCCTCGATCTGATATGATGGTCTTGGGAGTTCCATGCAGACTAACAATCCTAGCAATGTACAACTCTGCTAACTTTGCACTCTGGTATGTGGTCTTGACAAGGATAAAGTGGGCTACCTTGGATAGTCTATCAACTATGACCCAGATTGAGTCATTTCCCCTACTAGAAGTAGGTAAACCGGTGATAAAGTCCATTCCGACGGAATCCCATTTCCATTCTGGAATCTGCAATGGCTGCAAAAGTCCGGCAGGTCTCTGATGCTCTGCTTTGACTCTTTGGCAGATGTCGCACTTGGCGATGTAGCTTCCGATCTCTCTCTTCATCTTGTGCCACCAAAATTTCTCCTTCAAATCCTGATACATCTTTGTTCCTCCGGGGTGGATAGAATAAAGAGTATCATGAGCCTCCTTCATGATAACTTCCTTCAGCTCCGAATTTGCTGGAACACAGATACGTCCTTTGTACCATAGTACTCCTTCTTCATCTTCGGTGAATCCAGGTACCTTTCCTGTACCAATACGACGTTTGATTCCGTCGATACTTTCATTCCCCTTCTGGGCTTCCTTGATTTGGCTAATCAAAGTGGGTTGAAGTTCAATGCTAGCTAGGAATCCTTTGCTAATTAATTCAGTCCTGAATTGCTCCAACTCTTCATACAAATTTGGTTGCTTCTCCTTGATCATGGTGTTAAGCCTACACGACAATCTGCTAAGAGCATCCGCTACCACATTGGCTTTGCCAGGGTGATAGTGAATGTCAAGGTCATAATCCTTGATTAACTCTATCCATCTTCTTTGCCTCATATTTAGCGCTTTCTGAGTGAAGATATACTTCAAGCTCTTATGATCTGAGTAAATCTCACATCGATTTCCCATCAAATAGTGACGCCATGTCTTTAGTGCTAGGACTACAGCTGCTAGTTCAAGATCATGGGTCAGATAGTTCTGCTCATGGTGCTTCAGTTGTTGTGACAGATAAGTGATGACTTTTCCTTCTTGCATCAATACACATCCTAGACCAATCTTGGATGTTTCACAATACACATCAAATGGCTTCCTGATGTCTGGCATGACCAAAATTGGGGCTGATATCAATCTCTTCTTCAGCTCCTGGAAACTGGCCTCACATTTGTCTGTCCATTCAAACTTCTTGTCCTTCTTCAACAATTGGGTCATTGGTCGGGCTATGCTTGAAAATCCTTCTACGAACTTGCGGTAATATCCTGCTAATATCCTGCTAATATCCTTCAGGGTAAAACTTGTAACTAGGACTTGGGGTACTATTAGTTGAATAAGGGGGGGGGGGGTGATCAAAGCATGCTTAAGGCATCTTTGCTAAACCATCTAGTTTGATTCTAGTTTGCTAAGTACTACACTTGCAAGTGCTAACTTGCAAGGGTTAATCTTGGATAGTGCTAGCTTTCTAATAGTAGCTGGCATGGTTAATGGTGGCTTGCCTTGGTTGGTGCAGTGGTTGAAGTTTTCTTCTTCTTCTTCTTCTTGGTAGAACTCCTCCTCGAAAGCTTGGTCGGTACTATCGTCTATAAATACATAGGGAAAACACAATCACCAAACAATACTTAACTAGGCTAAGTAGCATTCTAGGGCACACATTTGATGATCTATTATCATCACAAGCATCACAAGTTTAAATCAAAAGTTTCCTTCTTTTTATTTTAGAAAAGTAATTTCTACTCATTGAAAAATTAACTAAAATTTAATATTCACCACCAAAATATGGGCTCATGTGGACACATGTCCTCACCACATATTCTAACATATGGGAAGGAGATTTAAGGGTTGGATCAATATTACTTTGGTTTAAGTTCATTATTTAATGATTTAAAGTGACTAGAAATGCCTATATAGCATTATTTTGGTACTAGTCCAAAGTCACTACATGTAAACCTTAATATTATTACATATTTGGATAGATATGGTGAAATGTGATTTTTGAGAGTTGAAATCAACTCAAAAGCTAACTTGGTTGATTTTATAAAAATGTTGCAAGTTGCAAAAGCTTCTGTCTTCTTATTTTTATTAGGAGAGATCTATAACTCTAATTGAATTAAATCCAATGGGCTTGGATAGATCATGTTAATACCTTTCAGACAAAATTTGTTTCATGCAATTTTAATTTGTAAAACTCATAGAATTGATTTTTGAAATACTGGACAGAAACTAGATTTAACTAAAAAAGAAAAAACCAGATTTGAATCGATGGGCTAGCGCGGGAAAAGGAATGGGCCGGTCCAGTGGCGCTCCACGGCGCGGGGCTCAGCCGATAGGGGGGTCCCGCGTGTCAGCGGCACTTAAAACGCGAAACGGTACGCGCGCTGTGGGCCGTGCGATTAGAAGCTAGATCTACGGCTGAGGGTCGTCGTCAACGACGAACAGGTCGCCGGCGAGCTCGAACCCTAGCGGCTCGGTGGGGGTCGGCAGGGGGCGTACCAGGGCTCCAGCGGGGTCGGCGAGGCGGGCAGAAGACGTGGAAGACGACGGCTAGGCGAGGCGCGGTCGCGGTGGAGCTTGGGGCGGTCGAAATCAACGACGCCCTTCTCCTCCTGCTGCGGCTGCTCCAGCTCCAATTCCGGCGAGCTGCTGCTCCACTTGCTCCGGCTAGACGTGGGTGAGGTTCCGAGAGGTGAGGGGAGTGGAATGGTATGGAGAAGAGAGGCTGCGGAGGGCTCCTTTTATAGGCTCGACGGTGAGACCGAGCGGGATGGGCGGTCGATAGTGGCGACAAGGCTACGGCGAGGTAGAGGCATGGCTGGGGGTGGCGATCAATGGGCGGTTCCCTGGCGGTGCTCTAGAGCTTAAATGCGGCCGTAGGGGCGGTGGCACACGGTCGGGGCGAGGTGGCGCTCTGCATGGCAGAGGCGGCGGTGTCCACGGCGAGCGGTGGCTGTGGTGCGTTGGGCGGCGAACGGGCGTGTCCATCGTGTTCCCTGTGTCGTGGCGGACCGGCAGGCACGGGCTGCGGTCGAGAGGCGGCTTGTGCACGCGTGCCGGGTGCGGCGCTCTGGCGTGCACTCGGCATGGTGCGGTGGCACTGGGCGCGGTTTGTGCTCAGTGGTCCACGACACTCCTAGGCTCGGGCAAGGGACAGGGGGTGGCGGTGAGCTCCTGGCTACCTCCTAGACATGCAGAGAGAGGGGGAGGTGGTCTGCTGGGGTGAGAGCAAGGTTGACCGGCGAGTTGGTGCTCGACATGGCTTGGTCTTGCCACTAGGGTGTAGGGGATGGGGTGGTAATGGCATGGTTTGATCAAGTGGAGACAGAGGGAGTGTTTTGTGGTCAATTGGGTGGCAAAACCCTATAGAAACAGTGAGCTAGCTATTTGTGTTTTATTCTGCCTGCCATGTGTTTGATGAAATGGCCGCATGAAAATTCTTTTTGAATTTTGAGTTCGAAATTTTTGGGTGTTCTCCACTAATGATAGGTAGTCTCTAGTTGCAAGGGTTTTGAAAGTGGAGGTCAAAAAGATGGGTTTTGAAATAGGGATGATCTATGCATATGCATTAGATTCAATTTTAAACTGCCATTTAAGTTAGTTTACAGAATGTTTTTAGCAGATCAAAAGGTGGGACTTGGTACCTCATTATGTGTGCTAGCAAGGGGTGCAAAGATCAAGAATTGTTTCTGTTAAAACTTGAGTACTAGGAATAGCCAAAGTAGGCATGAGAGTTACATTTGCCAAAATGACCATTCCTCCTTTTTAATTCTTTTTTAGTTGATTTTCTTTAGGAAAAGTTTGGGAATGATGTAGATGATGTTTAAATCACCTAAGAAACATTTTACAAGCATTGTATCATTCAATCATGGCAATTCAAACAACTCCTAATTTAAATGCACACATATATGAATGCTTCCATATTAACTTTGAAAAAGTTTTTGTTAACCCCAAATTTTGATTGATTTAATCTTGATAAGCTTGGATTGAAGTTTTGGGATCTTACAACTAAGTCCCTTACGGAACATATCTTGCTTATCTTCATCATTGGTCACATCCCTGGGTGCATAACGAGCCAAGCGAGTGAACTCACACCCATATGTTTCAATATCCATACGCCCCTGAGTCAGATCCAAAAACTCCCTCCTTTTGAGATCCATGACGGGCTTAGGAATATAGGAGGCGCGGAAAGCTACAAAGAACTCCTCCCAGGTAACAACATGTCCTTGATCTTGCATATTTAGATACCCATCCCACCAAACACCAGCCTCAGCTTCTAGCTGATAGGTGGCGAAGTTGACACGGTCATCCTGACGAACATGAAGAGCATTGAACTTGCGTTCAATTGTGTGAAGCAAATAATCAGCATCAAGGGGTTCCTTGGGGTGGTTGAAGATTGGAGGGAATGAGCTGATGAAATCCCCAAGTGTGACATAGTCGTCGGGATGACGTTCAGTGTTCTGAGCCACACGCTCGAGAAGGCGTTCATTCCTCAGACGGTTGGACTCAATGCTGATGAGAACCTCGGACATTGTGGGAGGTGGCGGAACTTCCTCATCAACATTGTTGTGGCCTCGACGGCCAACAGAACCATGAGTACCGGAAGATATCCTGAGGAGAAAATAGAACCCGTGAGATTGGATCACCAAGAGAAATACATCAAAAGATGACATCAACCATATCGAACGGTCATGGTAGAATCAACCATATGAGTTGAGGTCACATCATAACACCAAGTATGGCAGTAGAACAAGCATACAAAATGTATACGCTACCAACTGACATACAAACCATAACAATGGAATGCAATATGGTAAGATACCAACAAATCATAGAATAAGAAAGGAGTTGAATTCCAAAAACCCTTAGAAAGATTGAAAACAATGCTTCAGATGCCCGGATATATCTTGCAAACTCTGAGCTTTGCAACCGGATACGGATTACTAGAAGAACAACCCAATCCCGTATATCCTAATAATTTGAAATGATTGATGTGAAGTGAAAACCTTTCAAACCAAACAAGGTAAGATAACTCAGCAATAGAACAACCCTGGATAAGGAGTAAAAAGAGTCCTATTTAGAGTTCTGCAAATAATTTTAACTTTCAAATTGTTTTCACAAGTGCTAGACTTGACATCGACCAGTAAGAAGGGTTTCCTACAGGCAATCCTGCTCTGATACCAAAATCTGTCACGATCCGAGATCAGGGTTAGACAAATACCAGATCTTCATCTGTCATAAGCCTAACCTTGAGCTCGAAGAGCGCAGGGAATATTTTGGCAACATTACAGAACTTACAAACCATCCATTATTAAGGTACGCTCTTAGCAGAGCTGCACACAGGTATTACAAACTAGGGGTCAAAGACCCATCAAACACCAAGCAACGGAAGCAAATAAGTTGTTCTAAACAACAAACTTAGCAAAGGGCCTAAGAGGCCTTGAACATAAGCAAACGACCCTTCCATAGATCCTAGGCTGCTGCCCGGGAACCCCAACTACTCGTCGACATCAACGTAGAAACCACCTTCTGTTGGAATAGCTTCATATGTAGAAAAACATCAACGAGGAAAGGCTGAGTACAGGATGTACTCCACAAGAGTTAATAACCTACAATACATGCTTGGTTTAGAAAGGCTTTTTGTGGTTACTTTGCAAAAGCTAGCTTTGTTTGAAAACAAGTGAGAGAAGAGGCTCGTCTAATCAGATTATTTCCAAAAAGAGGTAAGAAGACTACACTCTAGCTCTTTAAGATCGCCTTCATCATCATCTGAGAACCTTTCAACTTGGATTCCCCCTCAAAGGATCCGGAGGAAGTAATTCCAGAACACTCTTTAGTTGCCAAGTTTTAACATTAGGTTATAGTTCTCTATGATTGTCACGTCCGTTCCCAAGTAATCCATAATCGTGGACACGGATTTTCGAAAAGATTATTACCCTGCAGGGGTGCACAACTTTTCCCACACGTACCAACCGACTCTTAATGCCAAATTATTAGCCCTCTTCCTTGGAAGGCCAGCAGAGGGCGGTTGACCATGACCTTTACCTTACTTTCACCGAGACCATGAGTCACGCCGTAAGGAGATGCCGCTGTAACGGGTCAAGTCTTGAAGCCGGTCCCTAGATATGTGTGCGGGGATCAAGATTACGGAGGCCGTGCATCTCTTGTTCCCGGCCACGCTTACCTACCTATATGAATGCACCTCCTCCACCTCCTTCGAGAACAACAAAAATGCATATGCCGAAAGGAACACCCAAACTATGTGACTCATGGAATCTACTAGGCAAGTTAGTTAGTCAAGGGGGTTTTGTGAGACCAGGCACATGGCTTAATAGGATTGATAGAATACTCATACCAACAAGTTGCAACTTCTTTTCCAGAAGGTCATTCAAAAAAACTCTAAGGTTAAGCGTGCTTGGCCTAGAGAAATTCTAGGATGGGTGACCGACCGGGAAGTGGGTAACCGGGTGCGCACGAGTGAGGACAAAGTGCGCAGAAAAGACTAGTGTTGGTCTACGAGGCCAGTCTAGATATCCTATTAAGCTGCCAGGAGTGACACCCCCCGGGCCCAGGAGTGGACAGGGTGTTACAAGTGGTATCAGAGCCGATCCTCGCGGTTAAATGGGTGTGTGCGGGTCAGTGGCGGGATATGTGAAGCATGGCGCGTGTGGCCTGGAGTGGACACGGCATGACACATGTGCCGGCATTGGGCCCACATACGCGTGCCAAGAGGGAACGTTCTTGGGGTGTGCTTGATCGATGAGGGCATCGATCTTCTAATGGGTGGGTGTATGTGAGACCAGGCACATGGCTTAATAGGATTGATAGAATACTCATACCAACAAGTTGCAACTTCTTTTCTGGAAGCTCATTCGAAAAGAACTCTAAGGTTAAGCGTGCTTGGCCTAGAGCAATTCTAGGATGGGTGACCGACCGGTAAGTGGGTAACTGGGTGCGCACGAGTGAGGACAAAGTGCGCATAAAAGACTAGTGTTGGTCTACGAGGCCAGTCTAGATATCCTATTAAGCTCCCAGGAGTGAGAACCCCCGGGCCCAGGAGTGGACAGGGTGTTACAATTCGACACCTCTAACAAGGGATCTCGCCCTCGAGATCCGCCTCATGGTACCAGGAAGAAGGTCGGCGATCTGAATCTTCTCACTTCATGTAGATCCTCGTGACACCACTAACAAGAGGTCGTTGTCCGTGATCGTCGAGAGAACGCTCTGGAACAAAGGCGAAGGTAAAGGTGTCAACAAATAAAGCCACCTCTAGCTTCGATAGAAAGAGAGAACCGATGCATTCTCATCCACTTCAATGTATGATAGCAAATAGCATGAGTAGTCGGCATGGGGGCCAATCCATCACGCACCCAAACTATTACTCTGCACATTCGGTAGAAAATCATGCAACCATTCTCGGAGTCGGACTGAAGATCTCGACAATCGAGGTTCGGAACAAAGGAGTGATGCAGGCTCTGCATCGGATCTGGCATAGATGATGTCGTCGCGTCAGAAAACATCGGAAGGCACAACAAGGAACAGAGAGAAGTCCAACAGATGAAGGATTCCTCAGATAGCACAAAGACCGGATGTAGAAGCACCGTTACCAAAGGAGGAAGCAAAACCCTGAAGGTACGACGGAAACCCAACCACGAGAATTCCTAGACTCGAAGAAAAGATAAGAGAGCAGATTCAAACACGCCAAGGTAAGAGGAGAACAACAGAGGGGTAAGGAGTAAAAACAGACCAAATCAGATCTATCCAACCGATTTTCAAAAATAGTTTTGACACTCTACTTCGGTCGTTAGCTAGGTTATCCTACAGGCTGGACCAGTGGGGTATCGCAACGGCTGAGCTCTCATACCACTCTGTAACACCCTCGAATCATCCCTATGCAAGTTCTAGCCCTTTCCGCCAAACCCGCATAGAAACGAACGAAGGACACCCACCAGGCACTTTCGTGCGGGTGTAAAACGAAGTAATACCCTTACACAACAGTCCTCGATGGGACCCACAGAACAGATATATATATACAGCACGACTCCAAGAGTCAAGAATAGAGATATACACTACGAAGATCCAATCACTTGGAAAACGATACCGCATCCGAGTACAGACAAGATGCAAATGGGGTAAGAGCCCTGAAAAATAACCAATGGCGTCCATAACCCTGCCCAGGCCAAGCCGGAAGGGTAACCCTGCTAACGATGTCGATCTCGAACCTGGTAAAACAAAAGGGGTGTTGAAAAAGGGCAAAGGAAAAAGAGGAGCGTCCATACTGAGGCCAGTACACGGCGAGGCTAGAATTCGGCGGCTCTCGCCTACATAGGTATGGTGGACTATAGCGGCAGCACAGCGGCACTAAACAACCTATAGAGACTCGGTATCACTGGCGGCTATTAGAGAGGGGTAAGAAAGACCTATTCAGATCCTACCTGATACTAACACCAAACGTACCCATCCTGGTATTTCCCCCTCGAGACCAAACGAGGAAGTCGGACCAAGGAACTCACACAGTTGGCAGTTTTACTCATTCCATTTTAGTTGTAGCATTTACTAGTCAGATATAGATAGCTTGAATCGTCCTAAAGCATAAGTAGTGGCAGTTTTAGTTAACATTCCGTTGTAGTTGGAACATTTACTAGTCAGATATAATTGTCCTGAGGAATCCCAAAACCCAGCAGTTGTTGGCACTTTTATCACATTCCATTGGAGTTGCAATACTTACTAGGCAGGTACAGCATGACATAGATCACCACAGATCCACCAGTTGTTGGCATTTTTATTATCCATTCCATTGTAGTGAAGCTGATTACTAGTCACATGTTAGGTCAAATTTATAACACTACTTTAGTTATGCTAGTCTATGATCAAGATACTGTGCTCCAAGTCGTCCATAACCGCGGACACGGCTTTCATAAAATTTTACCCTACAGGGGTGCACAAATAGCAACACACACTCGATCAACCTCGGAAAAACCAACTCAAAACCCAACGAGGCTTTCACGACAAAGCAATCACAGGATTCATAAATATTTTAGGGGGCCACCCCACTAAGCTACCCGCAACGAAGTTGGCCAGCTCCGGAACAGACCGAGGGTTTGTGTGGACGTCTGTAAACGACTGGGAACCCGAAAGTGTGACTGGGCTTGTCGATACAGCGAAAACGTGTCACGATCCTAAATAGTCCAGGAGCTCCACGCACAATCGTAAATAAAGCAGTAAAGCTTGGCATAAGTACAGGATAGTAATAAAGCCCCAAACTACTTTGTGGCCCCAAGAAATAGAAATGAATCAAGCTCTGGCTCAGGGGGATCACATAGGGTCTCCCGGATGTGGATAGTGCGAATAGTCAAGGAACAGGTATCAAATACTCGGGGTCCTACCGGACACAAGTGAGCGTGGAAGAACCAAATAACATCTATTGCCCACCGATGCCTCTCCATTAGTTATATCTAGCAATTTAATAGTTGTGTTTAAAGTCATGATCATCTCCACCATAAACATCTGACAGCATTCCAACAATTGTGGTACTCGACAACACAAGATCACACCTAAGAAAGCAACTACGACTCGGAAGGCCAGCTATCTACCAAACACAGGTGATAGGAGGTGTCCAAGGCAATATAGAGGCTGCACGGGTTATAACTGGTGTACAAAAACTAAAGCATCATGACACAGATAGCAATAGATCAATAGGAGGAAATAAAGACAATAAATGCAAAATAGGTAGAAAGGGGGAGAGATGCTCGCCTGGGAAAACACTGCCGACGGATCATATCCGGAGAACTTGTCGATACTCGCATCAACTCATCGGCCTAATCCGCGAAGAAGCAAACACTAAAACAAACACCGGATGCACTATTTAATACTACGGCAAAAGATCCGGCATGATTATGATATGATGCAGATGCGGTGCAATTAGGCAGTATTAAGCCGAACCAGGGTCCCGACAATTAATTAATAGGTTCATGTTGCTTAGAAAACCCCGCAATTTAAATGTTGTATAAACAAGGCAAAACATGGCATCGGTTCGCTACACCAATTTAAATGGAGTCCGGAATAAGACAACAATATTCCGCATATAGACTCCATATTTTATCATGCGGTGAATCGACGTAATGCCCCCAAACCATAGAAAAATATGCATGCATGAACAATTTAATATGCGACAGTTGATAATGCCATATTATAAAAAAATAGGGGCTTAGGGGCACACATCTGGGGGTTCGGAAGATCTTGGGTTCCGGGGGTTCGTGGTTCGGACTCAGGGTCCAGGGTTCGACGGGGATCGAACTCCACAGGAGCGTTCTCGGACAACGGAGTAGATCTTGGCGTTCTGGGAAGAAGGACTTGGCGTTCCGAGAGGAAGTACTTGGTGGTTCCAAGAAGGAGGTCTGGTCGCATCTGATGGATCGATCCTCGGGGTCGAAGAACTTGGCGCGCCAGGGTTCGGTCTTGGTGTCCGAGGGAGAGAATTTGACATGCGAACTCCTTCGCTTTTATGATGTAGAGCTTGTCGACTCCGTATCGGCGTACTTGACGTCTTCGGGTCCGGGAGCGGTTCTCGGTGTTTCGTATCGGTGACCTTGTCGACCGGTTTCTCGACGAACTTGGCGTCCAGGAAGATCTTGTCGTCCATGAAGGAGGACTTAGTTTTCCATGTTGATGGCCTATCGGATACCACCGGGTCTTGTACGGTCTTTGGTGTTCAACTTCTCACGTCAATCTCAGGTTATCATGTACAATTGTCGGTCTTGTTCGCGGACGACCTTGTTTTGACGGTTTGATGTCACAGAACAATTCTCTTACAGAGGAAAAACGGTGGTCGCATGCTCGCATGGCACTTGACAGCGGCATGCAGGAGGTCTCGGCGAGGGACTCGCCGGGGACGGACTCGACGGTGGCGTGGTGATCCGAGGCGGCCAGAGGAACTCTGGGGAGGTGGGTCATGTGGCGGAGCTTGGCGGGTGCGCTTCTGCAAGGAAGAGGACGACGAGGGTCTCCGTGGTCGAACCGTAGCACCAGGGGGTCGTGGTCTTGCGTGCGGTTGGAGGCAGAGGCGAGGCGGAGAGGCGGGGCCGGGCTCCGGGGCAAGCTTGAAGAAGGGGAGATGCGGTGAGACGGCGGCGACTCGCAGAGGCGCGCGAGGAAGGCGACCTGCAGGGCAGGGCAGAGGAGGCTGACTACCGTGGCGTGCAGCGGAAAAGAAGCCGGCAGGTTCGGCAGCCTTGAAGACCTGCACGTGCAGGAACGGTGAGGGACGCACGGCTACCGTCGGTGGCGAGGTCGCAGGCCACGGGGAGGAGCTTGCGAGGGGGCGTGACCGTGGCTGGAGATCTTGGAAGACGACGGCGACCGCAGAGCTGGGCGGCGGCGCTGGCCTGGCGGGGCAAGGAGGAGCCAGAGGGGAAGGCGGCAGGCGGAGTGACACCGCGGCACGAGGAGGGAAGGGCGGATGCGGCGGCGACGGGGTACCGGGCTCGCTCGTAGAAAAGGGAGGCGGCGATGGTAGGTGGGGAGTGGAGGATCGAGAGGAGAGAGGGGCGCGTCGGTGGTTGTCGCGTTGGGATCGAGGCGTGGTGGGGCACGCGTGGGGCCACGCGGTCGCGTGCGTGTGCGCGGGCGGGTTGGGGCGGTGGTAGGTGGGGAGTTGGCGTTCGGTCGGTTCGGGCAGGGTGGAGCGGGAGTAGCTGGCGCGGGAGGAAGCAGGTGGCGACGGAATTTGGGTCCAGGTGGGGCTAGGGGGAAGTGCAGGTGGTGGCGGCAGGTGGGTGGGGATCGGGGTCCAGGGGTGAGGTGGCCTAGGGAGGGGAGGTGGAGGGCTAGGAGTGGCTGGGGTGTTGTGGAGGGGTGCCACGGTGGCGGCGGATGTGGTAGGCGGCTGGGTTGGTGGGGCTGGCTAGGTTAGGTGGGGTTGTAGGCTGGCTCGCTGGGCCTTTGGCCTGGCCGGCTGCCTCCCCCTAAAAAAATACTTTTATTTTATATAACTTTTAAAATATTTTTATAAATAGTTTTTAGAAAAATAAAATATCCGGAAGAGACCGGGGTTTTTAAATTTGAAATAAAGACATGGGATATTTAGAAAACAAATATAGCCTTTTAGAAAATAGTTTTCGACAAACATATGCATGATGACATGACGATGCTCAAATGCAATGTGGCATGATTACATGAGCATGCGGTCATGATGATGTAATGCACAAAAACACCGCGATTTTCTAGTAGTGATTTTAGCGGGGTGCTACATCAAGGGACTTGGGATTTTCAGTTTATAATCTGTCAAGCATATAACTCAGATTGGACCTCACTTTCACCTTAACCACATTAAAGGTGCTTATGACAGGGGAGCAGTGAGAGCTCAAAGCTAATGAGTACCATTCTTTCAGCATTTGGAAGCCTTTCAAACTATGCAAACCTTTTCTTTTCCTTGGTGAGTCTCCACACATTCTATGAGCACTTTCTTGAGAGCATAGTGGCCATTCTTAGTTCTATGTGCATTGTCCCAAGACTTGTTGATTGATGAATACCTTGATATTGCTTGTTTTAAACTATTTATATCTAGTCACTCTTGTGAACCTTGAAGGTGTCCTATGCATTTATATTTGCTACTCTATTGATGGACAAGCTGAATGCCACTATGCTGTGTTTTCTTTATGTGAAACAAACAAACGTCTTGCAAAGCATTGTTATTCATGAATCTTTTCTTTGTGCCTTTTCATGTTGCATCATAGTTCCTTTGACTTATTGCTAGAACTTTGTCTTTCATGTTATTATTGAAGTACTATGATCCCAGCTTTGAATGTTTACAAATACTTTGATCAAGTCTTTGATGGTGCATGTCACCTGAAAAATTATTCTTTCTTTTTATCACTTACCTACTCGAGGACGAGCAGGAGTTAAGATTGGGGATGTTGATACATTACAAATGTATCTATAATTTTTGATGCTGCATGCTTGGTTTTTTCCACTTTCTTGTGTTTTGTCCACACTTTGGAGTACTTTTCATATGATTTCTTGGACTAACCTATTAACAAGAGCCATAGTGCCAGCTGCCTGTTTTCTGCTGTTTTTGGTTCCAGGAAAGTGAGAAAATGAATATTCTCGGAATTGGACGGGACAAAAGCCAAAGTGCCTATTTTTCCAGAAGACTCACGGAGCCAAAATACGAGACGGACGAGGGCCAAGGGCTGGCCACACAACCCCCAGGCGCGGGCTGGGCCTGGCCGCGCCAGGGCATGGTGTGGTGGCCCCAGGCACACCCTCTGTCTCCCTCTTCGCCTATAAGAAGCCTTCTGACCTAAAAAGTTCGGGGGGTTCGACGTTTTTCCACGAAAAGTTCCGCTGCGCCGCCACCACCGAAGGGGAGATTCGGGGGACAGAAAGTCTCTGGTCCGGCACCCTGCCGGGACGGGGAAGTGCCCACGGAGCCATCTCCATCGATCATCACCATCATCTCCATCGACCATCCATGTTTCCCCCATCTATGAGTCAGTAATCCCCCGGTGTAGGCTATGGGGATGGTAGGGATTGGATGATGTAATGGCATCAGATTGTTAGGGCATAGTGCCTAGTATCTTTTATTAGTGCTTTATGACTTTGTTGCGACTTGTTGTGCTTAATGCTTGTCACTAGGGCCCGAGTGCCATGATTTCAGATCTGAACTTATTATTGATTCATTATGATAGTATTGTTTCTGGTCTTATCTACAAGTTGTATACACACGTCGTTGTCCGGAACCTATGGCCCCAAAGTGACAGAAATCGGGATAACCGGAAGGGAAAGGCTTTGATGTGAGGATCACATGTGTTCACAGAGTGTTAATGCTTTGCTCCGATGCTCTATTAAAAGGAGCACCTTAATTGCCAGTAGTTCCCTAGAGGCCCCGCTGCAAATGGGCTGGCAGGACAAAAGATGTTGTGTAAGTTCTCATTGCGAGCACGTATGACTATATATGGAACAGATGCCTAGGATTGTCTAGTACTTGGGTGCTTTATCTTATTTATCTGCAATTGCCCTATGTTCTGATTGCTATGTGAATTGTCTTGTCCATGCAACGCCCGTCCATCCATCCCTATGCCTACCGCACTCGAATCCCACCGTTTACTACTTTTTTTTACTAATGCCTTTGCTTTACTACTTCTGTTACTTTACTATTTCTACTACAAAACTATTGCTACTAATAAACTGCTGTGAGCAAGATTGTTTCCAGGTGCAGCTGAATTGAAACTCAGTTGTTAAGGCTGATAAATATTCTTTGGCTCCCCTTGTGTCGAATCAATAAATTGGGTTTCACTTCCCTCGAAAGTACTGCGATACACCCGCTATACTTGTGGGTCATCATGGGTCCAGGTTGTAAGATATTTAATAATGTCCAAAAATGTTTATTTATTTAAAAATGATTTAAAAATGGATTGAAATTGGGAAAAATCATAACTAATTCATTTTAAATCAGAAAAATGTGTATAATATATCAAAATGTTTGGAAAAACGAGATCTATCCAAAAGACTCATAATCATGCATTGTTAATCCACTTACATGAAAAGTTTAATTAGAAGAACAAAGTAACCCTCTCATATGCATCCGGGGTTTCTCCGAATTAGGGTTTGGACCCCTCGGACCCCGTTTAAATTGCCAAGGATGACTTAGGGTATCATTTTAATACAATTTAATTTGTCATATCATCATCCTTGATTGAGCATTGCACATATACCATGTGTTGATTGTTACTTCTTCTTTTCGGTGTTGGTTCTTCGCGAATATGAACCGAGCCCGAACCTGAAGTCAACGCCACCAAAGAGCAGTACTGTTTCAACGACGGACAAGGCAAGCATAGCCCCATCATTCTGAACCTATGTTTCCAAAGTATTTCATTCTCGCTATATGCATACGATTCCAATGTGGTCTTTTGTTTAATATAGAGTATCCTATCTGCTGCATGTTTTCCTTTGTACACCAAGATACCGATCCACCGCTCCTAGCATAACTAGGGTTGAGCTTATGAGCGTTGCTATTGCCATATTTCAGCCAAGCTTAGCCATGCTTAGTATTACAAGATCGATCCATCTAGATGATGCATCAGAGATGCGATAAACCTAGTTTGATAGGATGTTGAGATATGATCGGAGATGGTTAATAAACATGCTAAGGCAGGTATGGGAGGCCACGTTGGGTGTGGTTTTTTTAGTCCCATGCTAGCCACCCTTAGGACCTGAATTCCCACCACTTGAACCAAGATGAGAGTACAACCACACGAGGGCCTGGAAACCTATAGCACCCCACTAATATCACTACTACAAAATCGCGGTGTTTTTGTGCATTGCATCATCATGACCACATGCTCTTGTCATCATGCCACATTGCATTTGAGCATCATCATGTCATCATGCATATGTTTGTCAAAAACTATTTTCTAAATGCCTATATTTGTTTTCTAAATATCCCCTGTCTTTATTTCAAATTTAAAAAACCCCGGTCTCTTCTGGATATTTTATTTGTCTAAAAACTATTTATAAAAATATTTTAAAAGTTAAATAAAAATAAAAGTATTTTTTTAGGGGGAGGCAGCCGGCCAGGCCAAAGGCCCAGCGAGCCAGCCTACAACCCCACCTAACCTAGCCAGCCCCACAAACCCAGCGGCCTACCCCATGCGCCGCCATCCTGGCACCCCTCCACATCACCCCAGCCACTCCCAGCCCTCCACCTCACCTCCCTGGGCCACCTCACCCCTGGACCCCGATCCCCACCCACCTGTCGCCGCCACCTGCACTTCCCCCCAGCCCCACCTGGCCCCAAATTCCGTCGCCACCTACTCCCTCCCGCGCCAACTACTCCCGCACCACGCTGCCTGAACCGACCGAACGCCAACTCCCCACCTACCACCGCCCCGACCCGCCCGCGCACACGCACGCGACCGCGTGGCCCCACGCGTGCGCCACCATGCCTCGATCCCAACGCGACAACCACCGACGCTCCCTCTCTCCACTCGATCCTGCACTCCCCACCTACCACCGCCGCCTCCCTTTTCCGCGAGCGAGCCCGGTGCCCCGTCGTCGCCGCATCCGCCCCTCCCTCCTCGTGTCGCGGCGTCGCTTCGCCTGCCGCCTTCCTCTCTAGCTCCTCCTCGCCCCGCCAGGCCAGGACCACTGCCCAGCTCTGCGGAAAAGGTCACCGTCTTCTTCCAAGATCTCCAGCCGCGGCCGCGCCCCCTCGCAAGCTCCTCCCCGCGGCCTGCGACCTCGCCACCTATGGCAGGCGTGCGCCCTCACCATTCCTGCACGTGCAGGTCTTCAAGGCCGCCGAACCTGCCGGCCGCTTTTCACCTACACGCCATGGTAGCCGGCCTCCTCTTCCCTGCCCTGCAGGTCGCCTTCCTCGCGCGCCTCTGCGAGTCACCACCGTCTCGCTGCATCTGCCCTTTTTCAAGCTCGCCCCGGAGCCAGGCCTCGCCTCTCCGCCTCGCCTCTTCCTCCAACCGCGCGCAAGACCACGACCCCCGGTTCTACGGTTCGACCACGGAGACCCTCGTCGTCCTCTTCCTTGCAGCATTGCACCCGCCAAGCTCCGCCGCAGGACCCGCCTCCCCGGAGTTCCTCCGGCTGCCTCGGACGACCACGCCGCCGTCGAGTCCGTCCCCGGCGAGTCCCTTACCGAGACCTCCTGCATGCCCCTCTCAAGTGCCATGCGAGCATGCGACCACCGTTTTTCCTCTGTAAGCGAATTGTTCTGTGACATCAAACCGTCAAGACAAGGTCGTCCGCGGACAAGACCGACAATTGTAGATGATAACCCGAGATCGACGCGATAAGTTGAACACCAAAGACCGTACAAGACCCCGTGGTATCCGATAGGCCATCAACACGGAAAACTAAGTCCTCCTTCATGGACGACAAGATCTTCTCGGACGCCAAGTTTGTCGAGAAACCGGACGACAGGGTCACCGATACAAAACGCCGAGAACCGCTCCCAGACCCGAAGACGTCAAGTACGCCGATACGGAGTCGTCAAGCTCTACATCATAAAACCGAAGGAGTTCACATGTCAAGTTCTCACCCTCGGACACCAAGACCAAACCCTGGCGCGCCAAGTTCTTCGACCCCGAGGACCGATCCATCGGATGCAACAAGACCTCCTTCTCGGAACCACCAAGTACTTCCTCTCGGAACGCCAAGTCCTTCTTCGGGGGCATTACGTCGATTCACCGCATGATATAATATGGAGTCTATATGCGGAATATTGTTGTCTTATTCCGGACTCCATTTAAATTGGTGTAGCGAACCGATGCCATGTTTTGCCTTGTTTATACAACATTTAAATTGGGGGGTTTTCTCAACAACATGAACCTATTAATTAATTGTCGGGACCCTAGTTCGGCTTAATACTGCCTAATTGCACCGCATCCGCATCATATCATAATCATGCCGGATCTTTTGCCGTTGTATTAAATAGTGCATCCAGTGTTTGTTTTAGTGTTTGCTTCTTCGCGGATTAGGCCGATGAGTTGATGCGAGTATCGACAAGTTCTCCGGATATGATCCGTCGGTAGTGTTTTCCCAGCCGAGCATCTCTCCCCCTTTCTACCTATTTTGCATTTATAGTCTTTATTTCCTCCTGTTGATCTATTGCTATCCGTGTCGCGATGCTTTAGTTTTTGTACACCAGTTATAACCCGTGCAGCCTCTATATTGCCTTGGACACCTCCTATCACCTATGTTTGGTAGATAGCTAGCCTTGCGAGTCGTAGTTGCTTGCTTAGGTGCGATCTTGTGTTGTCGAGTACCACAGTTGTTGGAATGCTGGCAGATGTTTATGGTGGAGATGATCATGACTTTAAACACAACTATTAAACTGCTAGATATAACTAATGTAGAGGCATCAGTGGGCAATAGATGTTATTTGGTTCTTCCACGCTCACTTGTGTCCCGTAGGACCCCGAGTACTTGATACCTGTTCCTTGACTATTCGCACTATCCACATCCGGGAGACCCTATGGGATCCCCCTAAGCCAGAGCTTGATTCATTTCTATTTCTTGGGGCCACAAAGTAGTTTGGGGCTTTATTACTAACTTGTACTTATGCCATGCTTTACTACTTTATTTACGATTGTGCGTGGAGCACCTATACTGTTTAGGATCCTGACACGTTTTCGCTGTATCGACAAGCCCAGTCACACTTTTGGGTTCCCAGTCGTTTACAGCCATCCATACAAACCCTGGGTCCATTCCAGAGCCGGCCAACTTCGTTGCGGGTAGCTTAGTGGGGTGGCCCCCTGAAATATTTATGAATCCTGTGATTGCTTTGTCGTGAAAGCCTCGTTGGGTTTTGAGTTGGTTCTTCCGAGGTTGATCGAGTGTGTGTTGCTATTTGTGCACCCCTGCAGGGTAAAACTTTCTGAAAGCCGTGTCCACGGTTATGGACGACTTGGAGCATAGTATCTTGATCATAGACAAGCATAACTAAAGCAGTGTTATAAATTTGACTTAATATGTGACTACTAATCAACTTCACTACAATGGAATGGATAATAAAAATGCCAACAACTAGTGGATCTGTGGTGATCTATGTCATGCTATACCTGCCTAGTAAGTATTGCAACTCTAATGGAATGTGATAGAAGTGCCAACAACTGCTGGGTTTTGGGATTCCTTAGGACAATTATATCTGACTAGTAAATGTTCCAACTACAACCGAATGTTAACTAAAACTGCCACTACTTATGCTTCAGGACGACTCAAGCTATCTATATCTGACTAGTAAATGCTACAACTAAAATGGAATGAGTAAAACTGCCAACTGTGTGAGTTCCTTGGTCCGACTTCCTCGTTTGGTCTCGAGGGGGAAATACCAGGATGGGTATGTTTGGTGTTAGTATCAGGTAGGATCCGAATAGGTCTTTCTTACCCCTCTCTAATAGCCGGTAGTGATACCGAGTCTCTATAGGTTGTTTAGTGCCGCTGCGCTCCCGCTTCAGTCCACCATACCTATGTAGGCGAGAGCCGCCAAATTCTAGCCTCGCTGTATACTGGCCTCAGTACTGACGCTCCTCTTTTTTCCTTTGCCCTTTGTCGGCACCCCTTTTGTTTTAGCAGGTTTGAGATCGATGTCGTTAGCAGGGTTACCCTTCCGGCTTGGCCTGGGCAGGGTTATGGATGTCATTGGTTATTTTTCAGGGCTCTTAGCCCCATTTGCATCATGTCCGTACTCGGACGCGGTATCGTTTTCAAATTGATTGGATCTTCATAGTGTATATCTGTATTCTTGACTCTTGGAGTCATGCTGTATATATATCTGTTCTGTGGGTCCCATCGAGGACTGTTGTGTAAGGGTATTACTTCGTTTTCCACCCGCACGAAAGTGCCTGGTGGGCGTCCTTGAATCGTTTCTATGCGGGTTTGGCGGAAAGGGCTAGAACTTGCATAGGGCCGATTCGAGGGTGTTACAGAGTGGTAACAGAGCTCAGCAGTTCCGATACCCCACTGGTCCAGCCTGTAGGAAAACCTAGCTACGGCCGAAGTAGAGTGTCAAAACTATTTTTGCAAAATCGGTTGGATAGATCTGATTAGGTCTGTTTTTACTCCTTACCCCTCTGTTGTTCTCCTCTTACCTCGGCGTGTTTGAATCTTCTCTCTTATCTTTTCTTCGCGTCCAGGAATTCTCGTGGTTGGGTTTCCGTCGTACCTTCAGGGTTTCGCTTCCTCCTTTGGTAACGGTGCTTCTACATCCGGTCTTCGTGCTATCTGAGGAATCCTTCATCTGTGGGACTTCTCTCTATTCCTTGTTGTGTGTTCTGGTGTTTTCTGACGCGACGACATCATCTATGCCAGATCCGATGTAGAGCATGCATCACTCCTTTGTTCCGAACCTCCATTGTCGAGATCTTCAGTCTGATTCCGAGAATGGTTGCATGTTTTCTACCGAATGTGTGGAGTAATAGTTTGGGTGCGTGATGGAGTGGCCCCCATGCAGACTACTCATTCTATTCGCTCTCGTACATTGAATTGGATGAGAATGCATCGGTTCTCTCTTTCTATCGAAGCTAGAGGTGGCTTTATTTGTTGACACCTTTACCTTCGCCTTTGTTCCCGGAGCGTTCTCTCGATGATCACGGACAACGACCTCTTGTTAGTGGTGTCGCGAGGATCTACATGAAGCGAGAAGATTTAGATCGCCGACCTTCTTCCCAGTACCATGAGGCGGATCTCGAGGGCGAGATCCCTTGTTAGTGGTGTCGAATTGTAGCACCCCGCTAAAATCACTACTAGAAAATCGTGGTGTTGTTGTGCATTGCATCATCATGACCGCATGCTCATCTCATCATGCCACATTGCATTTGAGCATCGTCATGTCATCATGCATATGTTTGTCGAAAACTATTTTCTAAAAGCCTATATTTGTTTTCTAAATATCCCCTGTCTTTATTTCAAATTAAAAAACCCCAGTCTCTTCCAGATATTTTATTTGTCTAAAAACTATTTATAAAAATATTTTAAAAGTTAAATAAAAATAAAAGTATTTTTTTAGGGGGAGGCAGCCGGCCAGGCCAAAGGCCCAGCCAGCCCGCCTACAACCCCCCTAACCTAGCCAGCCCCACCAACCCAGCCGCCTACCCCATCTGCCGCCACCCTCGAACCCCTCCACATCACCCCAGCCACTCCCAGCCCTCCACCTCACCTCCCTGGGCCACCTCATCCCTGGACCCCGATCCCCACCCCCTGCCGCCGCCACCTGCACTTCCCCCCAGCCCCACCTGGCCCCAAATTCCATCGCCACCTGCTCCCTCCGGCGCCAACTATTCCCGCTCCACCCTGCCCGAACCGACCGAACGCCAAGTCCCCACCTACCACTGCCCCCACCCGCCCGCGCACACGCACGCGACCGCTTGGCCCCACGCGTGCCCCACCACGCCTCGATCCCAATGCGACAACCACCGACGCTCCCTCTCTCGTGTCGATCCTCCACTCCCCACCTACCACCTCCGCCTCCATTTTCCGCGAGCGAGCCCGGCGTCCCGTCGCCGCCGCATCCGCCCCTCCCTCCTCGTGTCGTGGCGTCGCTCCGCCTGCCGCCTTCCCCTCTGGCTCCTCCTCGCCCCGCCAGGCCAGCGCCGCCGCCCAACTCTGTGGTTGCCGTCATCTTCCAAGATCTCCAGCCGCGGCCGTGCCCCCTCGCGAGCTCCTCCCTGCGGCCTGCGACCTCGCCACCGATGGCAGCCGTGCGTCCCTCACCGTTCCTGCACGTGTAAGACTTCAAGGCCGCCGAACCTGCCGGCCGCTTTTCCCCTACACGCCATGGTAGCCGGCCTCCTCTGCCCTGCCCTGCAGGTCACCTTCCTCACGCGCCTCTGCCAGTCGCCACCGTCTCGCTGCATCTCCCCTTCTTCAAGCTCGCTTCGGAGCTCGGCCCCACATCTCCGCGTCGCCTCTGCCTCCAACCGCGCGCAAGACCACGACCCCCTGGTGCTACGGTCGACCACGGTGACCCTCGTCGTCCTCTTCCTTATAGCACTGCACCCGCCAAGCTCCGCCGCAGGACCCGCCTCCCCGGAGTTCCTCCGGCCGCCTCGGACGACCACGCCGCCGTCGAGTCCGTCCCCGGCGAGTCCCTCACCGAGACCTCCTGCATGCCCCTGTCAAGTGCCATGCGAGCATGCGACCACCGTTTTTCCTCTGTAAGCAAATTGTTCTGTGACATCAAACCGTCAAGACAAGGTCGTCCGCGGACAAGACTGACAATTGTACATGATAACCCGAGATCGACGCGAGAAGTTTAACACCAAATACCGTACAAGACCCGGTGGTATCCGATAGGCCATTTACACGGAAAACTAAGTCCTCCTTCATGGACGGCAAGATCTTCCCGGACGCCAAGTTCGTCGAGAAACCGGACAACAAGGTCACCGATACGAAACGCCGAGAACCGCTCCCGGACCCAAAGATGTCAAGTACGCCGATACGGAGTCGACAAGCTTTACATCATAAAACCGAAGGAGTTCGCATGTCAAGTTCTCCCCCTCGGACACCAAGACCGAACCCTGGCGCGCCAAGTTCTTCGACCCCGAGGACCGATCCATCGGATGCGACAAGACCTCCTTCTCGGAACCACCAAGTACTTCCTCTCGGAACACCAAGTCCTTCTTCCCGGAATGCCAAGAGCTACTCCATTGTCCGAGAACGCTCCCACCGAGATCGATCCCCGTCGAACCCTAGACTTTGAGTCCGAACCCTCGGAACCCAAGATCTTCCGAACCCCCAGATGTGTGCCCCTAAGCCCCTATTTTTTTATAATATGGCATTATCAACTGTCGCATATTAAATTGTTCATGCATGCATATCTGTCTGTGGTTTGGGGGCATTACGCCGATTCACCGCATGATAAAATATGCAGTCTATATGCGGAATATTGTTGTCTTATTCTAGACTCCATTTAAATTGGTGTAGGGAACCGATGCCATGTTTTGCCTTGTTTATACAACATTTAAATTGCGGGGTTTTCTAAACAACATGAACCTATTAATTAATTGTCGGGACCCCGGTTCCGCTATACTGCCTAATTGCACCGCATCTGCATCATATCATAATCATGCCGGATCTTTTGCCGTAGTATTAAATAGTGCATCCGGTGTTTGTTTTAGTGTTTGCTTCTTCACGGATTAGGCCGATGAGTTGATGCGAGTATCGACAAGTTTTCCGGATATGATCCATTGGTAGTGATTTCCCAGGCGAGCATCTCTCCCCCTTTCTACCTATTTTGCATTTATAGTCTTTATTTCCTCCTGTTGATCTATTGCTATCCGTGTCGCGATGCTTTAGTTTTTGTACACCAGTTATAACCCGTGCAGCCTCTATATTTCCTTGGACACCTCCTATCACATGTGTTTGGTAGATAGCTGGCCTTGCGAGTCGTAGTTGCTTGCTTAGGTGCGATCTTGTGTTGTCGAGTACGACAATTGTTGGAATGCTGTCAGATGTCTATGGTGGAGATGATCATGACTTTAAACACAACTATTAAATTGCTAGATATAACTAATGGAGAGGCATCGGTGGGCAATAGATGTTATTTGGTTCTTCCACGCTCACTTGTGTCCCGTAGGACCCCGAGTACTTGATACCTGTTCCTTGACTATTCGCACTATTCACATCCGGGAGACCCTATGGGATCCCCCTGAGCCAGAGCTTGATTCATTTTTATTTCTTGGGGCCACAAAGTAGTTTGGGTCTTTATTACTATCCTGTACTTATGCCATGCTTTACAGCTTTATTTACGATTGTGCGTGGAGCACCTGTACTGTTTAGGATCGTGACACGTTTTCGCTGTATCGACAAGCCCAGTCACACTTTCGGGTACCTAGTCGTTTACAGCCGTCCACACAAACCTTGGGTCCGTTCCAGAGCCGGCCAACTACGTTGATGGTAGCTTAGTGGGGTGGCCCCCTGAAATATTTATGAATCTTGTGATTGCTTTGTCGTGAAAGCCTCGTTGGGTTTTGAGTTGGTTTTTCCGAGGTTGATCGAGTGTGTGTTGCTATTTGTGCACCCCTGCAGGGTAAAACTTTATGAAAGCCATGTCCGCTGTTATGGACGACTTGGAGCATAGTATCTTGATCATAGACAAGCATAACTAAAGTAGTGTTATAAATTTGACTTAATATGTGACTAGTAATCAGCTTAACTACAATGGAAAGGATAATAAAAATGCCAACAACTGGTGGATCTGTGGTGATCTATGTCATGCTATACCTGCCTAGTAAGTATTGCAACTGCAAAGGAATGTGATAAAAGTTCCAACAACTGCTGGGTTTTGGGATTCCTCGGGAAAATTATATCTGACTAGTAAATGTTCCAACTACAACGGAATGTTAACTAAAACTGCCACTACTTATGCTTCAGGACGACTCAAGCTATCTATATCTGACTAGTAAATGGTACAACTAAAATGGAATGAGTAAAACTGCCAACTGTGTGTGTTCCTTGGTCCGACTTCCTCGTTTGGTCTCGAGGGGGAAATACCAGGATGGGTATGTTTGGTGTTAGTATCAGGTAGGATCCGAATAGGTCTTTCTTACCCCTCTCTAATAGCCGCTAGTGATACCGAGTCTCTATAGGTTGTTTAGTGCCGCTGTGTTGCCGCTTCAGTCCACCATACCTATATAGGTGAGAGCCGCCGAATTCTAGCCTCACCGTGTACTGGCCTCAGTACTGACGCTCCTCTTTTTCCTTTGCCCTTTGGCGGCACCCCTTTTGTTTTAGCAGGTTTGAGATCGATGTCGTTAGGAGGGTTACCCTTCCGGCTTGGCCTGGGCAGGGTTATGGACGCCATTGGTTATTCTTCAGGGCTCTTAGCCCCATTTGCATCTTGTCCGTACTCGGATGCGGTATCGTTTTCAAAGTGATTGGATCTTCGTAGTGTATATCTGTATTCTTGACTCTTGGAGTCGTGCTGTATATATATCTATTTTGTGGGTCCCATCGAGGACTGTAGTGTAAGGGTATTACATCGTTTTCCACCCGCACGAAAGTGCCTGGTGGGCGTCCTTGAATCGTTTCTATGCGGGTTTGGCGGAAAGGGTAGAACTTGCATAGGGCCGATTTGAGGGTGTTAAGGTTAAAGTGAGGTCCAATCTGAGTTATATGCTTGACAAACCATAAACTGAAAATCCCATGTCCCTTGAGTACGAGGGCCGCTCCTCATGCTACTCAACTTTAGTTACCGGTAAGTTCTTGTCATCGTAAGCATGTGCGTATCATAGAGAACCGCCAACGGGGTGCCCCTTGCCCGATGATATGGAAGAATCCCCATATCAAAATGACAAGGCAAGCAGACAATGAGTATCAGAGCAATCTTCTTATTTACCATGGGAAAATGGTGCCTTTTTCTCTCTTTCCTCTTTTCATAAATCTCTTTTTTTTCTTTTCTCAATAGCTATCTTTCTCTTTTTTATATAAGAAGAATGCTTCATAGATATCATTATGGTTACGCTGCAGGTTTCCCCCATGTCAGCATGGATTAGACCAGCGGCCCAGGCGTTTCTCTAACACACATACATAACTCCATGGACTTACAAGCTCCCCTTTTATTTCACACCGACGACATCCGCAAACAAAAGAGCAATGTATCAACTGGGTATATATTTACAAGTGTTGAAAGCGTTCCCCATGACAGCACGGTTCTGCTAATCCCTAGCCTATAATTTGCAAGCATATAACTTTCATGGAGAGTTCACAATGGTTTAGGTTTATTAAGTGCAAGAAAATAAAGTGTGCCATCAAGTTCGTGAGAGCTTTACTAACTAACTTTCTCAAAAACAAGCAAACATTTTATTCGGAAGAAAACAAGGCATATTGAATATGCACGAAAGTAGCAAATGATGCTAATAGGTAGGTATGGTGGACACTTTGGCAATATTTTGTTTAAGGGAGTTGGAAACATGAGTAAAACACTCAGTGGAAGTGAAGGCTAGCAATAGTAAGGGAGCGACAAACGAGAGAGCAATAATGGCCATAATCATGCAGAGCGACAAAACATCATTAATCAAAGCATAAAGTGATACTACAAGTTGAAAACTAAAGGATCATAAAGGCATATGGTGACTTGGGATAGTCATAACATGGTGTGCACATTAGCCAAGTCAACCCAAATAAAGCATCAAAGGAGAATACCACTATACTATGCTTTAATATGCTAAAACAACGCATGATTCATCCAAGGCACATTAAGCAATCTCAATTGTTTATAACAAGTCATGATACATCAAAGAATACTAAGCATAAAGCCAAAACAATATGAAGCATGGCATGACAAAGCATAGGCCACAGTCAAAAACGAGCTCTTTTTACCACATAAGCATGAACTTTCCTACTCTTTTCCAGACCAAACCAAACTATTTGCAAACCAACGTATGAAAGAGGGGGTCCAACCAATTTATTCAGAAAACTAAGCAAACTAAGCAAATGAAAAACCAAACCGAAAAACGAAAAAGAAGACGCTCCAAGAACAACACAACTTTGCATGAAACAATAAAAATGAAGTGTTTGGAAGAAACCTGGGATTTTTATTGATGAAGAAGGGGATGCCTTGGGCATCCCCAAGCTTTGACGCTTGTACTTTTTGGATATTTCTTGGGGTGACACGTGTGGCATCCCCAAGCTTGAGCTTTAGTCCATCCTTCATCTCAATACTCATTCCTTCCATACACCTAAAATTTTTCCTTCATACAAAACTTCACACTATTTTTAATAGCAACATTAGTGCACTCAAGATAATAGGTCTTAAGGTTCAGTTCTAACACCAAATAAAGTCCCATTAGAACACTAGCTACTGTAGCACTTCCCTCAAAAATCTCAATTCCCCAAAAGAACTCAAAAAGTGTTGAACTACCGAAAGTTAGATAATAACCTGGGGCAGAAGAAAAAAAACATTACAGCTCAATCCGGCATACGGAGCTCTCTCAGGAATTTTTACGGTGAAGCACAAAAATCTGTTTCGGGACATCAACTTTCCCAATCATTACTTCTCTCTCATTAGAGGTTACTCTTGGCACAAAAAGAAAATAAAAAGGATAAGTAGCGGTTATTACAAAGTTAATAACTTACAGACTCATCTAAAACTTTTGGGTTATCTCCCAATAAGTACTTTTTTTAACGCCTTTAAGTTAGGCATAAGCAAAAACTAAAATGGATAGAATAGAAGTAAGCGGAGATAATCATGGTGAAAATATTGTTTTGTTCAATGAAATCCTTTTGTTAACAAGGTTGATCAGGTCTTGTTACCAAAACAATTCCATATGATACAAAGCTTTGTATTCCACTAAAGATTATGTTACCTCAACCTTGATAGCAATGGTCCCAATCATAATAGTTTCAAATTTTTCTCTTGTTATGGGACAATATATTTCTCCAACTTGAATGCCCTCAACATGTTCAATTGAATTCAAACCATAAGTCCTTTCAATCTTCTTGAGGAAATAGACAATGTGTTTCTTGTCATTAACATTGAAGGTCACCTTCCGTTGATTATAATTAATAACAGCTCCTGCAGTATTTAAGAAAAGGTCTCCCAAGAATAATAGACATATTATCATCTTTAGGCATAAAAGTTTGAGAGGATGCTCTCATAAGAAATATGAGTTGAAGTAAAAGAGAGCATCAAGGAACAAATCCAAAACACATTTAATTCTAACCCTCTTCCTATGCATAGGAATCGTGTATGCAAATAAATTCACAAAGAACAAAGTGACAAGCATAGGAACATAATACAAGAGTAATTTCAAAACTTTCAGCATATAGAGAGGTGTTTCAATATCATGAAAACTTTCACAACCATATTTTCCTCTCTCATAATAATTTTCAGTAGCCTCATGAAGAAACTCAACAATATAACTATCACATAAAGCATGTTCTTCATGCTCTACAAGCACTAGAGTTTTATTATAAACATTATCAAGAGAAACCTCAGGAACATAACAATCATTCTCCTTTAGTAAGCAAGGGGGACAATCAAATAATGTAAGGGATAAAGAGTTACTCTCATTAGAAGGTAGATATGTGTAGCTAATCCATTCTTCCCCCTTTTGTTCATCACTCTCCTCCTCTTTTTCATCTAATGAGATTTCAAGTTCATCAATTTCTTCTTCCATACGATCCTGCAAGGCATTAGTCTCTTCCTTTTGTGGAAAGCATCTATTAAAATATTCAAGAATATAGCAATTTTCATCCTTGTAATTATCAAAGCAAAATTTAAGTATACCATACACCTGATATTTATAAGGTGAATCATCAATATTTTCAAGCAAACTAGCAAGTTCAAAAGCACCCTTCCAAGCAATAAATTCTTCAATTTGTTCCGCATCATAAAAGTCATAAATTCCTTTAGCATAGGAAGATATGGTATCATTATCAATATACTCACATTGAAAAGGGAGGTGTTTATACCTCTTTCTGCAACAAGACTCATCACAGCAATAAGTAACATTACAAGTAGAGCACACGTTCCTAGCAATGGTATACAATCTATCAATTTGTTCCTATAAGTGTTTCCCTTTTTGTGACAAGCGGTGTTCCTTATAGTAAATTTTTTGATCTTCCATGAACCCACCTTGCCAATAAGCTTCAGTTTCAAAGAAACCAACCATTGCCAACAAGCATGATAAAGCAAGACAATAACAAACCAACGAAAATAACAACTAGAGTAGGAACTATTTTTTTTGTATTTTTGATAAAGAAACAAGCAAACAAGGAGAAAGATAAACTTAGCTTGAACAATAGTGAATCCAAGTGAACTTCATAAATAAAGCTATGCTCCCCGGCAACGGCGCCAGAAAATAGTCCTGATGACCCACAAGTATAGGGGGTGTATCGCAGTACTTTCGAGGGAAGTGAAACCCAATTTATTGATTCGACACAAGGGGAGCCAAAGAATATTTATCAGCCTTAACAACTGAGTTGTCAATTCAGCTGCACCTGGAAACAATCTCGCTCACAACAGTTTATCGGTAGCAACAGTTTTGTAGTAGGAATAGTAAAGTAACAGCAGTAGTAAAGCAAAGACAGTAGTAACAAAAGCAGTAAACGGTGGGATTCGAGTGCGGTAGGCATAGGGATGGATGGACGGGCATTGCATGGACATGAAAATTCACATAGCAATCAGAACATAGAGCAATTGCAGATAAATAAGATAAAGCACCCAAGTACTAGACAGTCCTAGGCATGTGTTCCATATATAGTCATACATGCTCGCAATGAGAACTTGCACAACATCTTTTGTCCTGCCAGCCCGTTTGCAGCGGGGCCTCTAGGGAACTACTGGCAATTAAGGTGGTCCTTTTAATAGAGCACCAGAGAAAAGCATTAACACTCCGTGAACACATGTGATCCTCACATCAAAGCCTTTCCCTTCCGGTTATCCCGATTTCTGTCACTTTGGGGCCATAGGTTCCGGACAACGACGTGTGTATATAACTTGCAGATAAGACCAGAAACAATACTATCATAATGAATCAATAATAAGTTCAGATTTGAAATCATGGCACTTGGGCCCTAGTGACAAGCATTAAGCACAACAAGTCACAACAAAGTCATAAAGCACTAATAAAAGATACTAGGCACTATGCCCTAACAATCTGATGCCATTACATGAACGATCTCAGCCAATCCCTACCGTCCCCATAGCCTACAGCGTGGGATTACTCACTCATAGATGGGGGAAACATGGATGGTCGATGGAGATGATGGTGAAGATCGATGGAGATGGCTCCGGGGGCACTTCCCCATCTCGGTAGGGGGCTGGAACAGAGACTTTCTGTCCCCCGAATCTCCCCTTCGTGGATTCTTATAGGCGAAGAGGGAGACCGAGGGGGTGCCTGGGGCCACCACACCATGCCCTGGCGCGGCCAGGCCTAGCTCGCGCATGGGGGTGGTGTGGCCAGCCCTTGGCCCTCCTCCGTCTCGTATTCTGGCTCCATGAGTCTTTTGGAAAAATAGGCACTTTGGCTTTTGTCCTTTCCAATTCCGAGAATATTCATTTTTTGACTTTCTTGGAACCAAAAACAGCCGAAAATAGGCAGCTGGCACTGTGGCTCTTGTTAATAGGTTAGTCTAAGAAATCATATGAAAAGTACTCCAAAGTGTGGACAAAAACACAAGAAAGTGGATAAAACCAAGCATGGAGCATCAAAAATTATAGATAAATTTGCAATGTATCAACCCACATGTCAGGTATTTGATCATTTCAGAAAATATTTCCAAAATTTTAAAACGCTGACAGACTGGGCCCACATGTCATATTAGAAAACATTTAATAAAATAAAAGGGTACTTATTGCATCATGCTGATGTCATCATGACGTCAGCAATGGGGATGCCCACTGCTGGGGTTCGAATCCGGTGCTAGGGGCAATGCGGGGCGGCGGGAGGGGGCGCGTTCGACGCGCCAGACCGAGGCAAACCAAACGGTGGAGGCGCCACCATGAATTGGTCGCCGGAGCGACATCCATGACGACGGCCGACGGCGCAGCGGCATGTGGTCGTCGGGGGCGAGCTACACGGCGAGAGGAAGAGAAGGAGAGGGTCCACGAGGACCAGTAGCTCACCAGGAGCATGACAGTGAGGTCAATTTTGCCGGAGGAGGTCGGTGTCGGCAGGAATCAGTGGCGTGACTCTAGCGGCAGACGGTGAAGAGATGCTCGATTCTGGCGAGATGGAGCCTTCCCGGCTTGCATGCTTCGACAGGGAAAATGAGGACAGCAAGGCAGAGCTCGTAGGCACTTAAGTTGGGCGAGGGGACACTAGAGACGGCAAGGACGACAACGGCCGATGAGCTAGGGTTTCAGGCTCCGGCTAGAAGAGGAAGAAAAATTGGGCACGGCTAGGGTACTTTGTCGAGGCCGGGGTTCTTGTAGGCAGCTAGAAGCATCGATGGCGTGCATCTTGGCGCGGCCACGGTGGCATACGACATCGCCCGCGACAGTGAGGCAACGATTCGTCATCGACGAAGACGACATGGTGCGAAACGGTATTTGGTCGGTTGGGCTACGACTGGGCTAAGCTGGGCCACAGACGGGCCGCGAAAAAGTGAGGGCAACAGCTGCTAGCGGCTGCCGCGAGCGATAGATAGGAAAGGGAAGAGAGATGGGCTTCGGCCCAGGTTAGGGTTAGAACTATTTTTATTTCCAGAAATCCTTTTCTTTTTCTAGTTTCCTGTCTTCCAAATTTATTTCAATTTTCTTTTCTGTTTTGGATATTTCCAAAATACAAGAACTGTTGTACACATATTAAAATACTTTAGGGGCCCTTATAATCAATTTGGGCTCCAAATCTTTTATAGTTTTTGAATTTCAAAACTATTTTGAATGGGTTTGAGAGAGGGGGCAAACTAAGGTTTTATTTTGTCTCTTGATTAGAACCAAGTGCAAATGTAATGCATGTATGCAATGCTCACAAACATGTTGTTTATTTATTACACATAGAGGTGGTATGTTACAAGAATGCCACAAGCCAATGGTTTCACACATACTATAGTTGATCATGGTTCCTATCTAACTTCGGCTAGAAGTTAGTACATATTACGATGGGTCATGACACGCGGTACTAGTACATATACTACTACGTAGTAGATTTTCTCTCTCCTTCACCCCCTCTCACCATCCATCCACTATCCTCACCATTTCTCCTTCCTTCCCGTGTAAGCTTTCACACAATGATTATACTTCTAGTCTGAGATGCAGCGGTGTAGAAAAAGATGAGGCCCACACCATATCAACATTAATCAAGTTCGGTGACGCAACTTTGTGAAGAGTATACGTATACTAGTAGTACTGTAGCTAGATAAGTATGTACTACTATAGACACTTAATTTTTAACGGAGGAAGTAAGAGACACCGAGTAATTCAGCATGATCTACATGATTCTCTTTATTTTTGGATAAAGCGGGGCGCCTCCTGAGTTCTCTAGGCCGAGAAAAATCAAGAACCGACAAGTCTGGTATAATCCTTTTTTGTTGATGGGAAAAGTTTGGTACAATCTATTTATGATATTTTGGGATAGCTTTCAGGGTATTAACACAAGCACGACTATAAATAGACATTATAAATTGCAACAGTATGCACCCCTACTTTCACCCAAAACACCCAACCCACCGTTGCTTAGAACTCGATCTCTCTCTATTTCCTTCCAAAAAGTCGTATGACAACTCTCTCCAGAACACGTCGATTTACCTGACAAATGGGAAAGGCCCAGAAACTCCACCTGTAAGCCCAGACTCGGTCGACGGGCCATGGCTACCACCGTTGTCTGACTCCTCTAATGAAGAAGATAGCCACTGGCAGCGCTTTTTCGAAGGGACACCACCACCAATGCCGAGAGACTCCGATAAGAAGAAAGATGAGACTAAGGAAGAGGAGGAGTCTGAGGTTGACCTTGAGGAGGAGGCCGAAGACGACGACAGGGAGGAGGCCAAGGACAATGATGGGGAGGAGGCCGAGGAGGTCTCTTCCCGCCCCCCACCGAAGAAGCATGCCCGAGTATAAAATCAAATGGAATCCAGAGAAGAGGCAGGCCGTGTACTATATCTCGTTCTACGAAGCATCTTGGATTTGGTAAATAATGTTGTCAATGAGAGTTCCGAACTTTTAGGAAAATGCTTTTCAATTTCCAAGTGATATGATTTGTTTTTAGTAATTAAGTACGTCCGGATAATTTGGCTTAGAGTGCACTCACTGTATTTTAGCAAAATATAAATAATTTCCACCGCATGTTAGTACAATTTTTTAAATGTGTGTCATGATACATAGTTTTTTTTGCGGGAGGGGGGTGGTAATGATACATAGTTGAAACTTAAATGGTGTCCTCTTATATTTGTGCTTGTTTGGGTGAAAAATACAAACATGGATTTGGATAAGTTTCGAAAAACTTTCTACACAATATGGTCATAACAATGTATGAACATTATTCCCATTTTAAGCCAAGTTACCAATGTCAAGGTCATATCTGCATCACTCGTCCCATTTATTGGGATAAATTAAAGAAAAGTAAAGAAAACAATAAAAAATGTTAAGCACTTATGTATGGTGTCCTCTTCCGTAAATGATAAACATGAATTTTGACAAGGTTTAAAAACACTTCTTCACAATATGACCATCGATGTGTTAACATACTTGGGTTTCACGTAAAATAATAACAAAGGTCGTGTCCATTTCAGGTAGACGGGGTGCATCTTGGCATGGTATACTAATGTTGTTAATTGGACTTTTGAACTTTTATGTACAAAATTTTGTTAAATTATTTTAGAAGTGCCACATATAATTAATTTTTGAAGAAAAGGCAAAGAGTACGGCTCTGAATGCCACAACACACTAAATTTAAGACAAAATAGAGTATGTTTCATGGTTAACATGTTTCATGAATTTTTAGGCCTTCTAGCTAATTTCGCATAATTAAATGACATTTTTTCAATAAAACCAAAGTAGGTAAATTTTGAACTACGAGTGCGTGATTGATTGCTTGTAAATTTGTCAGAAATTCATATAGTACTTATTATTGTACCCACACAGTCATACTGAAAACCGACTATTGTTTTGAGAGATACAACTTCTTTGTATGAATTTTCATGCTAACACATCTGACCATGTTTCATAAAAGTGAAAGAAAATAAGGAAACATGCACACAGCCTTTTAGTAGTACTCCTATTAAAAATTCGTACTTGTAAAACAGTAAAGACAGCGATGTTAAAGTTTCAATACAAGGGACCTGGGCACCTTCAGCGGCCCTCCACAATTAACCTTTCTTCCTCTTAGAATTTGTAGCTATGGCTCCGAAGACAGGAGCTCCCCGTGGGAAGAAGAAGACCCAGGTGGCAGCGACAAAGGCCTTGGAGAAAAAGAAGACATGTCACCGGCTTCTAAAATTTGCTCTAGCCACTCCAAGTCATAGTCACGCACTAGGAACCCGTAGGAAGAAGCAGGTGTCGAGGTCCATCAAGGTCAGGCTGCATTTCCCCGTCGGCCGGATCGGGCGCTACCTCAAGGAGGGTCGGTACTCCCAGCGCATAGGCTTCGGGGCTCCCATCTACCTCGCGACCGTCCTTGAGTACATCACCGCCGAGGTGCTGGAGCTCGACGGGTAAGACACGAAGGACAACAAGAAGATCCGCATCATCCCGAGGCACGTGATGCTTTGTGTCATGCGCGACGAGGATCTCAGTAAGCTGTTGGATGGTGTTACCATCGCACAGTGGCGTGCTGCCTAGCATCCACGAGTCCCTACGTGGCGATGGTACTGTGGAGGACGCACCTAAGTTGCCCTCATAGGATGTTGCCAAGTCGCCTGATAAGACCACGGAGTCCCCCTAGAAGTTGTTAAGTTTTACTACTACTACTACTTCGTATGTTTTTGGATTGGCTCTGTTTGTAGTTTGGTTAATCATCAGTGTCAATGTAATATTAAGAAAAAGCTTGTGAGGGTTCTAAAAAACTGCAGTTTTCCTAATCTTATCCTATACTCCATTTATTTAATACTCACTCTGTTGAGAAATATAAGACATTTTAGCTTTGTGAATGAATGTATCTAGACGCCTTTTAGTGTATAGGTTCACTCTGAACTTCTAGGAACCCATACACTAAAAGACGTCTAGATACATTCGATTCACAAAGCTAAAACGTCTTATATTTCTAAACGGAGGAGTATTACTCAACTATATATAATAGTAAATAGTATACTCATTGAAAAAAATCAATATACAGTAAACAATGTCATCGGTGTGAGTTTCAAACTATCAGGAAAGAACATTCAATTCTCAATTTTCTGAGAGATGACAAGCAAGGTTGTTATTTTTCGTCAAGAAAGTCCAAACAGTATGGATCTGAATGCCACAATCGAGGTTTTTAGACATATATATAGTGGACCGACATGTTGTACTGACGATACCCATGTTTTATGTGCTTTCAAACTTCCTATCTAACTCTGCCAACTTGAATGACTTTATCCCGATTTATCGAAATTATATTAGGTCAAATTTGAACTACAAGTAAATTGTAGGGTGCTTTGAAAGTTTCATGAAAAAGCTTTTTGAGGTACCCTTCGGGGGAGGGGGTGAATTGATATATCAGAAACCACTATGAGCTTTGATGATAGGTTCAAATTCTTTCTAAGATTTTGCATCTTGACAATTTAACAAACTTAAGTCAGAATTGAGCTACATGTAAGCGAGATAGATTGCTCTTGAATTAAATGTCTTTTCAGAGGTGCATCTTCTTGTAGTAAACAATGTCGTCGATGTGAGTTTCCAATTATCCGGAAATACCATTCTCAATTTTCTGAGTGATGTCAAGATTATTCTCTCTCATAAAGGAAGTTCGAAGAATATTGATCTAAATGCCATAAGCCAAGTTTTCACACATATATATATATATATATAGTGGACCAACATATTGTACTTATGATTTCCTGTGTTTTATGAATTCTCAAACTCGTAACCTAACTTTGCCCACTTGAATGACCTTATGTCGATTTATCAAAATTAGGTCAAATTTGAACTACTACAAGTAAATTGTAGGTTACTGTGAAAGTTTTACGAAAAAGCTTTTGAAGGTTCCCATCGGGGGGTCACAATTAATATATGAGAAACCATCCAATGAGATTTTTGATGACAAATTCAACTTCTTGCTAAGATTTTGCATCTTGCCAGTTTAACAAAACTAGGCCAAACTTTAGCTACAAGTAAGTGCAATAGATTCCTCTTGATTTAAATGTCTTTTCGGAGGTAGATGTCGTGGTATTGCTGACGAGTACGCCATGGAGGGGTCCTCACAGAGCATGTTTAGAGACGTGGGGTAAGGCGGAGAGTTGGCGGGTACGAGGTAACACAACTTACCCATGTTCAAGTCCCAAAATGGTGGCGGAACTCTACTCCTGCTATAAATCACTACAATAGCAATACGCCGAGTTACATAGATAGGTTCGTTCTGAGAGATGTTGCGTGTTGTACATAGCAATCAGAGAAGTTGTGCCCTAAAGGCTCCCGCATGCCGGCTTATAAAGGTGCCAAGACCTAGGGTTTACAGGGAAAGTTCCTTGCCGGACAAGGTAAAGAGTCCTACGCCTACACGAACTAGTCTTCCATGTCTTGTACTCCAAGGCTCCAAGTATGTCGGTGACTCCTGCGTAGCCTTCCTTTATCCCACATTGGCCTCCCTTCAGGATCTGTCTAACTGGGCCACCCAGCAGGCCATATGCCTTGCTACCAACTATGGGCCACTCGGGTTAGGCGGATTGGTGACATGCTACGAGGATACCCATATGGCATATCCCCAACAGTAGCCCCCAGAGGACTTTGAAATATTCCGTCTAAGTGATGTCGGAAATCCATCAAGCAATATCTCAAAGGTCTCCCAAAGAACCCTGTAATCCTCTCCGGCTTCACAATGTAGCTGGAGATTCGTTCAGTCTTCATTTCTAGAGTCGGACGATCTCCGTATTCGATGGAATCATCGGATGTGACCCTTCACTACAATTGTCAGGAGGATGATGTAGGGTACAACCTATGCTACCTCGAAACTCACAGAAGCAAAGAATTAATCATTAGCTATCTTTACAAGCGCGAAATCCAAAACGGTGGAGCGGCAAAAGACAGAGGACGTGGCGAAATTACCGCGGATGTTCACTTCCCCATCGGCAACGTCCTAACCATCAGTTCTTTTTGCACGAATCTTGACGCGAGGATTATATATTTGCACCATAGTCAATTTATTTGTTTTTTACCCACATTCACTCCTAGTCTTTCTCTTCCTCCAGCCGCATGACCGTTCGAGCTCCTCTACGAAAAACCCTAACCAGAGCCCTTTCTTCCTCCACACACCTCCTGCCGTAATGGCCTCCAATAGCTCTGTTCCTTCCACGGCGGTGATTCCCAAGGTTACGACGGAGCCATCCCAGGGAGTTATCGCTCCGCCGGAGGGGGTGGTCGTCCCCGTCTCAACCGTGACGGAATCCGCCGATGATGACCAAGAACAAGCGGCGCCGGAAGCCGCTGAAGAGGAAAACGACTCCCATAAGGGGGTGTGGAGAGGTTCTGATCTCTCCGCTGAAGATCTCCAAGAGCTGATCGATGAGTGGTACCTCCCTGCGGCGGAGAAGTTTACCTGGCGAGCGCCACCGGCCGGCGAGGTGGTCCCTTCTCCCCAAGCCGGAGAGAAGGTGTACCTCAAATCTCAGCTGGTACGCGGCGTAAGCCTGCCAGTCTCCGACTTCTTACTAGATGTCCTTCGACACTTCCGGGTACTTCCCCACAACCTCTCTCCCAACAGCATCCTAGTCCTTAGCACCTTTGTAGCTTTGTGCGAAGGATACCTAGTAATCAAACCTAGATTGGATCTGTTTGTATATTTCTTGAGTGCCAAGAGAGAGTCCGTAGAGTCCAAGGATGAACTGCGGATCTACGGAACCATTAGTTTTAAAATCTGTCCTAGCCGGCGCTTCCCCGACATCGTAGGGCATGAGTCTTGCAAGAAATGGTAGTGCACGTATTTCTACGGGCTAGATATCCCTCTGCCAGACCGTCTTGAGACCTACACCGACTTCGTCGATGGAGCTTCCACCGAAGTGCCTGCATGGCGAACCCCAACTTCTCTTCCTTCCGATGACGAAGCCAATCGCACCGTAAGGCAGATCGAATGGCTCATAGACGGAAGTTTGATGGGCTTGGACCTTGCCATGTGCTGGTACATTAGGCAGATCCATCCTCTACAGCGTCGCGTCGAGATGATGTTCAAGTATAGCCAACACAGGAGGGATCCCATGCGAATTTCGCGGGATAACTTCTCTACTGACTCCATCAAGCTTCTGCTATAGGACATCGTTAAGGTGAAGGACAAGAAGCATGGCTTCAAGATCACCTTCGACATGTTCGATTACGGCACATGCCCAAAGGTAGCTTCTGTTTTCTTTGTTGCTCGTTATATACTCTAAGGTTTTTCCGACTTGAAGTTGTGCATCTAACATTGCCATGTATCCTAGCTGGCGACCTTGGCAGCAGATCAAATGTCCTCCCAGGTCTATGATCCTAAGCTGAAGGATATCCAGGTGCTATCCGATGACAACGCCTCCAAGGATAAACCAGCTCCAGCAGCACGAAAGCGGAAGAGCTCCACCTCTAACGCTGCTGCCGAGGCCAAGAAGAAGAAATCAAAGAGTGGAGTCTCCAAATGTTCCATTGCCGCCTTAGAGGAAGAGAAGAAGAAGAAGTCCACCAGCATTTTCCTCACCAAGGCTCCTGCCATGGAATAAGTACTTTCATTCTCCGGCTTGTATTTTTCAGTTCGCACCATTTTTCAACTCTTGTACTTATACTTTGTATGTATTAGGAGGAAAGCCGGTGTCAGTTTGAAGCGACATGTTGAACAAGGGTTTGTCGCCAAGCCCTCTCTCACCACCGCTCCCCCTACTCCTGCCGCCATACCTTCTGCTGGTCCCGCTGGGACGTCATCCCTCGTCATCCCCAAGACCTCCACCATGGAGATAGATATCAATCCAAACCTTGATTTCCCAGGCTCTGTCAAGGCTGATGTTGCTCCCAGCGGCTAGGCGATGCAGGAGAGCACCTCCTCTAAAGTGGCTGAAGCTCGGGCTAAGGATGCCACCGAGAAGGGGAAGGAAGTGGAAGAGGTGTACGTGGAAGCTGCGATTGAGGCGGGAGCCTCCGCGCAATCTACTGCTTTGAAGGTGCAGGAGGCACCTAGGGCTTCATCCATGCCTCCGGCTTCTACATCTCCATTGGTTGCGACTCCTCCGACGTTGAGCCTAGATAATCTCATCAAGCAGGCCGATGCAATCTATAAGATTACTCGGACCTTTCATGATTCCTACGCTCATCAGGCCAACAATCTCAGGATCATTGCCATCGTAATTTTTCTGAACTTCACTTGCTTACTTTGTGTAGTATATCCTACTGTAGCCCCCGAGCTCTTATGCGGATAAATCAATAGTTATTGGCCTGAGTGCTCCAGAGAACTAAGCGTAGAACTTGTCCATGTAGCCCCCAAGCATTTAGTTGAAACTGAAAAGTTCCGACTAGATGCTCTAGAGAAACTAGCATACTTTAAAATCGTGTGCTATAGCCCCCGAGCGTTTAGTTGAAACTTGAATATTTACGACTACATTCTCTAGAGAAACTAACCATGCTTACATCATGTGCAGAACGAGAATAAACAGAGGATAGCCGCCAATGAGAGGTTTGCTGCTCTTCGGAAGGAGATGGACCTTGAACAGGGTAAAACCAAATTCCTGAAGGAACAAATCAAAATAGCCAGAGTCTGTTTCCTACGACAGCTTCTTGCTTTCTCATTGAGTCATTTTTTCTGTCTTCTGATTACACTTTTTGATTTCCGTCTCACAGAAGCCATTGCCAAGGCCAAGAGCATCGTCGGGCAATCCAAGCATATCAAGGAGCTCGATGATGAAATAAGATTTTGAAGAAGGACCTAGATGATGCCGTCAAGGTCCATGAGGCGACGATGAAAGCTATGCAAGAGTCTACTGACGTCGAGATGCAGCGCCTAAAGGACGAGATTGCACAAATCAAAGACCAGAACCAAGATGCCAAACAATGCTAGGGGTCTTGAGATGTTCAAGTCAGTCCAAAAGGAGCGTAATGAGTTGGCGGAGACATGTATGCAAGCGGAAACGAGCATCTTCGGTAACCTTTCTCCGTCTTGGTCTTTTTTCTTTAAGTTGGATAACCATTTGTCTTGTGTATACTCATGGTCCTTGTATGCTTGTGTAAACCATAGCTCCCATTGGCTTAGGCAACTTGGGTGAGGGTGCTATGAGTACCAAGGAACACATGATTCTTGCCGGCAACTTCGTCAACACCACCATCGCCCAAGCCAAGGAGATAGCTCAACCTCTGGGCATCAACATCAAGGCGGCAGATTTAGTGGCCATGTTTTCAGAAATCCTGTGCCGAGCCCCCCAAGAAAATCAAGGACTAGAAAGCCTCTTGTATCCGGGCTGTTGCTAGGATGACCCTATCCCTGGTCAAGGCTCACCACGACAATGCCGACATCGACCTAGTGACCTCCGCTATGCCCAAGATGGACGAGGAAGGATAAGAGATTGATAGCGATGCTATATGGAACTCTCTCGCCGGCTTCGATACCAGGGGTGCCAAGATGGTCAAGGCTAATGTCTTCGTGCCTGCCGAGATCCTGGATGATGACATTGCTTCCTCTGAGTCTAGCCCTTCTCCTTCAGAGTTTGACGAGCTCTCCCAGACTTGCTCTCCTGATGATGTCACCATGAAGCCCCCTGTAGCAAAGCCATAGAAAACAATGTTTGTATTAAATGTATCTCTGCAGAATGTATGCGAAAAAAACTTATGTTTGTCTAAGGCGGAAAAACATAAACTCAAGTTTCCTACAACTTATCTATTTCCAGCATGTGTATGTATTGTTTAAGCAAGTGCTGGGTTATCCATTATTCTGGTTCGTATGCTTGACCTTTCGTGAGACGGAAGACTCACAGCACAAAACTATGCTCTTAGGCGATGATGCTTAATAGCACCGTCCAGAACCTAAGACCAAAATCGCCGGCTTTGAGTGCTGAAAAGTCACTACTCCAGAATCCACATAAAAACTTCAAAAAACATGCAGACCAGAAAACTTAAGATAATACCCGTAGGAGGAATCTTTACAAGGGAAAATGCAACCTTGCGCATAAAGGGTTTTTATGATCCAAAAATGAACAACTAAAGGAGGTAAAAGACTCAGACAATATGAGTGAACCAAATGCTTTGTTCCATTGATCATATAAGAAACTTATTACATAATATAAATGTGCTAAGTGTAAAAGGGACATAGTTGTGCTATGTTCCATGGCTGATATGTCTCCGGGTAATCATCATCGGAGTCACGTTGCTTGCGCTTGTGATTTTTTGGCCTATATTTCAACTCGCGAATATCGCCGAGGTAATAGGAACCATTGAGCAATGCTTTTCTTATGAAGAACGGTCCTACCCAAGGCGGGGATAATTTGTGTGGTTTTTCCTGCTTGAGTCTAAGCACTAGATCCCCTTCTTTAAACGATCGATGCTTTACACGGCGACTATGGTAGCCACGTAGCATCTGCTGGTAGACAGAAGATCTCTGGCATGCCAACACATGCTCTTCTTCAAGTAGGTCCATAGATAGCCGTCTGGATTCTTCAGCGTCATCTTCCATGTAGGCGGAAACTCTGTGTGCATCGTGGAGGATGTCGGATGGGAGAACTGCTTCTGGTCCATAAACCATGAAAAAAGGAGTTAAGTCAGTAGATCTGTTAGGTATTGTTCATAAACTACACAAAACATATGGTAGTTCCTCCACCCAGGCCCCTACTGCTCTACGAAGTGGTGCCTCTAAGCGTGGCTTGATTCCTTGTAGAATTAGTCCATTGCCCCTTTCAACTTGTCCATTTGACTATGGATGTGCCACAGACGCCAGGTCAAGGCGGATGCCCTTCTCATGACAGTACTCCTCAACTTCTCCGAGAGATAGATTTCTGCTATTGTTGGTGATGATACTATGTGGGAGACCAAATCTCACCACTAGATCCTGGACAAACTTTAGGGCTGTTGCCCCATCAAGATTTCTAACGGGTTTAGCTTCAATCCATTTTGGGAATTTATCCACTTCTACTAGCAAGTGTGTGAATCCACATGGTGCTGTCTGCAAAGGTCCCACCATGTCAAGACTCTAGACTACGAATGGCCAAGTTATTGGTATTGTTCGCAATTCTTCAGCTAGAACATTTGGTTGTCTTGCATAAAACTGACACCCAAGGCATGTTTGTACCAGTTTGTCGGCGTCCGCCTTGGCAGTTATCCAGTAGAATCCTTGTCGGAAGGCCTTAGCCACAATTGATCGGGGAGCCGCGTGATGCCCGCAATCTCCGAGATGTATTTCTCTAAGGATTTCAATACCTTGTTGCTGGGAGACGCACCATAGGAAGAGTCCCATGGTACTTATTTTGTATAGCTGGCCGTCAATGACGACGTAACCTTTTGCTCTACGTACTATTTTCCGGCTTTCGACTTCGAAGGAGGGCAAAGTTCCGTCTTGTAGATAATCCATGCACGGCTTCGTCCAAGCTGAAGAGGTCACTATTACTGCATTAACAAATAAGTCCACTCTATCCGGGTTGTCAGGGTTCGCTCCCTTCACGGATGGAGTACGTAAATGTTCCAGGAAAACGCCTGGTGTAATTGGCCGATGAGCTGATCCAAGCTTTGACAGCAGATCTACCGCCTCATTATCCTCCCTCTTGACATACTTGACTTCGTAGATGTCGAAGCACTTGGCTATTTCTTCTACTTCGTCTCGATATGCTGCCATGATAGGGTTCCACAGGTTAAGGTGCCAGCTATTTGCTAGGCAACCAAGTCGGAATCTCCACAGCAAACTATGCGCTTGATGCCAATATCCTTGGCTACACAAAGTCCATGAATGTGGGCCTCATACTCTGCCATGTTATTTGTAGCGTTGAAGTGGATCTGCAGGAAATATTGCGACTTCTCTCATGTTGGTGATTACAATAATACACCAGGCCCCGAGCCATTGAGGAACTTGGAGCTGTCAAAGTGCATGACCCAATACTCTAGCTCTGGCACATGAGGGTCTTCTGGAAGCTCTGTCCAATCTGTAAGAAAATCCGCTAATGCTTGTGCTTTGATAGCGTCACGTCGCTTGTAGGTGATGTCGAAGGCGGCAAGTTCAATGCCCCACTTTGCCACTCTCCCTGTACCGTCGCTGTTGTTGATGATGTCGGACAGTGGAGCTTTGCTCACTACTGTGATTGGGTGCTCCTGGAAATAATGCCTTAGCTTACGTGAAGCAAGGAAAACTCCATGAGCTATCTTCTAGTAGTGCGGGTAACGCTGCTTGGATTCCGTCAAGACCTCGCTCACATAGTAAACGGGTCGCTGAACTCCGTATTCGTGCGTTGGTTCCTTGCGCTCCACCGTGATGACGATGCTGATTACTCGTTTGATCGCCGCCATGTATACCAACATAGGCTCCCTTAGCACTGGTGCTGCAAGTATAGGTGGGGAGGAGAGTATTCTCTTCAACTCCTGAAGTGTTGTTTCAGCCTCGTCCGTCCATGTGAATTTGTCCGCCTTGTTGAGCAACTTGTAGAGCGGCATAACCTTCTCACCAAGTCGGCTGATGAACCGGCTTACTGCTGCAACACAGCCTGTGAGCCGTTGTATGTCCTTCAGGCATGTCGGCCGTTTGATGTCGAGGATGGCCTTGATTTTCCCCGGGTTCACCTCGATTCTGTGATGCGAAATGATTAATGTAACATCCCATTTTCAGCAACCCTGATTAGTTGTCCAGAATGCAAAAATCAGGGGGAACAAAAACTTTTTCTTGTCCAATGATGCAGTGTTGCTTGTTGTTTTTTTGTGCTTGTGCATGTGAGTGTATACCATATGACACTCCTTACCTCACCAATAGTTGACAAAAGCCATTTAACAAAACTACCGTGGCTCATTTTACATATTCTCAAATGTTCTGGTATTTCAAAACATGAGCCAAGATGCTTATGTAACCAAAACTATTTTAGTAGCTTCTAATGAAAAATTTATGGAGAGATATATAATATAATCTCCTTATGTTCTCAAGATAGAAACTTCAACTACCTCTACCTCTAGGATTCTCAAAACCTTGTATAAAACTTCTGAATTCTACTCTTGGTAGAGGTACCAAGGACTCTCATCTTATTCAAAATCCAACCTCTTCAAAATACCCAACCTTACCTCAAGCTAGGCTTGATGGTAACCCCAATAGTGGATTTGCTTAGTTTATAAGATGAGTTGCCTTGATCTGCTGTCTGATGAATTGCCTTGATCTGCTGTTTGACTTAATTGCTTAGAAGTAGTATGAGCTACCCTATGAGCTCATCCTATAAGCCTTAAAATCCCCAAACCCTAAGCAAGAATACAAGGTGGATCTGATCTCTGGGTACTAGGGGATCATCTAAAACCCTTAACCAGATCAATTCTGAAGTGATCCGTTCTAGAAGCTTCCAAGTCAATGAAGACCAATATCAAGCATGGGACCCTTATACTCCCTCTACACTTCAAAATAATCCCCTTGATGATGCTTTGGTACCTTGCAACCCCTCAAAAACATGCCCTCTCATACTCTAGTCAAAATCCTCAAAATTGCCAAATTTCACTAAGTCTGGAAATTGTTTCAACATCACCTTTTTGAATACCTTCCTTTCTCAAACCATGTTATTCTTGGAAATGCACTTGAACCATATTGTTACCCATCCTAAGGACTACCAATTCCCACTCTTTCCCTTGGTTAGCTCATCCTCTAACCCACTTGTTCTTGATCATTTTGCAGGCAAGAAAGTAACTTTTCCTGCAAATCTAGTCATCATGCCTAATTTGACAGAAGCTCACACCATCATCCAACCTTCTATTGAAAAAATCTTTGCATGGTTGTGTTCTACTCATATAGGTCTATCAACATATACCTCACTTGATCCAAGTGGATCTTTGTGCTTCTTAAACCCCCATGGTTTATAAGGCATCGTGACTCATCTCGTATGGCAGCCTTATTTTCAACAAAGTTTGCCATCACTTCTAGACCACCTCTAATGTAACCAATCCAAAATACTTCTGCCATGATCATCTATATGACTTGGTCTAACTATCCATCTATCCCTTGCATCAAGGTGAGCTCTGAGCTCCAAGATCCAACAAGGTTTTGGTGGTATAAAAATAACATCACCCTAGATCCACAACTCCTTGTTTCCCATCTATTTCAAGTTGGATTTCCATTTCCCAAGGTTTCAAATGCTTGTTACAACTTGTATACATCATATACCTTGATCACCAAGATTTATCAAATATTATCCATAATTATTTTGGAAAAAACCTATTAAATCCTGTTAATCAACAAAAACCTCAAAACTCCTACAAAGGAAAGTTTTGTTTTTACCAAAACACTTCTCCAAAAAATTTCTCAATTAAGTTCCATATATCATACCCTACATTTCATTCTTAAAAATAATTTTTTTTGAGATACTTTAATTTTTATTTTTGCCCTTTTTCTAAAATGGCAGAAATGGAATAATAATTGTTTTAAATACTTTAACCCCCTATAAATCTTAGGAAACATCACCATAGTGTGAATTCCTATTTATGACCATCTCACATCAAAATCCAACTATTACAATGTAAATTTATCAAATAAGCTCCAATACTTCACTTCTGCAGTTTTTGAATAAATAGATTTAAGTGGACTTCTAATCTTCTGAAAAATCCCAAATAATTACAGGGCATGTATCTTGATCACACCTATCTACCAGCACCCTTGTTCGAGCATGCCAGGATCAAACCCATAAACTTGCTTCACAATCACCTCTTTAACCAATATTTGAGTTTTTGCACACTCAAGCTTCTAAACCAACCCAACCACCACCAAACTGGTCAACCAAGCTTGCACCACACATATCTCACTCCCCTGGTCGAGATAACTGTAGCACTGCCCTCTTGGGTCCCATGTGCTTGTATGAGAGAAGGGGAGGCATATCTTGCAAAAGATCTTGTACATCAAAAGCAGCAGCAGCCACCTCCACTCCCCCCTCTCTGGTAAAGCTGATGGCCCCAAATACCACCAACGCCACCCTCCTCGACCAATGCCCTTGTCTTGCGCTCCCCCATGCTCCCCATGGACCTCCCCCACTCGAGATAAAAGGGCCAAAGGCTGGCTAGCCCCCTTTTGGCCTCTCGTTTGCTCCCTCCCACTACCACTCACCTCCCTAGAGCACCACTCCCTCTCCCCTTCCTTGTCCTGCCCGAGTGAAAGAGAGATAACTCTCAGCTCCCTCCATAGATTCGAGCAAGGCTCCCTCTCCCGTGCTCCCCCTCCTCTGCATGATACACCAATGCATTCCTCCCGCTCCCCTGCAACAAACGATACCCTTTTTGCCTCTCAGGTCAGCCCCCACCGGCGTCGCCACCAAGCTCCCGAAGCCTCCTCTCGGTCCCGCTCGCGCGAGCTCTTTCCGGGTGCAGAAACTACCATTGCCGCACCTCGTTGGTACCGCCGTCGACTGCCGCTTCGCCCCAGGCCCTCCCTAACCACAGGCGAGCCCTCTGGTAAGCTCCCTGCTCCCAGCCCACCGCCGTTAGGGTTTCGGCCGCAGCACCAGAACCTCCACGGGGACGACGACGGGAGGCCGTCCATCGCGCCTAGATCGAACGACCAGCAGCGCGCCATACCCCTTCGCCCTCCCGCTCTCACTGGCAGGCGGGCCCTGCTTGTTGGCTTCAAACGCACCTCCCGCGCGAGCCAGCGCTGGGTGGGCCGAATCCCCTCCCCGCGGCCCATTTTCCCATAGATCTGGCCCAACTGCCCTTATTCCTCTTTCTTTTAATTCCAGATCCAGAAATGTACCAGTAGGATTTAATACTTTTAAAAACATAAATGAGATCCAAATGCCAAGATCTAAATTTTCGATAGTCCCTAGATGTTTTCTTAAACATGAAGAGGTAACACCTGGTCAAAAATAATTTCTATTATTTAGTTGGAAATTAATCTACAACCAGGTGTAGTTTATACTAAATAAATTCCACAGTGACCTACACATCTGCAAAATGTATGGAACCAAGTTCCATTTAAAGTGTATGCATAGACCTACCATCTAGCATTTATCTCAGGTCAACGTGAACTAAGGTCCCTATAGCAAAAATAACAAAAACAGAGAATATATGCCTTAGGTAATTTCTCTAGGTCACACCAAATGAGGTATTGACCCATTTCCAACCCCCATGGATGTGTCTCATCAAAAACTATCAAACCCCAGCAGCTCCGATTTTATTGAGCTCTGGTTGAATTCTAGTGAATTAAACTATCCCGTGTCCCTTTTTCACTAGATAAATCCCTCCAGTAGTTTTGGATATCCAAAATAGGTAATTCCAAATTCTATAGAAAGGTACTTCCAGTACCTACCATGTAAATTTGGAATAACACTAAAACCTTCTGTAAAATAAATCTAGAGAAAAAGACAAATACATTGCATAACTGCCTTTGACGATTTATTTAGGGCATTCTAGTAACTCTTTTAACAAGATTCCACTTCTATGTGGTTCAGTACATCAAACACTATCTAACCACCCAAGAAAATAATTTTTGGGCATCCAGATAAATTCTGCAGAATTATTTCCTCAAACTAGAGTTTATTCCACTATAAAATGCATAACTAAATCTAGGTAAGTGATAATCTAGTGAAACCACTTGTGTTGGTCTTGTTTTTTCAAGACGTATCTGAGGATATCATTCTGCACATTGGTATCCTACAGACCTCAGATGCCCACCCCAAGTCCTTGGCAATCTGAGGATATCATTGTGCACATTAGTATCCTACAACTATCTTCCAAAGGAAAACTCTTCTATGGCAATCTAGTAATTCCATTACTAGTACCCAACTCCTCCAAAACCTGCTGAGTTAAGTAGTATTCCTTATGTTTGTTGTTGTTTGGTTTGATGCCTTTATGCCTTGTACTGATTGTGGTATTGTCTGCTTGCATGTATACTCGATGACGGCAATAGTGTGATTGTTGGATGACGAGAAGAAAGGGACTTCTTATTATTTATTGGGTATTCTTGGTTATCTAAGGAAGTCCAGGGACTTATCGCTAATCATAGGCAAGCCACCAATCCCGAATTCCGATACTTGTCCTATTATGTTCATTGTCTGTTTTGTATCTCCTTTACAAACTGCATTATTACCTGCATGTCTTGTTTTACAAATACTACGATATAACTTGGCTCCCCCAAGTTATGACCTGGTGTCTAGTATGACACCCACCCTTGAATGTACCCACAATTTTACCCTTAGACCGAGGTTATGATGGATAGCATCCTCCCTCATTGGAAACCACGGATTTTTGTTGAATAAATTGTTTTGGGATTTACCCTACTACAAAGTTTCAAAACTGCTTCTTAAAACCCTTGGGAAGAGGCATTGTTCCCAAGTGGACGTTTTAACTAAAGAAATGGTGATGATAAGAAACAAGAAAATGGAAAAAGGAATGAGAAGCGATGTTCTACGCCTTTACCGGAACAATTTATCCGTGCAACCACATTACTCCAAGTGCTGGGTCTTAGCTCGTAGTTTGCCTTCTTTAGCCGAGGCAGCTTGCACAATTCTTATTGGGAGAAATCCCTTGAATTCGGGGCAGGCGTTAACAGTTCTACGGATCTGGAGCTTGTAGCTTGCTTCGGCAAGAGTGAGCCTGTCTTGGCAGGAGTGTTGTTGCAACAATTCAGTCTCCCGCGGACGGTATGACTTAGGTGGTAAGGAAGGAAGTGGAGTCACCAATTTAAGGTATATGCCAAGCTGTGGTTTGGGTATACGCGTGTACGGAAGGCAGGACTATGGCTGGGAGCCACATACTCGTTGCCGGGGAGAACAAACCCAAAAGGAAAAGCAGCCTTTGCTTGGGTCAACAAGCGAAAGGTTAGGTTTGATTATCCGAACCCCCATCTACCGTGTGTAGTGGGCCGTGCTTTTATCCCGACAGATGTATTGATTCTTGTGGGGAAAGTGCGCAAACTCTATAGAGTATAATCTATTCGAATAGCCGCGTCCACGGTCAAGGACGGTTGGAAAGATGATGGCCAGGAGTACCCAAAAAGGTGGTGTTTGGAAAAATGGATGAGAGTATGGAGGCTCCAAGGGAACCGAGTTTAAAGTTTTGTTTTGAACAGAGATGGTCAGAGAGGTTTATAAAGGGTTTCTCTCCAAAACTATTTACAAAAAGGTTTTTAACAAGGAGATGGGGATATCCTGATTTACAAAACAAAGGCATGTTTCACAACAATTTTTCAACAAAGATATGGAGATTCCATACTACAAGAAATAGTCTAGGCTTTTCAAAAATAACCCTAGATAGAGCTATCTCGCCACAGCCATGATTGCATTTCCTTATTTACCTTATCCTGGTGGTTTCTGAGTACATTCAAAAGTACTCATGGCATTGTCCCTGGCTATTTACTTGGCCAGGTTTTCGGAAGCTTGGCAACGGAAGATTAAGGTGACATCCAGCGAGCTAGGCTGTCCTCCCAGTCAATCACCTGTAGTTGGGGCCTGACTGCGCCTTGCATGTGTTGAAGCTCCGCTATTGAATGTTGTGTAGCCATAAGGGAAACTATGTAAGTCTTGTATACGTTATGTTTCAGATGTTGTAATGATACTTGTCGGTTATGTTCTATAGCTCACTGATCATGGGAACATGGATATTTACATAACAGGGACTTCTCGGATGTTGAATCCAGGGGACCCCACAATGAAGCCCAACAGTTTGTCGGATGGTACCCCGAAGACACACTTCTTTGGGTTCAGCATCATGTTGTCACTACTAGAGAAAGGATTATGGATAGATTTATTATCAATGGAGCATTGTTTTGAATATGCTCCACTGATAATTGTCAGTGGCGCATTTAAAAATATGCTCCACTAATATTATTTATAACCAATGGCGCATATCACAAATAATGCGCCACTGATAATGTGGGCCTGGCACTCTGGAGGCCTGTGGACCAAATATCAATGGCGCATATATCCATATGCACCATTGATATAATATGCAATATGCACCATTGATATTCTCCTCACCAATGGCACATGTAGAAGTAAATGCGCCACTAGTAACTAAGTGGGCCCCACCACCCTGAAAGGTGGCTAGGAATATCAATGGAGCATTGGCTATATGTGCCACTGATACTTGGTCCACCAATGGCGCATATAGTGTTAAATGCGCCACTAATATGTCTTAGGCCCACCACCTGAAAAGATGGAAGAATTATCAGTGGAGCATTTATTGTAATATGTGCCACTGATAACTTCACCCAGATCTACAAGTTAGCATCCACCCCCACCCACCACAACCATTCCATTCTTCTCCACCCACCACCCCAAACTAGATCTAGTTCGTCCTCCTCCTCCCACCACCTCAATTTCTCCATTCTTGGTTGTTGAACCTACCTTGCTTCATAGTTTTGTGAGGGGAAGCCTCCTCCAACATCCATCTTGTTCTCCAACAACAACCACACTATCTCGTCGCGGACTTGGCTCGGTAATGATTCTACTAGGTGAGTTGTTGGAGGAAATGCATGTGGATGTTTTGTGTGGAGTGTGGACGTCGGTGTAGTGTGTATGTGTGTGCATGCTTATGTTTGTGAAGCCGTCTTATTAATTGGGAGAGGGATGGTGTGTTTGCATGGATGTGGTGCATGAATGTTTGCAGGTGACGAAGAAGAAAGCATGTTTCTTGCTCTGGTGGTGCATGGATGTTTGCCGAAATGTCGATTAATTTCCGTTTCGGCAAAATTTTGCACTATCCATATGTCCCATTTTTAGGAGATGTCATGCCGAATTTTTCTAGCGGCCATGCATGCATGTGTGTGTGTGTGCATGATGGTGATGTGGTTCTAAGATACTCTCTCTTTTTCCTCTATACCGTGCAGGAAACCATTGTTAGACACATGAGTGAAGGTCGAGCAGCTAGATACAAGAAACGCGCGGTGGCCGACATGATTCTGAACAAGAGGACCTACTTAAGATGTCCGTGTCGAACATGCAATCTCGGGAGCTTGGTTGACCCTGATTCCAGAGACCTGGAGAATCACCTTCTCACGTGTGGTTTCATGCGCGACAATGATTCAGAAGATGACAAGGACGTCAATGATCCTGAAGACGAGGGCGGGCATGATGATCACCACGAAGGAGATGCCGGTGGAGAGGACACAGACACACAAACGGCGCGGCTAACCACGGCCTTGCAGTACCCTCTTGTTCAAGAACTGCTTCTCAGGGAGACGAGCAACACCAAAGCTGCTGTTAGGGAGAAAGCCAAGCTAGCGTAGATGGAGATAGACGGGAAAACTCCATTGTATCCTAGGTGTCGGCCCGAGGATACCCGCTTGAACGTAACGCTCAAGGCTTTGGAGATGAAGGCAGAAAGCAAATGGACCGACGTAAGCTTCAACAAAAACATGAGATTCTGGCAAGAACGTCTTCCCAAGGGGAACACAGGTCCAACTAGTATCGAGGAGGCCAAGAAAATCATATGTCCTCTCGACCTACCATATGTTAAGTACCACGCCTACATTAATGACTGCGCACTTTATCGGGACGAGTACAAGGATAGAACCACATGTCCAGTGTGTGGCCAAGGAAGATACAAGAGAGGGAACAAGAAAGTTCCTCGGAAAGTGGTATGTTACTTTCCTATCACTCCCCATCTGCAGCGGCATTTCGTGGACACTAAGGAAGCAAAGCTCATGCCATGGCACACGAAAAGGAAGAAGCCGGCCGAAGATGATCCACATAAGGGCAAGATCCTCACACACCTTTCAGACACTAGCCAGTGGAACACACTGGACATTGACTTTCCAGACTTCGGGGGTGATCCAAGAAACGTCAGGCTTGGTATGAGCACCGACAGACTCAATCCATTTGGCAACCAGAGTAGCACACATAGCACTTGGCCCGTGTTTGTATGGCCGTACAACCTCCCTCCCTGGCTGTGCGCCAAGCAGAGATATGTACACATGTGTATTCTGATTCAGGGGCCTAAACAACCAGGTATCGACATGCATCTATATCTCGGGCTGCTGAAAGAAGAGTCAGCCACGTTGTGGGAGACGCCAGCCCATACGTGGGACACATACACAGGAGATTATTTTCCTATGAGAGTCGCGCTGCTCACGACGGTGCAGGACTATCCAGGTTACGCATACGTGTCTGCCCAGGTGAACCACAGACACAAAGCATGTGTCAAGTGCATGGATAAGACCCCGCATCTCCAGCTACCAAGGGATCTGGGGTCATCGAAGACCGTGTTCCAACGGACTCGAATGTGGCTTCCAAAGGATCACGCATGGAGAAAGCGTAGAGATATGTTCGATGGCAATGTAGAGCTCAGAAAAGCCCCACGTCCGAGGAGTGGAGAAGTTATCCAAGATATGTTGGACAACTGGGAAGAGTGCCCTTTTCCAGGAAAGAAGCGTCCAAGGACGAAAGCGCTGCATGGTGTGTGGAAAGCTAGGCCTGTTTTCTGGGACCTGCCATACTGGAAATACCTCCACATGCCCCATATCCTTTATGTCATGCACATCACAAAGAACGTGTGTGAGAGTCTGCTTGCCACTATGATCAACATGCCGAATAGGACCAAAGACGGGCCGAAAGCAAGGAACGACCTGATGGAACTTGGCATCAAGGAAGAACTTCATGAGATGCCGCCGCCCGATGATGATGATGATGAGATAGTGCCTGAAGATACTCAAGGTTGCCGCAAAAGGGTTAAGAGGGGAATTGTAGTGTTTTCGGCTGCCTGCTTCACTCTAAGTGAGCAGGAGCTTGAGTAGTTTTTCAACTGCCTCCTAGGAGTCAAAGTTTCTTACGGTTACTCGGGGAACATAGGCAGATATCTGGACAAAGCGAAGAAGAGGTTCAGTGGGATGAAGTCTCATGACTGTCACGTGCTGATGACGCAGATACTTCCCGTTGCGATCCGAGGGATAATGGACGAGCACGTCCGTGAGACGTTGTTTGGCCTCTAAAACTTCTTCGACGTCATCTCGAGGAAGTCGATTGTCTTGAAGCAGCTCGGCACACTACAAGATGAGATCGTCGTGATACTATGCGAGCTCGAGATTTACTTCCTGCCCGCATTCTTCGACATCATGGTCCATCTACTCGTCCATGTCGTGGATGACATCATTCATCTCGTCCCGACATTCCTGCACAACATGATGCCATTTAAAAGGCTTAACGGTGTTATCAAAGGATTCATACGCAACAGGTCCCATCTAGATGGAAGCATTGCCAAGGGCTTTCTGACCTACGAGTGCGTCTCTTTCTGCCAGAATTATCTACACACCTACCCGGACGACGAGGATGACCCTGTTGGTCTGCCCAAATGGACGCACCTGGGCAGGCTCGCTAGATATGGCCACCGTGAGGGCTTTTGCACCATGCATGTCGGCGCGAAGGGTCGACGTGACGACTTTGACAGGGCAGACCAAGTCGTGCTACAACACATAGAATTGGTCGATCCTTGGGTGGAAGAGCACAAAAGCTTAATCGAGCAGAAGTTCATTGACCTTGGTCGACCGAGGAAGAAGGGAGACGTAACAAGAGAGCACCACTCTAGCTTCACAGCTTGGTTAAAGAAGAAGCTTCAAGACAATCCCCCTGCAGACCTGCAAACGCCTTCTACGGAGGATGAAAAACTAATTTTCGCCTTGTCAAATGGCCCCGGGCACAATGTGAGGACATATCAGGCATACGACATCAACAGGTACAGATTCTACACCGAGAAAAGGGACATGAGCAGCGACTATCAGAACTTAGGAGTAACGATGATATCCTATGTTGATGATGAAGCCACGGTCAAGGAACGATTTTTCGGAAGGATCGAGGAGATCTGGGAGCTCGACTACGCTGGAGAGAAGGTGCCGATATTCTCTGTCAGATGGGCGAAGAGTATCCAAAAAGAGGTTCGGTATTTCACCACCATGGTTATACCCGACGCCTCCGTGAAGAATGCCTCCACAAAAAATGAGCCATGGGTACTCAGGAGCCAAGTTGACCAATGTTTCTTCATCACTGACCCGTCAAAGCCAAGCCATGTTGTCGTGAGGAGGGGAAAGAGGAGCATCATCAGAATGGACGGACCCGCCAACGAGCAAGACTTAGAAAAGAACGGCGATCCGAATATCGAAGAAGAATTTGACAAGTACTTCGACAAGCTGACTGCTGCAGGAAAAAGGAAGACCACCCTAGCTACTAAAGGTTATCCGTTCACGAGAAGAAACCTTAACCTTTCCAGGCTAAAGTATTCAACCGCGAGGAAGAAGGGCAAGAAGATTACAAAGAGACCCTAGCTCTAGCTAGCTCGGAATCGAGATCATGCACACATGACATGACATTTTTCCTTGTTTTTCCTTAAGATTGCAAAGAGACGCTAGCTCTAGCTAGCTCGGAATAAGATGTCCTTGTTTTAAATAGATTTGTGAATGTTAAACTTAATTAATATTTGTTACAAAATATTAAAATATACTAGATATTATTTATATACTAGATATGCGCCATTGGTATTTTGTTTTAAATAGATTTGTGAATGTTAAACTTAATTACTATTTGTTACAAAATATTAAAATAGACTAGATATTATTTATCTACTAGATATGCACCATTGGTATTTTGTAAAATATTAAAAACTGAAAACAAAATTTGTGAGAGAGCCCAGGAATCAAACCTGAGAGCTCCTAGCAACAGGCGTGTGTAGGTGACCACTTCGATAGGCGTGTGTAGGTGACACAAACCAGGGCACCGTGGTTTTAGGCTAAGTGCAAAATACCAATGGCGCATATCGGAAAATATGCGCCATAGATGTTTTACACTTAGCCAAATAAATTATCGGCCTCACTCTCTCCCTTTCTTCTCTCTCACACAGAGAATCCCCAACCTCTCCCCGCCGCGATCGAGCCCCCTGCCGCCGCCCGCCACTGGAGGAGTCACCCTACCGCCCCCACCATTGGTGAGCCTCCCCAACCCATCCCCAACCCCTCCCCCTCCCTTCCCCTCCCCCTCCCCTCCACTGTTCCCCATGTCTCCGCCACCAGGAGCACCGCCCCATTCCTGTGGAGCAAGCAGGATTAGGAAGAGCACCAGGAGCGCTACCCCGTCCATGTGGCGCCACTAGGAGGAGGAGTGTTGCCCCTCCTAGTTGAGCACCAAGCATCGCCCCCTCTCCCATCAGGCAGAAGGAGGATGCATGCGAAACTGTCCACCACCTCTACTCCGTCATCGACCACCTCAGGTTGAGCTCTCCCTCCCCTCTCCCATCTCACTGAATCTTCTCTAGGGTTTGCTCTAGGGTTCTAGGGTTTGCTCTCAGAGATAGGTTGATTTTAGGGTTTCTAGAGTGTTCTAGAAGGTTAGTGAATTAGGGTTAGATGGTGTGGGTGTGTCCTATCCTTCACCAACATATAGATGCATCTTGTATTGTACATTACCTCTGCAAGTGTATTCTACTTCCATGCTATGAAATATGATTGTGTATTGTATACCTGTGATTAAAAAGATATAATATCTATGCATTATTAAGTGCAAAAAACACAGCATTCGACTGTTATGTTTGCCTTCCTATGACTGGTGGTATATGCAGGAGGGCACTTTAACATTAGGCACTATGCGTGGTACCCTCAAAATAGACTGACTTGTTAATAATCTCATATAAGCTAAATTTTATTTTATGTTGGTACATCTCATGGCAGAGGCTGGGGGCCTTACCAGCTGTACTGCTCTGCTTTGCTCAAGTTTCAGTTCTTAAGCACTCTGTTTCTGATGAGCTTAATACATTAGTTTGTGCACACCCCTATGGAAAAAGAAACTTCTAGGATTTCTTATGATGTAGCTTGAACAATGATTCAACGGGAAGTCAAACTTGTATCCACTTAGTCATTGCATATTTGTAATTTTTTCTTTTGGAAAGCACCAGTTGTGGGTAATAGGTGTTTCTCAAACTCGGTTTTTGGAATTATCTCTTTACAACAAACTTATTATGCGGATAATTTAGTCCAAATTTGAACTAAAAACTGATAATTATGCACTATAATGTATGCCCAAACATATATGCACTATATATATCTGCTTGTTGTTCAACTTCCGAGGTAGCCTTCTGTTCTATTGACTATATGCAGTCAAGAAAAACACTTGAAACTGCTGCTACTTGTGGTCCATTTTGAGTCAGACGATGTGCACTATATCGATTTAAAATTATGTTAATGGTTGAAACTGCTGCTACTGCTTGTTCTATTGCTGGTTCATTTTGAGTCCATTTTGAGTCAGACGACGTGCACTATACATGTGGTGCTGTTGGTACTGCAACTGCTTGTTGTGCTGGTGCTGCTGGTAGTTCTGCTTGTTGAACATAGTTTTTAGCTATAATGATGTCCGAGAGGCTTGCAATTGATATTGTAGAATCAGGCCAAAATCACTCATTTGCATGATATTGTAGATGATGAACATAATGTGTGCACTGATAACATTTTATAGTATCAAAATGTTTGACTATAGCTCATTGACAGCATCTTGCCTACACCACAGTTCATGCAATGTAAAGTCAAATAGTTTTAAAGTATCATCACTACAAGACAAGTTCAGTGATAAGAAAAAAGAAGATGGTCAAATAGCCCTACAGTAGTATTGTTCATCATCTACAAACTGTCATAGAACCAACCGTCATAGAAACTGGTATTGTTTGAACCCACTATTAGAAAGTTGTAGCAACCTAACCCATGTCCTCTGATCTAATGTATCAAACTGCTTATATATAGCAACCTGATATATATAACAAGGATAAATGTATTTTTTATGTTTTCTGATATATATAGCAACCTGATATATATAACAAGGACAACCTGATTATTTGAGCTTGTCCTGGAGCTATTTTTTGCTGCACCTAGAGCTATTTTTTGCTCTTTCTATATGTGTGATTGGATGGCTGTCATCAATTTGAAAACTAGAGCACATTATTTTGTATGAAAACTGTTGCAGGGAATTCATTTGAGTTGCCCATTTCTCCCGAAGTGTTGATTCACTTCTGTTTCGGTTGAAAAATGGGCACTCCTAGGTAAAAAAACAGCAAAGGTCATGCCGAATTTTTCGGTCAACTCTACGTTGTACTAATTACATTGTTGCATTTTTCTATGAAGAGCAAACATGTCGAGCGGAGACAAAGACGTCAGGGCTGGCCCTTCTCAGCCCATGAGTGTCAGAGAACGAGCAAGAAGAGCCAACCTCAAGTTTTGGCGGTTTGGTGATGACTTAAGCGGGTCCGACAAGGAGTCTGAAGCTACGAATCACGATGAAGTTAACGAGGAGACCCAAGCTGCGGACCAAGAAAATGACGAGGAGTCTGAATATAAGGAGGAGGTCGAAGATGGCGACGACGACGGAAGCAGTAATGGTGACGAGGAGGCTGAAGAAAGTCATGGCGGTGAACGCGTGGACAGCGATGGCGCCTCCCTGCCCACGAGGAAGAAGAAGAATAAGGCGGAAAGGCAGGAGCGGACGCTGCCTAAACTCGGCACCAACCGCGAAGAGTTCACCCTTGTGAAACCGGGTGTCCAACCCTTGGAGCCTGCGAAGCTTGCCGCTGGGTACGGCCTACAAATCGGTTGCATCGTGCGGGAGAGCATGAGCATCAACTAGAAGGACATAAGAAAGAACAAACAGTTGCAAGAACTCCTCATAGGGAAGCTTCACAAACGGTACAAGTTCCCAGATGAGTACGATAACCAAAAGCTCATAGGGAACAAGGTTATCAAGTTAGCCCTCACGAGGATGAGCACCGCCTTGAGCAGCTGGAATAGCCGAGTGAAGAGGAGGATTAACAAGGGTAAAAGTTGGGAGGAGATAAAGAAGGCCGAGCCGATGCTCGACGAAGATGAATTCATCAAGTTCAAGGCGAACTGCACTTCACCGGAAGGTCAGGAATGGACCGAGTGGGGGAGGCGTATGCGGGAGCTGAACATAGGTAACCAACATTGCGGAAGCGGCGGTTACCGAGGAAAAAAGGCCATTTGGGCAAAGGAGGACGCCGAGTATGCCCGTATAGGGAAAGATAACCCGTGTCACAAATTCACGGATGAGCAGGTGATGCAGTTTGTCCGCGCCCGCTATTATCTCCACCCCCAACTCAAGGAATTCGTTACCGACGACGACGATGTGAGGAAGTTCCAGAAAAGGCTGGTAAGGAATTTATCTTGGAGTACATCTGTGTTTCTAATTAAGTAATGAATTTCGAAATGGGATCACTTTCCTTCTCTTCACAGATCCGAGAAAAGTCTTGTGCGTCAAGTGTGAGCTTGTCCCAGGGGTCAACGGCGGACCCGCGGTGGGACACGCCCTTCAACAGGGCGACAAACGTGTTCAAGGAGAGGGCCAAGTCCGTGCCGCCGACTTCATTTGGCCGCGTCTCCGGCTATGGTACGTATGAAAAGGTTGGAGACTTCAGGAAAGAGGACCCAAAGGCGAAGAAAGAGAGGAAGGCCACAGCGGCAGCGACAAGTGAAAAACGAGAGGTTGAAGTCCTCCGGGAGCAGATGGAACAGATGCCGAGGCTCATCAACGAGAAAGTGCAAGAGAAGATCCGCGAGATGTTTCCCAATGAGCTGTGGGAGGGGATCGCTGCTTGGAATGCGGTAGGTCGACGAGGGCCGCTCATGGTGCCCAGCCTCTCCGGCAGCAACTCGATCCAGCACATGTCTCCGAACGTGGTGACGCCCGAGTCCGCCAACGTCGAGATGCACCCGGTCGCTCCGGTGCCCCCTCCCGCCGGCGCCAACACCAACGCGCAGTCGGAGGTCGCTTTGGTGACACCTCCCGCCGGCGCCAACATAGAGCCGCAGGTCACACCGATGCCCCCTCTCACCAAAACTAAGGGGCAACCGACAGTGGTTCGTAAGGCATCTCAAAGGGAGGATGATACCGGTGTCTCGACATTAGCCGAGCTCAACGCCATCTCGAAGGTAATGATGCCGGCCAACACATGGATGTTGATAACATTTCATCTCCTTTTCCTTTGATGACTAGCTAGCACCATCTCACGATGCTTGTTCTTCCGCAGGACACTCCTTGCACGCTCTTGCATTATGTGGACGGCGATCTAAAGGATGTTGGCAAGGGCTCAATTATTCAACCAAATAGCCACACAATTCACCACAAGTCGATGGAGGATGACGTGTTCAAGGTCCGGCTGGCTCGGGTGTTGCTGGGGTGCAAAGACATGGACCCCCCCCAGCCAACCTCGAGGCGCTGATGATCATAAGAACCTTCAAGATTGTTGTGGCTGGGTCTTGACATGGACAAAGACCCAGATTCGACTTGTGAAGGAACACCAAGTAACTCAGCGGCCAAATGTGCCCTTGCCGCGGCGGCCACAACAACCAGTCACCGCCACCACCTCTCGTAACCAGCAATTGCTGGTCGCCGCTGCACCGTTGCCTCCACATGGCAAGGCTGTCGCCGCACTGCCGCCTCCACATGGCAAGGCCGTCGTTGGGCCGCCACCACCCAAGGATGCAGCTGGGGACAACATTAACGATGATGATGCTGATGATGACAACCCAGATAACTACATCAACACTAGCGTCACAGACTCTTTGTTCATGCCAAACATGGACGAGCCCTACCGCGTTGCCGATGACCCAAATGCTCGTACCAGAACATGCACACGTCTAGACTTCCATGGTACCCTAGAGGAGACGCCTTCGGATGCTGGTGTTGTTGGTTCTTATAAAGGCACCCAGGGAATCATTTTCAGCCCCACCACACTCCATAAGGCGGCGGATGAGCAGATGGCTGCTAATGTGTGGACGAAGAAGCATCGCAAGAGAACCAAGAAGAATAATAAGCAGTCTTTGAGCCAGCCGTGTCCAAAGAGGCCCCGGGCTTAGGATGACCCGTTAACATAGCCCCCTAAGGGCACCCTGACCAGGGTTCACATAGCTGGTCAACCGATTCTGAGTAAGGAGCTGATCAAAAATACAAGTGGAGCGATGGATAACCTGCAACATGGTATTCTATATCTAGAGGAGTGCCTTCTTAAAGAAGCAAATCCATCGTACCCTGTTTTCACGGTCAATGTTCCAACGGCGCAGGCTTCGTCGATAATGCCCCCGCGGATATCTTCTTCATATCATATGAGGACATCTTCAAGCGTTTCCATGGCAAGCAGATGAACTATAACTTGGTCTGCCTATACGCGCTCCATCGGGCGATGAAGGTCAACAGAGAGAAGACCCCTGGGGTCGCGATAGTGGACCCCTACTTCATGCGTGATAGCCAGTTTGTGAATCCAGTGACCCGGGCCAGCGCAAGGAACTACCTCCAAAATTTCATGGTGGACAACAAGAGTGGAAAAGAGCTTATTTTGCCTTTCTTTTCCGAGTAAGTGCACACACTAGCTCGTCGTCGTAACTTGTCCTTTCTTAGTTTTCGGTTGCTCTTTTTCCAACATTGTTTCGTTTCAATTGTTTTGCCCAGAGACAAATACTACACACTGATCCTCATTCACCCGAGTTATTCGGTAGCCACGTACTTGGACTCAGGGAGCGAGCAAAATAAGAAAGACTACACCAACATAAGGAGTCTTCTAGATGATGCTCTCGAGGTATACGCCGAAAATCGAGGCGAATTCAAGAAGGGGGCAGAAAATTTCAGGGATGGCAGACACGTGTTCTAACATGTAATGAAGTTCGCTTGCATAAAGCAGCCGGATAACAGTGTCAAGGAGGCCTACTACGCTAACCATCACCTGCGGGCGATCGTCCGGGATGCACACATCATTACGTTGCCATCTAGTCTCCAAGCATGGGCCGAAGCTGAGGCAAGAATGGACGATGATGAACTTAAGGACGACTTCTTACGCATCCGGACTCACATTGCGACCATCGTGAAAAAGATGCCATCACAAGGGGGCGCCTTATCCTGCAAAAGAGCATTCAGTAAGCGTGGCATCGAAGCACGGCTCGAGGCGCAGGGTGACCGTAGGACATGGACAACTAAAGACGGCTACAAACCGTTCCCGCCGTCGTGTAAAACAAAGTCTTCATGATGTAGTGTTCCTAGCTAGCTAGCGCTCAGTCGGTGTGTGTATCTTGTGTGTGTGTGTCATAATCTTTAACTTGCCTTAGCTCGAAACGGTCGTTGTTGGACTTCGTTTACTTATTACCATATGTATGAAACTTAATAGCTTGGCTTAGATCGAAACCTTCTTTTTTGTGGAGATGCATGTGATAAACCTTTTAATTCTTTCTGTTGCATGATATAGTACTTATATGCCTTGTGTATAGAGATGCCGTGCTACGTGGTGTTCAGAGGGAGGGTCCCAGGAGTCTATGACGAGTGGGAGGATTGTCATAAGCAAGTGAACAAGTTCAGTGGCAACAGATACAAAGGGTACCCGGCAAGAGAGTAGGCGGAAGCTAGGTGGAGGAACCACCTCCTTGGAGAGCAGAGACACAGGAACTAGATGAAGACCTTGATGATCGTGCTCCCCGTCTTGCTCATCACCTCCATTGTGGTTGTACTCTACTCGGTCCTTTTGTAGTTTACGACTTGGCTAATGATCATGATGATCAACTTGTTGTAATGTGTAATGTATGAGAAGATGAGATCAATTTGTTCTAGACTTGTATAATATTCGGGCACTTGTCACTATGTCGGGTTCTAATTGATGTGATGATGTATAATTCTAGTGGTATTATTATCTCTGTTTTTACACTTTGTGTATCTGTATAAATACCTATATATGTACCTGTATATGTACTTGTATATGTACCTGTATAAATACCTGAGAGCCCTGTATTGTGTATACCTGTACGAAACATCAGTGGCGCATATTTTATTCACCCAGTGGCGCATATAGTATCAGTGGCGCATTCGGCTATATGCGCCACTAGTAAAATATCATTGGCACATATCTTAGGTGCGCCACTGGTGGGCCTATTATCAATGGTGCATATTGTATATGCGCCTTTTATATCTAATTATCAGTGGTGCAACACTAGTGGCGCATGATACATTGCAAATGTATCCATAATTTTTGATGTTCCATGGTTGGTTTTATCCACTTTCTTGTGTTTTGTCCACACTTTGGAGTACTTTTCATATGATTTCTTGGACTAAACTATTAACAAGATCCACAGTGCCAGCTGCCTGTTTTCTGCTATTTTGGTTCCAGGAAAGTCAGAAAATGAATATTCTCGGAATTGGACGGGACAAAAGGCAAAGTGCCTATTTTTCGGAAGACTCCCGGAGCCAGAATACGAGACGGAGGAGGGCTAGGGGCAGGCCACCCCTCCCAGGCGCGGGCTGGGCCTGGCCACGCCAGGGCATGGTTTGACCGCCCTAGGTTGCCCCTCGGTCTCCCTCTCCGCCTATAAGTTGCCTTCTGACCTAAAAACTACGGGGGGTTCGACGTTTTTCTAGAAGGAGTTCCGCTCCGCCGCCACCACCAGATTCCACGAAACAACACCAGAAACTCCGTTCTGGCACCCTGCCGGGACGGGGAATAGGAGGAGATCATCGCCATCATCATCACCATCGCTTCTCCATCGACCAGCCATGTTTCCCCTATCTTTGAGTGAGTAATCCCCCGTTGTAGGCTATGGGGATGGTAGGGATTGGATGAGATCGTTCATGTAATGTCATCAGATTGTTAGGGCATGGTGCCTAGTATCTTTTATTAGTGCTTTATGACTTTGTTACGACTTGTTATGCTTAATGCTTGTCACTAGGGCCCGAGTACCATGATTTCAGATCTAAACATGTTATTGATTCATTATGATAGTATTGTTTATGGTCTTATCTACAAGTTGTATACACACGTTCTTGTCTAGAACCAATGGCCCCGAAGTGACAGAAATCGGGATAACCAGAGGGAATGGCTTTGATGTGAGGATCACATGTGTTCATGGAGTGTTAATTCTTTGCTCCGATGCTCTATTAAAAGGAGCATCTTAATTGCCAGTAGTTCACTTGAGGCCCCGCTGCAAACGGGCTGGCAGGACAAAATATGTTGTGCAAGTTCTCATTGCGAGCACGTATGACTATATATGGAACACATTCCTAGGATTATCTAGTACTTGGATGCTTTATCTTATTTATCTGCAATTGCCCTATGTTCTGATTGCTATGTGAATTGTCTTGTCCATGCAACTCCCATCCATCCATCCCTATGCCTACCACACTCGAATCCCATTGTTTATTGCTATTGTTACTGCTGTCTTTACTTTACTACTGCTACTACTTTACTATTTCTACTACAAAAATATTGCTACTAATAAAATGCTGTGAGCAAGATTGTTTCCAGGTGCAGCTGAATTGACAACTCAGTTGTTAAGGCTTATAAATATTCTTTGGCTCCCCTTGTGTCGAATCAATAAATTGGGTTTCACTTCCCTCAAAAATATTGCGATACACCCCCTTTGTGGGTCATCAAGACTATTTTCTGGCGCCGTTGCCGGGGAGCATAGCTTTATTTATCAAGTCCACTTGGAATCACTATTGTTCAAACTAAGTTTATTTTATCCTTGTTTTTTTTGTTTCTTTATAAAAAATACAAAAAAAGTAGTTCCTACTATAGTTGTTATTTTCGTTGGTCTGTTATTGTCTTGCTTGATCATCCTTGTTGTCAATGGTTGGTTTCTTTGAAACTGAATCTTATTGGCAAGCTGGGTTCACGAAAGAACAAAAATATTATTATAAGGAACACTACTTGTCACAAAAAGGGAAACACTTATGGGAACAAATTGATAAATTGTATACCATTGCCAGAAACGTGTGCTCTACTTATAATGTTTCTTATTTCTTTGATAAATCTTGTTACTGCAAGAGGTATAAACACCTCCCTTTTCAATGTGAGTATAATGATAATGTTACCATATCTTCTTATGTTAAAGGAAATTATGACTTTTATGATTTGGAACAAATTGAAGAGTTCATTGCTTGGAAGGGGGCATTTGAACTTGCTAGTTTGCGTGAAAATATTAATGATTCACCTTATAAATATGGGGTTTATGGTATACATAAATTTTGCTTTGATAATTACAAGGAAAAAATGGCTATATTCTTGAATATATTAATAGATGCTTTCCACAAATGGAAGAGACTAATGCCTTGCAGGATCCTATGTAAGAAGAAATTGATGAACCTGAAATCTCATTAGATGAAAAAGAGGAGGAGAGTGATGACCAAAAGGAGGAAGAATGGATTAGCTACCCATGCCTACCTTCTAATGAGAGTAACTCTTTATCCCTTACATTATTTTATTGTCCTCCATGCTTACTAAAGGAGGATGAATGTTATGTTCCTGAGGATTCTTTTGAAAATGTTTATAATAAAGCTCTAGTTCTTGTAGATGATGAACATCATGCTTTATGTGATAGTTATATTGTTGAGTTTATTCATGAGGCTACTGAAAATTATTATGAGAGAGGAAAATATGGTTGTAGAAGTTTTCATGGTATTGAAACACCTCTCTATATGTTGAAAGTTTTGAAGTTACTCTTGTTTTATCTTCCTATGCCTGTCACTTTGTTCTTTGCGAATTTATTTGCATACACGATTCCTATGCATAGGAAGTGGGTTAGGCTTAAATGTGTTTTGAATTTGCTTCTTGATGCTCTCTTTTACTTCAATTCATATTTCTTATGTGAGCATCCTCTCAAACTATTATGCCTGAAGATGATAATATGTCTATTATTCTTGGGAGACCTTTTCTTAAATACTGCAGGAGCTGTTATTAATTGTAATCAAGCGAATGTGACTTTCAATGTGAATGACAAGGAACATACTGTCTATTTCCCCAAGAAGATTGAGAGGACTTATGGTTTGAATTAAATTGAACATGTTGAGGGCATTCAAGTTGGAGAAATATATTGTCCCATACCAAGAGAAAAATTTGAAACTATTATTATTTGGACCATTGCTATCAAGGTTGAGGTAACATAATCATTAGTGGAATACAAAGTTTTGTCTCATATGAAATTGTTTTGGTAACAAGACCTAATCAACCTTGTTAACAAAAGGATTTCATTGAACAAAACAATGTTTTCACCATGATTATCTCCGCTTACTTCTATTTTATCCATTTTAGTTTTTGCTTACGCCTAACTTAAAGGAGTTAAAGAAAAGTACTCATTGGGAGATAACGCAAAAGTTTTAGATGAGTCTTGGAAGTTATTACTTCAGTAAAAACTGCTCCTTATCCTTTTTATTTGCTTTTTGTGCCAAGATTAACCTCTAATGATAGAGAAGTAATGGTTGGGAAAGTTGCTGTTCCGAAACAGATTTATGTGCTTCACCGTAAAAATAGTGTAAAATCTCTGTACGTCCTTTTGAGGCGTGAATTTTTGTGATTCTTCCTCAGGTTATTATCTAACTTTAGTTAGTTCAGCACTTTTTGATTTGAGCAACCGAAGGTCTTCGAAAAAATTCGTCTTTACCTGCTGGTCTGTTTTGACAGATTTCTGCCATTTTCTGCATTTGCTTCTCGTTGGTTCCTTTTTTAGTTCTTTTGGGGAATTGAACTTTTTGAGGGAAGTGCTGCAGTAGCTAGTGTTTTAATGGAAGTTTATTTGGTGTTAGAACTGAACCTTAAGACTTATTATCTTGAGTGCACTAATGTTGCTAATAAAGATTGTGTGAAGTTTTTGTATGAAGGAAAAATTTCAGGTATATGGAAGGAATGAGTAATGAGATGAAGGATGGACTAAAGATCAAGCTTGGGGATGCCACGCGTGTCACCCCAAGAAATATCCAAGAATTAGAAGCGTCAAAGCTTGGGGATGCCCAAGGCATCCCCTCCTTCATCAATAAAAATCCCAGGTTTCTTCCAAACACTTCATTTTTATTGTTTCATGCACAGTTGTGTTGTTCTTGGAGCGTCTTCTTTTTCGTTTTTGTTTTGGTTTTTTGTTTTCTTGGTTTTATTAGTTTGCTTAATAAATTGGCTGGACCTCCTCTTTTATACATTGGTTTTCAAATAGTTTGGTTTGGTTTGGAAAAGAGTAGGAAAGTTCATGCTTAAGTGGTAAAGAGAGCTTGTTTTTTACTATAGCCTATGCTTTGTCATGCCATGCTTGATATTGTTTTGGCTTTATTCTTAGTATTCTTTTTTGTAGCATGACTTGTTACAAACTATTGAGATTGCTTAATGTGCCTTGGAAGAATCATGCGTTGTTTTAGCATATTAAAGCATAGTATAGTGGTATTCTCCTTTGATGCTTTATTTTGGTTGACTTGGCACATGCTCACACCATGTTATGACTATCCCAAGTCACCATAAGCCTTTATGATCCTTTAGTTTTCAACTTGTAGTATCACTTTATGCTTTCATCAATGATGTTTTGTCGCTCTGCATGATTATGGCCATTATTGCTCTATCGTTTGTAGCTCCCTTGCTATTGCTAGCCTTCACTTTCACTGAGTATTTTACTCATGTTTCCAACTCGCTAAACCAAATATTGCCAAAGTGTCCACCATACCTACCTATTAGCATCATTTTCTACTCCCGTGCATATTCATTATGCCTTGTTTTCTTCCGAATAAAATGTTTGCTTGTTATGAGAAAGTTAGTTAGTAAAGCTCTCACGAACTTGATGGCACACTTCATTTCCTGCACTTAATAAACCTAAACCATTATGATTGTCCATGAAAGTTATATGCTTGCTAATTATAGGCTAGGGATTAGCAGAACCGTGCTGTCACGGGGAATACTTTCAACACTTGTAAATATATACCTAGTTGATACCATGCTCTTTTGTTTGTGAATGTCATCGGTGTGAAATAAAAGGGGAGCTTGTAAGTCCATGGACTTAAGTATGTGTGTTAGAGAAACGCCTAGGCCGCTGGTCTAATCCATGCTGACATGGTGAAAACCTGCAGCGTAACCATAATGATATCTATGAAGCATTCTTCTTATAAAAAAAGAGATAGATAGCTATTGAGAACAAGAAAAAAAAGAGAGATTTATGAAAAGAGGAAAGAGAGAAAGAGCACCATTTTCCCATGGTAAATTAGAAGATTGATGAGATACTCATTGTCTGCTTGCCTTGTCATTTTGATATGGGGATTCTTCCGTATCATCGGGCAAGGGGTGCCCCATTGGCGGTTCTCTATGATACACACATATTTACGATGACAAGAACTTACCGGTAACTAAATTTGAGTAGCATGAGGAGCGGCCCTCGTACTCAAGGGACATGGGATTTTCAGTTTATGGTCTGTCAAGCAGATAACTCAGATTGGACCTCACTTTAACCTTAACCATTTAAAGATGCTTATGATAGGGTCAATGAGAGCTCAAAGCTAATGAGTACCATACTTTCAGCATTTGGAAGCCTTTCAAACTTTTCAAAACCTGTTCATTTCCTTGTTGAGTGTCCACACATTCTATGAGTACTTTCTTGAGAGCATAATGGCCATTCTTAGTTCTATGTGCATTGTCCCAAGACTTGTTCATTAATGCATACCTTGATATTGCTTGTTTTAAACTATTTGTATCTAGTCACTCTTGTAAACTTTGAAGGTGTCCTATGCATTTATGTTTGCTACTCTATGAGGGACAAGCTGAATGCCACTATGCTATGTTTTCTTTATGTGAAACAAACAAACTTCTTGCAAACCATTGTTATTCATGATTCTTTTGTTTGTGCCTTTTCATGTTGCAACAAAGTTGTTATGTCTTATTGCTAGAACTTTGTCTTTCATGTTATGATTGAAGTACTATGATCCTAGCTTTGAATGTTTTACAAATACTTTGATCAAGTTTATGATGGTGCATGTCACCTCAAAAATTATTCTTTCTTTTTATCACTTACCTACTCGAGGACGAGAAGGAGTTAAGCTTGGGGATGTTGATACATCGCAAATGTATCCAAATTTTTTGATGTTCCATGCTTTGTTTTATCCACTTTCTTGTGTTCTGTCTACACTTTGGAGTAACTTTCATATGATTTCTTGGACTAACCTATTAACAAGAGCCACAGTGACAGCTGCCTGTTTTCTACTGTTTTTGGTTCCAGGAAAGTCAGAAAATGAATATTCTCGGAATTGGATGGGACAAAAGCCAAAGTGCCTATTTTTCCGGAAGATTCACGGAGCCAGAATACGAGACGAAGGAGGGCCAGGGGCTGGCCACACCCTCCCAGGCGCGGGCTGAGCCTGGCCGCGCCAGGGCATGGTCTGGCTGCCCCAGGCTGCCCCTCGGTCTCCCTCTTCGCCTATAAGTTGCCTTATGACCTAAAAACTCAGGGGGGTTCGACGTTTTTCCAGAAGGAGTTCCGCTCTGCCGCCACCACCAGATTCCTCGAAACAGCACCAGAAACTCCATGCTGGCACCCTGTCGGGATGGGGAATTGGAGGAGATCATCGCCATCATCATCACCATCGCTTCTCCATCGACCATCCATGTTTCCCCCATCTATGAGTGAGTAATCCCCCGCTGTAGGCTATGGGGATGGTAGGGATTTGATGAGATCGTTCATGTAATGGCATCAGATTGTTAGGGCATGGTGCCTAGTATCTTTTATTAGTGCTTTATGACTTTGTTGCGACTTGTTATGCTTAATGCTTGTCACTAGGGCCCGAGTGCCATGATTTCAGATCTGAACATGTTATTGATTCATTATGAAAAATAGTATTGTTTATGGTCTTATCTGCAAGTTGTATACACACGTATTGTCCGGAACCAATGGCCCCGAAGTAACAGAAATCGGGATAACCAGAGGGCATGGCTATGATGTGAGGATCATATGTGTTCACGGAGTGTTAATGCTTTGCTCCCGTGCTCTATTAAAAGGAGCACCTTATTTGCAGTAGTTCCCTTGAGGCCCCGCTTCAAACGGGCTGGCAGGACAAAAGATGTTGTGCAAGTTCTCATTGCAAGCACGTATGACTATATATGGAACACATGCCTAGGATTATCTAGTACTTGGATGCTTTATCTTATTTATCTGCAATTACCCTATGTTATGATTGCTATGTGAATTGTCTTGTCCACGCAACGCCCGTCCATCCATCCCTATGCCTACCGCACTCGAATACCATTTTTTATTGTTATTGTTACTGCTGTCTTTACTTTACTGCTGCTGCGACTTTACTATTTCTACTACAAAACTGTTGCTACTGATAAACTGTTGTGAGCAAGATTGTTTCCAGGTGCAGCTAAATTGACAACTCAGTTGCTAAGGCTTATAAATATTCTTTGGCTCCCCTTGTGTCGAATCAATAAATTGGGTTTCACTTCCGTCAAAAATATTACGATACACCCCCTATACTTGTGGGTCATCAGCGCATTCCATATGCGCCATTGATAGCAAAAAATATGATCACTGATAAGAAATTTACCACTAGTGTGTATTTCCGGAGATTGTCAAAGGTTTCCTTCAAGTTAGCGATAAGATCATTTGATTTCTTTGACATTACCGCGATTTCGTCCACGTAAGCGTGTACGTTGCGACCTATTTGGTCATGTAGGCAATGTTGCATCGTCCACTGGTACGTAGCACCAGCGTTTTTCAACCCAAAGGGCATCGTGACGTAGCAATATGTGGCGTAGGGTGTGGTAAATGAAGTGGCCAATTGATCCGACTTTCGCATTCGGATCTGGTGGTATCCTGAATAGGCATTGAGAAACCACAGAAGTTTCGAGCCAGCCGTCGAGTCAATGACTTGGTCAATGTCAGGCAAAGCAAACGGATCCTTCGGACATGCTTTGTTCAAGCCGGTGTAATCAACGCACATTATTAATTCATTGGTTCCCTTTTTGGGGATAAGTACAGGATTTGCCACCCATCGGGTGTGAATAACTTCTTGGATAAAGCCATCCTTAAGTAATTGATACGTCCATTTTGCATCACTATTCTATGTCATAATTCACTATTATTCATTGATATATTTCGTATTGAGAGGTGATACTTATGTTATTTCATCTGTTTTTGCATGGTTGATGACTTTTGGAGCATGGACCACTGTAGTCAGGATTCTGATGGAAAAGGTGCTCTTTGGAGGCAAAATTAACGAAGATCAGAAAATCCAGGAAAATACATGGAAAATCCTATTTTTCCAGAAGACGAAGGAAGCCAGAAGGCGGGCGGGAGATGGGCCATAGGGGGCCCACGCCACCCCCTGGCGAGGGCCATCCTAGGCCGCGCCACCAGGTGGTGTGGCCGCCCTGGTCCACCCCTGGCACTCCCCTCTGGCGCATATTATCCTCCCGAAACCCTAATATTCGGGGAGGGACCACAGAAAGATTCCGCCGCCTCTACGGGGCGGAAAACAACGAGAGAGAAAGATCTCTCCGGCAGACATATTTCTGCCGGGAGAATTCCTTCCTGGAGAGGGGAGATCGTCGCCATCAACACCACCATCAAGCTGGACTTCATCGGTATCATAATCATCATCATCACCACCATCATCACCATCAGCACCCTCTTCACCATCTCCATATTGTTATAACAATTGCGTTGAATCTTGCATAGTTCATAGGGGAAACTTTCCCGGTGTTGATTACTCTTTGTAGTTGATGCTATTGAGTGAACCATTTAATTATTGTTTATGTTCAAATTGTTATACATCATTATTCCATCTCTAGTCATGATCCATATGATCTCTTGTGAGTAGTTCGTTTTGTTCTTGAGGACATGGGAGAAGTCATGTTGTTATTAGTGGAGTTGTGATGAGAAAGATTCAATAGTTTAATATTTAATTTGTGGTGTACTTCTTCTAGTGGTGTCATGTGAACGTCGACTACATGACACTTCACCAATATGGGCCTAGGGGAATGCATTGTGTATTTGGCTACTAATCGTAGGGGTTGTCGGACTGACAGAAACCTGAACCCCCGTTAGGAAACCATTGCACAAGGGATGTAAGGGTCTTAGAGTTTAAAGCTGTGGTTAGGTTTCTACCTTAATTACTTTCTTGTACTTACGAATGTTTGCAAGGGGTATAATCAAAAGTATGTATTAGTCCTAGGAAGGTCGGTACATTAGCATAGGTTCACCCACACAATACTTGGCAAGCTAAAGAAGATTAATCAACTAGATGAAGCGAAAGTACTTGACAGTCTTCCCATGTGTCCTCGAGAACGTTTGGTCATCTTAAGTAATACAACCGGCTTGTCCTTTGCTGCATAAAGGATTGGGCCACTTGCTGAATTTATTCCTACTCTATTTTATTTACTCGTACTTTGTTTACTTGCTATATCAAAAACCCCTAAAAATCGGTTTGCTAAGTATTTCCAGAGAATTCCTGATCCATACTACTAGCCAACACCTTCTTCTCCTTGTTGGGTTCGACAATCTTACTTATCGAAAATACTGCGATACACCCCCTATACTTGTGGGTCATCAGTAACCTAACTATTTCTTTGCCTATAGCCCTTCGTCTTTCATCACCAAATCGTCGTAGAGGTTGTTTCACCAGTTTGGCATTAGGATCGATATTCAAGCTGTGCTTGGCAAGTTCCCAAGGTACACCCTTCATGTCGGCAGGTTGCCAGGAAATGATGTCCCTATTCTCACGGAGGAACTCGACAAGCGCGCTTTCCTATTTGGGATCCAGGTCCCTGCCAATGGTGGTGGTCTTGGAGGAATCATCTTCGACAAACTCCACCTTCTTGGTCTTGATGGCGGCCTTGAAGGAGGGTTCGGTAGCAGTGATCTGCTTCTTCGAAGCCGGCATCTCTGAGGCATCGACTTGGTTCTGGATCTCCTTGAACTCATCACCGTAGAGGACTGCTTCCGCGAAGGCGGCTTCGCTGAGCTCACACTCCCGTGCCTTGGTGAAGCTTCTATCGCCGGTGATGACGCCATTTGGTCCAGGAATCTTGAGTTTGTTGTTAAAAAACATGGCCTTGTGATTAAGGAGTGGAAGATGTCACGTCCAAAGATGACGTGGTACACGCTCTTGAAAGGCACCACTTCAAAGGTCATGCGTTCTTGGTGGTAATTATTACATCACCAAAAGCGACCGGAAGGGTGATGCAGCCCAGGGAATTTGCTTGTTGGCTAGGGACAACCCCATGGAACACGGTGTTGCTCTTCATTAGCTGGGTCTCCGTCAAGTTCATCTTATGCAGTGTATCCAGGTACATGATGTTGATGCTGCTTCCACTGTCCATGAGGCAATTGGTGAACTCCGTGCCGTCAATCAAAGGATTGATGACCATGGCATACTGGTTCGCTGTTGGGATAAGTTCTTGGTGATCCTTCCTATCCCAACTAATTGGAACTTCTGACCACCTGACGTACTGGAGCACTGGAGGGAGGGTAGCCATCAGTATCCTCAGAGAGGTTTTCTGGGCTCAGACGGTTGGGGTACCAAGGAAGGTGTGGTAACATGGAGCCTTCATTTTGAATGGATTTTTATCTTTTTTGGGTCCACGTCCTCGTCCATATCACTTGAATCCTTGGGTTCTTCCTCCTTCTTCTTCCCTTTGCCCTTTCCACGGGGTCTGTTCTGCCGACTTTGCTTGTAGCCGGACTAAGGGTCCTCCTTGAGATCATGGAGAAACTTGCACTGGCGATTGGTGTGGTTGGATTTTCCATTGGCGTCGAGATGAACAAACACGGCATATCACAGTACTCTTCGTATGTTTGGGGAATGCGGGGCGTTGACGATGTACTATTACTCCTCTGCTGGCCACTGCTAGTTCCCCGGCCACGTCCATGCTGTCCGCCATTGCCTCTGTCAATGAACGTTGCGGCGACCATGTCGGCTACTTGTTTTTCTTCAGGTGTATTCTTTAGCTTGTTATTGTTGTTTTTCCTAGCCTGGGTAAGGATTGCTATTGCCGGCAACGATCCACGCGCATCGTCATCAGTAGCGGCAAATTCGCTAGCCATTTTGATCATTGCGTTGAGGTCGAGGTCATTGTTGTCCTGCCTGCGCTTCAACATATGCCGGAGTAGAGTACTCTTTTCTAGACCATCGATGAAGGCGGCCATAGCGGTCTATTCGTGCACCCCTGTGCAGGAATTTTTCATATCCAGCCAGCGAGAGAGGTAGGCACGAGAGGTTTCATCCTTCTCTTGCACACACCGTTGTAGGTCTCCAACAGTACATGGACGTTTGTACGTATGCTTCATGCATGTCCAACCAATTGCATATTGATTTCTCTGGTAAGTCTTCAATCCATTGCCGGGTGGTGCCGATCAACATAAATGGGAGGTACTTGACGGCGACATTGGGGTTTCCCCCTGCGATGTGGATCACTTCACTATAGTCCTGCAACCATGTTGCCGGCCGGGCAGTGCCGTTGTATGGCTTGATGGTCTTGTCTATCCGGAGGCCCTTGGGGTAGGTTGTGGCCCGTATGACTGGTCCAAAGCAACATGGCCCAAGGTATGGGAGATCCTGAGCTTCTTGGATCTTGTCCATCCACGATCGTGTGTCATATGGCTCTGGCTGCTTCCCTTTTCCATCATGGGGAGGGGAGTTGTGGCTCGATCTGTGAGATCCGCCATGCCCTCTGCCATAATGGCTGCTAGGTGGCGATGGCGGCGGTGAAGGCGGTGGGTTAGATCTCTTGCTATGCCGCTCCTACGACTCCTCACGCCTATCGCGGTTGCTTGTCGGGCGTGGCGGTTCCTTGTGGTACCTGCTCCTGTGTTCGTCATAGCTGTTGGGCTCTCCGGCATGCCGAGGTTGTTCGCCCTGATCGCGTATAACGATACTGAGTCATGACTTCCTTGGAGTTGGCATGCTTGTGCAGTGGTGCAGATCTGGGTCTGCGTGACATCGAGATGGCGGCGGAGATGGCAAACAATGAGGACGAGCCTTTTCTTCATGGTCGGAGGATATAGGGATAACGTCAGTCCTGTTGCGTGCCTCCATCCGTCTTTTCTCTGTAGAGCCTATGTGCGACCCTTCGTCATGGGGAGATTTTGGCCTTCTGCGGCTGTTCAGGGTTGATTGGCACATCTCCGGGTTGGACTAAGCCTGTGCGAGGTGACCTTTTCCTGTTGCTTTCATGCCTTAGCGACGAGGTCGTACACCTGAGCAACTGCTTTTGGCGACCTGTCATGTTCTAGGAGGGTCATGGCGACAACGATGTTGAGAGTGGGAGTTGGCATGACCTGCCTCCTCTCTGAATCTATGTAAGGGGTGGCTTTTGTCGGCTTAGACCCGTCAAATTCCAAGCCTCGCCGAACGCTGGGATCTTGGATGACGTGAGCTGGTACCTTCATTGCCTTATGCTTTAACATCAATTACTTGTATTAAGCCTCCATAGCTCTTGCCGCCTTGATGGATTGTTGTGCCTTGGCCATGTCTTTGTCCAGCTTAGCGCCTTGTTCCGCGATGCACTTGGCCTTCGCCAAGATTTCCGCACGTTTCTCATCAAGCTCCGTAACACTCTTGATATGGGCGACAGTGATTGGTTCGATGAGAAGTGCATCGTAGATTGCTTTGTCGGCGTGAGTGGCTAGTGGGTTGCCAGCTATAGACGTTGACAGTGGCATTGGCGGCTGGTTTGATTGTCGGGCCGTATTAGGGGTCGTGGTAAGTTCCTACGCCGGCGGCTGGTGGGTAATCGGAGGAGGCAACGCCTTGGCTAGAGCCGGAGGCTCGGCAGCTTTTTAGCTGCTACTGCTCTGGTGACCGCTGGTGTGGGTGGAGCTCTTTCATGTTGCCATTCCTGTCCATCTTCTTGCACCACGCTCCCAATGGCGACTAGCACCTGGTGGGAAGTGTTGGTCTTCTCGGCGCACTCCTCCTTCTTGATCTCCTGCTCGATCTCCTTCATAGCAGCGTCATATTCCTCCGAGTTAACGTCCGAGCCACCGGCATCCATGTTGATGTCGGTGTAGAGCGCATCGAGGACGGAGTCAGAATTAGCTTCGGTGTCGGGGATGGTGGATGTTGAGGGTGATGGAGGCGGGTCGTTGTTGTTGTTGCCTCCTACGACTTTGATGGTGATCACCGCCTTGGCTTCTTCATTGGCATCTGCGTATTGGTTGAAGATGGCAACCATCTCACCAAGGGTGAGAGGGCCTGCCGCCTGCCGCCTTCGGAGGGTATGTCGAAGGAGGGTTCCAGGTGTGAGCCCTTCCACGAAGTGGTATACGAGCTCGTCGGCGCGGTCGCCCTCTAGGGTTTCCCTCACCCTCATCCATCTGGCAAGGTATTCACGGGGAGACTCTCAATCCCTTTGAACACATCTGGCCAGATCGAAGATGGTGACGACACCGAAAAAGTGTGACTTGCGCATCTCTAACGCTCGGGGTAGCCAAGCGGATTTGCGGGGCCTTCCACCTTTATATCCTACATAGGGGCGGTTTGGGTGGGCCTTAAATTTTCCTAATATGAGCCACCATACTCCAAAGAGAGGTATGGCCTAGATCCTTTCCGCGAACGTGTCCTGCTCATAGGTGGTCTGTGCGGGGCTTGACGAGTTTCCGACTTCCTGGGAGCTAGGACCTGAGTCAGTTTCGCTGATGAAGATGTGGATGTCTCTGAAGGGGATGACGGAGCAACGCGTGGCGTTCGTCTTCACCGGCACCCAGAACTCATCTGGAGAGACGATCGGGACGTTGCCGGATAAGAGAACGTGACCGATGGCTACAGTGTCGCTGGTTCTGCGAAGAGATTGGACCTCGCCCAGTGTAGAGCTCGAAGCGCCTCTTGCCCCACGGTGGGCACCAACTATCATGGTATTGACGATGAGTACGCCATGGAGGGGTCCTCATAGAGAGTGTTTAGAGATGTGGGGTAAGGCGAAGAGTTGGAGGGTACGAGGTAACACATCTAACCCAGGTTCAAGTCCCACAATGGTGGATGAACTCTACTCCTACTATAAATCACTATAACGGCAATACGTCGTGTTATAGAGATTGGTTCGCTGTGCAAGGTGTTGCGCGTTGTACGCAGCAATCAGAGAAGTTGGGCCCTAAAGGCTCTCGTAGGCCGGCTTATAAAGGCGCCAAGACCTAGGGTTTATATGGAAAGGTCCTTACAGGACAAGGTAAAGAGTCCTACACCTACACGAACTAGTCTTCCATGTCTTGTACTCCAAGGCTCCGAGTATGTCGGTGACTCCTGCGTAGCCTTCCTTTATCCGGCATGGGCCTCCCTTCAGGATCCATCTAACTGGGCCTCCCAACAGGAAATATGTCTTGCTACCAACTACGGGCCACCCAGGTTAGGCAGATTGGTGACATGCTATGAGGATACCCACATATCTCCAACAGTAGATATAGGTGCATCTTCTTGTAGTAGACAATACCGCCAGTGTGAGTTTCCAACTATCTTAGGAAAGAACATTCTTAATTTTTCGAGTGATGACTATATTGTTCTTACCCCTAAAGAAAGTCCAAAGACTATGGATCTGAATGCCACAAGCCAAGTTTTCACACATATATAGTGGACCAACACGATGCACTTACAATTTTCCATGTTTTATCATTTCTCAAATTTCCTTGCTAACTTCACCCACTCGAATGATTTTATGTCGATTTATTGAAATTAGGTAAAATTTGGACTACTATTGGTGAATTGTAGGTTGCTTTGAAAGTTTTACAAAAAAGCTCTTGGAGGTACCCATCAGGGGGAAGGATCAATTAATATATATTAGAAACCATCGAGAGTTTTGACAATAGGTTCATCTTCTTGCTAAGATTTTGCATCCTAACTATTTAATGAAACTAGGTCAAACTTTGCTCACTGTTTCATGAAGTTAGGTCAAACGTTGCTAACCGATTTACTTTGAACATTGACCGTTGGATCAAGACTGGCAAATTCAAACATGGCTAACCGTTGGATATTCTTTTCCATTCTTAGCATCTAGAAGGATTCTACTAATATTCTTTAGTACGATGAACACTAGTATGCGCAAACCTCAAAACACATAGTACTTCATTATTACTCTGTTTCAGGGTCCTTCTGCCAAATGCACGGACTTGGATGGAATTTTCATTTTTTATGAGGTCCTTGACGTAACTTGTACTTCCATTGACCGCTCGAGCACCTCGCTCTTACGAGACCTACCATTTGATTGGCCATTCGCAGTACTTCTTATATTTATCTTGTCTCTTATCTCTTACAATACCATATATACCACCACTACATAGTGTAGGGATTAACTTAGTTTGAACATTGACCGTTGGATCTCAAGACTAGCAAATCCAAACATTGCTAATAGTTGGATCTTCTTTTCCATTCTTAGCATCTATAAAGATTCTATTGATAGTCTTTAGCATGATGAACACTAGTATGCGCAAACCTCAAAACACACAGTACTTCATTACTTGGTTTCAGGGTCCTTGTGATAAATGCAAGGACTTGGATGCAATTTTTATTTTTTATGAGGCCCTTGATGTAAATTGTAATTCTACCCACCGTGTTAACTCTCAAGCACCTCACTCTTACAAGACCTACCATTAGATCGGCCATTCGAAGTACTTCTTATCTTATCTTTTATCTTGTCTCATATCTCTTACCATACCACTATATAGTGTAGGGATTAACTTTGAACATATTAACCGTTGGATCAAGACTGGCAAATCCAAACATTGCTAACCCTTGGATGTTTTTTCCATTCTTAGCATCACGAAAGATTCGATCTATTGATAGTCCTTAGCAAGATGAACGCTAGTATGCGCAAACTTAAAACACACAATACGTCATTGCTTATTGTCAGGGTCCTTGTGCTAAAATGGCATGGACTTGGATGCAATTTTCATTTTTTACGAGGTTCTTGATGTCACTTGTACTTCCACCGACCGTGTTCACTCTCAATCACCTCGCTCCTACCAGACCTACCATTAGATCAGCCATTCGTAGTACTTCTTATCTTACCTTTATCTTGTCTCTTATCTCTTACAATACCATGCATACCACCACTAAATAGTGTAGGGATTAACTTATTTGAACATTGACCGTTGGATCAACACTGGCAAATCCAAACCTTGCTAACCGTTGGATCTTCTTTTCCATTCTTAGCATCCAGAAAGATTCTACTAATAGTCTTTAGCATGATGAACACTAGTATGCTCAAACTTCAAAACACATAATACTTCATTACTCGGTTTAAGGGTCCTTGTGCTAAATGCACGGACTTGTTGGATGCAATTTTCATTTTTTGTGAGGTCCTTAATGTAACTTGTACTTCCACCGACCATGTTAACTCTCAAGCACCTCACTCTTACGAGACCTACCATTAGATCGGCCATTCGCAGTACTTCTATCTTATCTTTATCTTGTCTCTTATCTCTTACAATACCATACCACTACATATAGCGTAGATATTAACTTTGAACATTAACAGTTGGATCAAGACTGGCAAATCCAAACATTGCTAACCGCTTGATCTTCATTTCCAATCTAGCATGATGGTCTATATTCCCTCACTCCGTCCCAAAATATAAGGCGCCTAAGGATTGGTCAGAAGTCAAACCTTACTAACTTTGACCAAATATATAGAAAAAAAATCTACATCTACAATATTGAATGGACATATTAAGAAAATATACTCTATGATGAATCTATTGATATTAATTTAGTATTCTAAATTTTTATATTTTTGTGTATAATCATGGCCAAACTTAAAAAATGTTGCCTTTTGACTAATCCTTAGGCACCTTATATTTTGGCGGAGGGAGTACTATTCAACACGAATCCAGTTGCTCTGAACCATTGGATCTAATAGCCCAACGGTCATGATTAGTGCTATGGATCCAATTCAAAACTGCTCCACTATAGTAGTAAGTAGAGAGAATACAGTCTATTGTCCTATGAAATTTTGGGGGTGGTGACACAATGGTTCTAGAACATGTATGGTGGAGTTTGCTCTAGGTACTATTCAACACGAATCCAACTTCTCTGAACCATTGGATCCAATAGCCCAACAGTCAGGATTGGTGCAATGGATCCAATTCAAAACTCCTCTACTATAGTAGTAGAGATAGAGATATCTTATCTTATCTTACCACTATATAGTGTACGAATAACTTTGAATATTGACTGTTGGATCAAGCCTCGTGAATCCCAACATTTCCAGCCATTGGATCTTCTTTTCCATTCTAGCATCTAGAAGATTCTATTGATAGTCTTCAGCATAGTGAATCCTATGCACAAACCTCAAAACACACTTCTCCATCATACTAGAATCTTCTCCCTCGTAGATAATAATCGTTGAATTCTACATGATCTTATCTTATCTTATCATACCATTATATAGTGTACGGATAACTTTGAATGTTGACGATTGGATCAAGACTCGTGAATCCCAGCATTTCTAGCCATTGGATCTTATTTTCCATTCTAGCATCTAGAAGATTCTATTGATAGTCTTGAACACAATGAATGCACTATGTATAAACCTGTCAAAACACACTTCTCCATCATACTAGAATCTTCTCCCTCGTTTCTCTAGACCATGTTACCAAAAATTTCAAGTGTTAGGTAGCTAATAATCTTTGACTTCTACACATGATGATACAAAGTACAAGGACCAAATATACACCCATACTTTATAGATGTATCAAATTTATAATTTTTTGTGCTTTACCAATTATAATTTTATATAGTGATGATATGCCATACGTTTACTATCTGAGCCTTATTAAGGTGTGCTTTTTTACATAATGTGGGAGTAGTATATTTCTTTTTTTAGACATATGGTCACCTCTGTCCACACGCTGTACATGCTGAGAGAATAAAACGTTGGCAGGGGAAGAGGGCAGCAGCAAAGAGAAGCTGAAAGCGGTTCCATGCTAGAGCAAAGTTATGTTGGGTTTCTAACACGAGGTACTCCTGCGGCCTTACAGTATACACTCTAGTAGTAGTAAATTTTAGGACCTATGAACGCAAAAAAAATCGTGTGTTTTCTCTCTCCTTCCCTATGCTCCATCTCTCCTCCCCTTTCCCCTCGCGCACCAGTCCGACTAATCTCACTCCCCTCGTCCACAGCGTGGTGCTGTGCACGTGTGCCTTGGTACGGCGGCTATGTGTCTCTGGCGTGTTCGGCAGCTGCGTGTTGGTGTGGAGTAGGGACGAGGAGTACATAGGAAGGAAACCACTTTGGTCCTTGGAGGCACAAAAATTCAAAGTTTTCCGATTTTCGAAATTTTCACTTGCTTCCAAAACATCAGGAGGGAACGTTATTCAAAAGATCGCTCAAACATCGGGAGGGAAGGCAATTTTGAACCAGTTTTGAACATTGGCCATTGGATCAAGACTGGCGAAATCCATACTTTTAACATTGACCGTTGGATCAAGGCTGAAAAACCAAAACTTTGCTAACCGTTGGATCTTCTTTTCCATTATTAGCATCTACAAAGATTCAACCGATAGTATTTAGCACAATGTAGACTAGTATGTGCAAACCTCAAAACACACACTTCATTGCTTAGTTTCAGGGTCTTTGTGCTAAATGTATGCATGGACTTGGATGCAATTTTCATTTTCTATGAGGTCCTTGATGTAACTTGTACTTCCACTTACCTTCTTAACTCTCAAGAACCTCTCTCCAATGAGACCAACCATTTGATCGGCCATTGGCGGTACTTCTTATCTTATCTTTATCTTGTATTATCTCTTATAATACCACACCACCATTGTATAGTGTAAAAATAAAATTCGAACATTGACTGCTGGATTAAGACTGGCAAATCTAAACATTGCTAACCGTTAGATCTTCTATTTTCCCTTAGCATCGAGAAAGATTCTATTCATAGTGTTTAGCACGATGAACGCTAGTATGCGCAAACCACAAAACACATACACTTCATTATTCAATTTTAGGGTCATTGTGTTAAATGGATGGACTTGGATGCAATTTTCATTTTTTATGAGGTCCTTGATGTAAGTTGTACTTCCATAGATCGTGTTAACTCTCAAGAACCTCTCTCCTACGAGACCTACCATAGGTAAAAGAAAATGCAACCACCCCAATTATCACACAAACTGTACCAATGGTTTCTTATACGTAATTCCCATGTTTTTAGTACTAGAATTTTTCAAGCTTCTTAGCAAACTTTGCACACTTTAGTGACTTCTTGTCGATTTAATGAAATTAGATCAAACTTGAGCTACAAGTAAGCACGATAGACTACTCTTGAATTAAATGTATTTTCATAGGTAGATGGGTGCATCTTCTTCTAGTAAACAATGTCGTCGGTGTCAGTTTCTAACTACGAGGAAATAAAATCCTCAGTTTTCCGAGTGATGATGGGATTGTTCTTTTATGTAAAGAAAGTCTAAAGAATATGGATCTCAATGCCATAAGCCAAAATTTTAGACAAATTAAGTGGGCCAACATGTTTTACTTACGATTCCCATGTTTATGAGTTTTCAAACTCCCTATATAGCTAATTAACTTTGCCCCACTTGAATGACTTCATGCCTATATTTATCGAAATTTGGTCAGACTTGAACTACAACAACTAAATTATTGTAGGTTGCTTCTAAAGAATTACAAAAAACTTTTGGAGGTGTACCCATTGGGGGCTCAATTAATATATCAGAATACAACCAAGATTTTTAACAATAGGTTTTTAACTCCTTTCTAATTAAGATTTAGCATCTTGACAATTTAATGAAAAATTAGCTCAAACTTGAGCTACAAGTAAGGGTGATAGATTTTTCTTTAATTAAATGTCTCTTTGGAGGTAGATGGATGCATCTTCTTGTAGTAATCAGTACCGCTAGTGTGAGTTTCCAACTATCAGGAAAGAAAATTCTCAATTGTCTGAGTGATGATGAGATTATTGTTCATTTTCGTAAACAAAGTCCGAAGGATATGGACCTGAACACCACAAGCCAAGCTTTTAGACATATATAGTGTACCATCATGTTGTACTTATGATTCCCATGTTTTATGAGTTTTCAAACTTATTCCTATAGCTAACTTTGCCTAGTTGAAATTGATTTTATGTCGATTTATTGAAATTAGGTCAATTTTGAACTACTAGTAAATTATAGGTTGCATTGAAAGTTTTACGTTTTTTGGAGGTAACCATTGGGGGCTGATTTAATATATCACAAACCACCACCGATAGTTTTTACAACAAGTTCAACTTCTTGCTAAGATTTTGCATCTTGACAATTTAACGAAATTAGATAAAACTTGAGCTACAAGTAAATGCGATAGATTGCTCTTGAATTATTTGTCTTTTCGGAGGTAGACGGGTACATCTTCTTGTAGTAAACAATGTCGTCGATGTGAGTTTCCAAATATCAGAAAATATCATTCTTAATTTTCTGAGTGACGACGAGATTGTCCCTTTCTGTAAAGACAGTATGAAGAGTATGGATCTGAATGCCACAAACCATGTTTTTAGACATCTTACCTTACCACTATATAGTGTACGAATAACTTTGAATATTGACCGTTGGATCGAGACTCGTGAATCCGAACAATTCCAGCCATAGGATTTTCTTTTACATTCCAGAATCTAGAAGATTCTATTGATAGTCTTGAACACAATGAATGCACTATGCATAAACCTCTCAAAACATACTTCTCCATCATACTAGAATCTTCTCCCTTGTTTCTCTAGACCATGTTACGAAAAATTTCAAGTGTTAGGTAGCTAATAATCTTTGACTTCTACACATGATGATACAAAGTAGAAGAACCAAATATACACCCATACCTTATAGATGTTGATCAAATATATATTTTTTCCACTTTACATATTATAATTTTATATAATGATGATATGCCAGACGTCGATTATCTGAGCCTCGCATGCAGGGCACATGCAACTTACTAGTATCTTATCTTATCTTATCTTACTATTATATAGTGTACGAATAACTTTGAATGTTGACCATTGGATCAAGACTCGTGAATCCCTACATTTCTAGCTGTTGGATCTTCAGTTTCCATTCTAGCATCTAGAAGATTCTATTGATAGTCTTTGGTATAATGAATGCTATGCAAAAACCTCAAAACACACTTCTCCGTCATACTAGAAACTTCAGCCTTGTTTCTCTAAACCATGCATGTGATCAAAAATTTCATCTGTTAGGTAGCTAATAGTCTTAGACTTCTACATGATGATACAACGTACAAGGACCAAATATACACCCACACTTTATAGATGTTGATCAAATTTATAATATTTTGTGCTTTACCAATTACAATTGTATATAGTGATGATATGGCATACCTCTACTATCTTAGTCTCACGTGAAACATACTAGTAGCTAATAATCATTGACTTCTACATGATCTTACCAATATATAGTGTACAAACATCTTTGAATATTGAACGTTGGATCAAGACTCGCGAATCCCAACATTACCAGTCGTTGGATTTTCTTTTCCATTCTAGCATCTTGAAGATTCTATTGGTAGTCTTCATTCCAAACCATTATATAGTGTACGGATAACTCTGAATGTTGACCGTTGGATCAAGACTTGCGAATCTCAGCATTTATACCCATTGGATCTTCTTTTCCATTCAAGCATCTAGAAGATTCCATTGATAGTCTTCGACATAATGAATGATATGCACAAACCTCAAAACACACTTCTCTACCATACTAGAATCTTCTCCCTTGTTTCTCTAGACCATGTTATCAAAAATTTCATGTGTTAGGTGGCTAAAAATCTTTGACTTCTAAATGATGATACAAAGTACAAGGATCAAATATACACCCATACTTTATAAATGCTGATCAAATTTATAATTTTTTGTGCTTTATCAATTATAATTTTATCTTGTGCCGATATTGCATACGTCTACTATCTGAGTCTCATATGGAACTTACTAGTAGCTAATAATCGTTAAGTTTACCACTATATAGTATAAAAAGAACTTACTAAATATTGACCGTTGTATCAAGAGTCGCAAATCCCAATACTGACCGTTGAAATATGCCGCATCAGTATGAATGCTCAAGACGCTGTTGTTGGTTTTGGCTGGAATTGGTGGCAGCCTCCGTTGTGGTTCGTCCCAAGCTTGGCCAACGCGAAGGATTGGAACCGGCATGATTAACGGTTCAAGGGAGATCATATGGAATAGGGATTTGTGTATCTTGAATTATTTCCTTGGCCTTATTTGTATTGTATGGCCTCAGCCTTTAATTTGCTGTACTCTAACACTCATTTCGCTTCAATGTAGTGCAAGGCCTGCGATTTGATCAAACTCCTTCTGTATGCAAGCCATAGTTTTTGTCAGTGCGGGTTGAATATTTTGCAACTCGTTGCACAAGCACCCCTTTATTATTTGTTGCACTTTCGAGTTCTCAAAAAATGTGAAATAAATCCGAAAACATTGGCTATGTTGTATCTTGTGCATTTAGAATATTTGGTCGCACAATAAGATCTGATGTGACATGTATCAATGAAAAAGAAAAAACCTAAGCGAACAATATCTTGTGTTCATTTGTTCATTTTGTGGTGGCCAGGCCATGTACTAGTAATAATTTTGGGATGGAAATTTATAGATGAACTATATAAATATGATCTATGTTCATGATTTATTTCACATCTTTTGAAAACTTGGAAGTGCCACATGCAACAGCTTGTTGCCGGTGCAACTAGTTGCAAATTGTAATTTCCGTCGTGGACGTACCTACGTGGTTGCAGGCTGTACACGTGTAATTCCACGTACCTTGTAATAGAACATATATGAAGACATGAAATATGCCAAAAATACCACGGACACACCTGTACTGTGCATTATATCCGTTGTATATATTTTCGTTTCTGTGCTACGAGTTCTGCATGTAGGGGAACAAGATGAAAGTACATGTCTTCATGTCGCGGCTACTACTACTAGTAGTAGTTTGTCCTCCTATTTTCCGTTGAAAATACTAGTACACCATGTTGAAATGAAAGTTGTAAAAAGAAAACCCTCTGGTCAAACTAATGTGACTAGACAATACTGCACCACTGATACGTAGTAAGTAGGAGTATAATCAAATTACTAGCTGCGTGGCATGCTAGTCTAACATACAGTGAAGTCTAGGCAGCGGTGTCCTCGATGTTGCTGTTGCCTAGACAGAGCAAGCAAGTAAAATCTCCTCCCTAATTTTTTTCTTTGCCCCTCCATCTTCTTCCCTAGTCCCCACTCCACCCACGATCTCCCCCACGTTCTCTCTTCTAATGCTCGCCTCCTCCTGCAGAAAACCACAGCCGCACTTGGCATCCGCCTAAATCCATCCGGTTGTGATGGCCGATTGGAAGCTCACCGGGCGATGCAAGTGGATCAACTCAGCGCGCACGATGTCGACCTCATTGTTCAGCATCTGGACATTTCTAGCACCGTCAGGCTAGCCGCATAATGCAAGCTGTTGTAGGATCGTATCGCCAAGCAAGCTGCAAGCCACCATTGGAATGAACCCTGCCTACCGATGCCTTAGCCTACTTATTGGTTCGACGAGCATTATGATGATACGAGGGTACATCGTCTGCATGACAGAGTGTACAACGTGGTGCCCCTCGACCATCCTCGGCGCACCGCCATCCTGCCCTTCATGCACAAAAAATTCTGGGTTGGCATGAACGGTGACTGGCTCGCCGTGGTGGACCAGCACGGGGCCTGGTGCCTAGCGAACATCTACACCTATCGATTTATCGAACTTCCATGGACGGATACTTGTGACATTGCGGTTGCCTCACATCAATTATATAACATGTAATGATACTAGCCATCCAGGGTTCCCCCAGTTACATGTAGTCATTTCTGAACTCATTCACATTTCAAAAGTTTTTTTGGTGAATCCGCAGGTATGGAGAAAATTTCAATAATTCGTGGGATGGATCTCTTGAGTTGTTGAAGATCGTAATCTGCAGAGTGCCCATAGAAGCTGAGGGTTACACAGACTATAAACTCCTCGCGTTGTTCGACGGTGAAATTGTCTACTTGGAAGGTGGTAGCCAAGTTTGGAAATGTCTGGAGTATTCAGGTCTTGGAAGACGACAGTACTATGATGCCATTGAACATGGTGGCCTCATTTTTGCGGTCACAAGTCAAGGCTGCACCTACTGCTGGGATCCCACATCGGAATGTAATTCTATTCCATGATGATACATTGTGAGTGATTCAGTGAAGTTGTTCGTTAACTATCTTGTTTATGTTTTACCATTCATATGACTGAATGATCACCTGCTTTATGTCCTAAAAAATGAATGAACCATTGCCAGTAATGAATTAGTACCAGTAATATGCCTTCCAAAACTATAGTGTATGACGGTGTCCCTGCACTACTAAGTTCGTTCATTGTCAAAATATGAAAGGTATTATTAACCAGCATCTCAATTGTGAGCGCAACACAGTGAAGCCGGGTTTCTTTATCTGTTTGTACTTTCAGTCCCTCCTCGAATTGTAGGAATCACATAGGATTTTTGTAGGACACCAATCTTTCCTTTTTGGATTTTGCATTTGGATTTAGAGGAATTGTGTAGGATTTTTGTAGGATTTGGATCCTTAGGATTTTTTTCTATAAAATGTTGTTTGATTCGAAAGAGTATAACCCTTAGGAATTCCTTCAAAGGATTCCTTTACACTCTATTTTGGAGGAAAATTTCCATCCACTCCAACTTCTTTGTACAATTCCCTTGGTTTTCCTGTGCAATCAAACCCCACTTGATCCAAAATACTATAGGAATCTAATCCTATAGGATTCAAGTGGACATGCCTCTATATCAAAAAAAAGTGGCGCTTCCTCTTTTGAAACTTACAACAACTAGGAAACTAAGATAAGCAAGAAATGCAAATATTAGGAATAGCAGAGTAAGAAGTGCATTTCCTAATGTTGTCAATTTATTGAGTAATATTATTGTCAGGATTTGCCTATTCACACTTTTAGCATGAACAATGAAGAATGCTGGTGTTAGAATATGTATGCCAGTAATGCACTTTTTGTCTCGAATTCGGATGTTGCAGGAAACAAGGAGCTTCCGTTTGTAATCCTAGCACCTATTCTGAATGATTGGCCAGACATGTGGTTCCTCGCTCGATCGGCTGATGGTGAAGGCTTGATGATCATAATTATAACGTATGGCATGGGGGTTGCCCATGGCGAAGAGGGTGAAATCATTCCTCGTGCTCTATTTAGGACTAACCTACGCCTATATCCTGCCTCTCGTGTCTACATTTTTGAAGCGGATCCTAGCTCTGCTGGACCTCTAGGGGTCATCGTTTGGAGGCAGGTTAACAGCCTGGGGGACAATTCTCTATTTCTCAGTCTCAATTATCCAATCATTGACAAGATGATGAAGGAACGCGGATGCAAGGCTACTGATGGCACATTGTTCCCATTCATGAGGAAAAACTGTGTGTACACAACATGCAGGAGATTTTGCGAAATACAATTCCCTCAGATTAAATGCTGCAACCTGCAGCCAACCGAAGGTGAGCCTGTGGAAGTTATCTGCCTTCCCAAAGATGGTTGGAACTGTGTGCGACAGGCGGTAATTTGGTTTAGGCCTAGTTTAGGTTTGGTATGCTAGTTGTGCCGTCCCAAGACTGACCTATGGAACTTTCTGGTGTATCGGTGTATCATCTTTTTTGCATCATGGTTCAACAGTTGACTATTAGTACACTGGTTTTAGTGGCCAACTTGAATCAGTTTATATGAGCCCTGGCGTGCTTTTGTATTTAGTATTGCATTCCACGGTATAATCCATGTAGCCGTGCTTATTTCATATCGTGATTTCTGTACTATAGTTTTCAGTACTATTACTGGCTTGTATATACAAGACTCGTGCATTTTTTTGAACCATCGCACCTCGTGCAGCTTTGTGTTTTGAGAGGAATATTCCTTCTTTCCTCTTAGCGAACAGGGAAAAGTAGGTCACTACTTCTTATAGGGCCACGAAATAGGCCTTAATTGGGCCATAATTGATGTTGGCTCGGTACACGAAAGCAGGCCGAGACGCCCTAGGACGATAGCCGCAAATATTTATGCCGATATTATAAAAAAAGAGTTAATGCACACCCTTCCAAAAAAGAAAAAATGTTTACACAGACCCCATACTTTTGGCCCTACCGTGAAATTACTTGTTCAATACAGTATGTATCCTTGCTTATTCTTCTGTTTGTGAAATGAACAACTCAAGCTCTGATGTGACATGAACAAGTCAAGCTCTGATGTGCTGACATTGTACTGTCTATGCTAGTGTACAAACTGGTTGTATTATTGTGTTTGAAAATATGAATTAAATGTGCGAATTCTGAGCCTTTTTGCATGATGACAATTCCACATGTTGGCGCTAATTACGGCATGTACTAATTTCATCGTACGGAAGCATACAACTTCGATTGATCAGTTTAAGCTGGTGCTTACCCGAGCTGTCTGCGGCTAGGCAAGTCAAGGCCACCGTGTGTCTATCGTCAACAGTTTATATGACATGGTTACAAGGTTTTGAGTATATCAAATTGATTGGCCACTTAGGACGATTCAAAGCCACCCAAACCATCTCGAAATATATCCTTTGCTGAAAAGATGATTGCGCGTTGTAAGACTTGATATGACACGATTTTATGTCAATCAGGCAAACTCCCTCCACTACTTTCCATGTTCGAATCCTATGCTGCCCAAGTTCCTCCCTATGTTCTCTATGTATAATAGGGCGCAATATCGGTCACTTTTCTCCATTTCCAACTTCATTCTTTCGGATCCGGCGTAGGTACAACCAGGTTAGGTGGACCATCGACCTTCAGTACAATGTATTTTTACTACTCAGCCTATGAAAACGAATATTTCAACCCCAGTTCAGACAAAAAACTTCTCATATTCTTGTTTCAAAAGAAAAACCCTTAATTAGTCTTTCGTGGTGAGCAGAGTATATATTTTTTAGGGTACCAACTGCATTTTTTTAGGATGGGGTACAAACTGCATTGAATTTTCACTAAGGACCTAGCGAAAAGATTGCACATTCGACCCAACACTAACCCAAAACCTTGCAAACTTAGCCTGCCGGGACAAGTGGACTGCCGACACCTAACATATTGAGTACATAGAATTTTCAGTGAGGAGGTTATTAGAAAATAGTACTACATTCTACCCAACTGTGGCCCAAAAAATCGCTAATTTATCCTTCCGGGTTCAGGTTGGCCGTGGGCCGCCAACGCTCAATACATTATTACTTGGTTTTTTAAGCTCGAACCATACTGAAGAAGTTTCATTAAGGATCCCACGATAAGAAGCCCATTGGTTCACAAGATTGGACCCAAGTTATTTTTTATCGCCCAAAATCATCTTAATTTAATATTCTGTGCCATTCTGATAAAGTATTGGACAAGCTTCTCCTACCCATGTTGTATTTGTACAGAGCATTTAGCATTTTTATGGCAAGTCGTTAGGGTTGGTGCCTTTTCATTTTAAGTGATTTCAACATTTCTAAATGTAATGTTTTCCAGTAGTGGCTGATAATTTTTGATGTTCCATGCTTGGTTTTATCTACTTTCTTATGTTTTGTCCACACTTTGGAGTACTTTTCATATGATTTCTTGGACTAACCTATTAACAAGAGCCACAACGCCAGCTGCCTGTTTTCTGCTGTTTTTGGTTCCAGGAAAGTCAGAAAATCAATATTGTCAAAATTGAACCGGAGAAAAGCCAAAGTCGATATTTTACCGGAAGACTCACGGAGCCAGAAGACGAGACGGAGAGGGGCCAGGGGCTGGACACACCACCTGGAGGCGCGGGCCAGGCCAGGCCGCACCAGGGGGTGGTGTGGGCCCCTCCGACACCCCCTCGGTCTCCCCTCTCGCCTATAAGAGCCTCCCGATGCATAAACCCTAAATCATCAAGCCTCCAGCCACGAAAAGTTTCGCAACGTGGCCGCCACCTAAGGGGAGATTCGGGGGAAAGAAAGTCTCTGTTTCGGCACCCTGTCGGGATGGGGAAGTGCCCCCGGAGCCATCTCCATCGATCTCCACCGCCATCTCCATCGTCGTTGCTTATTCCCATGATGAGGAGGGAGTAGTTCTCTCTCGAGGCTTAGGGTTCTACCGGTAGCTATGTTTTCATCTCTCTCTCTATGCATGATCATATTGTGATCATGAGCTTGTAATCTATAGATCTACCTTGCTACTCAAGTGCTTTATTATATCTCGGCTCTCCCCATGTGTGTAAAAGTGACAGCGTGCACACCATGGTGGCACTTAGGCTAGAGATTACAAATAGTTGTTATGAGTTATATTTTGACTTGGATGTCTTTATAAAATAGTGGTGTTTGTTGGAACCATCTAGTGCTCAAGGTGACAGTGTGGGGTTTTCTAGCTGGGAAAGGCTTACTTTGAGGTGTGGTGTTATAGCCCTACCAGGGATTAGAGTGTCCAACCGGAGAGTAGTTAAGAGTAGTATCCTGAAGATAATATATTTATATGAGAGTGTTCACTAGCGAAAGTATGATCCCTAGGCCTTGTTTCTAAGCATTGAACCCCGTTTTCTATTAGATCTATTACATGTTTACTTGCTTCTATCTTTATTTCAGTTTTCCTTTAGTCTCTTCCATGCCATCAAGCTAATTTCCGGCACCATTACCACTTATAATTATCCATACCACTTGTATTTCACTATCTCTTCGCCGAACTAGTGCACCTATACACCTGACAAGTGTATTGGGTGTGTTGGGGACACAAGAGACTTCGTGTATCTTGATTGCAGGATTGCTTGAGAGGGAATACCTTTGACCACTTCCTCCCTGAGTTCGATAAACCTTGGGTGATCCACTTAATGGAAAACTTGTTGCTGTTCTACAAAACTCTATACTTGGAGGCTCAACAACTGTCTACAAGAATAGAAGTGCGTAGACATCAAGCTATTTTCTGGCGTTGTTGCCGGGGAGGTAAGGTAAAAGGTACTCACATCCTTCGGTGTGAGTGCTCGAAGTTATTTCCTTTACATTATGCAATTTTGTCTTTTGGTTTCTTGTTTTTATTTTCACTAGTTAGGCTTAATGGAAAACAACAACAAAATTAGAGAGCTTTATAGTATTTATCTTGAGTTAGGACATGAAGTGTTTGAAGAGAAAATTAAAAAACCTATGGAACTTTATTTGCATGCTAATAGCAATGTTGTTAGTATGAATTCTTTGGACACCATTATTGCTAATGCTATGTAAAAGTCTAAGCTTAGGGAAGCTAGTTTTTATGAAAATAATCTTTTTAGTTCCCCAGCTTTGGAAGATACCTATTATATTGCTTATGATGATACCAAACCTCCAATATATGATGATTACAATGATGAATGTGATATTTTCAGTCCACCTACTATTGAGGAGAAAATTAATTATGATTACAATATGCGTCCTATATTTGATGATTATGGTGTTGAGAATAATAATGATAGCTATTTTGTTGAATTTGCTCCCACCACAATTAATAAGAATGACTATGCTTATGTGGAGAGTAAAAATTATTATATGCATGTGGCTCATGATAAGAATGTTTTATGTGATAGTTATATTGTTAATTTTAGTCATGTTTCTACTGAGAGTTATTATGAGAGAGGGAAACATGGTTCTAAGGATCTCAATAATATTAAGTTTCCCCTCTTTATGTTGAAATTTTTGAAGTTGCACTTGTTTTGCTTTCCTATGCTTGTTGCTTTGTGCTTTCATGACTTGTTTCTTTACAAGATTCCTATGAATAGGAAGTGGGTTAGACTTAAATATGTTTTGAATTTCCTTCCTGATGCTCTCTTTTACTTCAATTCATATTTCTTATGTGATCATCTTCTCAAACTATCATGCCTAACTTAAAGGCGTTAAAGAAAAGTACTTATTGGGAGATAACCAAAAGTTTTAGATGAGTCTTGCAAGTTATGACCTCTGTAATAACCGCTCCTTATCCTTTTTATTTGCTTTTGTGCCAAGAGTAACCTCTAATGAGAGAGAAGTAATGATTGGGAAAGTTGCTGTCGTGGAACAGATTTCTATGCTTCACCGTAAAAATTCATGTAAAATCTCTGTACGTTGTTTTGAGGCGTGAATTTTTTTTCTTCTGCCCCAGGTTCTTATCTAACTTTCCTTAGTTCAACACTTTTCGATTTGAGCAACATAAGGTCTTCAAAAGAATTGGTTTTTACCTGCTGGTCTATTTTGACAGATGTCTGCCATTGTTTGCATTTGCTTCTTGTTGGTTCCTTTTTGAGATCTCTTTGGGGAATTGAGATTTTTGAGGGAAGTGCTACAGTAGCTTGTGTTTTAATGGAAGTTTTATTTTTGTTGAAACTGAACCTAAAGAATTATTATCTTGAGTGCACTAATGTTGCTAATAAAGATTGTGTCAAGTTTTGTATGAAGGAAAAATTTCAGGTGTATGGAAGGAGTGAGTAATGAGATGAAGGATGGACTAAATCTCAAGCTTGGGGATGCCACGCGTGTCACCCCAAGAAATATCCAAGAAGTAAAAGCGTCAAAGCTTGGGGATGCCCAAGGCATCCCCTTCTTCATCAATAAAAATCCCATGTTTCTTCCAAACACTTTATTTTTATTATTTCATGCACAGTTGTGTTGTTCTTGGAGCGTCCTCGTTTTCATTTTCATTTTGGTTTTCGTTTGCTTGGCTTTGTTAGTTTGCTTGAATAAATTGGTTGGACCCCCTCTTTCAAACATTGGTTTTCAAATAGTTTGGTTTGGATTGGAAAAGAGTAGGAAAGTTCATGCTTAAGTGGTAAAGAAAGCTTGTTTTTGACTGTGGCCTATGCTTTATCATGTCATTCTTGGTATTGTTTTGGCTTTATTCTTAGTGATCTTTCATGTAGCATCACATGTTATAAACAATTGATATTGATTAATTTGCCTTGGAAGGGTCATGTGTTGTTTTAGCTTATTAAAGCATAGTATTGTGGTATTCTCCTTTGATGCTTTATTTAGGTTGACTTGGCACATGCTCACACCATGTTATGACTATCCAAAGTCACCATAGCCTTTATGATCCTTTAGTTTTTGACTAGTAATATCACTTTATGCTTTGATCAACAACGTTTTGTCGCTTTGCATGGTTATGGCCATTATTGCTCTCTTAGTTCGTCGCTCCCAGTCTTTTGCTAGCCTCCATAATCAAGTATGAGTTCCACTCATGCATACAACTCCTAAAACCAAGTTATTCCAAAGAGTCCACCATACCTACCTACTAGCATATGCTACTCCAAGTATATTCATGTTTTTATCTACCTTCCGAATTAAACTTGTTATGAGAAAACTAGTGATTAAAGTTCTCAGCAACTTGATGGCACACTTTACCTTTTCTTGTACTTAATAAACTTGACCCATTGTGTCCATCTTTGTTGCGTATATGCTTGCGCTTTATAAGTTGAAATTAGCAGAACCATGTATCATGGGGAACGCTTTCAACATTGCACTTGTACTTTATACCCCGTTGATATCATGTTCTTTTGCTTATGGATCCCGGCGGTGTGAAATAAAAGTGGAACTTGTAAGATCATGGAGTTTGTATATGTGTTAGAGAAACGCCTGGGCCGATGGTCTAATCCATGCTAACATGGTGGAAACCTGCAGCGTAACCATAATGAGCTGTCTATGAAGCATTCTTCTTATAAAAAAAGTTAGATATTGAGAAAAAAGAGAAAAAGAAAAGAAAAGAGATATGAGAAAAGAGGAAAGAGAGAAAAAAGCACCATTTTCCCATGGTAAATAAGAAGATTGCTGAGATCCTCGTTGTTTGCTTGCCTTGTCATTTTGATATAGGGATTCTTCTGTATCATCGGACAAGGGGTACCCCGTTGGCGGTTCTCTATGATGGATATGTACTTACAATGACAAGAGCTTACTTGTGACTAAAGTTGAGTAGCATGAGGTTCGGTCTTCGTAAGTAAGGGACATGAGATTTCGGTTTATAACTTGTCAAGCACATCTGCTTAGTTGTGTCACTTTAACATTAATCACCTTCAAGATGCTTATGATAGGGGCAATGAGAGCTGAAAGCTATAAGTACCATAATGTTTGGAAGCTCTTTATGAGACTTGAATGCCTACTTCCTTCTATGAAGGCCTTTCTTTTACTTATATATTGAGTCTCCACCTTCTACCTTTATGCACCTACTTTGAGCGCATAGTGGCCATTTTTAGTTCTATCTGCATTGTCCCAAGACTAGTTGATTCATGCATAACTTGATATTTCTTGTTTTAAACTATTTGTATCTAGTCACTCTTATGAACTCTGAAGGTATCCTATGCATTTATATTTGCTACTCTATGAGGGACAAGTTGAATGCCACTATGCTATGTTTTCTTTATGTGAAACGAACAAACGTCTTGCAAAGTATTGTTATCTATGAATCTTTTGTTTGTGCCTTTTCATGTTGCAACATAGTTTCTTTTTCTTATTGCTAGAACTTTATCTTTCATGTTATGATTGAAGTACTATGATCCCAGGTCGAATGTTTTACAAATACTTTGATCAAGTTTATGATGGTGCATGTCACCTAAAAAATAATTCTTTCTTTTTATCACTTACCTACTCGAGGACGAGAAGGAGTTAAGCTTGGGAATGTTGATACATTGCAAATGTATCTATAATTTTTGATGTTCCATGCTTGGTTTTATCTACTTTCTTATATTTTGTCCACAGTTTGGAGTACTTTTCATATGATTTCTTGGACTAACCTATTAACAAGAGCCACTGTATCAGCTGCCTGTTTTCTGCTGTTTTTGGTTCTAGGAAAGTCAGAAAATCAATATTCTCGGAATTGAACCGGACAAAAGCCAAAGTCGATATTTGACCGGAAGACTCATGGAGCCAAAAGACGAGACGGAGAGGGGCAAAGGGCTGGCCACACCACCTGGTGGCGCGGGCCAGGCCAGGACGTGCCAGGGGGTGATGTCGGCCCCTCCGGCACTCCCTCGGTCTCCCCTCTCGCCTATAAGAGCCTCCTGATGCATAAACCCTAAATCATCAAGCCTCCAGCCACGAAAAGTTCCACAGCACCGCCGCCACCGAAGGGGAGATTCGGGGGACACAAAGTCTCTATTCCGGCACCCTCCCGGGATGGGAAGTGCCCCTGGAGCCATCTCCATCAATCTCCACCGCCATATCCATCGCTGTTGCTGATTCCCATGATGAGGAGGGGGTAGTCCTCTCTCGAGGCTAAGGGTTCTACCGGTAGCTATGTGTTCATCTCTCTCTCTATGCATGATCATATTGTGATCATGAGCTTGTAATCTATAGATCTACCTTGCTACTCAAGTGCTTTATTATATCTCGGCTCGCCCCATGTGTGTGAAAGTGACAGCGTGCACGCCATGGTGGCACTTAGGCTAGACATTACAAATACTTGTTATGAGTTATATTTGGAGTTTGATGTCTTTATGAAATTGTGGTGTTTGTTGGAACCATCTAGTGCTCAAGGTGACAGTGTGGGGTTTTCTAGATGGGAAAGGCTTACTTTGAGGTGTGCTGTTATAGCCCTACCATGGATTAGAGTGTCCAGCCGGAGAGTAGTTAAGAGTACTATCATGAAGATAATATATTTATATGAGAGTGTTCACTAGTGAAAGTATGATCCCTAGGCCTTGTTTCTAAGCATTAAAACCCATTTGCTATTAGATCTGTTACATGTTTGCTTGCTTCCATCTTTATTTCAGTTTGCCTTTAGTCTCTTCCACGCCATCAAGCTAATTTCCGGCACCATTACCACTTATAATTATCCATACCACTTGTATTTCACCATCTCTTCGACGAACTAGGGCACCTATACACCTGACAAGTGTATTGGGTGTGTTGGGGACACAAGAGACTTCTTGTATCTTGATTGCAGGATCGCTTGAGAGTGAATACCTTTGACCACTTCCTCCCTGAGTTCGATAAACCTTGGGTGATCCCTGAGTCCTCCCTGCTGTTCTACAAACCTCTGGACTTGGAGGCCCGACAACTGTCTACAAGAATAGAAGTGCGTAGACATCAGTGGCATAGATGGTTCTGGCGTAGTGGAAGCACACGCGGTTCCCATTTGTTGATGTCTTGAGTTAGATTCCTAACTTTTTCAATATGAATATATAATATATAGTATAATCTCTATCGTTCTTTTATATTTTTTCCAGCATACACACGTTTCTTACACAGAGAAGGCTGACATCTGGGACCCAACAACATTGCCAAGGTCAAAACAACGGAGTCCATCATACACACTTTGCATTTGCAGAGTCACTGACATGTTTGGACCCAGCAGAGACCTTATACAGATGTTGCATCGAGCAATCAATGTTTCATTTATAGAGAGGCTGATATGTGGGTCCCAGCAGCGCGACCTTATATAGATGCTGTATCGAGCAACATTGCCAGTTTAGAATAGAGAGGCGCGAGAAAGAAAAAATTTCAGCATGCACACGTTTCTTATAATGAAAGGCTGAAATGGGGAACCCAACAACGTGAGCAAATGGCAGATTCGTCGAGCAACACTATCTAGTTCGGAACAAGGTAGCGCTAGAGAAGAAAAAATTCCATCATGCCCATGATTCTTCTAATGTGAGGCTGACATAAGGGACCGACCAGCCTGAATAAAAGGCTGATGCAGCGAGAAATGCTATCAAGTTCAGAACACGAAGGCGCAATAGAGGGTAAAAAATCCATCATACACATGTTTCTTCAAATGAGAGGATGAAATTTGGGGCCCAGCAGCGTGATTAAATGGTAGATGCATCGAACAATGCTATCTAGTTCGGAATAGGTAGCGCGAGCCAAGGAAAAAAATCCATCATACACACATATCTTCTAATGAGAGGATGACATGTGGGACTCAGGAGGTTGGTTAAACGGTAGATGCGTCGAGAAGCGCTATCAACTCGGAACGGGGTAGTTCCAGCGAAGGAAAAAATTCCATCATAGACACGTTTCTTCTAGTGTGGGGATGAAATGTGGGTCCCAGGAGGTTAATTAGATGGTAGATGCATCGAGAAGCGGTATCATCTTCGGAACAGGGTAGCTCGAGCGAAGGAAAAAAATTCCATCACACAAATGATCCTTCTAATGAGTGGCTGACATGTGGGACCTAGCAGCCTGCCTAAATGGCAGACGCCTCGAGCAACGTTATCGAGTTCAATCAGGGAGGCACGACCGAAAAGTATGGTCCGTTAGAGACACTGACATCCAGGACCCACACGCCTCAAAAGACTTCGGCGAGTCAACATCACACGAGGAAACGAAAATCTTGCTTCTGCCATGCGCTGGCTGAGCTTCATCCATGTTTTTAGCAGACCCGTCATAGTAGAGGGCCACAAAACTAGAAAAAAGTCTTCCATCAGCCACGGTCGAGCCGAGAATTTCATTGCTGAAGACATGCCTTCTAAAATGACCGTCAGGCCAATTCGTTGTGGAAGGAAACCTTTCTTGTAGTGACATAAAGTGACATCTAGTGGATCCATGTGGTTTTTTAAAATAACACACATGCAATGACATGTAGTGGATCCATGTGGTTTATGTGAAGAACACACATGCAATGACATCTAGTGGACCCATGTGGTTTATGAAAAGAACACCACATGCTGGAGTGGCACCAGTAGATCCATGTGGTTTTGGAAAAGAACACACATGCAATGACATCAGTGGATCCATGTGGTTTATGAAAAGAACACCACATGCTAGAGTGGCACGAATGGATCCATCTGGTTTTGAAAAATAACACACATGCAATGACATCAGTGGATCCATGTGGTTTATGAAAAGAACACACATGCAATGACATCTAGTGGATCAATGTGGTTTATGAAAAGAAAACACATGCAATAACATCTACTGTATCAATGTGGTATATGAAAATAATACACATGCAATGACATGAGTGGATCCATGTGGTTTATGAAAAGAACACACATGCAATGACATCTAGTGGATCCATGTGGTTTTGGAAAAGGGCGCCGCTGGAGCAGACCGCCTCTGGAGGAGAGGGGCGCCGCTGTTTGCGACCACCCCAGGAGCTGCCTCGACTGTCCTTGAGCTCGCCGTCGACCACCAGTCCGTTTGCCCGCCTCGCCGTCATCGCTGGAGCCCTGGTACGCCCCCTATGCACCCCCACCAAGCTGCTAGGGTTAGAGCTCGCCGGCGACAGGTCCGTCGTCGACGACGATCCCTAGCCGTTGATCTCCACTCTAATCCAACGTCCCACATTGCCCCGTACCGCTTCACGCGTTATGAGCCACTGACAGGTGGACCCCCTGTCAGCTGAGCCCCGCGCTGCGGAGTGACACTGGGCCGGCCCGTTTGCATTTCCCGCGCGACCCAGTTAGTTTGAATTAGGATTTTTCTATTTAGTTTAAACTTAGTTATGTCTCTGAGTTTGAAAATCAATTCAGAGATATTTACAAATCCAAATTGCATGAAACCAATTTTGCCTGGAAGATATTGAAATGGTCTATCCAAGCCCGTCAGATTTAATTCAATTAGAGTTATAGAGCTCCCCTGGTAAAAATAATAAAACAGAAGCTTTTGCACATTGCAACATTTTTATAAAATCAACCAAGATAGATTTTGCGTTGATTCCAACCCTCAAAAATCACATTTCATCACATCTATCTGAATATCTAATAATATTAAGGTTTACATGCGGTGACTTTGGACTAGTACCAAAATAATGCTATATAGGCATTTCTAGTCACTTTAAATCATTAAATAATGAACTTAAACCAAAGTAATTATGATCCAACCCTTAAATCACATTCCCACATGTTAGAATAGGTGGTGATGACATGTGTCGACATGATCCCATATTTTAAGTGGTGAATATTAAATCTTAGTTAATTGTTTTTAATGAGTAGAAATTACTTTTCTAAATTAAAAAGAGTGAAACTATTGAACTAAATTTGTGATGCTTGTGATGATAATAGATCATCAAAGGTGTGCCTTAGAATGCTAATTAGACTAGTTAAGTATTGTTTGGTGATTGTTTACTCCGTATGTATTTATAGATGATAGTATCGACCAAGCTTTCGAGGAGGAGTTCTATCAAGAAGAAGGAGAAGAAAACTTCAACCACTTCACCAACCAAGGCAAGCTATTATAGCTAGCTAGAATTAAGCTAGTTAACTTGATCCAAGATGCTATAGGCATGCTTGAGTCATATCACTGTGACTATTAGTTACCCTAAGTTTTATTTTCAAGCTTTACTTCCTTTACTTTACCCCAAAGTTCCTTACTTGTTTTGAAGGTAGCATCAAGAGTATAAAACTTGACCTATTTAGAACCCTTTAGATGTCATTCTATGGCATGAGATTGAACCCATCTTTTCCACTTTAGTGAACACTCTTAAATTAGTAGTTTAGAGTAGATAAAAAACTTGAGTCACTTTAGATGGGAACCCTTGGTGAAAATGAATTGTGAAAACCTTGGAATGATGAGTCATTCTATTGAGATGTTTTGACATGTGTTGAGAAATACAAATGGTTTATGATGATGAAAATGATGAGGCATGAGCCTTAACACTTTTATAAAACTGATGGTTGGATTCGGATGTGATACCATTCCAAATTTACCGTACAACCACACTACCGGAATTGGGTAAGGCTTAGCCGGAAATTTATATGCATTAATATTAGTTCCCTCGCTGGAGAGGTTTGAGGTGAGGCTACCTCTCAATGTTGTCCACCTATGTAGTGCCCAAGATGACTGATGGTCATGGTTGGGAGGCCATGCTCATAGGAGAGGTGCTTATACTAGGGTGTGTAAAGGAAAGGTTATGTTTGATTATCTGCATACTAAGTATGATGATTCAGGGTTATCCCTGATAGATGTATCAAATCTTGTGGTGAAAGTGTACCACCTCTGCAGAGTATCAAACTATTCAAATAGCCGCGTCCGCCGTTATGGACAGTTGGAATGGCCATACTGTTTCGTTGTCAGATGTTTTCAAAATGACTTATGAAAGAAATGATGAATCTTGACTTGACCACAACAGGGTTGTGTTTATGACATTAGCTTCCCAACTTAAGTGATTCTAGAATTTATTTTATCTTTCTTTGCTTCTGAACTGAGCTTAGGTTTCAAACTTAACTTTATAGTTAAACATAGAGTTAGCACTTTAACTTAGAACTATATTACTTGTTAGTGGTAGTTTGCAAGTACTTAAAGAGTACTCATGGCTTCTGTCCCTAGCTATTCTCATGGCTAGACTATGAAGGAGATTACCAAGATGATGGCCAACAGGAAGGCTATGATAACTAGGCCTATCTGCCTTCGTCAGCATTGCCTGTGCCCCTGAAGATGGACCCCACCGCTACACTTATCTTTTTTTCCGCTTCTTGTTGTATTAACACTGGATCATGAGATCCTTATTTGTGTAAGACCTTATGTATGGTTTGTAATGGATGATGTACTGTGATATCCAATCCGTTATATCTCACAAAAATGGTAATCCTGGGATTGCAAGGTATGGCATAACGGGCATCTGGGATTAAAAATCCGGGTGTTGATAAACGGCTTCGCATATCGCCACCGACGAGCTCCGGCGAGCTCCCTCTCGGGCGTGAACAGGCGGGTCGGCTCCCGGCATAGAACCGCACCTTGCCGCCCACCGTTGAGGTTGCCGCGGTGCACCGCTTTTCCCTGTCGCCTCCCTGGCCGCCCCCGAGCCCTCTTGTAAGCGCCCCATCCTCCTCCTACGACCTAGGGTTCTGCCGCCACTACGGTGGTGTTCCTCGGACGGAGATGAACCCACGCTATCGATCCCTCTTTTCACCAACGGCCCAGATCTTCCCGTACCGGTTCGGCCTCCCCTGGTGTCCCGCATGTCGGGTTCGAAACCGCCTCCTCCCGCACGTGTTGCCGCCCGGGTGGGCCAATTCACCGCAGCGCTGCCCAACTCCCTTGCAGATCCAGCCCACTGCACCCTCTTCTCTTTTTATTTTTAGCAGATCTGTTATTTCCAGAATTTACCCTATTAGTTTAAATCGAAATAAAAATTATAACTACACATTTTGTCCAAATAAAAATTTCACCATGTTCATGTGTGTTTTGTGCAACATGCAGAACTGGTCACTTGCCAAAAATAATTTTTATTATTTACTGACATTAAATCCACTAAACTGTATCCTTTTTCACTAAATTTTTTCCACAGTGAGTTGTATAGACTCAAATGGTATGATTCAAAGTGCCTATTAAAGGTAGTTGGTATACCTATCTAATAGCCCTTGTCTCCAGCTAAGTGGAACTATAGATCTAATGATATAAAAATGACAAAATTAATTGTATTCTGTCTTTAGAAAATTCTCTAAGACAACATATGAAGGATATTGACCTAATTCCAACTCTCTGTGATGTGGTACCCACAGTACTACCAAAATCTAGGATATCCCGATTTATTGAGCTTCTGGGGATTTCTACTGGATTAAACAATTATGTCCATAGTGTTTTCACTAGATAAATCACCACAGTAGTTCCACAACTCCAAAAAGGTTGTTTCCAATTTCTACAGAAAGGTATTCTAAATGCCTACTATGTTCTCTTGGAATCAACTCAAAATCTTCTATAGATTTAATTTAGTGAAAAAGACAAAACAGCTCAAGAATGGACTTTGGGAATTTCCTGAGGGCATTATGTTAATGATTTTGACATGATTCCAACCATATTTGGATAAGTACATAAAATACTACTGATCTATCGAAGGAAATAATGTTTGGACCTCTAGAACTTTGCTGGTGATTTATTCCAGAAAACTAGAAGTTATTTCACTAGGAAAATAATAACTATTAAAATAAAAGTGATAAAATAGTGAAACCACTTTTGTTGGTTTCATTTTATCAACATCTACCTGTAGGTATCATTTTTATACAATGGTATCATACAGAATATGTCCTTGGTCAAAAACCCCCTCTTAGGTAGTTCCTCGACAATAAACCCTAAGGGGTGTTCATCCCCTTCTCCAAGGCCATCTCAACCTCCTAAATCCAATCCTCTCAAAAACTACTGAACCTTAATTGGAGATTATTCAATTGCTTGTTTGCTGAGTGGTATTGGTGATTGTATGACTTGTATTGATTGTGCCCTTTTGTTTGTTTGCATGTGTTCCCTATCGACGATAGTTGCGGTTACATCGGAGAGCAGAAGAAGATGGTTTTTATTGGTTATTATGGTTTTCTAAGAAGAAGTCCAGGGACAATTATGCCATATTGCTGATCTCAGGCAAGCCACCTTCTTGTTCATAAGGCTTGTCCTACTGTTCTATTTATGCAAGTTTTATCTACTGTATATTAAAACTGCACTGTTTTACTATATGTTGATGTATTTATGGTAGTGGTTGGGCTCCTCCGAACTATCACACTTTGTACTATTAAGTACAACCCCTTTGGTGAAAACTACTTGTCCCTAGTATGGTAGATGTGGTGATACACCATATCCCCTTTTTGGAGACCCTGTTTTAGCCAAAGAAAAGCTAGAGGATAGGAAGACCCCAAAAAAACTTTACCAAATGTTTTCTGATAAAATCTTGGTGAGGTGGGACCTACCAAGAGATGTTGCGAAAGAAAAGGTTTTGTTTTACAAAATGTCTTTGGAAATGTTTTGACCATGGGATGGTCGAAAGGAGAAAGGTTTTGACCATGGGATGGTCAGAAGGGAAAGGAGTTTGGTCGTGGGACGAGTGGAAGAAAGGAACAAATGGGTGACCCAGTCCTAATGTTTTCCAAAACTTTTCAAAAGGGTTTCCAAAATGTTTTACAAAAGTTTTCAACAAGGATATGTAGATGCTATATCTACAAAAAAACTAATTGGGAAAAATAACCTCTCTTGGAGCCCTCCTACTACCACATCCATATTGCATATCCTCTTGTTATTATTAGTCTCTTAAGGTGGTTTGCGAGTACATTCAAAGTACTCACTGGCATTGTCCCTGCCTATTAACTTGGTCAGATATCAAGAAGAAGGTGGTGTTGGCGACTATGCGAGCTAGGACGTTCTCCTAGTCAGTTTCGTGTAGGTTAAGGCATGGCTCGGTATCTACGCTTGATGAAGTTCCGCTGATAATTACTGATGTAGCCATAATGGCATGTAAGGTATGACATGTATCCGTTTAAGTATGTATGTTTACTTTGATACTTGTCCGTTATGTGCCACGACCAACTGATCATGGGATCTTGGTGTATGCATAACAGGGATTATCGGAGGAGTAATTCGGGGGCCCCACAGACATGGTATCAGAGCCATCCTGACTGTAGGGAACCTTAGCTAGGATGGTCGCTAGACATGAACCTTATTTTGAAAACCCCGGCTTTCGAAAACTAGTTTCTCAATAAGTTTCAAAAGGTTCTACTTCCTCTCTTACTCTACGTAAATGCTTTCGAAAATGGTTTCCTCTAACTCTCGTCCAGACTTCAAACCTACGGATTTTCAATAACTAGGATCTAGAGCCCGGTGAAGACAATGGGAACAAGATGAAGACAAGCAACTACCAGCAAACACAAGGAGACTACAACATCGCTCGACCATCGGAATCCTCATAACCAGAAAACATCAAGTGTTGCACTAGCAAGAAGCGTCCAAGATACGACGAAGGCTTTATCAGCAAGATAGTGACTCTGACCTGAAGAAAGACGATATCTAGGGTCAATAATCCTAAGAATAGGATTTCTCTACATCGCGAGTAGTTAACTCCTTGGTCCCTAGCATAAACCGTGTTTGCTTGCCTAAGTGCATTTTGTGTTCCTTGATGTGTGCTGTTTGCCAACGACATTGCGATTCCCTCACCCTGTTCGCCTTGTTTGTATGTTCTGGTTCGCTTTGACCACCTTGTTGGTGTATCCTGATGCTACCCCTTGCAACCCCACAGCTGGAACCCTCTCCTCCACAAGATGGCCACAAATGAAATCTCCGACAACCCCTATCCGCGCCTAGTTCTAATCTCCTGCTCCAAGCACTACTTTGAGAATTGTCTGAGGAACCCAAAGCCATACTTGTGTCTCATACTAACTGTATAACTCATGGTTGCATCTTTCCCAAATATCCAAGACTAATCTATTACCATAGTTTACCACTTTAGCGGAAGGATTATCACCCCGATACATCCCAAGTATGGCCATGAAGCTCGAAGGCCCAAAGTAAGCCTGTAGCCGCTGCAGAGAAGAAGGACATCATGCTAGACAATGCCTTGGCAACTGCCCAAACTGTGGAGCCTTCCATCCTCCCGCGGTTTGTCCAACACAACTAGTCACATGTTTCCTCTATGAAGGCCAAGACCCTGACCGAGTGTCCCTTATACCTCCTAATTGGCAAAGCCCGTCAACTCCCATGCGTCAATATTAGGAAGACAGCAAAGTCGGAATACTCCAAGAAGGGTACCTTCTACTCATGTGATCAACCGGGTCATTATAGCCGAGAGTGCCCCCAACGTGGTCTCGACAACACTCCTACAAAGGGACCGGCCAAAATATCCGTACTCCCTTAAAGTTACCAAAGCAAGCCCCAGGAGGATCCGATGTCAAGCAAAGCATATGCTACACCTGCGGAGATCCGGGCCACTTCGCCCGCCACTGTCCAGACAAATACTGGATGACGTCGAAACAAGAAGCCCCAGCACCTAAAAAGAGCAAGAAACCACGAGTCCCTCAAGCTAGAAAAATCAGGAAGCCACTATCGCCAGAACCTCCCTTCCTTCGTGAAGGCATTTCCTGAGGAGAACCCTCCAACCTCAGAATAGCGACAAGACTTTGGACATTCCCCTGAAGTAGTTTTCGCACCCGGGAACTCACCTATCTCAACATAGGTAGAGCTATGTATAGCCCCTGCACCTGTCTTGTAAAATTCTAAATGCCCCGACACCTAGTAGCCCAGATATTCTTCTGTAATGTTCAATTATCCTCGTCGTTGGTCGGCTTAGACATGTTAATCCCTGCGTGAACCCATTTTGATGATATGCGAGTCAGAGCTTCACACCGACGTGTTTTACCCATGGCGTTGCATCAAGACTCAACCCGGAATAACCTCATCCTATAAGGCCGCCTCTCATGCAGTCAACCCCAAACGGCATTCTCCCACCTAACGGACCTTTAGCTAGCCCAGAACTAACTACTAGGGAGCTAGCTAAACGACCCTCCCGCTACGACTACTAATTCAAGTAGTGGCATCGACGCCTCTCCCGAAGCTACTTTGACAAGGTCGATGGAAGATAATCACCTCCGGACGAAAGGTGCAGCGCCATCTCCCAGCGTCAACAAACGACCCGAATCAATAAGGTAGTGTAGCTCTAAGGGGGAAACACTGCGTCTTTCCCACCAACATAGAGTAACCCTTCACTAGAAGCAATTCCAGGAGTATCGACCGTAAGATCCTTAATTAGGATACGCTACGCCCCCAAGGTAGAGTTGTACACCAAGCCGTAGATTCTATCCTCCGACGAGTACTCCGTAAAGTTCAGCATCTATATTGTCTACCCAGTCTAAGCCCTCGAGATATAGAGTCCCGAAGGAAAAGAAGGTCATCTCTCGAAATCAAGACTAGACTCTGCTCAACTCTTGGTGCATCCCGGAAGACTGAAGCTCAACATCCTCGACAGGGTAACCACTTCCAAAGACGGAATCCGTAAGATAGTACGTGTAAGACCCTTGGTATCAGCCCGACTCAAAATCCCCCAACCCTACTCTCCTGAATCTCGGGACGAGGTTCTTTTAAGGGGGAAAGGTCTATAACATCCCAATTTCATCAACCCTGATTAGTTGTCCAGAATGCAAAAATCAGGGGGAACAAAAACTTTTTCTTGTTCATTGGTGCAGTGGTTGCTTGTTGTTTGTTTGTGCTTGTGCTTGTGAGTGTATACCATACGATACTGCTTACCTCAACACTAGTTGACAAAAGCTACTTCCCAAAAACTGGCTTGGCTTAATTTCCATATTCTCAAATGTTCTGGCATTTCAAAAACCTGAGCCAAGAAGCCTTCGCAAACCAACTATTTTAGTAGCTTCTATTGACCAAACTATGGAGAACTACAATATCCTTATGTTTTCAAGGCAGAACCTTCAACTACTCTTACCTCTAAGATTTCCAAAACCTTTTATAAATTCTTGAACTCTACACTTGGTAGATGTACCAAGGACCTTACCTTGTTCAAACTCCAACCTATTCAAAATAACCATCCTTACCTCAAGCTAAGCTTGATGGTAACCCTAGTAGTAGTTGATTTATTTGTAAGATGAGTTGCCTTGATCTGTTGTTTGACTTGATTGCTTAGAAGTAGTATGAGCTACCCTAGGATATCATCCACTAGGATCAAGATACTTAAAATCACCTAACCCTAAGCAACAATACAATATGGATCTAATCTCTAGCCACCAGGTGATCATCCAAAACCCTTAACCAGATCAATTCTGCAGTGATCCCTTCTAGAAGCTTCCAAGTCAATGAAGACCAATATCAAGCATGGACCCTTTATACTCCCTCTACGCTTCAACACCAGGCACTTGATGATACTTTAGTACCTTGCTACCCACCATAATCATTGCTACCCACATTCTAGTCAAAAACCCTAAGTCTGCCAAATTTGGTTAAGTCTGGAAAACTATTTCCAACATCACCTTTTTGAATGCCTCCTTTCCTCAACACTTGTGCATTTTTTTAAATGCATTTGAACCATATTTTTAACCATCATAAGGAATACCAAGGCCCACTCTTTACCTTGGTTAGATCATCCTCCAACCCACTTGTTCTTGATGGTTTTGCAGGCAAGGAAATAAGTATTCTTGCAAATCTAGTCAACATGCCTACTTTGATAGAAGCTCACACCACCATCCAACCTTCTATGGACCAACTCTTTGCATGGCTATGTTCTGCTCATATAGTTCTATCATTACCTACTTCACTAGTTCCAATTGGACCCTTGTTCTACTTAAACCAACAAGGTTTTGAAGGCCGGTTGATAATCTGCTCTGGCAGGCTTATTTTATTCAAAGTTTGGAAACAATCCTTGGAGAGCTCAAATATGATCAAGCCCAAACTTCTGTACCTTGATGATCTAAATAACTTGGTCTAGCTATCCATCTATCCCTTGCATCAAGGTGAGCTCTGAGCTCCCAGATCCAACAAGGTTTTGGTGGTATGAAAATAACATCACCCTAGATCCTCAACTCCTTGTTTTTTCATCTAATTCCAGTTGGGTTTATAATTCCCCAGGTTGAAAATGCTTGCTACCCCTTGTCTACATCATCTACATTGATCATCAAGATTTATCAAATATTATCCATAATTATTATGGCTCCAAATCTAATAAATCTCTTTAATAGTCAAAATCTCCAAAACCTCTTCCATAAAGGAAAGTTTGGTTTTTGCCAAAATACTTCCCCAACTTCTGGCTCAATTGAGATCCATATATCATACCCTACATTCCCATCTCAAGAATAAATATTTTTGAGATTCTTTACTATTTCTTTTTGCACTTTTTCTTAAATGGCAAAAAGTTGAAATAATCCTTTAAAAATACTTTACCACCTTAATAAATCCCAATAAAATTCCCCAAGGTGTAATATGGCATCTAGGACCATTTCACACCAAAATATCACTTTGTCTAATGTAAAAATATCACATTAGCCTCTAGAAACCATTTCTGCACTTTTTGAATAAATGATACAAAAGTGATCTAGAGTGATCCAATCAATCCCAAATAAACCTTGGAGATATATATTAACCTTACTCCTCTACCAGCATCCTTACCTCGATTGGCCAACATCAAAAATCAAGATTGAGCACTTGATCATCCCTCATGGCAGATTTGGATACTTAGCCTTTTTGTATCAAAAACCAAACACAATCACCACCAATCTTGCAAAACAATGCACCACGCCCACTAGAACCACCCTAGGTCGAGTACTACTGTAGCTTCACTGTAGCACCACTTCTCCTTGTCTTTTATCCCTTGTTGCTAGTAGGAGAGAGAGGGACAACCATCACATGCATTTGCATACAAGCTTGCAGCACCCCACCCCCTCTCTGCTCCCCTTCCAGTACCCAGGACCTATCCACCGCCCCTAGCCACCAATAGGAGGGCCATGGACCAACCCAAGCTCTCACATGGGCATAGTCCACCATAGACCTTGCCCCTTGATGACCCACAAGTATAGGGGGTGGGTGTATCGCAATATTTTCGATAAGTAAGAGTATCGAACCCAACGAGGAGCAGAAGGTGCTGGCTAGTGGTATGGATCAGGAATTCTCTGCAAATACATAGCAAACGGATTTTTAGGGGGTTTTGATAAAGCAAGTAAACAAGGTACGAGTAAATAACAGACAGTAGAAATAAATGCAGCAAGTGGCCCAATCCTTTATGCAGCAAAGGACAAGCCGGTTGTATTACTTAAGATGACCAAACGTTCTCGAGGACACATGGGAAGACTGTCAAGTGCTTTCGCTTCATATAGTTGATTAATCTTATTTAGCTTGCTAATTGTTGTGTGGGTGAACTTGTGCTAATGTACCGACCTTCCTAGGACTAATACATACTTTTGATTATACCCCTTGCAAACATCCGTAAGTACAAGAAAGTAATTAAGGTAGAAACTAACTAGAGCTTTAAACTCTAAGACCCTTACGTCCCTTGTGCAATGGTTTCCTGACGGGGGTTCAGGTTTTTGCCACTCCGGCAACCCCTACGATTAGTAGCCAAATACACAATGCATTCCCCTAGGCCCATATAGGTGAAGTGTCATGTAGTCGACGTTCACATGACACCACTAGAAGAAGTACACCACAACTTAAATAACAATCTATTGAATCTTTCTCAACACAACTCCACTACTAACAACATGACTTCTCCCATGTCCTCAAGAAAAAAACTAACTACTCACAAGACAACATATGGATCATGATCAGAGATGGAATAATGATGTATAACAATCTGAACATAAACAATAATTCAATGGTTCACTCAATAGCATCAACTACAAAGAGTAATCAACAACGGGAAAGTTTCCCCTATTAGCTAATGCAAGATTCAACTCAATTGTTACAGCAATATGGAGATGGTGATGAGGGTGCTGATGGTGATGATGGTGGTGATGATAATGATGATTCCGATGAAGTCCAGCTTGATGGTGGTGTTGATGGTGACGATCTCGCCTCTCCGGGAAGGAATTCCCCTAGCAGAAATCTGTCTGCCGGAGAGATCTTTCTCCCTCGGTGTTTTCCGCCCTGCAGAGGCGGCGGAATATTTCTGTGGTCGCTCCCCGAGTCTTAGGGTTTCGGGGGGATGATATACGCCAGAGGGGAGTGCTTGGAGTGGGCCAGGGTGGTCACACCACCTGCTGGCACGGCCTAGGGCTGCCCGCGCCAGGGGTGGTGTGGGCCCCCTGTGGCCCATCTCTAGCCCTCCTTCTGGCTTCCTTCGTCTTCTGGAAAAATAGGATTTTCCGTATATTTTTCTGGATTTTCTGGTCTTCGCGAATTTTGCCTCCAAACATCACCTTTTCTATCAGAATCCTGACTGCAGCGGTCCATGCTCCAAAAGTCATCAACCATGCAAAAACAGATGAAATAACATAAGTATCACCTCTCAATACGAAATGTATCAATGAATAATAGTGAATTAAGACATAGAATAGTGATGCAAAATGGACGTATCACCCCTCTCCTTTAAATAGGCCAAGACCACCCACGAGCCTCTCAGGACCTCACTTGCTTCCTCTCCTCTCTATTCCCCTCCCCAGAGCTCCTCTCCCCTTCTCGTGCTCTGTCTTGCCCATAGGAAGAAGAAGAAACAACCTCGGCCATCTCCAAAACTCGAGCTAGGTGCTCCCTCCTCTGCATTGATTCCTCATCATGTCGCCAGGCTGAGATCCCCTAACCCTGCTGCCTCTAATCCTCTCTGTATCCCTCCTAGGAACGGCTTCGCAAATCTCCACTGATGAGCTCCAGCGAGCTCCCTCTCGGGCGTAAATAGGCGGGTCACCTCCCGGCGTAGAACCGCACCTTGCCGCCCACCGTTGAGATCGCCATCGTGCATCGCTTCTCCATGTCGCCTCCTTGGCTACCCCGAGCCCTCTGGTAAGCGCCCCATCCTCCTCCTAAGACCTAGGATTCCGCCGCCACCGGGGTGGTGTTCCCCGGAAGGAGATGAACCCACGCCGTTGATCCCTCTTTTCGCCAACGACCTAGATCTTCCCGTACCGGTTCGGCCTCCCCTGGTCCCTGACCGCAGGGTCCTGCATGTCGGGTTCAAAACCGCCTCCTCCCGCGCATGTTGCCGCCCAGGTGGGCCGATTCCCCATAGCGCGGCCCAACTCCCTTGCAGATCCGAACCACCGCACCCTCTTCTCGTTTTCTTTTTAGCAGATCTGTTATTTCTAGAATTTACCCTATTAGTTTAAATCAAAATAAAAATGAAAACTACACATTTTGTCCAAATAAAAATTTCACCATGTTCATGTGTGTTTTGTGCAACATGCAGAACTGGTCACTTGCCAAAAATAATTTTTATTATTTACTGACATTAAATCCACTAAACTGTATCCTTTTTCACTAAATAATTTCCATAGTGAGTTCTACATACCCAAATGGTATGATTCAAAGTGCGTATGAAAGGTAGTTGATATACCTATCTAATAGCACTTGTCTCCTGCTAAGTGGAACTATAGATCTAATGATATAAAAATGACAATATTAATTGTATTCTGTCTTTAGCAAATTCTCTAAGCCAATATATGAAGATTATTGACCTAATTCCAACTCTTTGTGATGTGGTACCCTCAATACTACCAAAATCAGGGAGATCCCGATTTATTGAGCTTCTGAGGATTTCTAATGAATTAAACAATTCTGTCCATAGTGTTTTCACTAGATAAATCACCACATTAGTTCCACAACTCCACAAAGGTTTTTTACAAATTCTACAGAAATGTATTCTAAGTGCCTACCATGTGCCCTTGGAATCAACTAAAAATCTTCTGTAGATTTAATTTGGTGAAAAAGACAAAACATCTCCAGAATGGACTTTAGGAATTTCTGAGGGCATTATGTTAATGATTTTGACATGATTCCAACCCTATATGGATCAGTACATAAAATACTACTTATCTATTCAAGGAGATAATTTTTGGGGCTCCAAAACATTTCTGGTGATTTATACCCTAAAACAAGAAGTTATTTCACTAGGAAAATCATAACTATTAAAAGAAAAGTGATAAAATAGTCAAACCACTTTTGTTGGTTTCATTTTATCAACATCTACCCGTAGGTATCATTTTTGTACAATGGTATCATACAAAAAAACCCCTCTTAGTTAGTTCCTCGACAATAAACCCTACGGGGTATTCATCCCCTTCTCCAAGGCCATCTCAACCTCCTAAATCCAATCCTATCTAAAACTACTGAACCTTAATTGGAGATTATTCAATTGCTTGCTTTATGAGTGATATTTGTGATTGTATTCCTTGTATTGATTGTGCCGTTTTATTTGTTTGCATGTGTTGCATATCGACGATAGTTGCGATTATATCGGAGAGAAGAAGAAGATGGTTTTTATTGCTTATTATGGTTTTCTAAGAAGAAGTCCAGGGACAATTATGCCAGATTGCTGATCTCAGGCAAGCCACCTTCTTGCTCATAAGCCTTGTCCTACTGTTCTATTTATGCATGTTTTATCTACTGTTTATTAAAACTACACTGTTTTACTATATGTTGATGTATTTATGGTAGTAGTTTGGCTCCTCTGAACTATTACACTTTTGTACAATTAAGTACAACCCCCTTGGTGACACCTACTTGTCCCTAGTATGGTAGATGGGGTGATACACCATATCCCCTTTTTGGAGACCCTGTTTTAGCCAAAGAAAAGCTAGAGGATGGGAAGACCCCGAAAAAAGTTTACCAAATGTTTTCTGATAAAACATTGGTGAGGTGGGACCTCCCAAGAGATGTTGAGAAAGAAAAAGGTTTTGTTTTACAAAATGGCTTTGGAAATTTTTTGACCATGGGATGGTCGGAAAGGAGAAAGGTTTTGACCATGGGATGGTCGGAAGGGAAAGGAAAGGAGTTTGGTCGTGAGATGACCAGAAGAAAGGAACAAATGGGTGACCCAGTCCTAATGTTTTCCAAAATGTTTTACAAAAGTTTTCAACAAGGATATGTACATGCTATATCTACAAAAGAAACTAATTGGGAAAAATAACCTCTCTTTGAGCCCTCCTACTACCACATCCATATTGCATATCCTCTTGTTATTATTACTCTCTTAAGGTGGTTTACGAGTAGATTCAAAGTACTCACAGACATTTTCCCTGGCGATTAACTTGGTCAGATATCAAGAAGAAGGTGGTGTTGGCAACTATGCGAGCTAGGACGTTCTCCCAATCAGTTGTCTGTAGGTTAAGGCATGGCTAGGGCTCTACGCTTGATGAAGTTCCGCTGATAATTATTGATGTAGCCATAATTGTATGTAAGGTATGACATGTATTCGCTTAAGTATGGATGATTACTTTGATACTTGTCAGTTATGTTCCACGACCAACAGATCATGGGATCGTGGTGTATGCATAACAGGGATTCTCGGAGGAGTAATCCGGGGCCCCACAAAAAGAACACACATGCAATAACATCTACTGTATCAATGTGGTTTATGAAAATAATACACATGCAATGACATCAGTGGATCCATGTGGTTCATGAAAAGAACACACATGCAATGACATCTAGTCGATCCATGTGGTTTTGGAAAAGAACACACATGCAATGCCATCTACTAGATCATTGTGGTTTATGAAAAGAACAGACATGCAATGACACATGTGGATCCATGTGGTTTATGAAAAGAACACACATGCAATGACATCTAGTGGATCCATGTGGTTTATGAAAAGAACACCAAATGCTGGAGTGGCATCATTGCATGTGTTATTTTCCAAAACCACAATGATGCACACTGACACACACACACATGCACTGAAGTCTAGTGTATCCACGTGGTATATGAAAAGAACACACATGGAATGATATCTAGTGGATCCATGTGGTTTATGAAAAGAACACCACATGCTGGAGTGGCACTAGAAGATCCATGTGGTATTGGAAAAGAACACACATGCAATGAGATCTAGTGAATCCAGGTGGTTTATTAAAAGAACACACAAGTAATGACATCATTGGATCCATGTGGTTTCTGTGAAGAACACACATGCAATGACATCTAGTGGATCCATATGGTTTATGAAAAGAAGACCACATACTGGAGTGGCACCAGTAGATCCATGTGGTTTTGGAAAAGAACATACATGCAATGACATCAGTGGATCCATGTGGTTTATGAAAATAACACACATGACATGACATCTAGTGGATCAATGTGGTTTCTGAAAATAATACATATGCAATGACATCTACTAGATGAATGTGCTTTATGAAAAGAACACACATGCAATGACATCAATGGATCCATGTGGTTTATGTGAAGACCACACATGCAATGACATCTAGTGGATCCATGTGGTTTATGAAAAGAACACCACATGCTGGAGTGGCATCATTGCATGTGTTCTTTTCCAAAACCACAATGATACACACTGACAAACACACACACATGAAGTGACATCTAGTGGATCCATGTGGTTTTGGAAAAGAACACACATGCAATGACATCTAGTCGATCCATGTCGTTTATGTGAGAACAAACATGTAATGACATCTAGTGGAGCCATGTGTTTTATGAAAAGAACACAGATGCAATGACATCAGTGGATCCATGTGGTTTATGAAAAGAACACAGATGCAATTGCATCTAGTGGATATATGTGGTTCATGAAAAGAAAACCACATGCTGGAGTGGCATCATTGCATGTGTTCTTTTTCAGAACCACAATGATGCACACTGACACACACACACACACACAATAATAAAGTGGTTATTATTATATCTTTATGTTTATGATAAATGTTTACATCCCATGCTATAATTGTATTAACGGGAAACACTAATACATGTGTGTTTTGTAAACATAAAAGAGTCCCTAGTAAGCCTCTTGTTAAACTAGCTTGTTGATTAATTGATGATCATGGTTTCCTGATCATGGACATTGGATGTGATTAACAAAAAGGTTATATCATTAGGAGAATGATGTAATGGACACACACCCATAGTAAACGTAGCATAAGATCAAGTCATTAAGTTCGTATTGCTATAAGATTTAAAATACATAGTAACCTAATCCTTCGACCATGAGGTTATGTTAATCTCCATCACCGGATGGATACTTTGATGACATCAAACACCGCTTCATAACTGGGCGGTCATAAATGTGTCATTGGGTATTCTGAAAGTATGTGTTGAAGCGCATGAACCAAGATTGGGATTTTTCCATCCATATGACGGATAGATATGCTCTGGGCCCTCTTGGTGGAATGTTATCTAGTTAGCTTGCAAGCATGTGACTAGGTCACAAGGGATGACATATCACGGAACGAGTAAAGAGTACTTATCAGTAACGAGGTAGAACTAGGTATGGAGATACCGATGATCAAACCTCGGATAAGTATAGTATCGCGAGACAAAGGGAATTAGTTTCGTATGTAAGTGGTTCAATGGATCGTGAAGTCATCGTTGAGTATGTGGGAGCCATTATGGATCTCTAGGTCCCGCTGATGGGTATTGATAGGAGATGTGTCTCTATCATGTCTACATATTCACGAACCGTAGGGTGACACACTTAAGGTTCGAAGTTGTTTTAAGTAGATATGGAATGTGCGTTGGAGACCGAATGTTGTTCGGAGTCTCGGAACGGATCCGGGACATCACGAGGAGATCTGGAATTGTCCGGAGAATAAGATTCATATATAGGGGATCATTTTCTGAGTTAGGAAATGTTCCAGGGTGTTTGTATGAGGATTCTAGAAGGTTTCGGAATGTTCCGGAAGGTTCTGGAAGGTTTCTTGGAGTTTGCTTGAAAACCAAGGAAGGGTCAAAGGAAACCTAGTGGGGCAAGACACGGATTCGTGGGGGAGGAGGACTCCTCCCCCCTTCCCACCGCCGGCCATAGGAGGGGAGTCCTACTAGGACTCCCCCTCCCCAGGCGCGCCTCCCCCCCTTAAATAGAAGGGCAGGGGCGCCCCCTCCAAGCCCTCTTACACAACTCCAATCTCTGCCGCCTCTCTCCTCCACCTTTCTTCTACACAGGCATAGGGGAAGCCCTGCAGAATTCTCTACTCCACCACCACCTCCACGCCGTCGTGCTGCTGGGATTCCGTGGAGAAGATCTACTACCTCCGCTGCTCGCTGGAACGAGGAGAGGAAGGTCTTCTTCGACTCCGCACGTGTGACCGACTGCGGAAGCGCTGCCGAAACGCAGCGCCGGAAGGATCGTCCACTTGACCGACTGCGGAAGCGCTGGTAGAACGCGACGCCGGAAGGATCGTCCAAACGATCTTGAGATCGGGAAGTGATCGACTACATCAACCACAAGATCTAATCTCGTTAACGCTTTCGGATCTACGAGGGTTAGTTCCTATCTATCTCGTTGCTCATGTATAATAGATTAGATCTTGGCTTTTATCTAGATTAGATCTGGGTTTTGTTCGTTCTTGCGGTAGAATTTTTTTGTTTTCCATGCTACGAACCCATCAGTGGCATCATTGCATGTGTTCTTTTCCAAAACCACAATGATGCACACTAACAAACACACACACATGCAGTGACATCTAGTGGATCCATGTGGTTTTGGAAAATAACACACATGCAATGACATCTAGTCGATCCATGTCGTTTATGTGAGAACAAACATGTAATGACATCTAGTGGAGCCATGTGTTTTATGAAAAGAACACCACATGATGGCGTGGAACCAGTGGATCCATGTGGTTTTGGAAAAGAACACACATGCAATGACATTAGTGGATCCATGGAGTTTATGAAAAGAACACCACATGCTGGAGTGGCACCAGTGGATCCATGTGGTTTTGGAAAAGAACACACATGCAATGACATCAGTGGATCCATGTGCTTTATGGAAAGAACACACATGCAATGAAATCTAGTGGATCAATGTGGTCTGTGGAAAGAACACATATGCAATTACTTCTACTAGATCAATATGGTTTATGAAAAGAACACACATGCAATGACATCAGTGGATCCATGTGGTTTATGAAAAGAACACAGATGCAATGACATCAAGTGGATCCATGTGGTTTATAAAAAGAAGACCACATGCTGGAGTGGCATTATTGCATGTGTTCTTTTCCAAAACCACAATGATGCACACTAACACACACACACACACACACACACACATGAAGTGACATCTCCTGGATCCATGTGGTTTTTTAAAAGAACACATATGCAATGACATCTAGTGGATCCATGTGGTTTATGAAAATAACACCACATGCTGGAGTGGCACTAGTGGATCCATGTGGTTCTGGAAAAGAACACACATGAAACGACATAAGTTGATCCATGGGTTGATGAAAAGAACACACATGCAATGACATCTAGTGGATCCATGTGGTTTATGAAAATAACACACATGCAATGACATCCAGTGGATCCATGTGGTTTATGAATAGAACACCCATTGCTGGAGTGGCACCCGTGGATCTATGTGGTTTTGGAAAAGGACACACAAGCAATGACATCTAGTGGATCAATGTGGTTTATGGAAAGAACACACATGCAATAACATCAGTGGATCCATGTGGTTTATGAAAAGAACACCACATGGTGGCGTGGAACCAGTGGATCCATGTGGTTTTGGAAAAGAACACACATGCAATGACATCAGTGGATCCATGGAGTTTATGAAAAGAACACCACATGCTGGAGTGGCACCAGTGGATCCATGTGGTTTTGGAAAAGAACACACATGCAATGACATCAGTGGATCCATGTGCTTTATGGAAAGAACACACATGCAATGAAATCTAGTGGATCAATGTGGTCTGTGGAAAGAACACATATGCAATGACTTCTACTAGATCAATATGGTTTATGAAAAGCACACACATGCAATGACATCAGTGGATCCATGTGGTTTATGAAAAGAACACAAATGCAATGGCATCTAGTGGATATATGTGGTTCATGAAAAGAAAACCACATGCTGGAGTGGCATCATTGCATGTGTTCTTTTCCAAAACCACAATGATGCACACTGACACACACATGCACACACACATGCAATGACATCCAGTGGATCCATGTGGTTTATAAAAAGAAGACCACATGATGGAGTGGCATTATTGCATTTGTTCTTTTCCAAAACCACAATGATGCACACTAACACACACATGCACACACACACATGAAGTGACATCTCCTGGATCCATGTGGTTTTTTAAAAGAACACATATGCAATGACATCTAGTGGATCCATGTGGTTTATGAAAAGAACACCACATGCTGGAGTGGCACTAGTGGATCCATGTGGTTCTGGAAAAGAACACACATGAAACGACATAAGTTGATCCATGGGTTGATGAAAAGAACACACATGCAATGACATCTAGTGGATCCATGTGGTTTATGAAAATAACACACATGCAATGACATCCAGTGGATCCATGTGGTTTATGAATAGAACACCCATTGCTGGAGTGGCACCCGTGGATCTATGTGGTTTTGGAAAAGGACACACAAGCAATGACATCTAGTGGATCAATGTGGTTTATGAAAAGAACACACATGCAATAACATCAGTGGATCCATGTGGTTTATGAAAAGAACACACGTGCAATGACATCTAGTGGATCCATGTGGTTTATGAAAAGAACACCAGATGCTGCAGTGGCATCATTCACTATAAGAAAAGTTGGCTTTTACAATGGACGATTTTCTTGGTTGAAGGCTCGTTTTTTGTGGCTAAAGAGACTTCCACGACGGATGGCCTTCATGTTAAGAGACCCATCACAAATGAATTAACCATGGTTTTTTCGACTATAGCGGATCTCACCCTTCAGCCACGAAAACTTGTTCTATCATAGATTTGTTCGCCAGCCGCACTGACTGCTGACGTCATGCAAACTACCACATGGCAGCCACTGTTAGCGGTCGGTTACTGCTCCTAACGATCATAGAAACTGTGGCAGAAGCCAGGTCCAGCCAAGGCCTGCTAAATACTAACTTGGTCGGCCCAGCAGGGGAGCCAATAAGAAGATGACCCATTACTGTTTTGTCCTACACTCTTTGAAATGGGCCCAAAAATGCAGCCAGTAGCGGTCCGCGAACTTTCAGGCCTGATTCTGTTTCGGCCTACAGAAGGCCCATGTTGGTCCAACACTATGCGGCTCCTTAGCAGCCTACACCAAGTCGCTCTAGTAAACATAAGGCCTGCGACCAGCCCATCACTTTTATCGCAGCCCATAGTCGATCGCCTAGTGACAGCCCTTCTCTGAGATGGTTCGTTACTGTTCTAGCTATTACTGTTCTGGCCTTTAGCTATTCAGGCCCACAAAGTGCCATTTACTGTTCTAGCCTGGTAAATTTCTCAGCTTGTTACTACCCTCGTATGGAAATTTCTCGGCCCGTACTGTTCAGGCTCGTCACTGTTCTGGCCTTTTATAGTTATGGTCCTTTGCTGTTGTGGCCCACTATTGTTTTGGCTATTACTGTTCAAAGATTTTTGCAGTTTTTTGCCTGTTATTGTAATGGGTTGTTTCTGTTCTAGCCTTCTACTGTTACAACATGTTACTGACATGGCCTCTTACTGCTATGGCATGTTACTGTTACAGCCTGTTAGCCTGTTACTGTTATGGCCTGTTATCACATGCGGTCGACCCGTTACGTTTACAAACTTTTATAGTTTCGTCATTTCTGAAGCCCATGCCAGTATCATAAAACGTGTATAATAATCCTACATATTTTACTGTTCATTGTAGGCCGAATACATGACGGGCCAATAACAAAGCACGTTACTATTCCCTAATCGACCTGCCTGGCGTAGTTACCGTAATGACTACTGCAATGTGTGGACAGCATCAACTAAATGCCTACATGTCCTTTGCAAGTTATCTAGATATTACATCAGCTGCAAACTTCTTAAAATTATTACATATTATCAACTCAAGGGAAAGAAAAATCAGTATTTCAGTTGATAATCAAGTTGATAGCAGATTCCTCAATTTGCTTTCTCAATCGATCACCTGCATCTTCCATTGAGTGTGACATCTACATTGGAGGAGACATGATCTTGCAGCCCCCTCTTTGGTGGGGCTAGCAATAATTGTAGTCTGAAACTAAGTAATAACAAGTTAATACATCAAACAAGGCAAACTACTCATCTGACTGATATGACAGGAGCTATGAACTAGAGTTTACAACTGGTCAATGGTTCAATTATTGACCAACACGTCAAACAAACATTACAAGCAAGCACACATTAAACATGTGTGAGTACCGTGAAACAAGCAATCAAAAAATGTGTGTGTTGCTTTGAATTTCAGCAGATATAAACTAGCCAGGTCATTTTGAACAAATATATATGGAAGCAGTTCTATACCCTAAAATGCTAAAGAAGTTGGGTGACTCGAAATTTGCATTGAGCCATAAAATGGCATGCAGCCTAGAATGAAATGAGCAATCAAACAAAGTGTTTCTTAGAATTTTAGCAAATATATATGGAAGCAGTGGCATCTCTTGGAATGCATAGAGTCGTTGGGAGACTCAGAATTTATGGTGAGCTACACAATGGCATGTAGTTACTATCATAGCTAAAAATCAACCAGGTAGAAATTATAATGGCATCATAAGAGAAATTCTAGAGCAGAAATGCAAACGACGAATGAAATACATAGTAGAGGACAGTTATGCTGTTGCTCGTGATGAACCAGCACCAGATAAGGAAGTAATGGCATCCCATGTGAACCTGTAGAATAGGCTATGCAAACCAACATGTTCATTGTTCCATTTTGAGCTCTATGCAAGAAAAAGGAAATAGTTAGTGATGCAGCTTTTGAAGAACCAGATGACATTATGGCAACAAAAAATTTATAATCAAATTAGTATGAAGAGTTTAAACGGCTACTACAGGATAGAAGAATGATGCCAAGGAGGAAATAATAGCAAGAACAGATCTCAGGACGAAACAGATAGATTCAACAACTCTAGAGCAGGGAATCCACACTAATATTTTCCACTCACTATAGATTTTGGAAAAATTACATGGTAGCAGGAAATTACTGTTTTATGAGTAGCTAACAACATGTGCATGACCAAATAACAAACATGTGCATGACTTGAAATTTGTAGAGCAGCGAATGCAAACCAACATGTCTAATGACCTTATATGTACTAGCATGAAGAACAGGCGTGCCTAGTGACTTGTATGTACTAGCACGATTACAAAAATGCAGTTCACTGCAACAGGCTTGAACCTGCTATACTGCTGACAAAACAAAAATGGGTTGGAGATTTGGTTAACCTTGGTTGGAGAGGCATCTAAGCATCATCGATACCGTGCGAGTGACGTCCAGGTCACCGAAGGTGCTGCGGTTACGGTGGATGTTGGCACCGGGCAAGAAGATCTTGGGTGGTCGATACCGACTTAAACACGGTGGACGAGAGCGTCACTGAGGCAGATCCGGTGCAGTGACTAGCGACGGTCGTGCAGCTGGTCTGGAGCGTTGGGCATGGAACTCCTTGAACTAGATCACGTCCGGTGGACACCGGTTGTAACACCCTAGTTTTAGTTAATCCTAATTAGGGTTTGCTTGTGCATTCATGAGCATCATATCTTAAAAATGCACGCAAAGAAAATTATACAAAAACCATAAAACCCTAATCTTCCCCCTCTATTTGTAACCAATTCAAAATGGGCTTGAATATTTTGAAAACCATCAAAACTAATGGAGCCCAAATTGCTATAAGGGTCCCCTAGTATTTTCAGATATTTCACAAAGTCTCTTGTATTTTTGAAACTATTCAAAACAGATTTGAAATGAATACAAAGAGAAAAGGAGACAATTTAAATAAAAGGGGTTTTGTTAAAAATATAGGCCGCAGCCCAGGCCGGCCCAACCATCCCTTGTGCTACCTGCCGCTCGCGTGCAGCATCCCGCGGCACAGCAGCAGCCTGGCAAAGCACAGCCCATGTACCGGTTCGGTCCCTTCTCCCTGTTGTCTTCCTCCCAGAGCCGAAGCAGCTCGGTGGCCTCACCGACGCCGTTCGCCGCCGCTGCGATGCGTGCCCTATGTGGCGATGCTCGCCGCCTCCTAGAGTGGAGATAAGAGCCTCCCTGAGCACGTCTCTCCTCGACCCTATCCTCTCTTCCCTCCCAGCGCTCTCCTTCTTCCTCCCCGCAAGAGCCGAACCCTACCCCTGCCAGATGCGCCGGCGTCGCGCCATTGCCGTGCTCCTCTCGTCCATCGGAGACCGCCATGAGCTCCACCGTGGTCTCCTTCATCTCTTTGCAAGAGGAATCGACCGCGGGAGCTCGCAATCGGCCGCCCTGACCGCATCTTCCTCGCCTCCGAACATGCTCTGCCGTGGCCATGTCGTCGCTTCAACTCTTGTCCAGCGTCCCCGTCGACCCCTACACGCTCAGGGTGAGCACACGGTCCTCCTAGACCCTTTCCTTCCTCCCCTTCCTCTCTGGTTTGTCCCCGTGTCATGCGCTGCCGTCTGCCACCGCTGGCCATCGTCGCAGTGCTAGCTCTGATCACCCAATCCAGGTGGCGCCGCCACTGGATGGCTCAGCGTGATGTGCTAAGTCTAACGCGCATATCAGCGTCGACTCGCAAGCTCCCAGCCGCCGAGTCCATCGCTGATCCATGGCTCACCGGCGTTCTAGCGTCATGTCGATGTCAGCATGACGTCAGCAGCGTGCAGGTCAGCCCAGGTCAACACGGGTGGGTCCCGCTCGCTGGCGTGACAGCTAAGGTGGCTCAGGGCCCCTCTGTCAGTCACTGTGGGTAGGTGCTGCCCCGGTGAAAAAGGCCCTAAGCCCTGTGCTGACGCCATAATGACGCAGTAGACCTTTCTATAATTGTTTTAATAATTTCATAAAAGGTTTAAATCTTATAAATTCAATAAATAATTATTTATAAATCAGAAAAATGCAAATAATATATCAAAATGTTCAGAAAAATGAGATCTTTACAATAGACTCTTAATCATGCATTGTTAAGTAACTTAAATGACAAGTTTAATTAGAGAACGAAATCAACCCCTCACAGGTGTTCCGAGATTTTCCCTGTTCTAGGGTTTGCGACCCTTGGACCCTGTTTAAAATGATCAAGCATGTTCTTAGGGTTCATTACAATACTAATTAACTTGTCATATCATCATCCTTGCTTGAGTATTGCATCAATGCCATGTGTTGGTTGTTGTTTCCCCTTTCTTTCCATTGTTTGGTTCTTTCCGGTAGAATACGATATCGAGATCGAGATTGAACACCGAGATCAACAGCATCAAAGATTGGCTAACAATACTTGACCAACTGTAACCAAGTCAAGTACAAGGCTCCCAAAGATCTATATCTGGGTATCAACAAACAAGGCAAGCATAGCCCCATCATTATACAATCCTACGCTTTTGAAAGTATTTCATTATTTCCATGATGCATATGATTCTACTGTGGTCATTTATCGATAGATAGAGTATCCTATCTATTGCATTACTCCATTTGAGCTTATATTACCTGATCCACTGCTCCTAGCATAACAAGGTTTGGTTTGTATGCACTTCTAGAGCTTATATCTATGTTGCTTAGCCATGCTTAGCTGTTAGTGCTGGTTCATCCAGATGATGTACCAAATGTAGAGAATCTAGTATGACAGGAGAATGATGTATACTCATGAGGTAAGATTAGTGGTAAAGGTTAAACATGATAAGGCTTGTATGTGAGGCCACGGTGGGATGTGGTTTTTGTAGTCCCATGCTCGCCACCACTAGGAACCGAGTTCTTGCCTTTGGACCAAGATGAGCATGCAGCTACACGGGGCTTGGGGGAACCCCTCCGCTGATTAACTTGCTAGTAGATTCCATGAGTCACATAGTTCGGGCATTCCATTCAACATGCATTCTGGATATTCTCGAAGGCGGTGAAGGAGGTGCATTCATACAGGTTGGTAAGCATGGCCGGGGTTTCTTGGGGTAGATGACGCCCCTGATAAACCAACCTCACCCACATCTCTAGGGACCGACTTCGGGATTTGACCTGTTACGGTGGAACCATCCTTAGGGCGTGACTCATGGTCTCGGCGAAAGCAAGGTAAAGGTCATGGTCAACCACCCTCTGCCGGCCTTCCAAGGAAGAGGGCTAACATTCTGCCATTAAGAGTCAGTTGGTACATGTGGGTAAAGTTATACACCCCTACAGGGTTAAATCTTTTCGAAAAGTTGTGTTCACGGTTATGAACGCTTCAGGCCTCTTAGGCCATTTGTTAAGTTTGCTATACTTAATAGCATAATTTATCTTCCGTTGTTTCATGTTTGTGGTCAGTGACCTCTACTTGTAATATTTTGGTTCTTCGCTCAATTATGAGCTTGCTGTAATAATTTTTGTGTCTCAGGGTTACTGTTGTGTTACTGATTTCTCACTGGATATCCTCGAGCTCTAGGTTAAGCTTATGTCAGGCTAAGGTATGGGATTTATTTAACCCTGATCCCAGGGGTGTCACACCGGTGAAGCAATCCGGTACATATGGGTAGCTTCTAGCGGCGAGGAAGCAGAGCTTGGGCGGTCGATGATGCCATCAGCGGCGAGGAAGCAGAGCTTGGGAGGTCGATGAAGCCATCGGCGTGGTGAACGACACTACAGCTCCGGTGAAGTGGAAGAGAGACCCGGTGAACTAGATCTGGTGGGTGAGCGTCGGTGAAGCGGCTCCTCGACGACGCATGAGACCAGAGATCAAGCCAGAGCGCGCGTAGCCCGTGGAGACGATAGAGGAGCTTGGGATTTTTGCGAGGGCCACTGGGAAAAACTCGGCGAATCGGGAGCAAAGTATAGGTGAATAGCCATATAATTACGATCCTGCCCCCGAGCTACTGACTTTAGCATGCCCATATATTGTCTGAACAATGGGTAGAATAGGAAACTAAAAGACAAAAGTTTTTGAAATAGAGAGGCGTGAAATGCTTCAAGGTCGTTGTGTGATATTGCCGCTCGATTGAGATTTGAATTTGCCCTGCATCCAGCTAATAATAATAGAAAAATGGTACTATCCGGAGGGAGATTTTGTCTCAAAGGTTTTGAATCGGTGGGGCGGGAAATGCTTCAAGGTCGGTGGGTGATTTTGCCGCTCGATTGAGATTTTGAATTTAGCTTGCGTCCATCTAGTAATAGAAAAAGGTAGTAGATTGTAACCTATTTGTCCAGGAATTCAAGGCCGAGAGTCACATCAACTGATCATCCATATCCATACTAGTAAAAGGCACGTGACACAATTTCCATACCACTATATAGTGCTTGACACTTCTTTTCAAAAGAAAAAACGACTATGTTGCTTCACAATTTCCATATCACTATATAGTGTAGGAATAACTTCGAACATCGGCAGTTGGATATAGATTGGCAAAACCTGACAGGGTTGACCATTGGATCTCTTTTAGTACATTTGATTATGTCATGTCTAGCATATAGAAGATCCCATTATTGTTTGCCTCTAGCACCATGAATATACTACGCACATAAAGTATAGAGAACATGGTTTTGAATACCACAAGCCAAGTTTCCATATATAGTGGACAATGTTTTATGTACGATTCCCAAGTTTTATGAGTTTTCAAAGCTTCCGAGTTAACTCAACCTACTCAAATGACTTTAAGTCTCTATTAACAAAATCATGTCATATTTGAACTAGAAGCTCTAGAAAGTGGTAGATTTCTATCGAAGTTCTGCAAAAAGATTTTGGTGATACGCATCGGGTAGTTAATATATCAAAAACAATTGAGAGTTTTGACAAATTCAAGTTCCTTCTAAGAATTTGTATCTTGACAATTTTGAACCCGTTTTGAAACAATCACATGTAATAAAGAAAAACAGAAAAAAAAATATTTACGCATGGCATCCTATCACGTCACGTGTACAGGCTGCTAGGAAACTGATAACCATGGGATTTGACAACTTCTGGAACCAGACCCATGATATTTTCCCACCATGTATCAATATTATTAGGTTTCAACCCTGATGACCAAAAAAGGTCATGGCCATATCGACATCATAGTTAATGAACTGTTCCCAATTTAATTTTGTATATGGGTCGTAGTAGGAAATGTTACCCATGGGAGTCTCAACATTGGGCCTGTTTGATTCGTGGGATAGGAAAAACAGAGGAATAGAGAAACACAGTATTATTAGAATATCATGTCTAGTTGAATCCTACAAGAATTGGAGCCTGTAGGATTTTTTCTTAAAGAATTGTTAGATTCACAGGAAAGTAAAGGAACTGTAACATGAGGATAAGGTGGATTGTTCTTAAAATTTTACGGAAGACATGTGCATGGCGTCCTTTTGCATGTATCACATGCCATGCAAAATGATAAACCTGTGTTTTGACAACTTTTCAAAAACTAGGTTCACAAAATTGTCATGTAATGTGTATGAATAGGTTTCGAGTCGGATGACCAAGGTGAATGCCATATCCTGTGATCCATATAATAGTTTATGGTAATTTCCCCATATTATGTAGATTGGTGCATCTTGGCATTATTGTAAACAATATTTTGCCAAGGGTAGTTTCCAAGAAGTATTATGAAAAGAGATGATCTCAATTTTCCAAGTGACAGGTTTTTTATTGCGAAAACTGGAACATTTTTTTCGGCAGAGCAAATAGTCGTACTAGGAAAAAGAAGGATCAAAATGGACGGGGGAAACGAAGAGCTACTGTAGAAGAGATTATGGTGTTAGAGAAGGCAGCCCGTGTGGGCTGCAGCGAAGAGGTGTTTAACGTGGTTCAATGTCAAAGAAAAGTTATGAAAAAAAGAGATAGAAATAGAGCCACCATAGTACGATGGCACACGTGCATAGAGCCACATTGTGGACGAGGGACATATCAGCTCGAGGATGGGTGTGATGTAGAAAGGAGAGAGTAGTATACAATATATTTTCCTTGCATAGAGGAGTAGCACACTGTAAGGCTACAGGAGTGAGCACCACACTGATTTTATTTGTTAAGCAAGTACAAGTGGACCTCATAAAAAATGAAAATTGCATCCAAGTCCATGCATTTAGCAGAAGGACCCTAAAACTTAGCAACGAACTGCGTGTTTTGAGGTTTGCGCATACTAGAATTCATCGTGCTAAAGTAGAATCTTTCTAGATGCTAAAAACGGAAAACAATATCCAATGGTTAGCAATGTTTGGAGTTGCCTGTCTTGATCAAACATTCATTGTTCCGTACACTATGTAGTGGTATATATGGTATTGTGAGAGATAAGACAAGATAAAGATAAGATAAGAAGTATTGCGAATGACCGATCTAACTTTAGGTCTCCTAGGAGCAAAGTGCTCGAGAGTTAACACGGTCGATGGAAGTACATGTTACATCAAGGACATCTAAAAAATAAAAAATTGCATCAAAGTCCATGCATTTAGCACAATGACCCTGAAACTGAGCAATGAAGTGTGTGTTTTGAGGTTTGCACATACTAGCGTTCATCATGCTAACGATTTTCAGTAGATTTTTTCTAGATGCTAAGAATGGAAAAGAAGATCCAATGGTTGTTAGCAATGTTTGGATTTGCCAGTCTTGATCAAACGGTCAATGGTTCGTACACCCTATAGTGATGGTATGGTATTGTAAGATATAAGAGAAGATAAAGATAAGATAATAAGTATTATGAATGGCCGATCTAATGGTAGGTATCGCAGGAGCTAGGTGCTTGAGAGTTAACACGGTCGTTAGAAGTACAAGTTACATGAAGGACCTCATGAAAATGATAATTGCATCCAAGTCCATGCATTTATTAGCACAAGGACCCTAAAAACTGAGCAATGGAGTGTGTGTTTTGAGGTTTGCGCATATACTAGCATTCATCATGGTAAAAACTATCAGTAGAATCTTTCTAGATGCTAAGAATGGAAAAGAACATCCAGCGGTTGGCAATGTTTGGATTTGCTAGTCTTCATCCAACAGTCAATGTTCAAAGTTAATTCGTACACTATGAAGTGGTTTATTGTTTTGTAAGAGATAAGACACGATAAAGAGAAGATAAGAAGTACTACGAATGGCCTATCAAATGGTAGGTCTCGTAGGAGAGAGGTGCTTGAGAGTTAACACGGTCGGTGGAAGTACAAGTTACATAAAGGACCTCATAAAAATGAAAATTCGATCCAAGTCCACGCGTTTATTTGAACAAGGACCCTGGAAACAAAGCAATGGAGCTTGTGTTTTGAGTTTTGTGCATACTAGCGTTCATCGTGCTAAAGTACTCCCTTCGACCCAAATTAGTTGAATTAGTTTTATCTACATTCAGACGTATCTAACACTAAAACAAGTCTAGATACATTCAAATCTAGAAAAATCTAAGTCAACTAATTTGGATCAGAGGGAGTAGAGTCTTTCTAGATGCTATGAATGGCAAAGAAGATCTAGCTGTTGGCAATGTTTGGATTTGGTAGTCTTGATCCAATAGTCAATGTTCAAAGTTAATCCATACACTATGCAGTGGTTTATTGTATTGTAAGAGATAAGACATGATAAAGAGAAGATAATAAGTACTACGAATGGCCTATCAAATGCCAGCTCTTGTAGGAGAGAGGTGCTTGAGAGTTAACACGGTCGGTGGAAGTACAAGTTACATCAAGGACCTTATAAAAATGAAAATTGCGTCCAAGTCCACGCATTTATTAGAACAAGGACCCTGAAAACTGAGCAATGGAGTTTGTGTTTTGCGCATACCAGCATTCATCATGCTAAAGTAGAATCTTTTTAGATCCTAAGAATGGAAAAGAAGATCCAGCGGTTGGCAATGTTTGGATTTTCTAGTCTTGATCTAGCCGTCAATGTTCAAAGTCAATCGTACACTATGAAGTGGTTTATTGTATTGTAAGAGATAAGAAACGATAAATAGAAGATAATAAGTACTACGAATGGCCTAACAAATGGTAGGTCTCGTAGGAGAGAGGTGCTTGAGAGTTAACACGGTCGATGGAAGTACAAGTTACATCATGTACCTCATAAAAATGAAAATTGCATCCAAGTCTATGCATTTATTAGCACAAGGACCCTAAAAACTGAGCAATGGAGTTTTTGTTTTGAGGTTGGCGCATACTAGCGTTCATTCTGCTAAAGTAGAATATTTCTAGATGATAAGAATGGAAAAGAAGATCCAACGGTTAGGAATGTTTCGATTTTCTAGTCTTGATCCAACGGTTAATGTTCAAAGTTAATCCGTACACTACGCATTGGTTTATTGTATTTTAAGAGATAAGACACGATAAAGGAAGATAAGAAGTACTACGAATGGCCTACCAAATGGTACGTCTCGTAGGAGAGAGGTGCTTGAGAGTTAACACTATTAGTGGAAGATCAAGATACATCAAGGACCTCATAAAAATCAAAATAGCGTCCAGGTCCACGCATTTATTAGAACAATGACCCTGAAAACTGAGCAAAGGAGTTTGTCTTTTGACGTTTGCGCATACTAGATTTCATCGTGCTAAAGTAGAATCTTTCTAGATGCTAAGAATGGAAAAGAAGATCCAGCGGTTGGCAATGTTTGGATTTTCTAGTCTTGATCCAAGAGTCAATGTTCAAAGTTGAACCATATAGTATGGAGTGATTTCTTGAATTATAAGAGATAAGACACGATAAAGATAAAATAAGAAGTACTGCAAATTTCCGACCAGATGGTAGGACTCTTAGGAGAGAGCTGGTTGAGAGTTAACACGGTCGGTGGAAGTACAAGTTACATCAAGGACCTCATAAAATGAAAATTGCATCCAAGTCCATGCATTTATTAGCACAAGGACCCCGAAAACAGAGCAATGGAGTTTGTGTTTTTATGTTTGCACATACTAGCATTCATCGTGCTAAAGTACAATCTTTCTAGATGCTAAGAATGGAGAAGAAGATCCAGTGGTTGGAAATATTTGGATTTGCTAGTCTTGATCCAATGGTCAATGTTCAAAGTTAATCCGTACACTATGGAGTCGTTTATTGTATTTTAAGAGGTAAGAGACGATAAAGAGAAGATAAGAAGTATTGTGAATGGCCTATAAAATGGTAGGTCTCACAGGAGAGAGGTGCTTGAGAGTTAACACGGTCGGTGGAAGTACAAGTTACATCATGGACCTCATAAAAATGAAAGTTGCATCCAAGTCCACGCATTTATTAGCATAAGGACCCTGAAAATTGAGGAATCGAGTTTGTGATATGAGGTTTTTGCATACTAGCGTTCATGATGCTAAAGTAGAATATTTCTAGATCTTAAGAATGCAAAAGGAGATCCTGTGGTTGGCAATGTTTGGATTTGCTAGTCTTGATCCAACGATCAATGTTCAAAGTTAATCCATAGACTATGCGCTGGTTTATTGTATTGTTAGGGATAAGACACGATAAAGAGAAGATAAGAAGTACTCCAAATGGCCTACCAAATGGTAGGTCACATAGGAGAGAGGTGCTTGAGAATTAACACGGTCCGTGGAAGTACAAGTTACATCAAGGACCTCATAAAAATGAAAATTACATCCAAGTCCATGCATTTATTAGAACAATATCCATGAAAACTGAGCAATTGAATTTGTGTTTTTAGGTTTGCGCATACTAGTATTCATCATGCTAAAGTAGAATCTTTCTTGATGCTAAGAAGGAAAAAGAAGATCAAGCGGTTGGCAATGTTTGGATTTGCTAGTCTTGATCCAACGGTCAATGTTCAAAGTTAATCCGTACACTATGCACTGGTTTATTGTATTGTAAGAGATAAGACACGATAAAGAGAAGATAAGAAGTACTACGAATGGCCTATCAAATGCTAGGTCTCGTAGGAGAGAGGTGCTTGAGAGTTAACACGGTCGGTGGATGTACAAGTTACATCAAGGACCTCATAAAATTGTAAATTGCGGCCAAGTCCACGCATTTATTAGGACAAGGACCCTGAAAACTGATCAATGGAGTTTGTGTTTTGAGGTTTGCGCATACTAGATTTCATCGTGCTAAAGTAGAATCTTTCTAGATGCTAAGAATGGAAAAGAAGATCCAGCGGTTGGCAATGTTTGGATTTTCTAGTCTTGATCCAAGAGTCAATGTTCAAAGTTGAACCATATAGTATGGAGTGATTTCTTGAATTATAAGAGATAAGACACGATAAAGATAAAATAAGAAGTACTGCAAATTTCCTACCAGATGGTAGGTCTCTTAGGAGAGAGCTGGTTGAGAGTTAACACGGTCGGTGGAAGTACAAGTTACATCAAGGACCTCATAAAATGAAAATTGCATCCAAGTCCATGCATTTATTAGCACAAGGACCCCGAAAACAGAGCAATGGAGTTTGTGTTTTTATGTTTGCACATACTAGCATTCATCGTGCTAAAGTACAATCTTTCTAGATGCTAAGAATGGAGAAGAAGATCAAGTGGTTGGAAATATTTGGATTTGCTAGTCTTGATCCAATGGTCAATGTTCAAAGTTAATCCGTACACTATGGAGTCGTTTATTGTATTTTAAGAGGTAAGACACGATAAAGAGAAGATAAGAAGTATTGTGAATGGCCTATAAAATGGTAGGTCTCACAGGAGAGAGGTGCTTGAGAGTTAACACGGTCGGTGGAAGTACAAGTTACATCATGGACCTCATAAAAATGAAAATTGCATCCAAGTCCATGCATTTATTAGCACAAGGACCCTGAAAACTGAGGAACCGAGTTTGTGATATGAGGTTTTTACATACTAGTGTCCATGATGCTAAAGTAGAATATTTCTAGATGTTAAGAATGCAAAAGGAGATCCTGTGGTTAGCAATGTTTGGATTTGCTAGTCTTGATCCAACGATCAATGTTCAAAGTTAATCCATAGACTGTGCACTAGTTTATTGTATTGTTAGAGATAAGACACGATAAAGAGAAGATAAGAAGTACTGCAAATGGCCTACCAAATGGTAGGTCACATAGGAGAGAGGTGCTTGAGAATTAACACGGTCCGTGGAAGTACAAGTTACATCAAGGACCTCATAAAAATGAAAATTACATCCAAGTCCATGCATTTATTAGAACAATATCCATGAAAACTGAGCAATTGAATTTGTGTTTTTAGGTTTGCGCATACTAGTATTTATCATGCTAAAGTAGAATCTTTCTTGATGCTAAGAAGGAAAAAGAAGATCAAGCGGTTGGTAATGTTTAGATTTGCTAGTCTTGATCCAACGGTCAATGTTCAAAGTTAATCCGTACACTATGGACTGGTTTATTGTATTGTAAGAGATAAGACACGATAAAGAGAAGATAAGAAGTACTACGAATGGCCTATCAAATGCTAGGTCTCGTAGGAGAGAGGTGCTTGAGAGTTAACACGGTCGGTGGATGTACAAGTTACATCAAGGACCTCATAAAATTGTAAATTGCGGCCAAGTCTACGCATTTATTAGGACAAGGACCCTGAAAACTGATCAATGGAGTTTGTGTTTTGAGGTTTGCGCATACTAGATTTCATCATGCTAAAGTAGAATCTTTCTAGATGCTAAGAATGGAAAAGAAGATCCAGCGGTTGGCAATGTTTGGATTTACTAGTCTTGATCCAAGAGTCAATGTTCAAAGTTGAACCATATAGTATGGAGTGATTTCTTGAATTATAAGAGATAAGACACGATAAAGATAAAATAAGAAGTACGGCAAATTTCCTACCAGATGGTAGGTCTCTTAGGAGAGAGCTGGTTGAGAGTTAACACGGTCGGTGGAAGTACAAGTTACATCAAGGACCTCATAAAATGAAAATTCCATCCAAGTCCATGCATTTATTAGCACAAGGACCCCGAAAACAGAGCAATGGAGTTTGTGTTTTTATGTTTGCACATACTAGCATTCATCGTGCTAAAGTACAATCTTTCTAGATGCTAAGAATGGAGAAGAAGATCCAGTGGTTGGAAATATTTGGATTTGCTAGTCTTGATCCAATGGTCAATGTTCAAAGTTAATCCGTACACTATGGAGTCATTTATTGTATTTTAAGAGGTAAGACACGATAAAGAGAAGATAAGAAGTATTGTGAATGGCCTATAAAATGGTAGGTCTCACAGGAGAGAGGTGCTTGAGAGTTAACACGGTCGGTGGAAGTACAAGTTACATCATGGACCTCATAAAAATGAAAATTGCATCCAAGTCCATGCATTTATTAGCACAAGGACCCTGAAAACTGAGGAATCGAGTTTGTGATATGAGGTTTTTGCATACTAGCGTTCATGATGCTAAAGTAGAATATTTCTAGATGTTAAGAATGCAAAAGGAGATCATGTGGTTGGCAATGTTTGGATTTGCTAGTCTTGATCCAACGATCAATGTTCAAAGTTAATCCATAGACTGTGCACTGGTTTATTGTATTGTTAGAGATAAGACACGATAAAGAGAAGATAAGAAGTACTCCAAATGGCCTACCAAATGGTAGGTCACATAGGAGAGAGGTGCTTGAGAATTAACACGGTCCGTGGAAGTACAAGTTACATCAAGGACCTCATAAAAATGAAAATTACATCCAAGTCCATGCATTTATTAGAACAATATCCATGAAAACTGAGCAATTGAATTTGTGTTTTTAGGTTTGCGCATACTAGTATTCATCATGCTAAAGTAGAATCTTTCTTGATGCTAAGAAGGAAAAAGAAGATCAAGCGGTTGGCAATGTTTGGATTTGCTAGTCTTGATCCAACGGTCAATGTTCAAAGTTAATCCGTACACTATGCACTGGTTTATTGTATTGTAAGAGATAAGACACGATAAAGAGCAGATAAGAAGTACTACGAATGGCTATCAAATGCTAGGTCTCATAGGAGAGAGGTGCTTGAGAGTTAACACGGTCGGTGGATGTACAAGTTACATCAAGGACCTTATAAAATTGTAAATGGCGGCCAAGTCCATGCATTTATTAGGACAAGGACCCTGAAAACTGATCAATGGAGTTTGTGTTTTGAGGTTTGCGCATACTAGCATTCATAGTGCTAAAGTAGAATATTTCTAGATGCTAATAATGGCAAAGAAGATCAAGTAGTTGGCAATGTTTGGATTTACTAGTCTTTATCCAACGGTCTATGTTTAAAGTTAATCTGTACACTCTACAGTGATTTATCGTATTGTAATACATAAGACACGATAAAGAGAAGATAAAAAGTAGTGTGAATGGCCTACCAAATGGCAGGTCTCGTAGGAGAGAGGTGCTTGAGAGTTAACACGGTCGGTGGAAGTACAAGTTAAATCAAGGACCTCATAATAATGAAAATTGCATCGAAGTCCATGCATTTGTTAGCACAAGGATCCTGAAAACTGATCAATGGAGTTTGTGTTTTGAGGTTTTCGCATACTATCATTCATAGTGCTAAAGTAGAATCTTTCTAGATGCTAATAATGGCAAAGAAGATCAAGTAGTTGGCAATGTTTGGATTTACTAGTCTTTATCCAACGGTCTATGTTTAAAGTTAATCTGTACACTCTGAAGTGATTTATCGTATTGTAAGACATAAGACACGATAAAGAGAAGATAAAAAGTAGTGTGAATGGCCTACCAAATGGCAGGTCTCATAGGAGAGAGGCGCTTGAGAGTTAACACGGTCGGTGGAAGTACAAGTTAAATCAAGGACCTCATAATAATGAAAATTGGATCCAAGTCCATGCATTTGTTAGCACAAAGACCCTGAAAACTGAGCAATGGAGTTTGTGTTTTTAGGTTTGCGCATACTAGCGTTCATCGTGCTAAAGTAGAATCTTTCTAGATGCTAAGAATGGAAAATAAGATGTAGCTGTTGGAAATGTTAGGATTTGCTAGTCTTGCTCCAACAGTCAATGTTCAAAGTTAATCCGTACACTATGTAGTGGTTTATTGTATTGTAAGAGAGAAGACACGATAAAGAGAAGATAAGAAGTATTGTGAATGGCCTATTAAATGGTAGGTATTGTAGGAGAGAAGTGCTTGAGAGTTAACATGATCGGTGGAAGTACAAGTTCCATCAAGGACCTCATAAAAATGAAAATTGCATGCAAGTCCAATCATTTATTAGCACAAGGACCCTACAAATTGAGCAATGGAGTTTGTGATTCTAGGTTGGCACACACTAGCGTTCATCATTCTAAAGTAGAATCTTTGTGGATGCTAAGAACGGAAAAGAAGACCCAACGGTTGGCAATGTTTCGATTTGCTAGCCTTGATCCAATGGTCAATGTTCAAAGTTAATCCGTACACTATGAAGTCATTTATTGTATTGTAAGAGATAAGACACGATAAAGAGAAGATAAGAAGTATTGCGAATGGCCTATAAAATGGAAGGTCACATAGGAGAGAGGTGCTTGAGAATTAACACGGTCCGTGGAAGTACAAGTTACATCAAGGACCTCATAAAAATGAAAATTACATCCAAGTCCATGCATTTATTAGAACAATATCCATGAAAACTGAGCAATTGAATTTGTGTTTTTAGGTTTGCGCATACTAGTATTCATCATGCTAAAGTAGAATCTTTCTTGATGCTAAGAATGAAAAAGAAGATGAAGCGGTTGGCAATGTTTGGATTTGCTAGTCTTGATCCAACGGTCAATGTTCAAAGTTAATCCGTACACTATGCACTGGTTTATTGTATTGTAAGAGATAAGACACGATAAAGAGCAGATAAGAAGTACTACGAATGGCCTATCAAATGCTAGGTCTCGTTGGAGAGAGGTGCTTGAGAGTTAACACGGTCGGTGGATGTACAAGTTACATCAAGGACCTCATAAAATTGAAAATTGCGGCCAAGTCCATGCATTTATTAGAACAAGGACCCTAAAAACTTATCAATGGAGTTTGTGTTTTGAGGTTTGCGCATACTAGCATTCATAGTGCTAAAGTAGAATCTTTCTAGATGCTAATAATGGAAAAGAAGATCCAGTAGTTGGCAATGTTTGGATTTACTAGTCTTGATCCAACGGTCTATGTTTAAAGTTAATCTTTACACTATGCAGTGATTTATCGTATTGTAATACATAAGACACGATAAAGAGAAGATAAAAAGTAGTGTGAATGGCCTACCAAATGGCAGGTCTCATAGGAGAGAGGCGCTTGAGAGTTAACACGGTCGGTGGAAGTACAAGTTAAATCAAGGACCTCATAATAATGAAAATTGGATCCAAGTCCATGCATTTGTTAGCACAAAGACCCTGAAAACTGAGCAATGGTGTTTGTGTTTTTAGGTTTGCGCATACTAGCATTCATAGTGCTAAAGTAGAATCTTTCTAGATGCTAAGAATGGAAAATAAGATGTAGCTGTTGGAAATGTTAGGATTTGCTAGTCTTGCTCCAACAGTCAATGTTCAAAGTTAATCCGTACACTATGTAGTGGTTTATGGTATTGTAAGAGAGAAGACACGATAAAGAGAAGATAAGAAGTATTGCAAATGGCCTATTAAGTGGTAGGTATTGTAGGAGAGAAGTGCTTGAGAGTTAACATGATCGGTGGAAATACAAGTTCCATCAAGGACCTCATAAAAATGAAAATTGCATGCAAGTCCAATCATTTATTAGCACAAGGACCCTACAAATTGAGCAATGGAGTTTGTGATTCTAGGTTTGCACACACTAGCGTTCATCATTCTAAAGTAGAATCTTTGTGGATGCTAAGAACGGAAAAGAAGATCCAACGGTTGGCAATGTTTCGATTTGCTAGTCTTGATCCAACGGTCAATGTTCAAAGTTAATCCGTACACTATGAAGTCATTTATTGTATTGTAAGAGATAAGACACGATAAAGAGAAGATAAGAAGTATTGCGAATGGCCTATAAAATGGAAGGTCACATAGGAGAGAGGTGCTTGAGAATTAACACGGTCCGTGGAAGTACAAGTTACATCAAGGACCTCATAAAAATGAAAATTACATCCAAGTCCATGCATTTATTAGAACAATATCCATGAAAACTGAGCAATTGAATTTGTGTTTTTAGGTTTGCGCATACTAGTATTCATCATGCTAAAGTAGAATCTTTCTTGATGCTAAGAATGAAAAAGAAGATGAAGCGGTTGGCAATGTTTGGATTTGCTAGTCTTGATCCAACGGTCAATGTTCAAAGTTAATCCGTACACTATGCACTGGTTTATTGTATTGTAAGAGATAAGACACGATAAAGAGCAGATAAGAAGTACTACGAATGGCCTATCAAATGCTAGGTCTCGTTGGAGAGAGGTGCTTGAGAGTTAACACGGTCGGTGGATGTACAAGTTACATCAAGGACCTCATAAAATTGAAAATTGCGGCCAAGTCCATGCATTTATTAGAACATGGACCCTAAAAACTTATCAATGGAGTTTGTGTTTTGAGGTTTGCGCATACTAGCATTCATAGTGCTAAAGTAGAATCTTTCTAGATGCTAATAATGGAAAAGAAGATCCAGTAGTTGGCAATGTTTGGATTTACTAGTCTTGATCCAACGGTCTATGTTTAAAGTTAATCTTTACACTATGCAGTGATTTATCGTATTGTAATACATAAGACACGATAAAGAGAAGATAAAAAGTAGTGTGAATGGCCTACCAAATGGCAGGTCTCGTAGGAGAGAGGTGCTTGAGAGTTAACACGGTGGGTGGAAGTACAAGTTAAATCAAGGACCTCATAATAATGAAAATTGCATCCAAGTCCATGCATTTGTTAGCACAAGGATCCTAAAAACTGATCAATGGAGTTTGTGTTTTGAGGTTTGCGCATACTAGCATTCATAGTGCTAAAGTAGAATCTTTCTAGATGCTAACAATGGCAAAGAAGATCAAGTAGTTGGCAATGTTTGGATTTACTAGTCTTTATCCAACGGTCTATGTTTAAAGTTAATCTGTACACTCTGAAGTGATTTATCGTATTGTAAGACATAAGACACGATAAAGAGAAGGTAAAAAGTAGTGTGAATGGCCTACCAAATGGCAGGTCTCATAGGAGAGAGGTGCTTGAGAGTTAACACGGTCGGTGGAAGTACAAGTTAAATCAAGGACCTCATAATAATGAAAATTGGATCCAAGTCCATGCATTTGTTAGCACAAAGACCCTGAAAACTGAGCAATGGAGTTTGTGTTTTTAGGTTTGCGCATACTAGCGTTCATCGTGCTAAAGTAGAATCTTTCTAGATGCTAAGAATGGAAAATAAGATGTAGCGGTTGGAAATGTTAGGATTTGCTAGTCTTGCTCCAACAGTCAATGTTCAAAGTTAATCCGTACACTATGTAGTGGATAATTGTATTGTAAGAGAGAAGATACGATAAAGAGAAGATAAGAAGTATTGTGAATGGCCTATTAAATGGTAGGTATTGTAGGAGAGAAGTGCTTGAGAGTTAACATGTCGGTGGAAGTACAAGTTCCATCAAGGACCTCATAAAAATGAAAATTGCATGCAAGTCCAATCATTTATTAGCACAAGGACCCTGCAAATTGAGCAATGGAGTTTGTGATTCTAGGTTTGCACACACTAGCGTTCATCATTCTAAAGTAGAATCTTTGTGGATGCTAAGAACGGAAAAGAAGATCCAACGGTTGGCAATGTTTGGATTGGCTAGTCTTGCTCCAACAGTCAATGTTCAAAGTTAATCCGTACACTGTGGAGTGGTTTATTGTATTGTAAGAGATAAGACACGATAAAGAGAAGATAAGAAGTATTGGAAATGGCCTATCAAATGGTAGGTCTCATAGGAGAGAAGTGCTTGAGAGTTAACACGGTCGGTGGAAGTACAAGTTCCATCAAGGACCTCATAAAAATGAAAATTGCATCAAAGTCCATGCATTTATTAGCATAAGGACCCTGCAAATTGAGCAATGGAGTTTGTAGTTTTAGGTTTGCACATACTAGCGTTCATCGTGCTAAAGTAGAATCTTTCTAGATACTAAGAATGGAAAAGAAGATCCAATGGTTGGCAATGTTTCAATTTGCTAGTCTTGATCCAACAATCAATGTTCAAACTTAATCCGTACACTATGAAGTCATTTATTGTATTGTAAGAGATAAGACACGATAAAGAGAAGATAAGAAATATTGCGAATGGCCTATAAAATGGTAGGTCACATAGGAGAGTGGTGCTTGAGAATTAACACGGTCTGTGGAAGTACAAGTTACATCAAGGACCTCATATAAATGAAAATTACATCCAAGTCCATGCATTTATTAGAACAATATCCATGAAAACTGAGCAATTGAATTTGTGTTTTTAGGTTTGCGCATACTAGTATTGATCATGCTAAAGTAGAACCTTTCTTGATGCTAAGAATAAAAAAGAAGATCAAGCGGTTGGCAATGTTTGGATTTGCTAGTCTTGATCCAACGGTCAATGTTCAAAGTTAATCCGTACACTATGCACTGGTTTATTGTATTGTAAGAGATAAGACACGATAAAGAGAAGATAAGAAGTACTACGAATGGCCTATCAAATGCTAGGTCTCGTAGGATAGAGGTGCTTGAGAGTTAACACGGTCGGTGGAAGTACAAGTTCCATCAAGGACCTCATAAAAATGAAAATTGCATCCAAGTCCATGCATTTATTAGCACAAGGACCCTGCAAATTGAGCAATGGAGTTTGTGGTTTTAGGTTTGCACATACTAGCATTCATCATGCTAAAGTAGAATCTTTCTAGATGCTAATAACGGAAAAGAAGATCCAACGGTTGGCAATGTTTCGATTTGCTAGTCTTGATCCAACAGTCAATGTTCAAAGTTAATCCGTACACTATGAAGTCATTTATTGTATTGTAAGAGATAAGACACGATAAAGAGAAGATAAGAAGTATTGCGAATGGCCTATAAAATGGTAGGTCACATAGGAGAGAGGTGCTTGAGAATTAACACGGTCTGTGGAAGTACAAGTTACATCAAGGACCTCATAAAAATGAAAATTACATCCAAGTCCATGCATTTATCAGAACAATATCCATGAAAACTGAGCAATTGAATTTGTGTTTTTACGTTTGCGCATACTAGTATTCATCATGCTAAAGTAGAATCTTTCTTGATGCTAAGAATGAAAAAGAAGATCAAGCGGTTGGCAATGTTTGGATTTGCTAGTCTTGATCCAACAGTCAATGTTCGAAGTTAATCCGTACACTATGCACTGGTTTATTCTATTGTAAGAGATAAGACATGGTAAAGAGCAGATAAGAAGTACTACGAATGGCCTATCAAATGCTAGGTCTAGTTGGAGAGAGGTGCTTGAGAGTTAACACGGTCGGTGGATGTACAAGTTACATCAAGGACCTCATAAAATTGTAAATGGCGGCCAAGTCCATGCATTTATGAGGACAAGGACCCTGAAAACTGATCAATGGAGTTTGTGTTTTGAGGTTTGCGCATACTAGCATTCATAGTGCTAAAGTAGAATCTTTCTAGATGCTAATAATGGCAAAGAAGATCAAGTAGTTGGCAATGTTTGGATTTACTAGTCTTTATCCAACGGTCTATGTTTAAAGTTAATCTGTACACTCTGAAGTGATTTATCGTATTGTAAGACATAAGACACGATAAAGAGAAGATAAAAAGTAGTGTGAATGGCCTACCAAATGGAAGGTCTCATAGGTGAGAGGTGCTTGAGAGTTAACACGGTCGGTGGAAGTACAAGTTAAATCAAGGACCTCATAATAATGAAAATTGGATCCAAGTCCATGCATTTGTTAGCACAAAGACCCTGAAAACTGAGCAATGGAGTTTGTGTTTTTAGGTTTGCGCATACTAGCGTTCATCGTGCTAAAGTAGAATCTTTCTAGATGCTAAGAATGGAAAATAAGATGTAGCGGTTGGAAATGTTAGGATTTGCTAGTCTTGCTCCAACAGTCAATGTTCAAAGTTAATCCGTACACTATGTAGTGGTTTATTGTATTGTAAGAGAGAAGACACGATAAAGAGAACATAAGAAGTATTGTGAATGGCCTATTAAATGGTAGGTATTGTAGGAGAGAAGTGCTTGAGAGTTAACATGATCGGTGGAAGTACAAGTTCCATCAAGGACCTCATAAAAATGAAAATTGCATGCAAGTCCAATCATTTATTAGCACAAGGACCCTGCAAATTGAGCAATGGAGTTTGTGATTCTAGGTTTGCACACACTAGCGTTCATCATTCTAAAGTAGAATCTTTGTGGATGCTAAGAACGGAAAAGAAGATCCAACGGTTGGCAATGTTTCGATTTGCTAGTCTTGATCCAACGGTCAATGTTCAAAGTTAATCCGTACACTATGAAGTCATTTATTGTATTGTAAGAGATAAGACACGATAAAGAGAAGATAAGAAGTATTGCGAATGGCCTATAAAATGGTAGGTCACATAGGAGAGAGGTGCTTGAGAATTAACACGGTCCGTGGAAGTACAAGTTACATCAAGGACCTCATAAAAATGAAAATTACATCCAAGTCCATGCATTTATTAGAACAATATCCATGAAAACTGAGCAATTGAATTTGTGTTTTTAGGTTTGCGCATACTAGTATTCATCATGCTAAAGTAGAATCTTTCTTGATGCTAAGAATGAAAAAGAAGATCAAGCGGTTGGCAATGTTTGGATTTGCTAGTCTTGATCCAACGGTCAATGTTCAAAGTTAATATGTACACTATGCACTGGTTTATTGTATTGTAAGAGATAAGACACGATAAAGAGCAGATAAGAAGTACTACGAATGGCCTATCAAATGCTAGGTCTCGTTGGAGAGAGGTGCTTGAGAGTTAACACGGTCGGTGGATGTACAAGTTACATCAAGGACCTCATAAAATTGAAAATTGCGGCCAAGTCCATGCATTTATTAGAACAAGGACCCTGAAAACTGATCAATGGAGTTTGTGTTTTGAGGTTTGCGCATACTAGCATTCATAGTGCTAAAGTAGAATCTTTCTAGATGCTAATAATGGAAAAGAAGATCCAGTAGTTGGCAATGTTTGGATTTACTAGTCTTGATCCAACGGTTTATGTTTAAAGTTAATCTCTACACTATGCAGTGATTTATCGTACTGTAAGTCATAAGACACGATAAAGAGAAGATACAAAGTAGTGTGCATGGCCTACCAAATGGTAGGTCTCGTAGGAGAGAGGTGCTTGAAAGTTTACACGGTCGGTGGAAGTACAAGTTAAATCAAGGACCTCATAATAATGAAAATTGGATCCAAGTCCATGCATTTATTAGCACAAGGACCCTGAAAACTGAGCAATGGAGTTTGTGTTTTTAGGTTTGCGCATACTAGCGTTCATCGTGCTAAAGTAGAATCTTTCTAGATGCTAAGAATAGAAAATAAGATGTAGCGGTTGGCAATGTTTGGATTTGCTAGTCTTGCTCCAACAGTCAATGTTCAAAGTTAATCCGTACACTGTGGAGTGGTTTATTGTATTGTAAGAGATAAAACACGATAAAGAGAAGATAAGAAGTATTGTGAATGGCCTATCAAATGGTAGGTCTATTAGGAGAGAAGTGCTTGAGAGTTAACACGGTCGGTGGAAGTACAAGTTCCATCAAGGACCTCATAAAAATGAAAATTGCATCCAAGTCCATGCATTTATTAGCACAAGGACCCTGGCAATTGAGCAACGGAGTTTGTGTTTTTAGGTTTGCATATACTAGCGTTCATCGTGTTAAAGTAAAATCTTTCTAGATGCTAAGAACGGAAAAGAAGATCCAACGGTTGGCAATGTTTCGATTTGCTAGTCTTGATCCGACGGTCAATGTTCAAAGGTAATCCGTACACTATGAAGTCATTTATTGTATTGTAAGAGATAAGACACGATAAAGAGGAGATAAGAAGTATTGCGAATGGCCTATAAAATGATAGGTCACATAGGAGAGAGGTACTTGAGAATTAACACGGTCCGTGGAAGTACAAGTTACATCAAGGACCTCATAAAAATGAAAATTACATCCAAGTCCATGCATTTATTAGAACAATATCCATGACAACTGAGCAATTGAATTTGTGTTTTTAGGTTTGCGCATACTAGTATTCATCATGCTAAAGTAGATTCTTTCTTGATGCTAAGAATGAAAAAGAAGATCAAGCGGTTGGCAATGTTTGGATTTGCTACTCTTGATCCAACGGTCAATGTTCAATGTTAATCCGTACACTATGCACTGGTTTATTCTATTGTAAGAGATAAGACATGGTAAAGAGCAGATAAGAAGTACTACGAATGGCCTATCAAATGCTAGGTCTCGTAGGAGAGATGTGCTTGAGAGTTAACACGGTCGGTGGATGTACAAGATACATCAAGGATGTCATAAAATTGAAAATTGCGGCCAATTCCATGCATTTATTAGAACAAGGACCCTGAAAACTGATCAATGGAGTTTGTGTTTTGAGGTTTGCGCATACTAGCATTCATAGTGCTAAAGTAGAATCTTTCTAGATGCTAATAATGGAAAAGAAGATCCAGTAGTTGGCAATGTTTGTATTTACTAGTCTTGATCCAACGGTCTATGTTTAAAGTTAATCTGTACACTATGAAGTGATTTATCGTATTGTAAGAGATAACACACGATAAAGAGAAGATAAAAAGTAGTGCGAATGGCCTACCAAATGGTAGGTCTCGTAGGAGAGAGGTGCTTGAGAGTTAACACGGTTGGTGGAAGTACAAGTTAAATCAAGGACCTCATAATAATGAAAATTGGATCCAAGTCCATGCATTTATTAGCACAAGGACACTGAAAACTGAGCAATGGAGTTTGTGTTTTTAGGTTTGCGCATACTAGCGTTCATCGTGCTAAAGTAGAATCTTTCTAGATGCTAAGAATAGAAAATAAGATGTAGCGGTTGGCAATGTTTGGATTTGCTAGTCTTGCTCCAACAGTCAATGTTCAAAGTTAATCCGTACACTATGAAGTGGTTTATTGTATTGTAAGAGATAAAACACGATAAAGAGAAGATAAGAAGTATTGTGAATGGCCTATCAAATGGTAGGTCTATTAGGAGAGAAGTGCTTGAGAGTTAACACGGTCGGTGGAAGTACAAGTTCCATCAAGGACCTCATAAAAATGAAAATTGCATCCAAGTCCATGCATTTATTAGCACAAGGACCCTTGAAATTGAGCAACGGAGTTTGTGTTTTTAGGTTTGCATATACTAGCGTTCATCGTGTTAAAGTAAAATCTTTCTGGATGCTAAGAACGGAAAATAAGATCTAACGGTTGGCAATGTTTCGATTTGCTAGTCTTGATCCGACTGTCAATGTTCAAAGGTAATCCGTACACTATGAAGTCATTTATTGTATTGTAAGAGATAAGACACGATAAATAGGAGATAAGAAGTATTGCGAATGGCCTATAAAATGATAGGTCACATAGGAGAGAGGTACTTGAGAATTAACACGGTCCGTGGAAGTACAAGTTACATCAAGGACCTCATAAAAATGAAAATTACATCCAAGTCCATGCATTTATTAGAACAATATCCATGACAACTGAGCAATTGAATTTGTGTTTTTAGGTTTGCGCATACTAGTATTGATCATGCTAAAGTAGAATCTTTCTTGATGCTAAGAATGAAAAAGAAGATCAAGCGGTTGGCAATGTTTGGATTTGCTACTCTTGATCCAACGGTCAATGTTCAATGTTAATCCGTACACTATGCACTGGTTTATTCTATTGTAAGAGATAAGACATGGTAAAGAGCAGATAAGAAGTACTACGAATGGCCTATCAAATGCTAGGTCTCGTAGGAGAGATCTGCTTGAGAGTTAACACGGTCGGTGGATGTACAAGATACATCAAGGACGTCATAAAATTGAAAATTGCGGCCAAGTCCATGCATTTATTAGAACAAGGACCCTGAAAACTGATCAATGGAGTTTGTGTTTTGAGGTTTGCGCATACTAGCATTCATAGTGCTAAAGTAGAATCATTCTAGATGCTAATAATGGAAAAGAAGATCCAGTAGTTGGCAATGTTTGGATTTACTAGTCTTGATCCAACGGTCTATGTTTAAATTTAATCTGTACACTATGAAGTGATTTATCACATAGTAAGAGATAAGACACGATAATGAGAAGATAAAAAGTAGTGCGAATGGCCTACCAAATGGTAGGTCTCGTAGGAGAGAGGTGCTTGAGAGTTAACACGGTCGGTGGAAGTACAAGTTAAATCAAGGACCTCATAATAATGAAAATTGGATCCAAGTCCATGCATTTATTAGCACAAGGACCCTGAAAACTGAGCAATGGAGTTTGTGTTTTTAGGTTTGCGCATACTAGCGTTCATCGTGATAAAGTAGAATCTTTCTAGATGCTAAGAATAGAAAATAAGATGTAGCGGTTGGCAATGTTTGGATTTGCTAGTCTTGCTCCAACAGTCAATGTTCAAAGTTAATCCGTACACTGTGGAGTGGTTTATTGTATTGTAAGAGATAAAACACGATAAAGAGAAGATAAGAAGTATTGTGAATGGCCTATCAAATGGTAGGTCTATTAGGAGAGAAGTGCTTGAGAGTTAACACGGTCGGTGGAAGTACAAGTTCCATCAAGGACCTCATAAAAATGAAAATTGCATCCAAGTCCATGCATTTATTAGCACAAGGACCCTGGCAATTGAGCAACGGAGTTTGTGTTTTTAGGTTTGCATATACTAGCGTTCATCGTGTTAAAGTAAAATCTTTCTAGATGCTAAGAACGGAAAAGAAGATCCAACGGTTGGCAATGTTTCGATTTGCTAGTCTTGATCCGACGGTCAATGTTCAAAGGTAATCCGTACACTATGAAGTCATTTATTGTATTGTAAGAGATAAGACACGATAAAGAGGAGATAAGAAGTATTGCGAATGGCCTATAAAATGATAGGTCACATAGGAGAGAGGTACTTGAGAATTAACACGGTCCGTGGAAGTACAAGTTACATCAAGGACCTCATAAAAATGAAAATTACATCCAAGTCCATGCATTTATTAGAACAATATCCATGACAACTGAGCAATTGAATTTGTGTTTTTAGGTTTGCGCATACTAGTATTCATCATGCTAAAGTAGATTCTTTCTTGATGCTAAGAATGAAAAAGAAGATCAAGCGGTTGGCAATGTTTGGATTTGCTACTCTTGATCCAACGGTCAATGTTCAATGTTAATCCGTACACTATGCACTGGTTTATTCTATTGTAAGAGATAAGACATGGTAAAGAGCAGATAAGAAGTACTACGAATGGCCTATCAAATGCTAGGTCTCGTAGGAGAGATGTGCTTGAGAGTTAACACGGTCGGTGGATGTACAAGATACATCAAGGATGTCATAAAATTGAAAATTGCGGCCAATTCCATGCATTTATTAGAACAAGGACCCTGAAAACTGATCAATGGAGTTTGTGTTTTGAGGTTTGCGCATACTAGCATTCATAGTGCTAAAGTAGAATCTTTCTAGATGCTAATAATGGAAAAGAAGATCCAGTAGTTGGCAATGTTTGTATTTACTAGTCTTGATCCAACGGTCTATGTTTAAAGTTAATCTGTACACTATGAAGTGATTTATCGTATTGTAAGAGATAACACACGATAAAGAGAAGATAAAAAGTAGTGCGAATGGCCTACCAAATGGTAGGTCTCGTAGGAGAGAGGTGCTTGAGAGTTAACACGGTTGGTGGAAGTACAAGTTAAATCAAGGACCTCATAATAATGAAAATTGGATCCAAGTCCATGCATTTATTAGCACAAGGACACTGAAAACTGAGCAATGGAGTTTGTGTTTTTAGGTTTGCGCATACTAGCGTTCATCGTGCTAAAGTAGAATCTTTCTAGATGCTAAGAATAGAAAATAAGATGTAGCGGTTGGCAATGTTTGGATTTGCTAGTCTTGCTCCAACAGTCAATGTTCAAAGTTAATCCGTACACTATGAAGTGGTTTATTGTATTGTAAGAGATAAAACACGATAAAGAGAAGATAAGAAGTATTGTGAATGGCCTATCAAATGGTAGGTCTATTAGGAGAGAAGTGCTTGAGAGTTAACACGGTCGGTGGAAGTACAAGTTCCATCAAGGACCTCATAAAAATGAAAATTGCATCCAAGTCCATGCATTTATTAGCACAAGGACCCTTGAAATTGAGCAACGGAGTTTGTGTTTTTAGGTTTGCATATACTAGCGTTCATCGTGTTAAAGTAAAATCTTTCTGGATGCTAAGAACGGAAAATAAGATCTAACGGTTGGCAATGTTTCGATTTGCTAGTCTTGATCCGACTGTCAATGTTCAAAGGTAATCCGTACACTATGAAGTCATTTATTGTATTGTAAGAGATAAGACACGATAAATAGGAGATAAGAAGTATTGCGAATGGCCTATAAAATGATAGGTCACATAGGAGAGAGGTACTTGAGAATTAACACGGTCCGTGGAAGTACAAGTTACATCAAGGACCTCATAAAAATGAAAATTACATCCAAGTCCATGCATTTATTAGAACAATATCCATGACAACTGAGCAATTGAATTTGTGTTTTTAGGTTTGCGCATACTAGTATTGATCATGCTAAAGTAGAATCTTTCTTGATGCTAAGAATGAAAAAGAAGATCAAGCGGTTGGCAATGTTTGGATTTGCTACTCTTGATCCAACGGTCAATGTTCAATGTTAATCCGTACACTATGCACTGGTTTATTCTATTGTAAGAGATAAGACATGGTAAAGAGCAGATAAGAAGTACTACGAATGGCCTATCAAATGCTAGGTCTCGTAGGAGAGATCTGCTTGAGAGTTAACACGGTCGGTGGATGTACAAGATACATCAAGGACGTCATAAAATTGAAAATTGAGGCCAAGTCCATGCATTTATTAGAACAAGGACCCTGAAAACTGATCAATGGAGTTTGTGTTTTGAGGTTTGCGCATACTAGCATTCATAGTGCTAAAGTAGAATCTTTCTAGATGCTAATAATGGAAAAGAAGATCCAGTAGTTGGCAATGTTTGGATTTACTAGTCTTGATCCAACGGTCTATGTTTAAAGTTAATCTGTACACTATGAAGTTATTTATCGTATTGTAAGAGATAAGACACGATAAAGAGAAGATAAAAAGTAGTGCGAATGGCCTACCAAATGGTAGGTCTCGTAGGAGAGAGGTGCTTGATAGTTAACAAAGTTGGTGGAAGTACAAGTTAAATCAAGGACCTCATAATAATGAAAATTACATCCAAGTCCATGCATTTATTAGAACAATATCCATGACAACTGAGCAATTGAATTTGTGTTTTTAGGTTTGCGCATACTAGTATTCATCATGCTAAAGTAGATTCTTTCTTGATGCTAAGAATGAAAAAGAAGATCAAGCGGTTGGCAATGTTTCGATTTGCTAGTCTTGATCCAACGGTCAATGTTCAATGTTAATCCGTACACCATGAAGAGGTTTATTCTATTGTAAGAGATAAGACATGGTAAAGAGCAGATAAGAAGTACTACGAATGGCCTATCAAATGCTAGGTCTCGTAGGAGAGATGTGCTTGAGAGTTAACACGGTCGGTGGATGTACAAGATACATCAAGGATGTCATAAATTGAAAATTGCGGCCAATTCCATGCATTTATTAGAACAAGGACCCTGAAAACTGATCAATGGAGTTTGTGTTTTGAGGTTTGCGCATACTAGCATTCATAGTGCTAAAGTAGAATCTTTCTAGATGCTAATAATGGAAAAGAAGATGTAGCGGTTGGCAATGTTTGGATTTGCTAGTCTTGCTCCAACAGTCAATGTTCAAAGTTAATCCGTACACTATGAAGTGGTTTATGTATTGTAAGAGATAAAACACGATAAAGAGAAGATAAGAAGTATTGTGAATGGCCTATCAAATGGTAGGTCTATTAGGAGAGAAGTGCTTGAGAGTTAACACGGTCGGTGGAAGTACAAGTTACATCAAGGACCTCATAAAAATGAAAATTGCATCCAAGTCCATGCATTTATTAGCACAAGGACCCTGGAAATTGAGCAACGGAGTTTGTGTTTTTAGGTTTGCACATACTAGCGTTCATCGTGTTAAAGTAAAATCTTTCTGGATGCTAAGAACGGAAAAGAAGATCCAACGGTTGGCAATGTTTCGATTTGCTAGTCTTGATCCGACGGTCAATGTTCAAAGGTAATCCGTACACTATGAAGTCATTTATTGTATTGTAAGAGATAAGACACGATAAAGAGGACATAAGAAGTATTGCGAATGGCCTATAAAATGATAGGTCACATAGGAGAGAGGTACTTGAGAATTAACACGGTCCGTGGAAGTACAAGTTACATCAAGGACCTCATAAAAATGAAAATTACATCCAAGTCCATGCATTTATTAGAACAATATCCATGACAACTGAGCAATTGAATTTGTGTTTTTAGGTTTGCGCATACTAGTCTTCATCATGCTAAAGTAGAATATTTCTTGATGCTAAGAATGAAAAAGAAGATCAAGCGGTTGGCAATGTTTGGATTTGCTACTCTTGATCCAACGGTCAGTGTTCAATGTTAATCCGTACACTATGCACTGGTTTATTCTATTGAAAGAGATAAGACACGGTAAAGAGCAGATAAGAAGTACTACGAATGGCCTATCAAATGCTAGGTCTCGTAGGAGAGATCTGCTTGAGAGTTAACACGGTCGGTGGATGTACAAGATACATCAAGGACGTCATAAAATTGAAAATTGCGGCCAAGTCCATGCATTTATTAGAACAAGGACCCTGAAAACTGATCAATGGAGTTTGTGTTTTGAGGTTTGCGCATACTAGCATTCATAGTGCTAAAGTAGAATCATTCTAGATGCTAATAATGGAAAAGAAGATCCAGTAGTTGGCAATGTTTGGATTTACTAGTCTTGATCCAACGGTCTATGTTTAAATTTAATCTGTACACTATGAAGTGATTTATCACATACTAAGAGATAAGACACGATAATGAGAAGATAAAAAGTAGTGCGAATGGCCTACCAAATGGTAGGTCTCGTAGGAGAGAGGTGCTTGAGAGTTAACACGGTCGGTGGAAGTACAAGTTAAATCAAGGACCTCATAATAATGAAAATTGGATCCAAGTCCATGCATTTATTAGCACAAGGACCCTGAAAACTGAGCAATGGAGTTTGTGTTTTTAGGTTTGCGCATACTAGCGTTCATCGTGCTAAAGTAGAATCTTTCTAGATGCTAAGAATAGAAAATAAGATGTAGCGGTTGGCAATGTTTGGATTTGCTAGTCTTGCTCCAACAGTCAATGTTCAAAGTTAATCCGTACACTATGAAGTGGTTTATTGTATTGTAAGAGATAAAACACGATAAAGAGAAGATAAGAAGTATTGTGAATGGCCTATCAAATGGTAGGTCTATTAGGAGAGAAGTGCTTGAGAGTTAACACGGTCGGTGGAAGTACAAGTTACATCAAGGACCTCATAAAAATGAAAATTGCATCCAAGTCCATGCATTTATTAGCACAAGGACCCTGGAAATTGAGCAACGGAGTTTGTGTTTTTAGGTTTGCACATACTAGCGTTCATCGTGTTAAAGTAAAATCTTTCTGGATGCTAAGAACGGAAAAGAAGATCCAACGGTTGGCAATGTTTCGATTTGCTAGTCTTGATCCGACGGTCAATGTTCAAAGGTAATCCGTACACTATGAAGTCATTTATTGTATTGTAAGAGATAAGACACGATAAAGAGGACATAAGAAGTATTGCGAATGGCCTATAAAATGATAGGTCACATAGGAGAGAGGTACTTGAGAATTAACACGGTCCGTGGAAGTACAAGTTACATCAAGGACCTCATAAAAATGAAAATTACATCCAAGTCCATGCATTTATTAGAACAATATCCATGACAACTGAGCAATTGAATTTGTGTTTTTAGGTTTGCGCATACTAGTCTTCATCATGCTAAAGTAGAATCTTTCTTGATGCTAAGAATGAAAAAGAAGATCAAGCGGTTGGCAATGTTTGGATTTGCTACTCTTGATCCAACGGTCAGTGTTCAATGTTAATCCGTACACTATGCACTGGTTTATTCTATTGAAAGAGATAAGACACGGTAAAGAGCAGATAAGAAGTACTACGAATGGCCTATCAAATGCTAGGTCTCGTAGGAGAGATCTGCTTGAGAGTTAACACGGTCGGTGGATGTACAAGATACATCAAGGACGTCATAAAATTGAAAATTGCGGCCAAGTCCATGCATTTATTAGAACAAGGACCCTGAAAACTGATCAATGGAGTTTGTGTTTTGAGGTTTGCGCATACTAGCATTCATAGTGCTAAAGTAGAATCATTCTAGATGCTAATAATGGAAAAGAAGATCCAGTAGTTGGCAATGTTTGGATTTACTAGTCTTGATCCAACGGTCTATGTTTAAATTTAATCTGTACACTATGAAGTGATTTATCACATAGTAAGAGATAAGACACGATAATGAGAAGATAAAAAGTAGTGCGAATGGCCTACCAAATGGTAGGTCTCGTAGGAGAGAGGTGCTTGAGAGTTAACACGGTCGGTGGAAGTACAAGTTAAATCAAGGACCTCATAATAATGAAAATTGGATCCAAGTCCATGCATTTATTAGCACAAGGACCCTGAAAACTGAGCAATGGAGTTTGTGTTTTTAGGTTTGCGCATACTAGCGTTCATCGTGCTAAAGTAGAATCTTTCTAGATGCTAAGAATAGAAAATAAGATGTAGCGGTTGGCAATGTTTGGATTTGCTAGTCTTGCTCCAACAGTCAATGTTCAAAGTTAATCCGTACACTATGGAGTGGTTTATTGTATTGTAAGAGATAAAACACGATAAAGAGAAGATAAGAAGTATTGTGAATGGCCTATCAAATGGTAGGTCTATTAGGAGAGAAGTGCTTGAGAGTTAACACGGTCGGTGGAAGTACAAGTTACATCAAGGACCTCATAAAAATGAAAATTGCATCCAAGTCCATGCATTTATTAGCACAAGGACCCTGGAAATTGAGCAACGGAGTTTGTGTTTTTAGGTTTGCGCATACTAGCGTTCATCGTGTTAAAGTAAAATCTTTCTGGATGCTAAGAACGGAAAAGAAGATCCAACGGTTGGCAATGTTTCGATTTGCTAGTCTTGATCCGACGGTCAATGTTCAAAGGTAATCCGTACACTATGAAGTCATTTATTGTATTGTAAGAGATAAGACACGATAAAGAGGACATAAGAAGTATTGCGAATGGCCTATAAAATGATAGGTCACATAGGAGAGAGGTACTTGAGAATTAACACGGTCCGTGGAAGTACAAGTTACATCAAGGACCTCATAAAAATGAAAATTACATCCAAGTCCATGCATTTATTAGAACAATATCCATGACAACTGAGCAATTGAATTTGTGTTTTTAGGTTTGCGCATACTAGTCTTCATCATGCTAAAGTAGAATCTTTCTTGATGCTAAGAATGAAAAAGAAGATCAAGCGGTTGGCAATGTTTGGATTTGCTACTCTTGATCCAACGGTCAGTGTTCAATGTTAATCCGTACACTATGCACTGGTTTATTCTATTGAAAGAGATAAGACACGGTAAAGAGCAGATAAGAAGTACTACGAATGGCCTATCAAATGCTAGGTCTCGTAGGAGAGATCTGCTTGAGAGTTAACACGGTCGGTGGATGTACAAGATACATCAAGGACGTCATAAAATTGAAAATTGCGGCCAAGTCCATGCATTTATTAGAACAAGGACCCTGAAAACTGATCAATGGAGTTTGTGTTTTGAGGTTTGCGCATACTAGCATTCATAGTGCTAAAGTAGAATCATTCTAGATGCTAATAATGGAAAAGAAGATCCAGTAGTTGGCAATGTTTGGATTTACTAGTCTTGATCCAACGGTCTATGTTTAAATTTAATCTGTACACTATGAAGTGATTTATCACATACTAAGAGATAAGACACGATAATGAGAAGATAAAAAGTAGTGCGAATGGCCTACCAAATGGTAGGTCTCGTAGGAGAGAGGTGCTTGAGAGTTAACACGGTCGGTGGAAGTACAAGTTAAATCAAGGACCTCATAATAATGAAAATTGGATCCAAGTCCATGCATTCATTAGCACAAGGACCCTGAAAACTGAGCAATGGAGTTTGTGTTTTTAGGTTTGCGCATACTAGCGTTCATCGTGCTAAAGTAGAATCTTTCTAGATGCTAAGAATAGAAAATAAGATGTAGCGGTTGGCAATGTTTGGATTTGCTAGTCTTGCTCCAACAGTCAATGTTCAAAGTTAATCCGTACACTATGAAGTGGTTTATTGTATTGTAAGAGATAAAACACGATAAAGAGAAGATAAGAAGTATTGTGAATGGCCTATCAAATGGTAGGTCTATTAGGAGAGAAGTGCTTGAGAGTTAACACGGTCGGTGGAAGTACAAGTTACATCAAGGACCTCATAAAAATGAAAATTGCATCCAAGTCCATGCATTTATTAGCACAAGGACCCTGGAAATTGAGCAACGGAGTTTGTGTTTTTAGGTTTGCGCATACTAGCGTTCATCGTGTTAAAGTAAAATCTTTCTGGATGCTAAGAACGGAAAAGAAGATCCAACGGTTGGCAATGTTTCGATTTGCTAGTCTTGATCCGACGGTCAATGTTCAAAGGTAATCCGTACACTATGAAGTCATTTATTGTATTGTAAGAGATAAGACACGATAAAGAGGACATAAGAAGTATTGCGAATGGCCTATAAAATGATAGGTCACATAGGAGAGAGGTACTTGAGAATTAACACGGTCCGTGGAAGTACAAGTTACATCAAGGACCTCATAAAAATGAAAATTACATCCAAGTCCATGCATTTATTAGAACAATATCCATGACAACTGAGCAATTGAATTTGTGTTTTTAGGTTTGCGCATACTAGTCTTCATCATGCTAAAGTAGAATCTTTCTTGATGCTAAGAATGAAAAAGAAGATCAAGCGGTTGGCAATGTTTGGATTTGCTACTCTTGATCCAACGGTCAGTGTTCAATGTTAATCCGTACACTATGCACTGGTTTATTCTATTGAAAGAGATAAGACACGGTAAAGAGCAGATAAGAAGTACTACGAATGGCCTATCAAATGCTAGGTCTCGTAGGAGAGATCTGCTTGAGAGTTAACACGGTCGGTGGATGTACAAGATACATCAAGGACGTCATAAAATTGAAAATTGCGGCCAAGTCCATGCATTTATTAGAACAAGGACCCTGAAAACTGATCAATGGAGTTTGTGTTTTGAGGTTTGCGCATACTAGCATTCATAGTGCTAAAGTAGAATCATTCTAGATGCTAATAATGGAAAAGAAGATCCAGTAGTTGGCAATGTTTGGATTTACTAGTCTTGATCCAACGGTCTATGTTTAAATTTAATCTGTACACTATGAAGTGATTTATCACATACTAAGAGATAAGACACGATAATGAGAAGATAAAAAGTAGTGCGAATGGCCTACCAAATGGTAGGTCTCGTAGGAGAGAGGTGCTTGAGAGTTAACACGGTCGGTGGAAGTACAAGTTAAATCAAGGACCTCATAATAATGAAAATTGGATCCAAGTCCATGCATTTATTAGCACAAGGACCCTGAAAACTGAGCAATGGAGTTTGTGTTTTTAGGTTTGCGCATACTAGCGTTCATCGTGCTAAAGTAGAATCTTTCTAGATGCTAAGAATAGAAAATAAGATGTAGCGGTTGGCAATGTTTGGATTTGCTAGTCTTGCTCCAACAGTCAATGTTCAAAGTTAATCCGTACACTATGAAGTGGTTTATTGTATTGTAAGAGATAAAACACGATAAAGAGAAGATAAGAAGTATTGTGAATGGCCTATCAAATGGTAGGTCTATTAGGAGAGAAGTGCTTGAGAGTTAACACGGTCGGTGGAAGTACAAGTTACATCAAGGACCTCATAAAAATGAAAATTGCATCCAAGTCCATGCATTTATTAGCACAAGGACCCTGGAAATTGAGCAACGGAGTTTGTGTTTTTAGGTTTGCACATACTAGCGTTCATCGTGTTAAAGTAAAATCTTTCTGGATGCTAAGAACGGAAAAGAAGATCCAACGGTTGGCAATGTTTTGATTTGCTAGTCTTGATCCGACGGTCAATGTTCAAAGGTAATCCGTACACTATGAAGTCATTTATTGTATTGTAAGAGATAAGACACGATAAAGAGGACATAAGAAGTATTGCGAATGGCCTATAAAATGATAGGTCACATAGGAGAGAGGTACTTGAGAATTAACACGGTCCGTGGAAGTACAAGTTACATCAAGGACCTCATAAAAATGAAAATTACATCCAAGTCCATGCATTTATTAGAACAATATCCATGACAACTGAGCAATTGAATTTGTGTTTTTAGGTTTGCGCATACTAGTCTTCATCATGCTAAAGTAGAATCTTTCTTTATGCTAAGAATGAAAAAGAAGATCAAGCGGTTGGCAATGTTTGGATTTGCTACTCTTGATCCAACGGTCAGTGTTCAATGTTAATCCGTACACTATGCACTGGTTTATTCTATTGAAAGAGATAAGACACGGTAAGAGCAGATAAGAAGTACTACGAATGGCCTATCAAATGCTAGGTCTCGTAGGAGAGATCTGCTTGAGAGTTAACACGGTCGGTGGATGTACAAGATACATCAAGGACGTCATAAAATTGAAAATTGCGGCCAAGTCCATGCATTTATTAGAACAAGGACCCTGAAAACTGATCAATGGAGTTTGTGTTTTGAGGTTTGCGCATACTAGCATTCATAGTGCTAAAGTAGAATCATTCTAGATGCTAATAATGGAAAAGAAGATCCAGTAGTTGGCAATGTTTGGATTTACTAGTCTTGATCCAACGGTCTATGTTTAAATTTAATCTGTACACTATGAAGTGATTTATCACATAGTAAGAGATAAGACACGATAATGAGAAGATAAAAAGTAGTGCGAATGGCCTACCAAATGGTAGGTCTCGTAGGAGAGAGGTGCTTGAGAGTTAACACGGTCGGTGGAAGTACAAGTTAAATCAAGGACCTCATAATAATGAAAATTGGATCCAAGTCCATGCATTTATTAGCACAAGGACCCTGAAAACTGAGCAATGGAGTTTGTGTTTTTAGGTTTGCGCATACTAGCGTTCATCGTGATAAAGTAGAATCTTTCTAGATGCTAAGAATAGAAAATAAGATGTAGCGGTTGGCAATGTTTGGATTTGCTAGTCTTGCTCCAACAGTCAATGTTCAAAGTTAATCCGTACACTGTGGAGTGGTTTATTGTATTGTAAGAGATAAAACACGATAAAGAGAAGATAAGAAGTATTGTGAATGGCCTATCAAATGGTAGGTCTATTAGGAGAGAAGTGCTTGAGAGTTAACACGGTCGGTGGAAGTACAAGTTACATCAAGGACCTCATAAAAATGAAAATTGCATCCAAGTCCATGCATTTATTAGCACAAGGACCCTGGAAATTGAGCAACGGAGTTTGTGTTTTTAGGTTTGCGCATACTAGCGTTCATCGTGTTAAAGTAAAATCTTTCTGGATGCTAAGAACGGAAAAGAAGATCCAACGGTTGGCAATGTTTCGATTTGCTAGTCTTGATCCGACGGTCAATGTTCAAAGGTAATCCGTACACTATGAAGTCATTTATTGTATTGTAAGAGATAAGACACGATAAAGAGGACATAAGAAGTATTGCGAATGGCCTATAAAATGATAGGTCACATAGGAGAGAGGTAGTTGAGAATTAACACGGTCCGTGGAAGTACAAGTTACATCAAGGACCTCATAAAAATGAAAATTACATCCAAGTCCATGCATTTATTAGAACAATATCCATGACAACTGAGCAATTGAATTTGTGTTTTTAGGTTTGCGCATACTAGTCTTCATCATGCTAAAGTAGAATCTTTCTTGATGCTAAGAATGAAAAAGAAGATCAAGCGGTTGGCAATGTTTGGATTTGCTACTCTTGATCCAACGGTCAGTGTTCAATGTTAATCCGTACACTATGCACTGGTTTATTCTATTGAAAGAGATAAGACACGGTAAAGAGCAGATAAGAAGTACTACGAATGGCCTATCAAATGCTAGGTCTCGTAGGAGAGAGGTGCTTGAGAGTTAACACGGTCGGTGGAAGTACAAGTTAAATCAAGGACCTCATAATAATGAAAATTGGATCCAAGTCCATGCATTTATTAGCACAAGGACCCTGAAAACTGAGCAATGGAGTTTGTGTTTTTAGGTTTGCGCATACTAGCGTTCATCGTGATAAAGTAGAATCTTTCTAGATGCTAAGAATAGAAAATAAGATGTAGCGGTTGGCAATGTTTGGATTTGCTAGTCTTGCTCCAACAGTCAATGTTCAAAGTTAATCCGTACACTGTGGAGTGGTTTATTGTATTGTAAGAGATAAAACACGATAAAGAGAAGATAAGAAGTATTGTGAATGGCCTATCAAATGGTAGGTCTATTAGGAGAGAAGTGCTTGAGAGTTAACACGGTCGGTGGAAGTACAAGTTACATCAAGGACCTCATAAAAATGAAAATTGCATCCAAGTCCATGCATTTATTAGCACAAGGACCCTGGAAATTGAGCAACGGAGTTTGTGTTTTTAGGTTTGCGCATACTAGCGTTCATCGTGTTAAAGTAAAATCTTTCTGGATGCTAAGAACGGAAAAGAAGATCCAGCGGTTGGCAATGTTTCGATTTGCTAGTCTTGATCCGACGGTCAATGTTCAAAGGTAATCCGTACACTATGAAGTCATTTATTGTATTGTAAGAGATAAGACACGATAAAGAGGACATAAGAAGTATTGCGAATGGCCTATAAAATGATAGGTCACATAGGAGAGAGGTACTTGAGAATTAACACGGTCCGTGGAAGTACAAGTTACATCAAGGACCTCATAAAAATGAAAATTACATCCAAGTCCATGCATTTATTAGAACAATATCCATGACAACTGAGCAATTGAATTTGTGTTTTTAGGTTTGCGCATACTAGTCTTCATCATGCTAAAGTAGAATCTTTCTTGATGCTAAGAATGAAAAAGAAGATCAAGCGGTTGGCAATGTTTGGATTTGCTACTCTTGATCCAACGGTCAGTGTTCAATGTTAATCCGTACACTATGCACTGGTTTATTCTATTGAAAGAGATAAGACACGGTAAAGAGCAGATAAGAAGTACTACGAATGGCCTATCAAATGCTAGGTCTCGTAGGAGAGATCTTCTTGAGAGTTAACACGGTCGGTGGATGTACAAGATACATCAAGGACGTCATAAAATTGAAAATTGCGGCCAAGTCCATGCATTTATTAGAACAAGGACCCTGAAAACTGATCAATGGAGTTTGTGTTTTGAGGTTTGCGCATACTAGCATTCATAGTGCTAAAGTAGAATCATTCTAGATGCTAATAATGGAAAAGAAGATCCAGTAGTTGGCAATGTTTGGATTTACTAGTCTTGATCCAACGGTCTATGTTTAAATTTAATCTGTACACTATGAAGTGATTTATCACGTAGTAAGAGATAAGACACGATAATGAGAAGATAAAAAGTAGTGCGAATGGCCTACCAAATGGTAGGTCTTGTAGGAGAGAGGTGCTTGAGAGTTAACACGGTCGGTGGAAGTACAAGTTAAATCAAGGACCTCATAATAATGAAAATTGGATCCAAGTCCATGCATTTATTAGCACAAGGACCCTGAAAACTGAGCAATGGAGTTTGTGTTTTTAGGTTTGCGCATACTAGCGTTCATCGTGATAAAGTAGAATATTTCTAGATGCTAAGAATAGAAAATAAGATGTAGCGGTTGGCAATGTTTGGATTTGCTAGTCTTGCTCCAACAGTCAATGTTCAAAGTTAATCCGTACACTGTGGAGTGGTTTATTGTATTGTAAGAGATAAGACACGATAAAGAGAAGATAAGAAGTACTGGGAATGGCCTATCAAATGGTAGGTCTCATAGGAGAGAAGTGCTTGAGAGTTAACACGGTCGGTGGAAGTACAAGTTACATCAAGGACCTCATAAAAATGAAAATTGCATCCAAGTCCATGCATTTATTAGCACAAGGACCCTGCAAATTGAGCAATTGAATTTGTGTTTTTAGGTTTGCGCATACTAGTATTCATCATGCTAAAGTAGAATCTTTCTTGATGCTAAGAATGAAAAAGAAGATCAAGCGGTTGGCAATGTTTGGATTTGCTACTCTTGATCCAACGGTCAATGTTCAATGTTAATCCGTACACTATGCACTGGTTTATTCTATTGTAAGAGATAAGACATGGTAAAGAGCAGATAAGAAGTACGACGAATGGCCTATCAAATGCTAGGTCTCGTAGGAGAGATCTGCTTGAGAGTTAACACGGTCGGTGGATGTACAAGTTACATCAAGGACGTCATAAAATTGAAAATTGCGGCCAAGTCCATGCATTTATTAGAACAAGGACCCTGAAAACTGATCAATGGAGTTTGTGTTTTGAGGTTTGCGCATACTAGCATTCATAGTGCTAAAGTAGAATCTTTCTAGATGCTAATAATGGAAAAGAAGATCCAGTAGTTGGCAATGTTTGGATTTACTAGTCTTGATCCAACGGTCTATGTTTAAAGTTAATCTGTACACTATGAAGTGATTTATCGTATTGTAAGAGATAAGACACGATAAAGAGAAGATAAAAAGTAGTGCGAATGGCCTACCAAATGGTAGGTCTCGTAGGAGAGAGGTGCTTGAGAGTTAACACGGTCGGTGGAAGTACAAGTTAAATCAAGGACCTCATAATAATGAAAATTGGATCCAAGTCCATGCATTTATTAGCACAAGGACCCTAAAAACTGAGCAATGGAGTTTGTGTTTTTAGGTTTGCGCATACTAGCGTTCATCGTAATAAAGTAGAATCTTTCTAGATGCTAAGAATAGAAAATAAGATGTAGCGGTTGGCAATGTTTGGATTTGCTAGTCTTGCTCCAACAGTCAATGTTCAAAGTTAATCCGTACACTGTGGAGTGGTTTATTGTATTGTAAGAGATAAGACACGATAAAGAGAAGATAAGAAGTACTGGGAATGGCCTATCAAATGGTAGGTCTCATAGGAGAGAAGTGCTTGAGAGTTAACACGGTCGGTGGAAGTACAAGTTACATCAAGGACCTCATAAAAATGAAAATTGCATCCAAGTCCATGCATTTATTAGCACAAGGACCCTGCAAATTGAGCAATGGAGTTTTTGTTTTTTGGTTTGCACATACTAGCCTTCATCGTGCTAAAGTAGAATCTTTCTGGATGCTAAGAACAGAAAAGAAGATCCAGCGGTTGGCAATGTTTGGATTTGCTAGTCTTGATCCAACCGTCAATGTTGAATGTTAATCCATACACCATGAAGTGGTTTATTATATTGGAAGAGATAAGACACGATAAAGAGAAGATAAGAAGTACTACGAATGGCCTATCAAATGCTAGGTCTCGTAGGAGAGATGTGCTTGAGAGTTAACACGGTCGGTGGATGTACAAGTTATACCAAGGACGTCATAAAATGGAAAATTGCGGCCAAGTCCATGCATTTATTAGAACAAGGACCCTGAAAAGTGATCAATGGAGTTTGTGTTTTGAGGTTTGCGCATACTAGCATTCATAGTGCTAAAGTAGAATCTTTCTAGATGCTAATAATGGAAAAGAAGATCCAATAGTTGGCAATGTTTGGATTTACTAGTCTTGATCCAACGGTCTATGTTTAAAGTTAATCTGTACACTATGAAGTGATTTATCGTATTGTAAGAGATAAGACACGATAAAGAGAAGATAAAAAGTAGTGCGAATGGCCTACCAAATGGTAGGTCTCGTAGGAGAGAGGTGCTTGAGAGTTAACACGGTCGGTGGAAGTACAAGTTAAATCAAGGACCTCATAATAATGAAAATTGGATCCAAGTCCATGCATTTATTAGCACAAGGACCCTGAAAACTGAGCAATGGAGTTTGTGTTTTTAGGTTTGCGCATACTAGCGTTCATCGTGCTAAAGTAGAATCTTTCTAGATGCTAAGAATAGAAAATAAGATGTAGCGGTTGGCAATGTTTGGATTTGCTAGTCTTGCTCCAACAGTCAATGTTCAAAGTTAATCCGTACACTATGAAGTGGTTTATTGTATTGTAAGAGATAAAACACGATAAAGAGAAGATAAGAAGTATTGTGAATGCCCTATCAAATGGTAGGTCTATTAGGAGAGAAGTGCTTGAGAGTTAACACGGTCGGTGGAAGTACAAGTTACATCAAGGACCTCATAAAAATGAAAATTGCATCCAAGTCCATGCATTTATTAGCACAAGGACCCTGGAAATTGAGCAACGGAGTTTGTGTTTTTAGGTTTGCACATACTAGCGTTCATCGTGTTAAAGTAAAATCTTTCTGGATGCTAAGAACGGAAAAGAAGATCCAACGGTTGCCAATGTTTCGATTTGCTAGTATTGATCCGACGGTCAATGTTCAAAGGTAATCCGTACACTATGAAGTCATTTATTGTATTGTAAGAGATAAGACACGATAAAGAGGACATAAGAATTATTGCGAATGGCCTATAAAATGATAGGTCACATAGGAGAGAGGTACTTGAGAATTAACACGGTCCGTGGAAGTACAAGTTACATCAAGGACCTCATAAAAATGAAAATTACATCCAAGTCCATGCATTTATTAGAACAATATTCATGACAACTGAGCAATTGAATTTGTGTTTTTAGGTTTGCGCATACTAGTCTTCATCATGCTAAAGTAGAATCTTTCTTGATGCTAAGAATGAAAAAGAAGATCAAGCGGTTGGCAATGTTTGGATTTGCTACTCTTGATCCAACGGTCAATGTTCAATGTTAATCCGTACACTATGCACTGGTTTATTCTATTGTAAGAGATAAGACACGGTAAGAGCAGATAAGAAGTACTACGAATGGCCTATCAAATGCTAGGTCTCGTAGGAGAGATCTGCTTGAGAGTTAACACGGTCGGTGGATGTACAAGATACATCAAGGACGTCATAAAATTGAAAATTGCGGCCAAGTCCATGCATTTATTAGAACAAGGACCTTGAAAATTGATCAATGGAGTTTGTGTTTTGAGGTTTGCGCATACTAGCATTCATAGTGCTAAAGTAGAATCATTCTAGATGCTAATAATGGAAAAGAAGATCCAGTAGTTGGCAATGTTTGGATTTACTAGTCTTGATCCAACGGTCTATGTTTAAAGTTAATCTGTACACTATGAAGTGATTTATCGTATTGTAAGAGATAAGACACGATAAAGAGAAGATAAAAAGTAGTGCGAATGGCCTACCAAATGGTAGGTCTCGTAGGAGAGAGGTGCTTGAGAGTTAACACGGTCGGTGGAAGTACAAGTTAAATCAAGGACCTCATAATAATGAAAATTGGATCCTAGTCCATGCATTTATTAGCACAAGGACCCTAAAAACTGAGCAATGGAGTTTGTGTTTTTAGGTTTGCGCATACTAGCGTTCATCGTGATAAAGTAAAATCTTTCTAGATGCTAAGAATAGAAAATAAGATGTAGCGGTTGGCAATGTTTGGATTTGCTAGTCTTGCTCCAACAGTCAATGTTCAAAGTTAATCCGTACACTGTGGAGTGGTTTATTGTATTGTAAGAGATAAGACACGATAAAGAGAAGATAAGAAGTACTGGGAATGGCCTATCAAATGGTAGGTCTCGTAGGATAGAAGTGCTTGAGAGTTAACACGGTCGGTGGAAGTACAAGTTACATCAAGGACCTCATAAAAATGAAAATTGCATCCAAGTCCATGCATTTATTAGCACAAGGACCCTGCAAATTGAGCAAAGAAGTTTTTGTTTTTTGGTTTGCACATACTAGCCTTCATCGTGCTAAAGTAGAATCTTTCTGGATGCTAAGAACGGAAAAGAAGATCCAGCGGTTGGCAATGTTTGGATTTGCTAGTCTTGATCCAACCGTCAATGTTGAATGTTAATCCATACACCATGAAGTGGTTTATTATATTGGAAGAGATAAGACACGATAAAGAGAAGATAAGAAGTACTACGAATGGCCTATCAAATGCTAGGTCTCGTAGGATAGATGTGCTTGAGAGTTAACACGGTCGATGGATATACAAGTTACATCAAGGACGTCATAAAATGGAAAATTGCGGCCAAGTCCATGCATTTATTAGAACAAGGACCCTGAAAACTGATCAATGGAGTTTGTGTTTTGAGGTTTGCGCATACTAGCATTCATAGTGCTAAAGTAGAATCTTTCTAGATGCTAATAATGGAAAAGAAGATCCAGTAGTTGGCAATGTTTGGATTTACTAGTCTTGATCCAACGGTCTATGTTTAAAGTTAATCTGTACACTATGAAGTGATTTATCGTATTGTAAGAGATAAGACACGATAAAGAGAAGATAAAAAGTAGTGCGAATGGCCTACCAAATGGTAGGTCTCGTAGGAGAGAGGTGCTTGAGAGTTAACACGGTCGGTGGAAGTACAAGTTAAATCAAGGACCTCATAATAATGAAAATTGGATCCAAGTCCATGCATTTATTAGCACAAGGACCCTGAAAACTGAGCAATGGAGTTTGTGTTTTTAGGTTTGCGCATACTAGCGTTCATCGTGATAAAGTAGAATCTTTCTAGATGCTAAGAATAGAAAATAAGATGTAGCGGTTGGCAATGTTTGGATTTGCTAGTCTTGCTCCAACAGTCAATGTTCAAAGTGAATCCGTACACTGTGGAGTGGTTTATTGTATTGTAAGAGATAAGACACGATAAAGAGAAGATAAGAAGTACTGGGAATGGCCTATCAAATGGTAGGTCTCGTAGGAGAGAAGTGCTTGAGAGTTAACACGGTCGGTGGAAGTACAAGTTACATCAAGGACCTCATAAAAATGAAAATTGCATCCAAGTCCATGCATTTATTAGCACAAGTACCCTACAAATTGAGCAATGGAGTTTTTGTTTTTTGGTTTGCACATACTAGCCTTCATCGTGCTAAAGTAGAATCTTTCTGGATGCTAAGAACGGAAAAGAAGATCCAGCGGTTGGCAATGTTTGGATTTGCTAGTCTTGATCCAACCGTCAATGTTGAATGTTAATCCATACACCATGAAGTGGTTTATTATATTGGAAGAGATAAGACACGATAAAGAGAAGATAAGAAGTACTACGAATGGCCTATCAAATGCTAGGTCTCGTAGGATAGATGTGCTTGAGAGTTAACACGGTCGGTGGATGTACAAGTTACATCAAGGACGTAATAAAATGGAAAATTGCGGCCAAGTCCATGCATTTATTAGAACAAGGACCCTGAAAACTGATCAATGGAGTTTGTGTTTTGAGGTTTGCGCATACTAGCATTCATAGTGCTAAAGTAGAATCTTTCTAGGTGCTAATAATGGAAAAGAAGATCCAGTAGTTGGGAATGTTTGGATTTACTAGTCTTGATCCAACGGTCTATGTTTAAAGTTAATCTGTACACTATGAAGTGATTTATCGTATTGTAAGAGATAAGACACGATAAAGAGAAGATAAAAACTAGTGCGAATGGCCTACCAAATGGTAGGTCTCGTAGGAGAGAGGTGCTTGAGAGTTAACACGGTCGGTGGAAGTACAAGTTAAATCAAGGACCTCATAATAATGAAAATTGGATCCAAGTCCATGCATTTATTAGCACAAGGACCCTGAAAACTGAGCAATGGAGTTTGTGTTTTTAGGTTTGCGCATACTAGCGTTCATCGTGATAAAGTAGAATCTTTCTAGATGCTAAGAATAGAAAATAAGATGTAGCGGTTGGCAATGTTTGGATTTGCTAGTCTTGCTCCAACAGTCAATGTTCAAAGTGAATCCGTACACTTTGGAGTGGTTTATTGTATTGTAAGAGATAAGACACGATAAAGAGAAGATAAGAAGTACCGGGAATGGCCTATCAAATGATAGGTCTCGTAGGAGAGAAGTGCTTGAGAGTTAACACGGTCGGTGGAAGTACAAGTTACATCAAGGACCTCATAAAAATGAAAATTGCATCCAAGTCCATGCATTTATTAGCACAAGGACCCTGCAAATTGAGCAATGGAGTTTGTGTTTTTTGGTTTGCACATACTAGCCTTCATCGTGCTAAAGTAGAATCTTTCTGGATACTAAGAACGGAAAGTGATATCCAGCGGTTCGCAATGTTTGGATTTGCTAGTCTTGATCCAACCGTCAATGTTGAATGTTAATCCATACACCATGAAGTGGTTTATTATATTGGAAGAGATAAGACACGATAAAGAGAAGATAAGAAGTACTACGAATGGCCTATCAAATGCTAGGTCTCGTAGGAGAGATGTGCTTGAGAGTTAACACGGTCGGTGGATGTACAAGTTACATCAAGGACCTCATAAAATGGAAAATTGCGGCCAAGTCCATGCATTTATTAGAACAAGGACCCTCAAAACTGATCAATGGAGTTTGTGTTTTCAGGTTTGCGCATACTAGCATTCATAGTGCTAAAGTAGAATCTTTCTAGATGCTAATAATGGAAAAGAAGATCCAGTAGTTGGCAATGTTTGGATTTACTAGTCTTGATCCAACGGTCTATGTTTAAAGTTAATCTGTACACTATGAAGTGATTTATCGTATTGTAAGAGATAAGACACGATAAAGAGAAGATAAAAAGTAGTGCGAATGGCCTACCAAATGGTAGGTCTCGTAGGAGAGAGGTGCTTGAGAGTTAACACGTTCCGTGGAAGTACAAGTTAAATCAAGGACCTCATAATAATGAAAATTGGATCCAAGTCCATGCATTTATTAGCACAAGGACCCGGAAAACTGAGCAATGGAGTTTGTGTTTTTAGGTTTGCGCATACTAGCGTTCATCGTGATAAAGTAGAATCTTTCTAGATGCTAAGAATAGAAAATAAGATGTAGCGGTTGGCAATGTTTGGATTTGCTAGTCTTGCTCCAACAGTCAATGTTCAAAGTTAATCCGTACACTTTGGAGTGGTTTATTGTATTGTAAGAGATAAGATACGATAAAGAGAAGATAAGAAGTACTGGGAATGGCCTATCAAATGGTAGGTCTCGTAGGAGAGAAGTGCTTGAGAGTGAACACGGTCGGTGGAAGTACAAGTTACATCGAGGACCTCATAAAAATGAAAATTGCATCCAAGTCCATGCATTTATTAGCACAAGGACCCTGCAAATTGAGCAATGGAGTTTGTGTTTTTTGGTTTGCACATACTAGCCTTCATCGTGCTAAAGTAGAATCTTTCTGGATGCTAAGAATGGAAAAGTAGATCCAGCGGTTGGTAATGTTTGGATTTGCTAGTGTTGATCCAACCGTCAATGTTGAATGTTAATCCATACACCGTGAAGTGGTTTATTATATTGGAAGAGATAAGACACGGTAAAGAGAAGATAAGAAGTACTACGAATGGCCTATCAAATTCTAGGTCTCGTAGGAGAGACGTGCTTGAGAGTTAACATGGTCGGTGGATGTACAAGTTACATCAAGGACGTCCTAAAATGGAAAATTGCGGCCAAGTCCATGCATTTATTAGAACAAGGACCCTGTAAACTGATCAATGGAGTTTGTGTTTTGGGGTTTGCGCATAGTAGCATTCATCGTGCTAAAGTAGAATCTTTCTAGATGCTAATAATGGAAAAGAAGATCCAGTAGTTGGGAATGTTTGGATTTACTAGTCTTGATCCAACGGTCTATGTTTAAAGTTAATCTGTACACTATGAAGTGATTTATCGTATTGTAAGAGATAAGACACGATAAAGAGAAGATAAAAAGTAGTGCGAATGGCCTACCAAATGGTAGGTCTCGTAGGAGAGAGGTGCTTGAGAGTTGACACGGTCGGTGGAAGTACAAGTTAAAGCAAGGACCTCATAATAATGAAAATTGGATCCAAGTCCATGCATTTATTAGCACAAGGACCCTAAAAACTGAGCAATGGAGTTTGTGTTTTTAGGTTTGCGCATACTAGCGTTCATCGTGATAAAGTAGAATCTTTCTAGATGCTAAGAATAGAAAATAAGATGTAGCGGTTGGCAATGTTTGGATTTGCTAGTCTTGCTCCAACAGTCAATGTTCAAAGTGAATCCGTACACTGTGGAGTGGTTTATTGTATTGTAAGAGATAAGACACGATAAAGAGAAGATAAGAAGTACTGGGAATGGCCTATCAAATGGTAGGTCTCGTAGGAGAGAAGTGCTTGAGAGTTAACACGGTCGGTGGAAGTACAAGTTACATCAAGGACCTCATAAAAATGAAAATTGCGTCCAAGTCCATGCATTTATTAGCACAAGGACCATGAAATTCAAGCAATGGAGTTTGTGTTTTTAGGTTTACACATACTAGCGTTCATCATGCTAAAGTAGAATCTTTCTAGATTCTAAGAAGGGAAAAGAAGATCCTATGGTTGGCAATGTTTGGATTAGCCAGTCTTGATCCAACGGTCAATGTTCAAAGTTAATCCATACACTATGAAGTGGTTTATTGTATTGTAAGAGATAAGACACGATAAAGAGTAGATAAGAAGTACTGGAAATAGCCTATAAAATGGTAGGTCTCGTAGGAGAGAGGTGCTTGAGAGTTAACATGGTCGGTGGAAGTATAAGTTACATCAAGGACCTCATAAAAATGAAAATTGCATCCAAGTCCATGCATTTATTAACACAAGGACCCTGAAAATCGAGCAATGGAGTTTGTCTTTTTAGGTTTGCACATATCTAGCGTTCATCATGCTAAAGTAGAATCTTTCTAGATTCTAAGAATGGAAAAGAAGATCCTGTGGTTAGCAATGTTTGGATTTGCTAATCTTGATCCAATGGTCAATGTTCAAAGTTAATCCATACACTATGTAGTGGTTTATTGTATTGTAAGAGATAAGACACAATAAAGAGAAGAGAAGAAGTACTACAAATTGCGGATAAAATGGTAGGTCTCATAGGAGAGAGGTGATTGAGAGTTAACACGGTCGGTCGCAGTACAAGTTACATCATGGACCTCATAAAAATGAAAATTGCATCTAAGTCCATGCATTTATTAGCACAAGGACCCTGAAAAGTGAGCAAAAGAGTTCGTCATTTGAAGTTTGTGCATACTAGCGTTCATCATGCTAAAGTAGAATGTTTCTAGATGCTAAGAATGGAAAAAAAAGATCTAGAAGTTGGCAATGTTTGGATTTACTAGTCTTGATCCAACGGTCAATCTTCAAAGCTAATCCGTACACTATGTAGTGGTGTATTGTATAATAAGAGATAATACACGATAAAGAGACGATAAGAAGTACTACGAATGGAATATCAAATGCTAGGTCTCGTAGGAGAGAGGTTCTTGAGAGTTAACATGGTTGGTGGAAGTACAAGTTACATCAAGGACCTCATAATAATGAAAATTATGTCCAAGTCCACGCATTTATTTGAACAAGTACCCTGAAACCTGAGCAATGGAGTTTGTGTTTTGAGGTTTGCGCATACTAGCGTTCATCGTGCTAAAGTGGAAGCTTTCTAGATGCTAAGAATGGAAAAGAAGATACAACGGTTGGCATTGTTTGGATTTCCTAGTCTTGATCCAACTGTCAATGTTCAAAGTTAATTCGTACACTATGCAGTGATTTATTGTATTGTAAGAGCTAAGACACGATAAAGAGAAGATAAGAAGTACTGCGAATGGCCTACCAAATCGTAGGTCTCGTAGGAGAGAGGTGCTTGAGAGTTAACATGGTCGGTGGTAGTACAAGTTAAATCAAGGACCTCATAAAAATGGAAATTGCATCCAAGTCCATGCATTTATTAGCACAAGGACCCTGAAAATCAAACAATGGAGTTTGTGTTTTTAGGTTTGCGCATACTAGCGTTCTTGTGCCAAAGTAGAATCTTTCTAGATGCTAAGAATGGAAAAGAAGATCCAGCGGCTGGCAATGTTTGCATTTGCTATTCTTGATCCAACGGTCAATGTTCCAAGTTAATCCATACACTGTGAAGTGATTTATTGTATTTTAAGAGATAAGACACGATAAAAAGAAGACAAGAAGTAATGCGAATGTCCTACCAAATGGTAGGTCTCGTAGGAGAGAGGTGCTTGAGAGTTAACAAGGTCAGTGGAAGTACAAGTTACATCAAGGACCTCATAAAAATGAAAATTGCATCCAAGTCCATGCATTTATTAGCACAAGGACCCTGAAAATTGAGCATGGAGTTTGTGTTTTTAGGTTTGTGTATACTAGCGTTCATCGTGCTAAAGTAGAATCTTTCTAGATGCTAAGAATGGAAAAGAAGATCAAGCGGTTGGCAATGTTTGGATTTGCTAGTCTTGATCCAACGGTCAATGTTCAAATTTAATCCTTACACTATGAAGTGGTTTATTGTATTGTAAGAGATAAGACACGATAAAGAGAAGATGAGAAGTACTACGAATGGCCTATCAAATGGTAGCTCTCGTAGGAGAGAGATGCTTGAGAGTTAGCACGATCGGTGGAAGTACAAGTTACATCATGGACCTCATAAAAATGAAAATTGCATCCAAGTCCATACATTTATTAGGGCAAGGACCCTGAAAACTTAGCAATGGAGTTTGTGTTTTGAGGTTTGCATATACTAGCATTCATCATGCTAAAGTATAATGTTTCTAGATGCTAAGAATTGTAAAGAAGATCCAGCGGTTGGCAATGTTTGGATTTGCTAGTCTTGATCCAACGGTCAATGTTCAAAGTTAATCCATACACTATGCAGTGGTTTATTGTATTGTATTGCAAGAGATAAGAGATGATAAAGATAATATAAGAAGTATGGTTCAGCGAATGGCCGATATTTTGAATAACCTTCCCTCTTGATGTTTGTGAAGCAAGTGAAAATTTCGAAAACCGGAAAAGTTTTAATATTTGTGCCAGCAAGGACCAATGTGGTTTCCTTCCTATGTACTCCTCGTCCCTACTCCACACAAACGCGCGGCTGCCGAACACGCCAGATACACAGAGCCTCCGTACCAAGGCACACGTGCGCATCGCCATGCTGTGGACGAGGGGAGAGAGATCAGCCAGACAGTTGCGTGAGGGGAAAGGGGAGGAGAGATGGAGCATAGGGAAGGAGAGAGAAAACACACGATTTGTTTTGCATGCATAGGTCCTGAAATTTACTACTAGTATAGTTTAGTACATTGTAAGGACGCAGGAGTACCTTGTGTCAGAAACCCATCATAACTTTGCTCTGACATGGAACCGCCTTGAACTTCTCTTCGCTGATGCCCTCTTCCCCTACCAATGTTTTATTCTCTCAGGATGTACAATGCATGGACAGAGGTGACCATATGTCTAAGCAAAGAAATATACTACTCCCGCATTGTGTAAAAAATCACACCTTAATAATGCCTACTATGTCTCGGGAAGCACAAGCATAATGAAGTTACTTTAATGGACCTTCGGGAGTTTTAGAATTCCTTTTGTGTTTTTACTGGACCAAGAGTTTGCATCTTTTTGTTGTTTTCGATGATGGAGAGAGAGGTCCTAGGGCATTTGGTTTCACCTGTAGCTGTGCAAAACATCTGATGGGAATAAAAGATAGAAATAAAGTATGTATGTAATTGTTAGAGCAAGATAAATTATATGTGGGCAGTGCATCCATAATTGTGATTTCCTCAGCAACAACTTGTAGCAATAACCTAGTTGTATCATCCATATAAGAAAGAGATCTAATGATATGCATAGTGATGTCACCATTAATCCCAAGTAAATACCTCACATACAGCTGCACTCCCCTTTCTGTCACTGGGATCCCAACCTGTAGATAAGTCATTACTCATACTCCCTATACCTAGCTCAATCCTCGGGGTCTTGGGTACCTCACAAGTCCTTAGATTGAGGCAAGAGAGGATATAATAATCATCATGTCATACAAACTAATACATGATCCCATCCATGATAAATAACATGCACAAAAAGCTACATGGCTAGGCCGAAGCCCTTAGCCTAAGGAGAATTACTCACACATAGAGATGAGATCAAAGATCATAAACACTGTAGTAGAAATCATCAGATTGATAGAAAATAGTCTTACAATGTTGCCAATCAAAGAAGATATCTACTATTACAAGTGGTGGAATATGCCTATGGTGGTGGAGAGATTAGATCTAAGTCTATTCCTTCGACGGCTCGTCGGTGTTGTGGATGGAGATTTGGGGGGGTGGCTGATGGTTTCTACGAGCACCTATTTCTCGTTGCCCGAGGACTCTTTTTATAGGGGCCCCTTCACGAAAGTTGTTCTATTTGACCTAGCGGTGGCGGCGCCAACTATACAACTAGAACTATACGGCTGGAATTTTCTTCTGGTCGTATAGTTGGTCGTTAAAGCGTTTGCCTCTGATCCACGACTCCTGGTTTCTTCTGGTCGTATAGTTGGTCGTTAAAAAATAGAAATAAAGGATTGCATACCCCTTTGAATATTAGGCATTAGTGGCATGGTTTAGAGAGATATTTCATCACAATTGTGATTAATATCCAGTTTAAATGTGGATGTAGATGGGGCATGTTCGTCTGCGGTACCAAAGTTCCCCGGCCAGTGCACCGTGATACCTAAGTTGCCTGAAATTGACGGGTTTCGAAATGTTGGGCCGCCAACTACCGAGAGGGGCCATTTCGATGAAACTCATCTCACCCTTGCCAAATTCAAACATTCCGTGAAACTACCCCATGAAATAGACGGTTGGGACCCTCATGTCGGTCATCTGTCCATGACGAGAGTGCCAACATGGCAACCTCTTAGGAAAATCGAGGAACTAAGTGGATTGGATGCGTTGACCAATTTCACAAATCCATTCCCATATTTCCCCTAGCACTGGCAGTGCTGGAATCCACCCTCCAGGTAGGACGATCCCTTCGAACATTTGACTTCTGGAGCCAACTTGCTGCACCCAGTTGCTGTGCCCAGTCGCTGATCTGGAGCTCCAATGGCGCATGCCGTAGCCGCCATTGCGAGGCTCTATCCCTCCTCCGCCGCCGACGAGCCGAGTAGGTCGGAGGATGGTAGATCCTACTACCAAGGAAGAAGAAGTTCTGGCTACAAGTGAGTGAGCTACCCTTCTCTTTGCTATTCGCACTAATTATAACTGCTAGCTGGCTACTGAAACTAGAATTGTTTGTTAGCCCAACACTGACAAACATATTTTGTCCATAGTTTTCTGTCAAGTGGGATCTCCACGGACGACCCTTACCTGGTTACGGTAGTCCTCTTCAGGTACGACTCCAAGGGCAAGTGGTATGGACACCATTGTATCACGATAGAAGAAGCACATGCGTAGATCTGCACTATATCTAGTATGGTTGCTTCACTGCGTAATCATGATGAATTATGGCTGAAGAAGACTGCAAAGTTCAGCTTCATGGATGAACGTGGCATCATGGTTCCTCTAACGTGTGACAGTCAGCTAATTGGGTTGATGAAAAGGTATGCTTCGGATTGCTTGTTTGAGCTGAATTGTGATGTACTGGATGTGGAAGCTACTGCAAGTGGGAGTCACCCTTCTATTCTTGGACAGGGTGGTGGCTCGAACCCAATTAGCTCCTGGTAAGCAAAAGTCTCTTGGGGTTCGCATGTTTGTGCTGAATTGTAATTTTTGTTTCATTTACTCTATAGATATTGGGCAGTTATGCAACAGTCCTGTTTCTTTGATAGGAAGAGCCACAAGATTAGAGACATGACTGCCAGGTCAGTCTTTTTTGCTGCCCGAAGATGGTAAAAACAAGTGGAAAGATGATGCCAGACACTATTCTAGTGCCCATTGTCCCGGCGATGCAGAGTACTCGAAGATAAGAAAATTGGCATCGAGGAAGAGAAGAAGGTTGGCAATGAAGAATCTAGTGGACATGAAGGCTTGGCACCCAGGCTGCGGAAGAAGGCTGCTGGCAATGAAGATGCATTGTAATGTGTTGAACTTGAACCTATATATGTAATTCGATTAAATTCTGGAGCTTTGTGTGTGGTACTTTGCTGGGTGAAACAATCTACCCACATTCTCTAAGTAAAATGTACCACGACTTAGGGTTTGGAAACGCCCGAGTCAGTAGTAGAATCCGAAATTGTGATTGTGCCACTACTATCTGAAAACACACAGCACTGGTTCCATGATTGCTGAGGGGCAGGAGGTCTCCAAATTCGATGGAATGTAAGTGGCACAGAAATAAATTATTTAAGCTGCCACACTCCACGAAGTAACAACTTATTTTAGATGATGCACAATGACATGGTAACATAAACAGCAATGGCAACCAATAATGCCTAGATGCTTGAGCCCGTCTATCTCACCGCCTCCCTACTCCTGCATCCCCTGCATCTGGCGAAGCTCATGAATCTCTGTTAACTGGGTGTACGTGCATCCACTTTATAAATTATGGGTGTGCCATTTGCATGCGGCACAATCCACGTAGATTACGTTTAAACAAACCCCAATGTCAGTATACCACCATGATCAGACAAAAGGAAGTGATGCAGGGTTAAGACAGACTAACGGGAGACCATTTTTTTCCTCCCAGGACTGTGGGACCACTAGTTTAGACCGCTAGGTCAACAAGTACTAGTATTACAACTTAAAAAGGCACGGAGCTCAAGCAAAATAGAACTAGTTATCACACATCTCCTTGATCTTCCTAATCTTGGCCCGATGCGCATTTTCCTGCGAGAGCAAGGATCGATTCATCTGCTCCTTCCTTTTAGCATCTTCCTTGCACAGCTTCAATTGTTTCTCTGTATTTTTCCTCATGCACTTGCCAATACTCGTAGTTGTGAATTGTAGGACTTTGTCCTGGTGAAGATCATTCCTTGCTTGAGTCAGTTCTTGCTCTGCTTTAGCCTTCAGGTCCAACGCCACATCCCTCTCCTTCTCGACTTTGCTAACCTTGTCTTGCACCCTCCTGGGATCTCAGTTAAGCTTGGTCGTGTCAACTGGGTCCCATAGCTTCATCTCAAAAGTGTCTAGAAGTGAGCTGATTACGGATTCTTTCAACTCAACAGTCATATCCCATAGTTTGCCCAGCGTTTTCTGCATCGATTTGGGCCACTCTAGATCTACCCATTTGACAACACCGCAACTTCCGCCTTGCATCATTGCACGATGTCCTTGAAAACTCCTTCCTGCGTTTCGTCCTTCGAACACTACAAATTTAGCGGGCACATATCCATGTTTACATAGAAGAGGACTGTCTTCATCCGCTAAACCGTGATAGTCGGAGTCATACATCGTCTGGTTGCCCTAACACATCATACGCGCATTAGTAAACATAGTAGATCTAGCTCAAAAAATAGATAACTGGCCATAGATGATAGAGATAGAGATGAGATGACTCACATCGAAATCATCAACCCTGTCATCACGGCACGTTTCCTCGCTGTCTCCCCTTGAACCCATGGCCATAGGGGAGTGGGCGGTGGCTGCCGGAGAGGGGATTGGGATGGAGGCGCCGTCGGCTTGCGGCTACGGCAGGATGGGAGTGAAGTGGGGAAAGTGGCTTCGAGGCAAAGGAAGAGAAGTACGGGGAGGAAGAGAAGTAATGGGGACGTGACACTGGGATATGGCCCACTGAACTCGTGAATCGTGACACTCGCAACAGGGGAGCGCCCGGTGTTGCTAGTTTGTCCAAAGCCATTGGGCAGCAGGCGTGGCCAATCATGCCGCAGAATAGCCTACTCGCAGATCGCTCTCATGAAGACCATCCCAATCGTCCAAGCGCCCCGATCGAACGGTATGTAACAATTGTCAAGCAGAACAACTATGTTAGGGCGTGCCTTCTAGAAGACTCGGTCAAACAGCCACCCATTGGGGGGCTAAGGTTAGGGATCTCCTAAGGTTAGGATCCATATGTGGTTTATGAGAAGAACACACATGCAATGACATTGGTGGATCCATGTGTGGTTTGTGAAAAGAACAGACATGCAATGACTCTAACTGGGGTTAATGAAAAGAGCAGACATGCAATGACACTGGTGGATCCATGTGTGGTTTGGGAGAATAACACAAATGCAATGACACTGGGTGTGGTTCGTGAAAAGAACAGACATGCAATGACACTAGGTGTGGTTCATGTAAAGAACACACATCCAATGCCACTGGTGGATCCATGGGTGGTTTGTGAGAAGAACACACATGCAATGACACTACTTGTGGTTCATGAAAAGAACAGACAAGCAATGACACTGGTGGATCCTTATGTGGTTTGTGAGAAGAACAGACATGCAATGACTCTAGATGTGGTTCATGAGAAGAACGCACATGCAATGACACTGGTGGATCCATGTGTGGTTTATGAGAGGAACAAACATGCAATAACACTGGGTGTGGTTCATAAAAAGAACATACATGCAATGACACTAGTGGATCCATATGTGGTTTGTGAAAAGAACAGACATGCAATCACACTGGGTGGATCCATGTGTGGTTCATGAAAAGAATAGACATGCAATGACACTGGTGGATCCACATGTGGTTTGTGAAAAGAACACACATCCAATGACATTGGGTGTGGTTCATTTAAAGAACACACATCCAATGACACTGGTGGATCCTTGTGTGGTTTGTGAGAAGAACAGACATGCGATGACTCTAGTTGTGGTTCATGAAAAGAACAGACATGCAATGACACTAGTGGATCCATATGTGGTTTCTGAAAAGAACAGACATGCAATCACACTGGGTGGATCCATGTGTTGTTCATGAAAAGAACAGACATGCAATGACACTGGTGGATTCATGTGTGGTTTGTGAGAATAACAGACATCCAGTGACACTAGGTGTGGTTCATGAAAAGAACAGACATCCAATGACACTGATGGATCCTTACGTGGTTTGTGAGAAGAACAGACATGCAATGACTCTAGCTGTGGTTCATGAGAAGAACACACATGCCATGACACTGGTGTATCCTTATGTGGTTTGTGAGAGCAACACAAATGTAATGACTCTAGCTGTGGTTCATGAAAAGAACACACATGAAATGACACTGCTGCATCCATATGTGGTTTGCGGAAAGAACACACATGCAATGACTCTAGCTATGGTTCATGAAAAGAATACACATGCAATGACACCGGTGGATCCATGTGTGGTTTGTGAGAAGAACACACATCCAATGACACTGGGTGTGGTTCATGAAAGGAACACACATCCAATGACACTGGTGGATCCTTATGTGGTACGTGAGAAGAACAAACATCCAGTGACACTGTGTGTGGTTCATGAAAAGAACACACATCAAATGACACTGGTGGATCCTTATGTAGTTTGTGAGAAGAACAAACATGCATTGACTCTAGATGTGGTTCATGAGAAGAACAGACATGCAATAACACTGGTGTATCGTTATGTGGTTTGTGAGAAGAACAGACATGCGATGACACTGGGAGTTGTTCATGAGAATAATAGACATGCTATGATATTGGTGGATCCATGTGTGGTTTTTTTAGAAGAACAGACATGCAATGACCACATGCAATGACATTGGTGGATCAACATGTGGTTGATGAAAATAACACACATGCAATAACACCGGTGGATCCATGTGGTTTATGACAATAACACACATGCAATGAACTGTAGTGGGTCCATGTGCTTTATGAGAAGAACACACATCCAATGAACTCTAGTGGATCGCATAATTTGATATATGCCACGATGTATTTCATTGTACAAGACACTCACTTTCCATTTTTATACTACTCAGTTTTCGCTTGGTTTTTTGATACTACTCAGTTTCCCCCCTCTCTCTATCTTTCGTAGAAGCCCAAACCTGTGCTCACTCTGTCTGCTACTCCCTGATTAGTTGTCACAGTTGTCACGTGGATCGTGCGCACCAACCGTTGATTCTGTGCGATCCAACGATAATCGTTGCACACGTCGTGCCCTTCATAGTACAACATGAGACAACACGGACGTCTCCCTCAGCGAGACTTCTAGAAGAAAGAACACGATACCGTCCATGGAAAAAGTCGTCGAGCGGTCATGTCATGTTTAATCAAGTCTGAAAAGCCTATTACTGCAACTACTACGCCACAACACATGCTTCATCGAGTGCACGGTCGTCGATGGACAACTGCAATTTATTGCCACTTGATTTTAATAAGACATATCCCATTTTTTACATAGTGGCTCTCAATCTCACTTCCAACTAGACCCCACAGTAAAAAACTTGCACGCGCTAGCCGGAGGCCGAAGAGCTGAGCTCGACGAGACCTAACATCTCCGCCTTCATCGAGTCACTCGCAGTCATCAACACATCCCTCTACCCAATCTAGCACAACCCCACAAATCACGCCGTACAACCACCTACCTCCCTCTCTACATTTCCACTTTTAACTATCGCCAATTTTAGGGCCGTGTCAAACTTCGTACATAGAAATTGTGTATGCGCGCTTTGCATGCGGCTCAATACAGAACTTCCATGCATGGCCTGGGAAAAAACGTGACGTACCGTGCGCGTATCGCGGTGCACGGTGCAGTAGACTACGCGGCGCGTTGCACGGTGGTGCAACGAAACATGCCTTGCTTCCATCAACCTTAACTATAGAGCCCCTCTCCGCACACCCACTTTCACTCTCGCTCACTCTCCCCATGCAAATCTCTCCACTGTCCCACCAGCATCTGCAAACTCCCAAGAATACCCCGTCCGCGCAGGTGATGGCGGAGGAGGATACGGTGGCCATCGTCGCCTCCGAGGCCGCCGGCAAGGAGGCCCCCGTCTCCTCGTCGGTCCCCCTCGACGCATTGAAAGCAGTCGCCATCCCTATCCAGGCCCCAGTAGAGGCATCGATGGCAGTCGCCGTTCCCTTCCAGGCCCCCCTCCCTGCTACCAACATAGCCGCCGACGAGGCCCCTGTATCCTCCCCGGTCCCCCTCAACGCGTTGAAAGCAGCCGCCGTCCCCATCCAGGCCCCAGCCGAGGCATCGATGCCAGCCGCCGTTCCAGTCTAGGCCCCTGTCCCCACTACCGACGTAGCCACCGAAGAGGAGTACCCCGCGGGCGAGGAGGCCCCCGTCGGTCACAAGCAGATCCAGCACATCATGGGAACCTACGATCCAGATAAGTACATCACTCCGCTGAACCGCTATGACATCGGCATCAACGACACATGGTCGAAGCTAACTAGGGGTTGCTCCCCTCCCCTGGTTCTTCTACCGTTCCCATCGTTGGATGCTAGATCTTGGTTTATTAGGATTCGATTGTTCCCATTTCGATTGCTTGATCTTCTTACATCATCTACTCCCCCATTTCCCTTTTCTTCCAATAGGTTTATGGCAGCGCCGTATGCAGCTATGACGAGTCCAGGCACACCAAGACTTGTTAGGTGCCGAGGAGGCTGCGGGCCGGCCAGTACAACGCCTTCTTCAGGGGCGGCCCCTAGCGCTGCCCCTTCTGCAAGGGGATCGCCTTTTGCTGGGTGACTCTCGCCGGCACCGACTTCAACTCCTTACTGAAGCATGTAGAGGCCCCGGGCTCCGGCATCCACAAAGGCGGCGAGAGCTAGACCGTGAAAATCAATGCCTACATCGTTGAACACTAGACTCTCAGCATTCACCTCCGAAACCTCCAGCGGGTGGCCATCAAAGAGGGTCGTATGCCTCCAATCAGGCCCAAGGCCACCAAGATCAAGGGACTGGGCAGCAAGAAGTGGAGGAAGCGCCGGAGGGAGGAGGCGGAGGCGCGGGCACATGCAGGAGGGGTTGAATGTGTCTACTGCTGCTGCTAAGCAGCTTCTTTTGATTTTCTATATTTTCCTTGCATCCTATTTCTGGCTGAATGCATCGAACCTCGTTAAGCAACCAAATTTCTATCGCTATATCCTATTTAGCTGCGCACAACTATATCTACATTTGTTTTGTTTTCTGAATGAATGTATTCTACCTGGTGTGATTTGCTACTCTAGATTTGCTACCTAATCAGAGGCAAAAAGAGGTCCAAAAGGGAACAAATTATCGAAGAGAGAATCTTCTCTAGGTTTGCTACCAATTTGGGCATAATGAAACATATCTGTTTAGCGAGAGAGGAAAAGGGTACTCTTTCAAACTGCCAGTTAACGAGATACCATCTTGACAAGCTACAACACACATACATAAACATAACACAAAGAGTGTTAAATTTATTTTACTACTCTCACTTGAGGCGCTAGACATCTTGATAAGATAAATGAGTTCCAAAAAATAGAAACATAACAGTGAGAAGTAAAATTTAATTCACATCTCATAAGCCCACTTGAGGTGCTTGCCATCGTTCCTAGGTGACCAACTACGATCATTCCAGGTGGATCTTACATTATTGGCACTCCACAACTCACAAAATGCTTCGTCCCACCTAGGATCTGACTTGCCTTCCCTATCTTCAGCGTCTTGCGACACAATTAGTGGTGCATCACATACCTGATTGTTGCCACTAGAAGATGCTTCCTCTCTGTTTGCTGCTTCATCTGCAGCCTCTTTGTCAGCTACTTGTACTTCAGCTGCAAGCTCTCTTTCAACTGCTTCTGCAGCCTCTTTGTCAGCTGCTTCAGATGTAGCCATTTCATTTGCATATGCAGCTTCAAACTCAGCTATTCTGCATTTTCTACAAAGGGCTCCCCTAAGCTCGTCTCCCCTCTTGCAAATAGGGCAAAACACGAGGTAACGTAGAAAAAAATGGATCTTCTCGTACAGATAGTAGGTCACATAAGCATCTATGGCTGCATACTTCAGGTTTATATCATAAAACGGCCACTCGTCCCAGAAATCGTGCCTATCCGTAGGGAAATCTTCCTTCATTCTGTCGTACGACTCATCGAGGATTCTAGTTGTGAGTGATGCCATTCCATCCTTCCTCGAGCCCCCTAGGATCTTGACAAGATCTAAATATTGATCCATTTGTGCGCAGGAATTGTAATTCCCTCTCGATAAAATTTCGAAAAATCTATTGTATTGTCGACAGTGCAGAAAAGAATTCCCTTTTCTACAAGGAACTGGCGCAGCGCTGGACAATTCCTGTCTGTCCTGAAAGTATGTAGTTTGTCATCACCAAAATTTGTAACTACAAATATTTTGTCAATGCAAGATCATCGTCTGAATATAATTTTAAAAAGTTTAGTAAATGCAAGATCAAGACTCTCAACATTGTCTTGTCATAATTTATTTGGTCCTAAATAAAATCCAATAGTTGCAAGATGAGCAAATGGATAAAGAACAAGAGGAGAAAACCCAAAAAGCGGTTAGCTATAGAGAGCAGATCTACAAACCGGGAGAACTGGTAGACGAGGACGTGTTTCCTCATGGCCAGTTGAATGAAGACGACTTCACTCCCTTCATATGGGTCCTCCGGGGTGTAATCGAGGTCCAATCCCATAAACTTGTCCTCGTCTTTCTCAAGCCAACCCTCGTACATCCTCAGGACTCGCACCATTGTCTCCTCCTCATTGGTATAGACAATGTCTATCTTCTTATTGTCATGGATAGTGAATATTGTCTCTAGAGTGCGACGACCTTCCATGGCGGCAAGGAGAAGACGGGAAGAAGACAGATGACAGGAAGAAGAAGAGTGGTCTCTGCGACGCAGGGGAACGGTGGAACCGTCAATGCGCTTTTAAGGTAGTGGTTAATGACGGGGACGGATGTCCAAGGAGAGACGCGCGGCGGTGGCCATTCCAGCTTCTGAGTGAACAAAGAATAATTATAACACCGATAAATGTGCCCTGTTTTGTCACGTCAATACACTGGGCCGGTGGTGTTGTCCTATCCACTATGCCAGCGCTGCAAGCCTACGTGACAGCCACCCCGCCTAAGCGACAGGGGTAACATAACGGCGAGAACTGATAGGGGGCCCAACTTGACGGCCGTTAGCCTAATATTTTGTATTGAAACGTAAAGTTGAATTCATGCCAAAAAGACCCTCTGAGTATTTGGCACGCCAACTTTGGGCAACGCAGCTGATTGTAAGCAACTTGGGTACCGCGTTGCCTGGACACCCCAACAGGCCGCAAAATGATATTCTCATGTAGATGGATATATTTCAGAGCCATCAGCCACCGCGGAGGAGGCAATGAAAAGATCCGTCAGGCTGGACGACCAAGGACAGATCATCGTGGAGGTCACCGCGGATCGACGCCAGCCGGAAGGAAACAACCACAACTCCAGGCGACATGATAACCACCACGGCAAGAGGAAGGAAAAGCATCCGGATAACCAATATGGTTCCAGGCAGGTGGCAGCCGTCCAGGAGGATCCGACTGTAGGCGGTAGCCGGAGACAAAAGCCCGACGACCGGCCACCTTGGCCCAAGTACACCATCGAGTCGATGCTAGATGGCCCATGCAAGTTCCATAGAGGCGGCAACAAGCTGGCCACACAAACAACCCGCCAGTGCACCTGGACGAAGAAGAGATCCGAAGTTTGTGGTCTACCACTACCACCCCCTCCACCGCCAGCCGGTGGGCAGCAAGATAACCACGAGCACCAAAACCGTCAGGACGAAGACAGTGGAGATTACCCTCACCAGGTAGGGGACTACCACATCTTCACCACCGAGCCGGAAACCAAGCACAGCAAAAGGCTTCATGAGGCGGAGGTGAACGAAATCATCCGTCTCGTTCCCCAGTTCTGAATTGGTTGGAGCAAGAGGTCAAATGGAGCCGAAAGGACCAGCCAGACGTGCTGTCTCACCCAGGAACATATGCTATGGTCCTGGACCCCATCATCATCTCAAAGAAACACTCGTGTAGATTCTCCCGCGTCTTGTTGGACGGAAGAAGCAGAATCAACCTCCTATATCGCAGGTCCCTCGACCGGCTTGGCATTAGCGAGTCCCAGCTAGAACCATCCACCACCTCCTTCCATGGAGTTGTTCCGGGCCCGTCACATTTGTCCACTGGCAAGGTTCGGCTAGACATCATCTTCAGCATGGAGGATAATTTCCACCGCGAGCCCATCTGTTTCGAGGTGGTTAACCTGTGCAGCGCCTACCACACCATCCTGGGGCGCCCCACGCTCAGCAAGTTCATGGCGGTGCGGTGATGGCCCAAATATATCGAGCTCGTTGGGGAACCCCAAGAGGAAGGTATGATGAGCACAACAACAACTTTTCCCTCAGTAAGAAACCAAGGTTATCAATCCAGTAGGAGCAAGGAAACACCCCAAAGGTGTAGCTAGCTGAACGTTGGCAGGGCGCACTACTGGTGCTAGCAGGAACGTGGAGACCTTCACAACACAACCATAGAACTTCGCCCCAACTTGCGATGAGGTTGTCAATCTCACCGGTTTTGCTAAAAACAAAGGATTAAACGTATCGAATGGAAGGAACTAATAGTTTGCAGAAAGTAAACACAAAGCAGTAAACAGTTTGTAGATTGAATGTAAAAGAGAGGACCGGGGTCCATAGTTCACTAGATGTAGCTCTCCTTAAGATAGATAACATGTTGGGTGAACAAATTATAGCGGGGCAATTGACAAACATCGAGAAAGCAATACATGCATATACTAATCATCTTGACTCCTATGAGACTTGATTGGGCATTACAACATTATACATAGACCGCCATCCAACTGCATCTATGACTAATAATCCACCTTCAGGTTATCATCTGAACCCCCTCCAGTATTAAGTTGCAAGCAACAGATTATTGCATTACGAATTGCGTGTAAAGTAAACAATATGATTGTTCTATGAACAAAGGATTGTTGTTTTCTCCCTAGTTGCCATAGCACATCTAGTACCTTAGAGATTTATGGCACTTCCCCATATTACTAGAGGCATGAACCCACTATCGAGCATAAATACTAACTCTTGGAGTTGCTAGCATCTACTTGGCCAAGACAGCTCCTAACAACGGAAAGCATGCAAGATCACAAATAACAAAGACATGATATAATCAATAATCAATCTGAAATAGCATCTCAATATCCATCGGATCCCCGCAAACACAACATGCAGAATTACAAATAGATGATCATGATCATGAACGGAGCTCACACGATCTAGACTTGAAAGCATAAAGGAGGAGAACCAGCCATCTAGCTACTACATGGACCCGTAGTCCAGAGATGAACTACTCATGCATCACAATGGAGGTTTGCATGATGATGAAGAAGGCCTCCAGGTTGAATTACCCTCTCCGGTAGGGTGCTAGGAAGAGCTTCAGATCCCTCCGGATCTAGGGACAAAGACGACAGCGGCTACAGACTCCTTCGTGGAATTTTTGATCGGGTCATTAGGGTTTTGGTATCGGAGGCATCTTATAGGCAGAATGAGAGGCCGAGGGGGTGCTGGAGGCGGCCACACCACCACCTGGCTCGGGCCAGGTCTAGCCGCGCGGCCAGGTTGTGTGGCGGCCCCCTGGCCCCTCTTTGTCTCGTATTTTGGCTCCGTGTGTCCCTTGGTAAAATAGTGACTTTGGCTTTTGTCCCGTCCAATTTCGAGAATATTCATTTTCTGACTTCCTGGAACCAAAAACAGCAGAAAACAGGCAGGTGGCACTGTGGCTCTTTGTTAATAGGTTAGTCCAAGAAATCATATGAAAAGTACTCCAAAGTGTAGACAAAACACAAGAAAGTAGATAAAACCAAGCATGGAACATAAAAAATTATAGATACATTTGCAATCAGCAGTGTGGGTGACTATAGGCGGTCAGGGGAATGCACCATAGACAGTTCCAAGATCACCGAGGCCATGATCATTATGGAGGAGAAACGCATCATCATAAAGAATGTGGTGGCCCTCCAGGCAAACATGACGACTAGCAAGCCGAAGCCAGCTGGAGAGACGCAATTCAAGGCATCAAAAGGCACCAAGAAAATCATGCTAAATGAGGCCAAGCCAGAGAAAGTCGTCCTTGTTGGAGACGGCCTTGACAACAAATAGGAAAGCGCGTTCGCTGGCTTCCTCCGTGAGAATCAGGATATCTTCGCTTGGTCCCCCAAGGACATGCCTCGTGTTCCAAGGGACCTCGCCGAGCACTGTTTACATGTCAGGCCGGACGCAAAGCTGGTCAAATAGTCATTACGCTGCTTCGCGGAAGAAAAAAGGAGAACTATCGGTGAGGAGATCACCCAGTTGCTCGCAACTAGATTCATCATGGAAGTTTTTCACCCGGAATGGCTGGCAAACCCAGTACTATGCTGAAAAGAACAAGACTTGGCACATGTGTGTTGTCTACACCAGCCTCAACAAGGCATGCCCCAAAGATCCGTTCGCCCTGCCACGGATAGACCAAGTGATCGAACTCCACAGCCGGCTGTGAATTGCTGTCATTTCTGGATGCGTATTCCGGCTACCACTAGATCCGGCTGAACCCCGCTGATCAAATAAAGACAACATTCATCACCCTATATGGGGCCTACTGCTACACCACAATGCCATTCGGGCTCAAAAATGCAGGCGCCAGATATCAGCGCTGCATGCAAAAGTGCCTACAATCGCAAATTGGCAGAAACGTGCATGCCTATGTTGATGACGTGGTGGTAAAGACAAAGGAGAAACAAACACTCCTCGAAGACCTAAAGGAGACCGTTGCCAACCTTTGCCGATTCCAGATGAAGCTGAACCTGGAGAACAGCGTATTTGGTGTCCCAACTAGCCAGCTCCTCTGCTTCCTCGTCTCTGAGAGAGGGATCTAGGCCAACCTAGATAAATTCGGCGCAATCGAGCACATGTAACCACTGCAAAACCTACGCGACATACAGAAGTTCACAGGGTGCCTAGCCTCCCTCAGCCGGTTCATCAGCCGGCTGGGCGAGAAGGCATTACCCCTATACCAGCTCATGAAGAAAACATACAAGTTTGTCTAGACGGTGTAGGCGGACAAGGCCTTCCGCGACCTCAAGCACATGATGTCCTCTCCACCGGTACTCGCGGCCCCAGCCGCGAAGGAGCCAATGCTGATGTACATCACGGCCACCAACTGGGTCGCCAATGTCGTACTGGTGGTAGAAAGGCCAGAAGAAGGAAAGGCTCATTCGGTTCAGCGCCTGGTGTACTACTTGAGTGAGGTACTCTTGCTGTCAAAGCAGAACTACCCTCACTACTAGAAGCTGGTGTATGGCGTGTACATGGCCGCCAAGAAGCTAAAGAATTACTTCCAAGAGCACTCCATCTAGGTAGTGGCGCTAGCCCCCCTAGCAGAGATCATCGGCAACAAGGATGCCACAGGCCGGGTCGCGAAATGGGCAATAGAGCTCGCCGCACACTGCATCCGGTATGAGCCCAGAACGGCGATCAAGCCTCAGGCCCTGGAGGATTTCCTCGTTGATTGGGCGAAAACGCAGTACCTGCCTCCGTGTCCCGACTCCATGCACTGGAAGCTGCATTTCGACGTCTCCAAGATGTACGGTAGGCTTGCAGCCGGGGTCGTCATCACCTCTCCAAAAGGAGACTGGCTAGAGTACGTGTTGCAGATCCACTTCCGCGCATCCAACAATGTCTCCGAGTGCGAAGCTCTCGTCCATGGCCTCAAGATGGCAAAAGAAATCGGCATTAGGCGCATCCTCTATTTCAGCGACTCCAACCTGGTGTTGCAGCAAGTATCAGGCGACTGGGATGCCAAGGACGCTAATATGGCACTATACCGCTTCTTCGTACAACCGTTATGCACATGTTTCTAAGGATGTAAGTTTCACCACATGCCTCAAGCAAACAATGAAGCTGCGGACACGCTCGCCTGCGTAGGCTCAACAAGGGCGGCCATCCCGCCTAGAGTGGCCCTCAAACACTTGCGCAACCCCTCCACTACGCCATCACCGGAATCCGACTCCATCATGCGGGACGCAGACCCGGGGACTGCCGGCTCCGTCCTAGGGACTACCACCTCGGTCTTCAGGACTGTCGCCTCCACCCCGAGAACTGTTGCCTCCATCCCGAGGACTTCCCTGCCGCACCCAGGGACTGCCGCCTCCATCCCAGGAACTGCCCCACCGCACCTGGGGACTACCACGCCGCACCCGAGGATTGCCGCCTCTATCCCAAGGACAGTCGGCTCTGGACTCCCACCCAGTAGGCCTCCTAACGAGCCCGAGCCAGCAGGGAGCGAGGAAGTCAAGTTGATCATGCAAACGGTCCTTTCCATCCGAGAGACACCGTCATGGGGCAAGTTGTTCATGGAGTTTCTGGCCAAAGGAGAGATGTCGAATGAAGAGGTGGCGGCAAGACAAGTGAAGCACAAGGCAAGCACATACACCATCATCAACAACGAGCTTTACAAACGCATCATGGGGGAATATACCAGCGCTGCCTAAGCCAAGAAGAAGGGGTCGGGCTACTGGTAGACATTCACCAAGGTGAGTGCGGTCATCATGCGTCATCAAGAGCAATAGTGGCAAAGACATTTCATCATGGATTCTACTCGCCCACGACATTGGAGGACGTCGAGCAACTGGTAAAGGCATGCAACGGATATCAGTGATTAGCTCCGTAGAAGCACAATCCGTCATCGACACTCAAAACGATCCCCATCACTTGGCCATTTGCCGTCTGGGGGCTGGATATGGTAGGCCTGTTTAAAACAGCGCGATCTGGCATGGCACACTTACTGGTGGCGGTGGACAAGTTCTACAAGTGGATCGAGGCAAAGCCAATCAAGAAACTAGATGGGCCGACTATGGTCAAGTTCTTCACCGACATCATCACAAGGTTTAGCTACCCCAACAACATCACCACAGACAACGGCACCAACTTCACCAAAGGGGCCTTCACACGTTTCTGTGGTGACAAAGGCATCCGCCTAGACCTAGCCTCCGTTGCACATACCCAGTCCAATGGATAGTGCGAGCGAGCAAATGGCCTGGTCCTAGCCGGAATCAAGCCAAGACCGATTGAGCCTCTAATGAGGACACCCGGCTGCTAGATAGAGGAACTGCTGGCTGTACTATGGAGCCCGCGCACAACTCCTAACTACTCCACCGATTCACGCCATTCTTCCTAGTCTATGGGGCAGAGGAAATCCTACCAACCGACAACGAATTGATGCACCACGAAAGCTGCTATGCACAGAACAACAAGCACAAGAAGCACGAGAAGATAGCGTCGATCTCCTTGAGGAGGCTCGGGAGCTGGCCTTGTCCAGATCTGTGATACGTTGCAAACGTATCTATAATTTTTGATGTTCCATGCTTGTTTAGTATCTACTTTGCTTTGCTTTGTCAACACTTTGAGGTATTTTTATATGTTTTTTGGGACTAACCTATTAACAAGATGCCACAGTTGCCATTTTCCTGTTTTCTTCTGTTTTTGGTTCTAGAAAAGGCAGCAAATCAATATTCTCAGAATTGGACGGGACAAAATCCAATATGCCTATTTTCCCGAAGAAACACGGGAACATGAAGCAGAGACGGAGTAGAGCACCAGGGTGGGCACACCATATGGTAGCATGGGCTAGCCCTGGCCGCGCCACCAGGTGGTGTGGCCCCCCTGGCCAGCCACCGACCTTGCCCCTTCGCCTATAAAATCCTCCCAATGCAAAAACCCTAGGTCGTCAATCAGAAATCCACGAAAAGTTCCGCAGCGCCGCCGCCACCGAAGGGGAGATTCGGGGGACAGAAAGTCTGTGTTCTGGCACCCTACTGGGACGGGGAAGTGCCCCCGGAGCCATATCCATCGATCTCCACCACCATCTCCATCACCGTTGCTGATTCCCATGATGAGGAGGGAGTAGTTCTTCCTCGAGGCTAAGGGTTCTACCGGTAGCTATGTGTTCATCTCTCTCTATGCATGATCATATTGTGATCATGAGCTTTTTAATCAATTTGATCTACCTTGCTACTCAAGTGCTTTAATAGATCTCTGCTCTCCCCATGTGTGTGAAAGTGACAGCGTGCACACCATGGTGGCTCTTAGGCTAGAGATTACAAATGATTGTTATGAGTTATATTTGTAGTTGGATGTCTTTATGAAATTGTGGTGTTTGTTGGAACCATCTAGTGCTCAAGGTGACGGTGTGGGGTTATCTAAATGGGAAATACTTACTTTGAGGTGTGATGTTATAGCCCTACCATGGATTAGAGTGTCCAACCGGAGAGTAGTTCAGAGTAGTATCATGAAGATAATATATTTATATGAGAGTTTTCACTAGTGAAAGTATGATCCCTAGGCCTTGTTTCTAAGCATTGAAACACCGTTTGCAACTAGATCTGTTACATATTTGCTTGCTTCCATTTTTATTTCAGTTTGCCTTTAGTCTCTTCCACGCCATAAAGCTATTTTCTGGTAACATTTCTTATATCCATACCACTTGTATTGCACTATCTGTTCGCCGAACTAGCGCACCTATACACCTGACAAGAAGTCTCTTGTATCTTGATTGCAGGGTTGCTTGAGAGGGATACCTTTGACCACTTCCTCCCTGAGTTCGATAAACCTTGGGTGATCCACTTAAGGTAAACTTGCTGCTGTTCTACAAACCTCTACACTTGGAGACCCAACAACTGTCTACAAGAATAGAAGTGTGTAGACATCAATCCTCCATCTACCAGCAGAGCCTGCGACGCTATCATGCTAGCCGGATCCGCAATGTCTCGTTCCGCGAAGGCGAACTTGTCTTGCGGCTGGTACAAGACACCAAGGGGATGCACAAGCTAGCTCCGCCTTGGGAAGGACCATTCATCATCAGCCGGGTGCTGCATAACAACTCATACTACCTGATTGACGCACGACAGCCTGCAAAAAACAAGATGGACCACTCCGGCGAAGAAACCTAGCGCTCGCGGAATGCGAACCTCCTTGGTCTATTCTACACCTGAGTAAAGGGAAAATGTACCTTACTTTTATGTAATGAAAAAAATGAGGGGCCTCGACATAGTTAAGGGGACTCTGTTGGGGACATGCTATATGGGTATCCTCGTAGGATGTCACCAATCCGTCTAACCCGGGTGGCCCATAGTTGGTAGCAAGGCCTATGGCCTGCTGGGCGGCCCCGTTAGACGGATCCTGAAGGGAGACCCATGCCAGATAAAGGAAGTCTACGCAGGAGTCACCAACATACTCGAAGCCTTGGAGTACATCACACAGAACACTAGTTCGTGTAGATGTAAGACTCTTTACCTCGTCTGAAAAGGACCTTTCCCTGTAAACCCTAGGTCTTGGCACCTTTATAAGCCGGCCTGCGGGAGCCTTTAGGGAACAACTTCTCTGATTCCTGCGTACAACGCGCAACACCTCGCACAACGAACCTATCTCTATAACTTGGTGTATTACGATTATAGTGATTTATAGCAGGAGTAGAGTTCTGCCACAGTTGTGGGACATGACCTTGGGTAAGCTGTGTTACCTCGTACCCGCCAACTCTCCAACTTACCCCACGTCTCTAAACACGCACTGTGAGGACCCCTCCATGGCGTACTCCTCGGCAATACCACGATAGTTGGCGCCCACCGTGGGGCAAGAGGCGCTTCGAGCTCTACACCGGGCGAGGTCTAATCTCTTAGCGAGAATCAGTGACACCGTAGCCATCGGTCGCGTTCTCTTCTCCGGAAACATCCCGATCGTCACTCTACATGATTTCTGGGTGCCGGCAAAGACGAACCCCATGCGCTGCTCCGTCATCCCCTTTGGAGACATCCACATCTTCATCGGCGAAACCGACTCGGGTCCTAGCTCCAAGGAAGTCAGGAACTCGTCAAGCCCCGCACGTACCGCCTATGAGCAGGACACGTTCGTGGAAGGATCTGTCCCATAACTCTCTTTGGAGTATGGTGGCTCGGATCAAGAAATTTCAAGGCCCACCCAAACTGCCACTATGCAAGATATAAAGGTGGACTGACCCAGAAAATCCGCTTGGCTTCCCCAAGCGTTAGAGATGCGCAGGTCACACTTTGAAGATGTCGTCATCATCTTCGATCTGGCCAGATGCGTTCAAAGGGATGGCGAATCTCCCCGCGAATACCTTGCCAGATGGATGAGGGTGAGGGACACCCTAGAGGGCGACCGCGAAGACGAGCTCGTGTACCACTTCGTGGAAGGGCTCACACCTAGAACCCTCCTCTGACATCCCCTTCGAAGGCGACAGGCCGCAGGCCCTCTCACCCTTGGTGAGATGGTTGCCATCGTCAATGAATACGCGGACGCCAATGTAGAATCCAAGGCGTCGATCACCATCAAAGTCGTAGGAGGTAACAACAACAACGACCCACCTCTACCACCCTCAACATCCGCCATCACCGGCACCGAGGCTAACTCTGACTCCGTCCTCGATGCGCTCTATGCCGACATCAATATGGATGCCGGTGGCTCGGACGTCAACTCGGAGGAATATGACGCTGTTTTGAAGGAGATCGAGAAGGAGGAGCGCGCCAAGAAGACCAACACTTCCCACCAGGTGCTAGTCGCCATTGGGAGCGTGATGGAAGAAGACAGACAGGAACAGGAACATGAGAGAGCTACGCCCACGCTAGTAGTGACCAGAGCAGCAGCAGCTAAGAAAGCCGCCGAGCCTCCGACTCCGGCCAAAGCTCTGCCTCCTGCAGCTACACCCCAGCCATCGGCGCAGGAACTTACCACGACCCCTAATACGGCCCGACAATCAAATCAACCGCCAGTGCCACCGTCAACATCAGCACCTGGCAACCCACTAGCCACCCCCACCGACAAACAAATCTATGGCGCACTTCTCATCGAGCCTATCACCGTCGCCCATATCCGGAGCATTATGGAGCTTGATGAGAAGCGTGCGGAGATCTTGACGGAGGTCAAGTGCATCGCGGAGAAAGGTGCTAAGATGGAGGAATACATGGCTAAGGCGTAGCAATCCATCAAGGCGACAAGAGCTATGGAGGCCGAACATAAGAAATTGCAGTTAAAGCATAAGGCAAATAAGGTACCATCTCACGTCGTCCAAGATCCCGACGTTCGGCGAGGCTTGGGATTTGACGGGTCTAAGCCCACAGAAGCCACCCCTTACATAGATTCGGAGGGGAGGCAGGTCATGCCAACTCCTGCTCTCAACATCGCCATCGCCAAGACCCTCCTGGAACAGGGCAGGTCACCAGAAGCAGTTGCACAGGTGTATGACCTCGTCGCTAAGGCATGCAAGCAACAGGAAAAGGCCGCCTCACAAAGGCTTGAGTGCAACCCGGAGCTGTGCCAATCAACCCTGAACAGCCGTAGAAGGCTAAAATCTCCCCGTGATGAAGGATAACGCACAGGCTCTACAGAGCGAAGATGGAGGGAGGCACACAATAGGACTGACGCTATCCCCATATCCTCTGACCACGGAGAAAAGACTCGTCCTCATCGTTCGCCACCTCCACCGCCATCTCGACGTCACGCGGACCCAGAGCCGTGCCACCGCACAAGCATGCGACCTCCAAGGCAGTCACAGCCCGGTATCGTTATACGCGATCAGGGCGAACAACCTCGACATGCCGGAGAGCACAGTAGCCACGACGGACACAGGAGCAGGTCCCACAAGGAACTGCCACATCCGACAAGCAACCGTGACAGGCGTGAGGAGTCGTAGGAGGGGCACAGCAAGAGAGCTAACCCACTGCCTCCACCGCCGCCATCGCCACCTAGCAGCCATCATGGCGGAGGGCATGGATGTTCTCATGGATCCCGCCACAACTCTCCTCCTCATGACGGAAAAGGGAAGCAGCCAGAGCCATATGACGCACAATCATGGCTGGACAAGATCCAATAAGCTCGGGAGCTCCCATACCTTGGGCCACGTTGCTTTGCACCATTCATACGAGCCACAACCTATCCCAAGGGCCTCTAGATAAACAAGACCATCAAGACATACAATGGCACCGCCCGGCCAGCAACATGGTTGCAGGACTACAGCGAAGCGATCCACATCGTAGGGGGAAACCCCAATGTCGATATCAAGTACCTCCCACTTATTTTGACCGACACTGCCCGACAATGGATCGACGACTTACCAGAGAAATCAATATGCAATTGGTTGGACATGCATGAAGCATTCACCTAGAACTTCGAGGGTACGTACAAACGTCCCTGTACTGTTGGAGACCTACAGTGGTGTGTGCAAGAGAAGGATGAAACCTCCCGTTCCTACCTCTCTCGATGGATGGATATGAAAAATTCCTTCGCAGCGGTGCACGAACAGACCGCTATGGCCACCTTCATCGATGGTCTGGAAAAGGGTACTCTGCTCTGGCATAAGTTGAAACACAGGCAGGACAACAATGACCTCGACCTCAACGCGATGATCAAAATGGCTAGGGAATTTTCTGCTGATGATGACGACGCGCATGGATCATTGTTGGCAATAGCAATCCCTACCCAGGATAGGAAAAACAACAATAACAAGCGGAAAAATCCGCCCGAAGAAAAGCAAGTAGCCGACATGGTCGCCGCAACGTTCACTGACAGGGGCAATGGAGGACAGTGTGGACGTGGCCGGGGAACTAGCAGTGGCCAACAGAGGAGTAACAGTACACCCTCAGCGCCCCGTGTTCCCAAAGATACGAAGAGTACCGCGATATGCCATATTTCGTTCATCTCGATGCCAATGGAAAATCCACCCACACCAATCGCCAGTGCAAGTTTGTCAATGATCTCAAGGAGGACCCTTAGTCCGGCTACAAGCCAAGTCAGAAGAACAGACCACGCGGAAAGGGCAAGGGGAAGAAGAAGGCGGAAGAACCCAAGGAATCAAGTGATATGGACGAGGACGTGGACCGAACATCTTCCGACAAGGGAGATGATAAAGGGAAAAATCCCTTTGAAAAGAAGGCTCCATGTTACCACACCTTCTTGGTACACCAACCGTTCGGGCCTAGAAAACCTCTCTGAGGATACTGATGGCTACCCTCCCTCCAGTTCGCCAGTACGTCAGGTGGTCGGAAGTTCCAATTACTTGGGATAGGAAGGATCATCCAGAACTTGTCCCAACAGAGAACCAATATGCCATGATCATCAACCCTTTGATTGATAGCACAAACTTCACCAAGTGCCTCATGGATAGTGGAAGCAGCATCAACATCATGTACCTAGATAGACTGCATAAGATGAACTTGATGGAGACCTAGTTAAGGAAGAGCAACACTGTGTTACATGGGGTTGTCCCTAGCCGACAAGCAAATTCCATGTGCTGCATCACCCTTCCGGTCGCTTTTGGCAATGTAAACAATTACCACAAAGAACGCATGACCTTTGAAGTGGTGCCTTTCAAGAGTGTGTACCACGTCATCTTCGGACGCGACATCTTCCACTCCATCCTCACAAGGCTATGCTTTGTCTACGACAAACAAAAAAATTCCCAGACCAAATGGCATCATCACCGTTGACGAAAGCTTCACCAAGGCACGGGAGTGCGAGATCAGTGAAGCCTCCTTCGTCGAAGCAGTCCTCTATGGTGAGGAGTTCAAGGAGATCCAGAACCAGGTCAACGCCTCGGAGATGCCCGAAGAAGCAGATCACTGTTGCCGAACCCACCTTCAAGGCCGCCATCAAGACCAAGAAGGTGGAGCTTGTCGAAGGTGATTCTTCCAAGACCACCACCATTGGCACGGACCTGGATCCCAAATATGAAAGCACCCATGTCGAGTTCCTCCGTGAGAATAGAGACATCTTTGCCTGGCAACCTACCTATGGAACTTTCCGAGAACAGGTTGAATATTGATCCTAATGCCAAACCGGTGAAACAACCTCCATGACGCTTTGGTGATGAAAGACGAAGGGCTATAGGCAAAGAAATAGTTAGGTTACTTAAGGCTGGCTTTATCCGAGAAGTTATTCACACCCGATGGTTGGCAAATCCTGTACTTGTCCCCAAAAAGGGAACCAATGAAATAAGAATGTGTGTTGATTACACCGTCTTGAACAAAGCATGTCCGAAGGATCCGTTTGCTTTGCCTCGCATTGACCAAGTCATTGATTAAACAGCTAGCTCGGAACTTCTGTGTTTTCTCGATGCCTATTCAGGATACCACCAGATCCGGATGCAAAAGTCGGACCAATTGGCCACTTTGTTTACCACACCCTACGACACATATTGCTATGTCACGATGCCCTTTGGGTTGAAAAACGCGGGTGCTACGTACCAGCGGACGATGCAACGTTGCCTACATGACCAAATAGGTCGTAACGTACACGCTTACGTGAATGACATCGTGATAATGTCAAAGAAATCAAATGATCTTATCGCTGACTTGTAGGAAACCTTTGACAATCTTCGGAAATACAACATGATGCTGAACCCAAAGAAGTGTGTCTTCGGGGGTACCATCCGGCAAACTATTGGGCTTCATTGTTTCGCATCACGGAATCGAGGTGAACCCGGGGAAAATCAAGGCCATCCTCGACATCAAGTGCCCGACATGCCTGAAGGACATACAACGGCTCACAGGCTGCATTGCAGCAGTAAGCCGGTTCATCAGCCGACTTGGTGAGAAGGCTATGCCGCTCTACAAGTTGCTCAAGAAGGCGGACAAATTCACATGGACGGACGAGGCTGACGCAACACTTAAGGAGTTGAAGAGAATACTCTCCTCCCCACCTATACTTGCAGCACCGGTGCCAAGGGAGCCCATGTTGGTATACATGGCGACGACCAACCGAGTAATCATCATCGTCATCGTGGTGGAGCGCAAGGAACCAACGCACGAATACGGAGTTCAGTGACCCATTTACTATGTGAGCGAGGTCTTGACGGAATCCAAGCAGCATTACCCGCACTACCAGAAGATAGCTTATGGAGTTTTCCTTGCTTCACGCAAGCTGAGGCATTATTTCCAGGAGCACCCTATCATAGTGGTGAGCAAAGCTCCACTGTCCGACATCATAAACAACAGTGACACTACAGGGAGAGTGGCAAAGTGCGGCATTTAACTTGCTTCCTTCGACATCACCTACAAGCGACGCGACGCTATCAAATCACAAGCATTGGTGGATTTTCTTGCAGATTGGACAGAGCTGCCAGAAGACACTCCTGTGCCAGAGCCAGTGTATTGGGTCATGCACTTTGACGGATCCAAGTTACTTAATGGCTCGGGGCTGGTGTTTTATTGGAATCACCAACAGGATAAATGTTACAATACGTCCTGCAAATCAACTTCAACGCCACAAATAACATGGCGGAGTACGAGGCCCTCATTCACGGACTTCGCGTAGCCAAGGATATTGGCATCAAGCGCATAGTTTGCTGTGGAGATTCCGACTTTGTTGCCCAGCAAGTGGTTGGCACCTGGAACGCGCGGAACCCTATGATGGTGGCATATCGAGAGGAAGTAGATGAAATAGCCAAGTGCTTCGATGACTATGAAGTCAAGTACGTCAAGAGGGAGGATAATGAGGTGGCCGATCTGGTGTCAAAGCTTGGATCAGCTCGTCGACCAATTCCACCAGGCGTTTTCCTGGAGCATTTACGGACTCCATCCGTGAAAGGTGCAGACCCTGACAACCCGGATAGAGTGGACTCATTTGTTAATGCAGTAATAGTGACCTCTCCAGCTTGGACGAAGCCATTCATGGATTATCTACAAGATGGAACTTTGCCTGTGGAAAAAGTTGAAAGCCGGCAAATAGTACGTAGAGCAAAAGGTTACGTCATCCTTGACGGACAACTATAAAAAATAAGTACCACAGGAGTCTTCCTATGGTGCATCTCCCAGCAGCAAGGTATTGAAATCCTTAGAGAAATACATCGTGGAGATTGCGGGCATCACGGCGCTCCCCGCTCGTTGGTGGCCAAGGCCTTCCGACAAGGATTCTACTGGATAACTACCAAGGCGGACGCTGACAAGTTGGTACAAACATGCCTTGGGTGTCAGTTTTATGCAAGACAATCAAATGTTCCAGCTGAAGAATTGCAAACAATACCAATAACTAGGCCATTTGTAGTATGGGGGCTGGACATGGTGGGACTCTTGCAGACAACACCCTGTTGATTCGCACACTTGCTAGTAGGAGTGGATAAATTCACAAAATGGATTGAAGCTAAACCCATGAGAAAGCTTGATGGGGCAACAACCCTAAAGTTTGTCCAGGATCTAGTGGTGAGATTTGGTCTCCCACATAGCATGATCACCAAAAATGGAAGAAATTTATCTCTTGGAGAAGTTGAGGAGTACTATCATGAGAAAGGCATCCGCCTTGACATAGCATTTGTGGCACATCCATAGTCGAAAGGGATTTTTGGAAGAGAGATGAGAGCTCCACCTTAGCCCCACCGTGCTAGCCCTCACCGCCGGCGATCCCCCTCTCCGTCGTCCAACCTCTTCCTCTTATCAAATCATTGTTTCCCCCTCCTCCTGATCTACCTACCCATCTCTTGTTGGTGTTTTTCCATGGAGGATTTGGCTATGTCTTGGAAGGTTTCTTACACTGGTTCTTCGGAGGATGGCAAGTTTCTTGAGGGTTCCTTGGTTTTTTGGCCTTCTCGGAATTGGTTGGTACTAAACAATGCAAAAGGGTCTGCTCTAGAAGGCAGAGAATCCCTAGAGGATGAAAGTTTCAACATCGTCACAGTGGTACGTCTCCCTTTTCATTTGGTTATGATCAATGAGTTGTAAGTTGGTGTTCATGAATGTGGCCCTAGATCTCCTCGATCTTCCTCTGGATTGGTTATTTACCCTTTGAGATGAAAAGTCACTTGTGGATCTATTAATTCTGATGCCAATTTAATGCGAGATGCATTCCTTATAATAAGACCATAGGCTAGAAGAATTATTCTACTTGATCATAAGGAAACAGTTCTTGATGCAAGTTTTCTTTTGAAGGATGAGTCTTTTGATCATGGTAGTATCATTGTTATGCCTTTTCATAAAGTTATCGTTGGAGATCAAGCTCTTTTCAATTTGGTAGGATCTGCCGAAGATAAAAATCCAGAAAATTCAAAGGCTTATATTTTTGTTCCTGCGCCTGCCCTGGATTTTTTTGTTGGTCTAAACTTTGAAGCTAGCATCATCAAAAAGTTTGGTTATGCAGTCAACTTCTTCGGCGGTTTCAGGAGAAGAGAATTCATTTTGGTTATTTCTTTTGGATGAGCAAAATTCAAGCTAGATATTCATTCTGTTGGATTAACCATCCATGCTATTTTTGGAGGAAAAGCCTCTTCCTACCATGTCAAACTCTTGCATGATAGGACATTTAAGTTCTCTGTTGCCTCCAGAGCTGTGGGTTTTGAAATCTACAATATGGGTAAATTTTCAGGGGATATGTTTGAATGTCTTTTTAATCTCTAGGGAAATGGTGGTCCTAATTGGCGAGCTGAGGAGAAAAAATATTATTAGGAGTTGACTTCGGAATGGACTGTGGTTTCAAAAAAGAAAGAGAAGAACTCGGTTTTAATCGCCTGACCAGGCCCAACGCCAATTTGGACAATTCGAATTTCCTTCCCTACCCCCATAATATTCTCGTTGGACAGCTTAATTGGCATTCATCTTAGGGCGTCAATCAAGCCATTTTCTATAATGTCAAATTTAATGGCAATTGTTCGGACGGCGGGACTTTCCTGCCTGCTTTAAATGGGCCAAGCCAGGTCAACTTGGGCGTTAATTCGGCAGAGAATAATCAGCGTAAGTTGTATATTTGGGAATACGCTTCATTTCCTAAACGGGCTTGGCCCAATAATAGCTACCTTAATTGGTTCAAGGCCCAAGAACCCCGGCAGTTTTCTAGTTTTAGGGAATTCAGTATTTTCTCTAAAGGAAAAGAAAATGAAGACCCTGTCTTCTCGCCTTCTTCGCCTGGTACAAACCCTAGTTCCGCTGATTGCTCTCCTACTTGTTCTACTCCGTCGGCCACTTCACCGGCTACAATGGCGAACATTCCCATTGATCCTAGGCCATTCGTGCCTCAAGGCTTCGAGATTCTTTAGATACCTGGCCGGGTCGGAGTCAAGCGGGTGGTCGCGCCTCACCGACCTCTTCTTCATGAACAGTACGCCATTCCAGTTCCTCCGGGTCAGATTCCGTTTGCAAACATTGAGGAGGTTCTGCAAGATTTTCTGGCCAATGAGATGCATGTGGGTTTTAGAGACATTCAAGCTTGTCCTTTTGGGTCTGCATATGTAAAATTTGTGCTGACTAGTGACAGAGACAGGTTGATTAGAGAAAGCCCTATTCTGTTTGAAGAGGTACACATCTCCTTTTCCAAGCACAATGAAGGCATTAATTGGAGAAGGGCTCAGTTCAATAGGGAGGTTTGGGTTCTTCTTGTTGGCCCCCCTCTTGATCACTGGTATACTGAGGATCTGGATGCTATTTTTTCTGACTTTGGCAAGCTCATTATGTGGGAAAACATCCCAAACCACATAGGAAGAATCATGGCTAAGGTTAGAGTCATTGATCTTGAAGACATTCCTAAAAACGTCAGGTTCACTGAAGGGGATGCTCCTGATTCTCAGTCCTGGACCTTTTCTGTGGAGGTTCTGTTGCAGAACATGATGGGTGGTGGCCCACTAGATGATGACCCTTTAACTGATGAGGGGATTGACCCACACCCAATTCCCAACTTAAACCCTGCTGCCAATAATTTTGTTCCACCTCCTGTCAATCCTCAGGTTGCTGGCAACAATGATGGTGAGGGATGGGGACACTGGGCTATGGGAAAAATCAGATTGAAAACCAACAAGATCAACCAAATGCTGCTTTCAATCAGTTAATTGATGCCATTATGGAGGATGTCCTACTTGAGGATCCCCTGCATCCTCTACCATAAGACAACAATGCTGTTACTATTTCCTCTTCTGTCCATGCTCAAAATGGCTCTGATAACAGTGGGGGACTGTCCCAGAATAAAAAAATTATACTTGATGAGGATGAGGTCTTACAAGAAAATCTGAATGCAGCACTTGGAGAAGGTTTGGAACAGCTAATGAATGCTTACAACTCAGAGCTAGAAGATGTTGAGAATGTGGACAACACTAACAACATTAATATGGATAACCCAGGTGGGTTCCTGGATGACTATGAGATGCTTTCACCCAACTTGGCCCATTTTTAGGTTGGCTTTGTGCATACTCATTTTGCTCAGATTCCTGTTCTCCATGCTGCAAAATTGACTTTCTCAAAACAAGGATTAGACCTATGGGACAGATTTTTTGCTCCTCATTGCAAACTCAATGGCAGGGTCAGAAATTTTGATATCCCTATAAGTTGGTTCAATTACATCATTCTATTACTCTTGACACCTAAAAAATTTGATTGGGCAAACCATTTCTTGCAATCCTCTTTGTGGGATATCTTAAAGGAATCCAGTTTAAATGAGCAGACAATCCCTTTCTCTATTTCTGATGCTTGTGTCACTCAATCAGCACCTACTTGTATTCTTCAGGGGGAAAGTAATCTAGGAACTGAAACTCTGAGAGCCTCCAACTCACCTGCTACCCCCATTAGGAAGAGGAGGGGAACCTCTACTCTTGTTGAAAATGAGGTGAGGAGGAGCCCTAGGATCATTGAGTTAAATGATGGTTTTGAGAGTCATGCTAATTGTACTAGCAAAGACTGTCTTACATGCAATGCTGCTCCACCTGATATTAGCAAAAAAATTGTTAAAAAGCTTGCTACCTCCTTTTGCAAGGTTGCTGAAGAAGGAATTGAAAAGAGGCTCCTGAAAAAAAGTAAGATTGTTGAAAAGGTGAAGGTGGCACCAGGACCAAGAACTTCATCCACTGTTGTTAGAGGGAAAGGATCTACAGCAAACTCTGACAAGGTCATAGAAAAAAGAAATGCTTCTTCTAGAGATGGCTCTCAGCAGCACAAGAAACCACCCAAGAAATGATTTTAATGGTTTACATCTCTTATTATCAGAGTGGTGGCAGGAATTACTTTTGTTGTCATGGTTACTGGAATAGACCTATTCTCTCTTGCCTTTTGATGCAATTTTACTTTCTTTGGACGATGAGATGGTTTCCTGACTATTTTGAAAGATCTTTTCACTTCATTGGCATTTGTTTTGTTTGGAAGTATAGTTTGCTTCCTAATATAGATCTACATCCCAGATTTATTTATGGATAACACAAGAAGTTGGAAAGTTATGAACTGGAATATTAGAGGGATAAACTCTGAGAAAAAATGGGTATCCCTATTTGATAAAATTGTTGAATCAGGATGTGATATCATTTGCCTGCAAGAAACAAAAGGAGAATGCTTTGATCTAGTGTACATAAAGAAATTATGTCCCTTAAAATTCAATAAGTCTGAGTTTTTGCCATCAGTTGGTGCCTCTGGTGGAATTATTACCATTTGGAATGGGGCTCTTTTTTCTGGGAACCTGGAATTTAAAAATGACTTCTCTATCTCCATCAAGTTTCAGTCCAATTTATCCAATGAGACCTCGTATCTTACCAATATCTATGGCCCATGTGACACTTATAGAAAAGCAGTTTTCATTCAGTGGTTTCATAATATTGATTTTAATGATGGTGTGAATTGGCTTGTGGTGGGGGATTTTAATTTAATAAGAAAACCTTCTGACAGAAATAAAGGTGGAGGTGATATCAATGATATGTTACTTTTCGATGAAGCTATTAGTAATCTTGGGCAGATTGAATTACCTTTGAAAGGGAAAAAGTTTACTTGGAGTAATATGCAAAAGGATCCCCTTCTTGAAAGACTAGATTGGTTTTTCACCTCAAGATCTTGGAATTCCTCTTATCCATCAACATTTGTTTATCCTCTGGTCAAACCTACATCTGATCACACTCCTTGTGTTATTAACATTGGCACCAAAATTCCCAGGGAAAAGTTTTTAGATTTGAAAATTACTGGCTGCAGCACGGTGATTTTCTTGGCATTGTTCAAAATGCTTGGAACATTCCAGTTGACTACCATGACAGTGCTAAAAATGTGAATGCTAAGTTTAAAAATGTGAGAAGAGGCTTAAAGCTTTGGGAAAAGAACCTTCCTTGCCTCAAACAACTGATTGACAAGGTTAATCTGGTCATTGAACTTCTAGAAAGTTTTGAAGAGTTTAGATGTTTGAACATCCTTGAATGGAACTTGAGAGATATGTTGAAATCTCATGCCATTACCTTGTTACAAAACCAAAATTCCTATTGGAAACAAAGGGGGAAGATTAAATGGGTGAAACTTGGAGATGGTAACACAAAGTTCTTTCATTCAAAGGCAACTATCAACTATAGACATAATTACATCTCTGCTCTCAAGAATGCTGATCAGGATGAAATTTCTGATCATGAGGGTAAAGCTGCTTTATTATGGAATGCTTTCAAAAATAGAATGGGCACTTCTGACAATACTACTATGCATTTTAACCAGGCTGATTTTTTTGTAGATGGAATGAGCTCAAACTTAAGAGAAAGTTTGGAAACAGTTTTTTAGACAAAGAAATTGATGATGTAGTGAAGGATCTCCCCAATGATAAGTCCCCTGGTCCATATGGATTTAATAATGAGTTCATTAAATGTTGTTGGCCTATAATTGGTATAGACATAAAAAGATGATTCATGAATTCTATGATGAGACAATCTCCCTTGAGAGTATCAACTCCTGTTGGATTACTCTGATTCCTAGAAAGAGTTGCCCTGAGACACCCTCAGACTTCAGACCCATATCTCTTCTCAATAGTGTGTTAAATATCATCACTAAAATCTTGGCAAATAGATTGTAGAAGATTATTTTAAATCTTGTCCATAAGAATCAATATGGATTTTTGCAACAAAGATCTATCCATGACTGCCTTGGCTGGGGATTTGAATATCTTTTCTAATGTCACCAATCAAAAGAGGAGATTCTTGTTTTAAAACTTGATTTTGAGAAGGCTTTTGACAAGATTGAACATACTGGATTACTTGAGATTCTCAAGGCTAGAGGTTTTGGAGAAAAGTGGATAAAATGGATACAACTGTTACTATGTTCTGGCACCTCATCTGTTCTACTGAATGGTATTCCTGGGAAGAAATTTTATAGTAAAAGAGGAGTTAGACAAGGGGATCCATTATCACCACTTCTATTTGTCCTTGCTGCTGATTTGCTCCAATCTATCTTGAATAAGGCAATGAATCTGAATTTAATCTCGGCACCCCTCAACTGCCCTGCATGCCCTAATTATCCTGTAATTCAGTATGCTGATGACACACTTCTGATCATGAAAGCTGATGTCAAAGAATTGATTTGCCTAAAATCCTTGCTAAACACCTTCTCTGATTCATCTAGGTTGAAAGTCAATTATCAAAAATCAAGTATGATACCCATAAATATGGACAATGAAAGAGTGGACCACCTTGCAAAAACACCGAATTGTCTGAAAGGTACTTTTCCATTTACTCACCTTGGTCTACCTCTAGACCTTACCAAGCCCTCTTTAGAATATTTCATACCAATGGTTCAAAGAGTGGAGAAGAGACTAAGTGGAATTGCTTACTTCCTCAATTATGGTGGTAAACTTGAAATGGTTAAGTCAGTGTTATCTTCCCTGCCAATGTTTTACATGAGCTGCCTTGAGATTCCACCAACTATCAAGAATCAATTGATCAAATATGTCAGACATTGCTTATGGAGAAAAAAAGGCTCTGAAAGTGCTGATGTCTAAGCAAAAGGATCTGCCCTGGTGGCTTGGGAGAAAATCTGTAGGCCAAAGGATCAAGGAGGATTGGGTGTACTTGACATAACCATCCAGAATAATGCTTTACTTCTAATTTTTTTGGATAAGTTCTATAATGACCATGACATTCCTTGGGTGAAACTGGTGAAAAGTTCCAATTATGTGGATGGGACTGTCCCTAGTCATAACCTTGAAGGCTCATTCTGGTGGAGATCTCATCTCAAACTAATTGATTCCTACAAGGCCATGGCTAGAGGAAATATGGGTAATGGGGACTCAATTTTATTCTGGGCTGACCTTTGGGAGGAGCAGTGTCTCCATCAAAAATTCCCTCATCTGCTATCATTTGCAAAAAATACAAGCTACACTATAAAAGAAGTGGTACAAACTGAGTTTCTAGAAGACTTATTTCACTTACCCTTATCCCAACAAGCCTTCAACGAGTTTGAACAAATGGAAGTAATTTGTCAACAAGCTTTGGTTAAGATTCAAGAAGGCAGATAAGACAGTTGGTCATACATTTGGGGAAACAACAAGTTCACATCTCAAAAAGCCAACAAAGTCTTGATTGGGTATCAACCTACCCTCCCACATTTCTCTTGGATTTGGAATACCTCCTGTCAACGGAAGCATAAATTCTTTTTTTGGTTACTACTTCAAGACCATTTGAACACAAGGAATCTCCTTAGAAGAAAAAATATGCAACTCCAATCATATTCATGTGCGGTTATGGAATGTTCACAAGAAGAAACCCTTTCTCATTTGTTCTGGACTTGTCCTTTTGCTGAAAAATGTTGGGACTTTATTTGCCCACAAAGACACAGGGGTTTATCAGTTTTTCAGGCCATTGAAGATATTAAGGGGAAATTACATTTACCCTTTGCTATGGAGATCATCATCCTAGCGGCTTGGCAGATTTGGATTATCAGAAATAATAAGATTTTCAATAATCAAAGGCCAAGTTTCAATAGTTGGAAGGCAATATATAAGGAAGAGCTAAGATGGATTAGCTTTAGAATCAAAAGAAACCTTGCTGAAAACTTCAAAGCTTGGCTCCAATCCCAGACTTAGTTATTTTCCTTTTCTTTTGTTAGTTAGACCTTTGTAAATATACTTGGACACTCCTTATAATTTAATATAAAAATTGCAGTGGGCTTTTGCTCACTATTTATCCTCAAAAAAAACAGTCAAATGGGCAAGTTGAAAGGGCCAATGGACTAATTCTGCACGCAATCAAGCCATGCTTGGAGCACCGCTACATAGAGTAGCAGGAGCCTGGGCGGAGGAACTACCACCTGTTTTGTGGAGTTTACGAACATAACCTAACAGATCTACCGGCTTGACTCCTTTCTTCATGGTTTATGGAGCAGAAGATGTTCTCCCATCCGACATCCTCTACAATGCACCAAGAGTTTCCGCCTACAAGGAAGATGATGCTGAAGAATCCAGACGGCTATATGTGGACCAACTCAAAGAAGAGCATGTGCTGTCATGCCAGAGATCTGCCGTCTACCAGCAGAAGTTGCACGGCTACCATAGTCACCTTGTAAAGCATCGCTCGTTTAAGGAAGGGGATTTGGTGCTTAGACTCAAGCATGCAAAATCACAAAAATTATCCCCGCCTTGGGAAGGACCGTTCGTCATAAGCAAAACATTTCTCAATGGTTCCTATTACCTCGTCGATATTCGCGAGTTGAAAGATAGGCCAAAAAATCGCAAGCGTAAGCAACGTGACTTCGATGATGAGTACCCGTAGACAGATCAGCCATGGAACATAGCACATCTATGTCCCTTTTACACTTAACACTTTATATGATGAAATAAGTTTCTTATATGATCAATGAAACAAAGCATTTGGTTCACTCATATTCTCTAAGACTTTTACCTCCTTTAGTTGTTCATTTTTGGATCATATAAACCCTTTATGTGCAAGGTTGCATTTGCCCTTGTGAAAATTCTGCCTACGGGCGTTAGCTTAAGTTTTCTGGTCTACACATTTTCTGAAGTTTTTATGTGTATTATAGAGTAGTGACTTTTCGGCACTCAAAGTCGGCAATTTTGTTCTTAGGTTCTGGACGGTGCTATTAAGCATCATCACCTGAGAGCATAGTTCTATACGGAGAGTCTTCCGTCTCACGAAAGGTCAAGCATACGAACCAGAATAATGGATAAGCCAGCACTTGCTTAAAAAATATATACATATGCTGGAAACAGATAAGTTGCAGGAAGCTTGAGTACAAGCATTCTGCCTTAGACAAACATAAGTTTTTTCCGTATACATTCTGTAGAGATACATTTAATATAGACATTGTTTTTATGGCTTTGCTGCAGGGAGCTTCGTGGTGGCATCATCAGGAGAGCGAGGCCAGGAGAGATCTTAAGGAGAAGGGCTAGACTCAGAGGAAGCCATGTCGTCATCTAGGATGTCGGCAGGCACGAAGACATCAGCCTTGTCCATCTTGGCAACCTTGGTATCAAAGCCAACGAGAGAGTTCCAAATACCATCGCTATCAATCTCTTGTCCTTCCTCGTCCAGCTTGGGCATACCATAGGTCACCAGGGCGATGTCGGCATTGTCGTAGTGAGCCTTGACCAAGGATAGGGTCATCCTAGCACTAGCCCGAATACAAGAGACTTTCCAGTCCTTGATTTTCTCGGGGGCTCAGCGCAGGATTTCCAAAAACTTGGCCGCTGAATCTACTGCCTTGATATTGATGCCCAGAGGTTGAGCTATCTCCTTGGCTTGGGCGATGGCGGTGCTGACGAAGTTGCCGGCATGAATCATGCGTTCCTTAGGACTTGGAGCACCCTCACCCAAGTTGGCCAAGCCAATGGGAGCTACGGTTTGCACAAAACACAAGGACCATGAGTACAAACAAGTAAAATGGTTGTCCAACTTACAGAAAAAGACCAAGACGGAGAAAGGTTACCAAAGATGCTCGTTTCCGCTTGCATGCATGACTCCACCAAGTCATCATGCTCCTTCTGGACTAACTTGAACATCTCAAGACCCCTAGCATTCTGCTCTTTAGCAGCTTGGTTCTGTTCTTTGAGTTGTGAAATCTCGTCCTTCAGGCACTACAACTCGGCATCAGTAGACTCTTGCATAGCTTTCATCGTTGCATCATGGCCCTTGACGACATCAGCCAGGTCCTTCTTCAGAATATTATTTTCATCATTGAGCTCCTTGATATGCTTTGATTGCTCGATGATGCTCTTGGCCTTAGCACTTGCTTCTGTAAGACGGAAGTCAATAAGTGCTATCAGAAGACGGAAAAAATGACTCAATGAGAAAGCAAGGAGCTGTCGTAGGAAATAAACTCTGGCTATATTTGATCTGTTCCTTTAGGAATTGGGTTTTGCCCTGTGCAAGGTCCATCTCCTTACAAAGAGCAACAAACCTCTCATTGGCGGCTATCCTCCGTTTATTCTCGTTCTGCACATGATATAAGCATTCTTAGTTTCTCTAGAGCATCTAGTCGGAACCATTCAAGTTTAAACTAAACGCTCGGGGGCTACAACACACAATTTTAAAGTAAGCTAGTTTCTCTAGAGCATCTAGTCGGAACATTTCAGTTTCAACTAAACACTCGGGGGTTACACGGACAAGTTCGACGCTTAGTTCTCTGGAGCACTCAGGCCAATCACTATTGATTTATCCACCTAATAGCTCGTGGCTACCGTAGGATATACTACACAAAGTAAGGCATGTGAAGTTCAGAAAACTTACGATGGAAATGATCCTGAGATTGTTGGCTAGATGAGTGTAGGAATCATGAAAGGTCCGACCATTCTTATAGATTGCATCAGCCTGCTTGATGAGATCATCTAGGCTCAACGTCGGAGGAGTCGCAGCCAATGGAGAGGTCGAAGCCGAAGGCATGGATGAAGCCCTAGCTGCCTCCTACACCTTCAAAGTAGTAGATGGTGCGGAGGCTCCCGCCTCAATCACAGCTTCCACGTCCACCTCTTCCACTTCCTTCCCCTTCTTGGTGGCATTCTTAGCTAGAGCTTCAGCCACTTTAGAGGAGGTGCTCTCCTGTGTTGCCTGGACGCTTGGAGAAACGCCAGTCTCGACAAAGCTTGAGACATCAAGGTTTGGATTGATATCTATCTTGTAACTACCTCGGTGAATTACGCTTTTAGTTAATGCCTGGATGAACGAAAGTGGTTAAAATAGTACGGTGGGGCCCAGGGCCACTCACGGTAGACCTTTCGGCCGTCCTAACCACTTTCAGACAACGGGACAAGAACGAGCGGTGTAATCGGCAGGCGAAGGGATCAACTACATACACAAGTGAGTATGTATGCAAGCCACATACAACAGTCCTTAGAGCCATTCCATCTAAAATAAATAGAAATATTGCAACGCCATACGGCAAGATCCAGATGTCCTAGATAGAGTTAATATTCTAGGATAGCTCCTCATACCTCACACATCAGAGTATCAGGCGGAAGTAGAAAACAAGATCCGAGTACGGATAAGAAGCAAATGGGCATAAGATGCCCCATAAATAAACACATCCCGCCCACAGATCACACGGATCCCCGTCCCCGGAATCTCTACATCGAATGATCGTTGCCAACATCATCTATCTCTTCCACCCAGTAGCCATCTTGCGGGTACACCTGTTCATCTGAATCAAAAAATTTATCGTGTGAGACCCTAGGGGTACTCAGCAAGTCTTTATGCCGCTAAAGGGGACACAACCTGGGGTGACGCAATTGCAGAAAAAGATAATACCTAACAATTCTACAGATACTCGCTAACCATCCGCCTAACCAATGATAGACGGATGTCCGTGAATTAAGAACAACAGTTATAACAGTGTAATTAACAGATCCATCCTCCTCCACGCTTACCAACGAGGAAGCGGACGAACAACCCCCATCATCCGTTGGCATTTTTTATTAACCATTCCATGAGTATTTCACTATTTACTAGTCAAGTACTTAGTCAATTTTAAAGCGGTACTTTAATTATACTTGTCTATGATCGAGAAACTGTGCTCCAAGTCGTCCATAACCGCGGACACGGCTTTCAGAAAGATTTACCCTGCAGTGGTGCACGAATAGCAACACACACTCGATCAACCTCAGAAAAACCAAATCAAAACCCAACGAGGCATTCACGACAAAGCAATCACAGGATTCAGAAATATTTCAGGGGGCCACCCCATTAAGCTACCCGCAACGAAGTTGGCCGGCTCCGAGACGGACCCAAGGTTTGCGTCAATGGCTGTAAACGACTGGGAACCCGAAAAATGTGACTGGGCTTGTCGATACCGCGAAAACACTCCGCAATTCTTAAACAGTACAGGTGCTCCTCGCACAATCTTAATAAAACAGTAACATGGCATAAGTACAGGATAGTAATAAAGCCCCAAACTACTTTGTGGCCCTAAGAAATAATAATGAATCAAGCTCTGGCTCAGGGGGGTCCATAAGGCCTCCCGGATGTGGATAGTGCGAATAGTCAAGGAACAGGAATCAAGTACTCGGGGTCCTACGGGACACAAGTGAGCATAAAAACCAAATAGCAGATATTGCCCACCGGTGCCTCTTTCATTAGTTATCCCATTACTACTCAGGTCATGTTGTTTAGGTACCTCTTTATTCATCAGACACTCACATACCCTACTCATGCTTTTCTACGACTCGCATGGCTCAAACAACTCCTGTAGTAATGGCTTATGGGATGGAGGAACAAGCTTCGGTGGGCTTTAAATGTAAAGGCTATGCAGTACTTGGGAATCAATTTAATGCATTCGCGACTCAATGATGTAAGAATAAGATAGAGGCAATAGGTACTGTATGTATGCAATCATGTGGTAGTGCTTGCCTGGCAGCTTAGTTGAAGCGAGAGATGGATCTGGGTAGTACTCCTGTGATTCCTGGTAATTCTCCTGTTGGGCGTCTATTCGATGAAGAACCAAACAAACAAGGCCAACATAAATAAAGTGCGCAAGCATATGAATTAAAATGCGACAAGCAAACAAGCATTCCATGAATGATGCATAATATGCATGGCATTAAACTAGCATGGCAAAGGTGAGGTGTGGATACAAGAAAGAAAGCATTTTATTATTTATTTAACCAAGTTTTATTGTCATAAACAGTTCAGATTTTTAATACCAACATGATGCATGCTTCAATTCAGAACAAGCACTGCATATATAGAACGGGCTCATCGCGCTGATCAATTTAGACATATTATTTGTCAAATTTGGAGTTATAAAACAAAAGTTATTAATTAATTAAGGAAAAGGGCATTTTATTGTAATTTTAATCATCTCGAAATTTAAAGTGTTCAAAACATATTTTGAAGGGCATATTTGAATTCCTCACATTTTTCTGATTCCAAAACATATATTACTTGTATTATTTGGATTTGTATTTGAAAAATTATTTAAATCTGATTTGAATTTGAATTTAAATCAATTTGAAAAAGGTTTAAGTAAAATCAGACTCAGGAAAATACTTTTGTTACCTAGGCAATTCTAGCCTCAGCCGCTGACGGGTGGGCCTTGCGCTGACTGGGGCCACACGCCCGAAAACACTTTTGTTACCGGGTTCTGGCTAACACACTAAGGCTGACAGGCGGGGCCAGCGGCTTCAGGCCCACGCGACAGTGGGGATGCCCGCAGAGGCCGACAGGTCGGGCTGGGGCTAGAGCGCGGGTTACGCCTGAGAAAGCAGGGGGCCTCCCTACAAAAATACTAGTGCGGCTGACTAGTGGGGTCGCTAGGAGCGCGGGTTGCGAGCGAAAACAAAAAGGGGGCTTAATGCAAATCTACCACGGCCCTAGTACTGTTCTTCGTCTCCACGGTCTGACGGCCAGTGTGCGCGTGGTGTGGAGCGGGGGCTCGAACCCAGGTCGCGGACGTGCGCGCTGAGGGGGCTAACCAGTGCGGTAGGGCGAGGGGAGTTGATAGGTGAGGGGTTGGGGCCTAGTTAGGGTTCTGCGTGGCGCGGGGAGGCTGCAGATGCCGGCGAGCCAAGCGCACGAAGTGCGTTCGACAAAACAAACGACAGCGCTAAACGTAGACGGCGAGGCGGAGCATGTCAGAGAGGGAGAGAGGCTCACCGTGGTCTCGACGCCAGGCTCGGATCGGAGCGAGGAGCGGCGGAGCGGCGAGATCGCTGGCGCTCTGGCGGCTAGGGGTTCGTCGGGACGGCGAGGATCTGGCGGTGCTGGGGAGCTCCTCCTTCGCATCAGCGTGTACGAGTCGGGGCAGGGGACGGTCCTCGGTCTTCCAGGACACCTCCACGTCGCGCTGACCGGCGGAAACGACGGGGGCGAGGTGGTGCTGGCGACGAACGGCGGCAGGTGCTAGGCGTCGGGGAGGAAGAAGGAGGAGAGGACGGGAGACTCGGGGTGGATCTGGCGGTGCTGGAGAGCCGTGTCAGAGGAGGAAAAAGGAGGGAGAGGGAGGAGGGTTGCCGTGTGGGCACGACCAGGTAAAGGTGTCTCGGCCCCTTCTCCCTTTCGCTCGGGCACGTGCTAGCTCGGCTGGGAGCAGGTAGGGCATGGCAGGGAGGCTGCAGGTGGACCAGGGGAGGGAGAGACGCCGCATCTGGGGCCAGCATGGTAGGAGAGCAAAGAGAGAGAGGAGAGAGGTTAGCTCGGGCTAGGTTTAGATGGGACTCGGGTTAGGGCTTGCTTAGGTTAGATAGAGGGTTAGGGTTAGCTGAGGTGGTCCAAGGAGAGAGAGGGGGGTCAGGTGGTGCCCATTGGAGAGAGAGAGATAGAGATAGAGAGGAGAGATCAAAGTTAGGGTTTAGTAGAATTAGGGTTATGAGGAGAATAAAGAGAGTAGCTAGGTTTGATTTTTTATTAGGTTTTAGATTGTTAAAACTTGTGAGAAAGACCAACCCAAGTGGAACATGGTGAATGCTTGAATTATCATGAGATGAAGGTGAAAGGGAATCCCAAGAAAAGAAAAAGAAAAGAATTATGGAATAGGCCTCATATGGTTCATGCATGGAGAAATAAAAATAAGAAAAGATGATATGGATGAGACTATGAGGATGGTGGAATTGTAGGAGATGGTTCCCCAAGATAGGATCCATTAAACCAAAAGAAAAACCAATGGAGTAAAAGGTGGTGAAGGAGTTTTCATGGCCCATGCAAAATAATAATGCCATGATTTATTTTGTGAAAACAACAATAATATTATGGCATTATTCTTATGCATTTCCAAGAAGTGGAGAAAAGCCAAGCAAAAGGGTTTAAAGGTTTTGATCAACCCCAACCCACATGAGCTAGAATAAAAATGTCAAAAGAAAAGAAAAACAAGCTCCTGGTTAATGGGATGGTGGGATTATAAGGTGGTGGAAAAGAAAGGTGGTGGAATGGAACTAAAGATATGCCCCCAACTCAACTTGGGCATTTAGACAATATATCAATAACCAAATACAATATCAAGAGGGAAATACAATTAATAATGCATATGAGAGAAAAACCAAAAGAAGGAGGGTTTTAAATGATGCTCAAATGCAAGGTGGCATGATGACATGAGCATGATATAATTATGATGCAACAATAATATATATGAAGTAGCCAATAACTTACTCGGACAAGTAGCATTACAATTGTTAGACAATTGGGATGCTACAACTCTCCCCCACTAAACAGGAATCTCGCCCCGAGATTCTAGGAAGAAGAAGACTCAAAGAGGGTAGGATACTTGGCACGGAGCTCATCTTCACGTTGCCAGGTGGCCTCATCAACGGAATGGTGCGACCACTGCACCTTGCAGAACTTGATGGACTTGTTGCGAGTCCTTCTTTCTGTGACTTCAAGAATTTTTGTAGGGTGTTCTTGATAAGACAGATCTTCTTGGAGATTGATGAGTTCATGGTCCACGGTCCTGCCGGGATCCTTGAAGCACTTCTTGAGTTGAGAGATGTGTAAAACATCGTGGACTTTGAGTTGTTTAGGGAGCTCAAGAGCATAAGCAACTTCTCCTCTTCTTCCACGAATTTTGAAAGGACCGACGTATCTAGGAGCCAGCTTTCCTTTGATACCAAAACGGTGCGTGCCTCTCATAGGAGTGACACGAAGGTAAACGAGATCACCAGGGACATACTCCATGTCCGTGTGCTTTCTGTCATAATTGCTCTTCTGGAGACTTTGAGCAATCTTCAGGTTTTCAAGAATGATGTGTACTTTCTCCTCCGCTTGAGTTACAATGTCGGGGCCAAACAATATTCTTTCACCTGCGCCCGACCAACCAATCGGAGTTCTGCACTTGCGACCTTAAAGAGCCTCAAATGGTGCCATCTTTAGACTTTTCTGGAAGCTGTTGTTGTAAGAGAATTCAACATAAGGAAGACATTCCTCCCACTTCATGCCGAAAGAGATAACACAAGCACGGAGCATATCTTCTAGAATCTGATTGATCCTTTCACTTGTCCTTGCGACTGAGGGTGGTAAGCTGTGCTGAAGTTTAATTTTGTTCCCAAAGCATTTTGGAAACTTCCCCAGAACTTGGAAGTGAAGATACTTCCACGGTCTGAACTGATCTCAAGAGGGAGTCCATACAGAGAGACAATTCTATTGATATAGAGCTCAGCCAACTGAATTGCAGAAATTGTTTCCTTGACTGGAAAGAAGTGAGCTACTTTGGAAAGCCTGTCAATGACAACAAAGATTGCATTGTTGCCCTTCTGCGACCTTGGAAAACCTGTAATGAAGTCCATCTCTACATTCTCCCATTTCCATTCCGGAGGCTTCAATGGCTGTAGAAGACCGGACGGTTTCTGATGGACAGCTTTAACTCTGCGACAAACATCACACTCCGAGACATACTTGGCACAATATTGTTTCAAACCAGGCCACCAATATTGTGTTTTCAAGTCCATGTACATCTTAGTGCTACCAGGGTGAATAGAAAGAACAGAATTATGCGCCTCCTTGAGAACTTGCTCTTTTAAACCCGGGTAGTTCGGAACAAACATCCGGTGTTCAAAGAAAAGAGTGCCTTGGTCATCCACGTGGAAAGACTCGTACTTCGGAAGTTGAATGTTGGAAATGATCTTTTTAGTGTAAGGATCCCCAAGCTGAATGGAACGGACCTTTTCATCCAAGAGAGGTGTTGCTAGAAGGTTCAGAAGATACCCTTGATCCACAATTTCAAGGTTGAGCTTACGGAATTCCTCGCACAAGAGAGGCTGTTGTTCTTCCACCATGAGGTTGTTGACATAAGCTTTTCGGCTGAGAGCATCTGCCATGACATTAGCTTTGCCCGGGGTGTAGTTGATTGTAAAATGGAAATCATTGATTGTTTCAATCCACCTCCTCTGACGAAGGTTGAGATCAGGCTGTGTGAATATATACTTCAGACTCTTGTGATCAGAAAAGATCTCACAACGGTTGCCAAGCAAGTAATGCCTCCATACTTTCAAAGCAAAGACAACTGCTGCGAGTTCGAGGTCATGTGTAGGATAGTTGATCTCATGTGTCTTCAACTGTCGAGAGGCATAAGCAACAACTTGCTTTTCTTGCATAAGGACCGCACCCAATCCTTGCAATGAAGCATCACAGAAAATCTGGAAAGGCTTTGATGTATCTGGAGGAACTAAGACTGGTGTGGAAGTGAGCTTCTCTTTGAGTGTTTCAAAGCTTGCTTGACATGTAGGAGTCCAAAGATATTTCTTGCCTTTCTTGAGGAGATCGGTAAGAGGCTTCGCAATCTTTGAGAAATTTTGAACGAAGCGACGGCAGTAACTGGCCAAACCAAGGAAACTCCGGACTTCTTTGACATTTATGGGTGGAAGCCAGTCCATAATTGTTTTAATAGTTTCGGGGTTGACGGCAATGCCCTTGGCAGAGATGACGTGACCAAGATATGTGACTTGAGGCAGCCAAAACTCACACTTGGAGAACTTTGCATATAGGCGGTTCTCACGAAGCTTGTTTAGAACACACCGAAGGTGTTCTTCATGTTTTTCCTTAGACTTAGAATAGACTAGAATGTCATCCAGATAGACCACAACGAACTTATCAAGATACTCCATGAAAACTGAGTTCATAAGCCTCGAGAAGGTGGCAGGTGCGTTGATGAGACCGAAAGACATGACCGTGTACTCATACAGGCCATAGCGGGTGGTGAAAGCTGTTTTGGGAACATCTTCCTTGCGGATCTTGATTTGATGATAACCACTTCTCAAATCAAGCTTAGAGAATACCACAGCTCCAGCTAGCTGATCGAAGAGATCATTAATCCGCGGAAGGGGATATTTATTCTTGATTGTTTTAGCATTGAGTGCTCGATAGTCAACACAAAGTCTATCAGTCTTGTCTCGCTTCTTCACAAAGATGGTTGGACTACCCCAAGAAGAAGTACTGTGCTGAATGAAACCCAACTTCTCTTGTTCATCCAACTGACGTTTGAGTTCAGCCAACTCAGCAGGACCCATTTTATAAGGCCGTTTGGAAATAGGAGCGGTACTAGGTTCAAGTTCAATGACAAACTCAACCTCACGATCCGGAGGCATACCTGGCAACTCTTCAGGAAAGACATCTGGAAACTCACAAACTACAGGAACACAGCATCATCATTCAGAGCTACCAAAGAATAAAGCTGAATTGCAGGAGTCAGACTTGGAGAATAGACTATATGGCCTTCAGGAATTTTCAGAGAAACCGAACGTTCAGCACAATCAATCACAGCTGCATTTGCTGTCAACCAATCCATGCCCAAGATAACATCAATATCAGAATTGCCCAGAATAATTAAGGAAGCCGGAAACGAAGAACCACCAATCTCAATTTGATTGTTATGGCTGATTTTAGAAGATGCCATTGTTGCTCCCGGAGAAAGAACCATTAAACGCTTGGGGAGAGGATCCATAGATAACCCATTCCTATCAGCAAAACTCGTAGAGACAAAAGAATGCGATGCACCAGAATCAAACAACACTCGTGCAGAAACTGAGTTAACAGGAAGCATACCCATGACAACTCTAGGTGCATGCTCAGCTTGAGCGACGTTAACACAGTTGGCACGAGCAACCGTAGACCCCGTCTTAGTGTTGATGTTGAGAGCCCGAGGTGGAGGTGCACGAATCATAGGAGCACTTGCCGCAGGTCTTGGAGGTGGTGGTGGAAGAGCTTTGTTGTTCATTGGATAATTTCAGTGCTGATGCCCAGTGTTTCCACAAGTATAGCAAGCACCAGGTGGACGTGGAGGAACGTAGCCAGGGACTCCGCCAGGCGCTCCAGGGTAGTTGTGGTTGTAGCCCCTGGGAGCCGCAGTGAAGGAGTTTGGTGGCCTTGGTGCATAACTTGACGGTCTTGGTGGAGCAGGGAGCAACGGTGGGGTGTTAGGAACCTAGACACGACGCTTAGAAGGATCTGACATAGCAGAAGAGCTTGTTGTATCACGGCTATGTTTCTTTGACTCCTCAAACACTTGCCTACTTGCTTCTTCCTGCAGAGCTGTGTGTTGAAGTTTCAGAAAAGATGCCGGCCTTGCATGAGTGATTGCATATTTGATGGAAGCATTGAGTCCTTGCCGAAACCTCTTTTGCTTCTTCTTGTCGTTAGAGATCTCATCGCCACCATAATGAGACAGGTTCATGAAGTTTCTGATGTAGGTGTTGACATTGTCAGTGCCCTGCTTGAGGTTGAGAAACACTTCCTTCATCCTTTCCATGACAATTTCTGACAGATATTGCTCTTTGAAAGCAGTAGTGAACCGCTCCCAAGTAGGCTGAAAACCAGAAAGATCTGCCTTGAGGTAATTTTCCCACCAGAGAGCTGCATCTCCCTTCAGAAGGTGAGTGGCACATTTGACCCATTCTTTCTCAGGAACATCCGCAGTCATCAGCAACCTTGACACTTCACGAAGCCAGTCATCCGCATCAAGTGGCTGATCAGACACCTCAAATTGGTGTGGATTGAACTTGAGAAAACTCTTGATGTCTCCTCGCTTGGGAGGTGGAGGTAGCGGAGCAAACTCATTCCTCCTCACGCTTTCCTCGAAGCGCAGCTGGTTCTGCTGCATAGTGCCCAAAGCATTTGCAATACTTGCCAAAGCAGCCCCAAGTTCAGGTGGTATGTCCTCCTCAAAACGGCGTGGTGGTGCCATCCTGTGATTGATATAAAACACAAGTCAGTACTATAATGGAGAATGATAATAATCCAAAATAGTACCAAAATGGAATTAATCAAGATTAAGGAATGCAATTCACTGAGATGATATTAAAATATCAACAAAGTTCAGGGCAATTAGAAGATATTAAGCATAACACACACGACTGAACAAGGAGTGTGGTACACAACTAACAAAGAAAAATTTTCCCGCAAATTTCGGCATTAAAATACCACTATATGCGCAAAATCACTTAACGAATCAAGATTAGTAACTCTACTAGTTCAATATACAAAAGCAAATGACAAAAGTAGTGGTATGGTCGCGACTCCATCCCGCACTCAAATCATTACTCCGCACATGAATCAGTAAAACACATATCCCAACACCTTCTTCTTAAGATGAACCTAAATATTGGTAACTACGAGAAAGAACACCCCAACAAGATAACGTCGGATAACAAAGAGTAAGATAGATCGCATCGGTATACAACGAATCAGAATAGATCGTGTCGGTTTACAAAGGCCTGTCGGTATGGAATGTACCAACAGTTGATAACCAAAAGACAGATAGTGATAACATTTGGATGCAACAGATAGACAAGGAAATAACACACACACACACACAACCTATGGTACTACGGAACCCAGAACACGTGAATCCTAGTTTGAATTTTTAGAAGAGGATTGAAAACGTTCCACTTCCTTACCAGAAAAGGGTGGGTGGGTGGGTAATAAGAAAAATGGAAGAAGTCCTACTCTCACGTTTTGTTTTCCCTAGTATACATAACTACCAAAATATTTGCTAGACTGACAACGACCATTTTGGCTGAGACCCTGAAGGGCGGGATCGCTCTGATACCAATTGTAACTACCTCGGTGAATTACGCTCTTAGTTAATGCTTGGATGAACAGAAGTGGTTAAAATAGTACGGTGGGGCCCAGGCCACTCACGGTAGACCTTTCGGCCGTCCTAACCACTTTCAGACAACGGGACAAGAACGAGCGGCATAATCGGCAGGCGAAGGGATCAACTACATACGCAAGTGAGTATGTATGCAAGCCACATACAACAGTCCTCAGAGCCATTCCATCTAAAAGAAATAGAAATATTGCAACGCCATACGGCAAGATCCAAATGTCCTAGATAGAGATAATATTCTAGGATAGCTCCTCATCAGAGTATCAGGCGGAAGAGGAAAACAAGATCCGAGGACGGATAAGAAGCAAATTGGCATAAGATGCCCCATAAATAAACACATCCCGCCCATAGATCACACGGATCCCCGTTCCCGGAATATCTACATCGAATGATCGTTGCCAACATCATCTGTCTCTTCCACCCAGTAGCCATCTTGTGGGTACACCTGTTCATCTGAATCAAACAATTTATCGTGTGAGACCCTAGGGGTACTCAGCAAGTCTTTATGCCGCTAAAGGGGACACAACCTGGGGTGACGCAATTGCAGCAAAAGATAATACCTAACAATTCTACAGATACTCGCTAACCATCCGCCTAACCAATGATAGATGGATGTCCGTGAATTAAGAACAACAGTTATAACAGTGTAACTAACAAATCCATCCTCCTCCTCGCTTACCAACGAGGAAGCGGACGAACAACCCCCATCATCCGTTGGCATTTTTTATTAACCATTCCATGAGTATTTCAGTATTTACTAGTCAAGTACTTAGTCAATTTTAAAGCGGTACTTTAATTATACTTGTCTATGATCGAGAAACTGTGCTCCAAGTCGTCCATAACCGCGGACATGGCTTTCAGAAAGATTTACCCTGCAGGGGTGCATGAATAGCAACACACACTCGATCAACCTCGGAAAAACCAAATCAAAACCCAGAGAGGCATTCACGACAAAGCAATCATAGGATTCAGAAATATTTCAGGGGGCCACCCCATTAAGCTACCCGCAACGAAGTTGGCCGGCTCCGAGACGGACCCAAGGTTTGCGCCAATGGTTGTAAACGACCGGGAACCCGAAAAATGTGACTGGGCTTGTCGATACCACGAAAACACTCCGCAATTCTTAAACAATACAGGTGCTCCTCGCACAATCTTAATAAAACAGTAACATGGCATAAGTACAGGATAGTAATAAAGCCCCAAACTACTTTGTGGCCCCATGAAATAAGAATGAGTCAAGCTCTGGCTCAGGGCGGTCCATAAGGCCTCCCGGATGTGGATAGTGCGAATAGTCAAGGAACAGGAATCAAGTACTCGGGGTCCTACGGGACACAAGTGAGCATAAAAACCAAATAGCAGATATTGCCCACCGGTGCCTCTTTCATTAGTTATCCCATTACTACTCAGGTCATGTTGTTTAGGTACCTCTTTATTCATCAGACACTCACATACCCTACTCATGCTTTTCTACGACTCACATGGCTCAAATAACTCCTGTAGTAATGGCTTATGTGATGGAGGAACAAGTTTCGGTGGGGTTTAAAAGTAAAGGCTATGCAGTACTTGGGATTCAATTTAATGCATTCGCGACTCAATGATGCAAGAATAAGATAGAGGCAATAGGTACTGTATGTATGCAAGCATGTGGTAGTGCTTGCCTGGCAGCTCAGTTGAAGCGAGAGATGGATCTGGGTAGTACTCATGTGATTCCTGGTAATTCTCCTGCTGGGCATCTATTCGATGAAGAACCAAACAAACAAGGCCAACATAAATAAAGTGCGCAAGCATATGAATTAAAATGCGACAAGAAAACAAGGCCAACTTGGGCATTTAGACAATATATCAATAACCAAATACAATATCAAGAGGCAAATACAATTAATAATGCATATGAGAGAAAAACCAAAAGAAGGAGGGTTTTAAATGATGCTCAAATGCAAGGTGGCATGATGACATGAGCATGATATAATTATGATGCAACAATAATATATATGAAGTAGCCAATAACTTACTCGGACAAGTAGCATTACAATTGTTAGACAATTGGGATGCTACATATCTCCATGGCGGAGGTCTCAAGGATGACGGCGGATGACGTTGCAGCGGGACCAGCAGAAGGTATGGCAGCAAGAGTAGGAGGAGTGTTGACGGGAGAGGGCTTGGCAGACGAACCCTTGGTCAACATGTCATGAATTTTTTTGACCCTCCAACATCTTTGGAGGATCGCTTCAAACGGACACCAGCTTTCCTCCTGAAACATACAAGGTATAAGTACAAGAGTTGAAAAAACGTATGGGCTGAAAAGCACAAGTCGGAGAATGAAAGTACTTAATCCATGGTAGGATCCTTGGTGAGGGGAATGCCGGTGGACTTCTTCTTCTTCTCCGCCTCTAAGGAAGAAGTGGATTGTTTGGAGACTCCACTCTCCGTTTTCTTCTTCTTCTTGGCCTTGACAGCAGCGATGAGGTGGAGCTCTTCCGCTTTCGTGCTTCCGGAGCTGGCTGATCCTTGGAAGCGTCGTCATCGGTCACCACCTGGATATCCTTCAGCTTTGGTTCATAGACCTGGGAGGCCATTTGATCCGCTGCCAAGGTCACCAGCTAGGATACATGGCAATGTTAGATGCACAAATTCAAGTTGGAAAAACCTTAGAGGATATAACGAGCAACAAAGGAAACATAAGCTACCTCTAGGCATGTGCCGCAATCGAACATGTCGAAAGTGATCTTGAAGACATGCTTCTTGTCCTTCGCTTTGATGATGTCCTTTAGCCGGAGCTTGATGGATTCAGTAGAGAAGTTATCCCACGAAATTGGCATGGGATCCCTCATGTCTTGGCTATACTTGCACATCAGCTCGGCGTGGTGCTGCAGAGGCTGGATCCGCATAACGTACCAGCACATGGCAAGATCCAAGCCCGTTAGACCTCCGTCTACGAGCCATTTGATACACCTTACGGCGCGATTGGCTTCGTCCTCAGAGGGAAGAGAGGCTAGGGTCCGCCATGCTGGCACTTCAGTGGCAGCCCCATCGACAAAGTCAGGGTAGGTCTCAAGACAGTCTGGCAAAGGGATACATGGCCCGTAGAAATACGTGCATTGCCAGTTCTTGCAAGACTCATGCCCTACAATGTCGGGGAAGGGCTGGCTAGGTCGGATTTTAAAGCTAATGGTTCTGCAGATCCATAGTTCATCCTTGGACTCTACCTACTCTCTCTTGATGGTGAAGAAATATACAAATAGATCTAATCTAGGTTTGATTCCTAGATATCCTTCGCACAAAGCTGCAAAGTTGCTAAGGACTAGGATGCTGTTGGGAGAGAGGTTGTGGGGAAGTACTTGGAAGAAGTCAGAGACTGGCAGGGTTACGCCACGTACCACCTGAGATTTGATGTACACTTTATCTCCGGCTTAGGGAGAAGGGACCACCTCGCATGTCGGCGCCGCCCACTAGACGAACTTGTCTGTCACAGGGAGATAACTGTAACACCCCCGGGATCAGGGTTAAACAAATCCAGACCTTAGCCTGACATAAGCTTAACCTAGACCTCAAGGATATCCAGTGAGAAATTGGTAACACAACAGTAACCCTACGACTCAAAAAATTATTACAGCAAGCTCATAACTGAGCGAAGAACCAAAATTATACAAGCAGAGGTCACTGACCACAAACATCAAACAACAAAAGGCAGATTATGCTATTAAGTATAGCAAACTTAACAAATGGCCTAAGAGGCCTGAAGCGTAACGATGATGTCCCAACCCATAGATTCCAGGCTGTCGGCCGGGATCCCCAAGCTACTCGTCGGTGTCGATGTCGTACCAAACTTGTCTTCAGGGGAACAATTATTCTGCTACAAAAGTATCAACAAAGCAAGGGTGAGTACAAGTTGTACTCCGCAAGACTAATGGCTGGTCGGGTTATTTTGCATAAAGCCATCTTTGTTTATAAAACAAGAGGGAGAAGAAGCTCGTCTAATCAGAATGTTTTAAAAGGGGATAAGAGAGCAACATCTCCGAAGAATTGATCAACGTCTTTTGATATCCACCAAAGTAATCCTCATCTCACAACTAGGATCACCCCCTCGTACCCAAGAGGAAGCATCCTTAAGCACACGTTGAACTATCAACTTTTACGATTAGGTTATAGTTCTCTATGATCTTCACATCCGTTCCCAAGTCGTCCATAACTATGGACACGGCTTTTCGAAAAGATTTAATCTTGCAGGGGTGTACAACTTTACCCACACGTACCAACCGACTCTTAATGCCACAATGATTAGCCCTCTTCCTTGGAAGGCCGGCAGAGGGTGGTTGGACACGACCTTTACCTTGCTTTCGCTGAGACCATGAGTCACGCCCTAAGGAGGGTTCCGCCATAACAGGTCCAATCCCGAAGCCGGTCCCTAGAGATGTGAGTCGGGGTTGGTTTACCAGGGTCTCCATCGACCCCAAGCAACCCCGGCCACGCTTACCTACCTGTTATGATGCACCTTCACCCGACAAATCTTTCAAAACGTTTTTTATGCATATGTCGAATAGAATGCCCGAACTATGCGACTCATGGAATCTACTAGGCAAGTTAGTTACTCGTGAGCTTTTCCAGGCCCCGTGTGGCTGTACGCTCGTCTTGGTTCTAGAGGCTAGAACTCGGGTCCTAGTAGTGGCGAGCATGGGACTGCAAAAACCACACCTCACCGTGGCCTCCCATACAAGCCTTAGCATGTTTAACCTTTACCACTGATCTTACCTCATCAGTATTCCTCGTTCTCCTATCATACTAGATTCTCTGCATTTAGTACATCTTCTGGATGAACCAGCACTGCCAGCTAAGCATGGCTAGCCAAGACACAGATAAAAGCTCTTGCAGTGCACACAAGCCAAACCTAGTTATGCGAGGAGCAGTTGATCAGATAATATAAGCTCAAAGGGAGTAATGCAACAAATAGGATACTCTATCTATCGATAAAAGACCATAGTAGAATCATATGCATCATGGCAAGAATGAAATACTTTCGAAACCATGGGATTATATCATGTGTGGGGCTATGCTTTCCTTGTTTGTTGATACACAAATATAGATCTTCAGAAGCCTTGTACTTGACTTGATTATAGTTGGCCAAGTATTGTTCGTCGATCCTCAATGGTGTTAACGTCGGTCTTCAATCTTGATCTCGATATCGTATTCTACCGAAAAGAACCAAACGCCGGAAAGAAAGGGAAAACAACAATCAACACATGGCATAGATTCAATGCTCAAGCAAGGATGATGATATGACAAGTTAATTAGTATTGTAATGAACCCCTAAGACAGGCTAGACCATTTTAAACGGGGTTCGAGGGTCGCAAACCCTAGGACATGGGAAACCCCGGAACACCTATAAGGGGTTGTTTTTGTTCTCGAATTAAACTTTCCATTTAAGTTCTTACCAATGCATGATTATGAGTCTATTGTAAAGATCTTATTTTTCTGAACATTTTGATATATTATACACATTTTTCTAACTTATAAATAATTACTTATTGAATTTATAAGATTAAACCAATTTCTGAAATTATTAAACAATTTAAATTGGATTATTTCATCAGCACAGGCGCAGGCTGATGTCAGCGGGGCATTAATTCTTTCCTCACTGGGGCTGGGTCTGGCCACTATGACTAACTTGTGGGCCAGGGGCCACGGATGCAGCCACCGTGGCCAACCTTGGTCGATGCCACGTCGGCTCAACGGAAACCGACCAGGCGGTGGCCGGTGACAGCTAGGGAGGGCGCGCGAAGCTGCTGGAGCAAGCGGGCTCGAACCGAGGCTGCACGGAGGACTTGATAACGGTGGCGCCGCCCTGATTTGGTCACCAGAGCGAGCACTGCATCGACGGCCAATGGCGGCAGACGGCGGCGCGCGACGCGGGATCGAACCGGAGTGGAAGGGGAGGATGGGAAGGGTCCAAGAATACCAGGAGAACAACCTGAGGTTGATGAAGGCGATGGAGAGGCCGGAGGTGAACTAGAGCAGCGGCGAGGTCGTCGATAGAGGACGTCGGGCTCGAGGAAGACGACTCTACTGCGGCGGATTCGGGGCTCCTCAGCTCGATTCCTTCTGCCGGGAGACACGGAACAGCACGGCAGAGCTCAAGGCGGTCTCAGACGGATGAGAGGAGCACAACAACGGCGTGGCGCCGGCGGCATGTGGGGCTAGGGTTCGGCTCCGAACTAAGGAAGCGTGAGAGAGCAAGCTAGCGAGAGGGATAGAGGCACGGGGGAAGAGAATAAGGACACGGCGCGGGGCGGGTCTTATCCTCCTCTAGAGCGCGATGGGTGGTGGTGCGTGGGTGGCGCGGATCGACGGCAGCGGCGCGGGCACGCAGCAGCTTCCTGCTGGGGAAGACGACGAGCATTTTGCAGAAACCCCCCAGGAAAAACATAAAACAACCCAGGGTGCCTCTCTGCTGAAGATTTTGTTAAAAACTCCCTGGACCTTTATAAATTAGAGGAAAACAGCTAGAGAGACTCTAAATTCATTTTATTTTGAATTCTTTTCACCCTTTTGAATAGTTTGCAATAATTCGGTGATCCCAAATACACCAACTTGCACAAAACTTTAGTAAGATAGTTGTTTCTTTTCTTAGCCAATTTGGAAAGATCACAATTCTTATTTGTAATGTTTTGAGAGGATTCAAAATAGAGAGGACTCACATAGAGAGTCAGGGTTTTGATTTATTTCTTTTGCATGCACTTTTATTTCTTAGCAAATTAATGATGCTGATGAATGCACAAACAAACCCTAACAAACATTAGCTAAAACTGGGGAGTTACAGCTCTATCCCCCTTACGAGAATCTCGACCCGAGATTCCAAAGGTAGGAAGAGATGCAAAGAGAGAAATAAACAGGGTCACTCTAAGGATAAGAGGGAAGCACACTAAACAACACACATAGTATCTCATGGTCAACTCGTGATGGAGTGTTCAGAAACAGCTCTGAGATGACAACATGAAACACGTCAAGGCAATGGAGGAAACAGAGATAGGTTTCAAGTTGATAGATAATTGGTCTTCATAATGATTAAGACCATGGAGTTTCAGAAGAGCTTAAGCTTTTGAAAAGGGAAGCTTACAACATAAAGAACATGACCACAGACTTCGAGAGATGAACCTCTACTATATGGCTTAAGTAGATCTTCCAGGGTTACAAAGATATGAATAACCAAGTTGTTGATCTACTTTTGATACAGAAGAATCACTCTACGTTCAACAGAAGGTCAAGATAGAAAGGTTGTTTTGTGGCGAGGACTCGTAAGAGTCACAAGGAATGTCGGGGGGATGATCCCCAGGTACCCAAACCGGACAAGAAACCAGGCAGTCGGATCGCATCCGGCTGACCAGATGCAGCCGGACAGGTAAGACTGGCCGACTATCACCCAGTAGCCGGATCATCAAGAGACAGCCGGATACGGCGACGTAGCCGGACCCAATTAGTGAGACAGCACGACGTGCGTATCAGTGAACGGTACGCCCTGTTCGATGACAAAACTGGCAACCACCCGGCCATACCGAAGACTTTGCGAGGGTGACGCAGGAACAGTGGCCTATGCTGACGATGGGCTCGCACGGCGTCCACTGTGCCTACGACAGCCATACCGCTCGTACTCCGATAAGACATACCATACCGGACACTGTGGATGACCAGCCAGCTGGGGCCTGCGTGTGGGGCCCGGCAGTCGGATTGGCCAGGGAGACCGTTGCCTCTCTGCCTATATAAGGAGAGGGAAGGCCTCAGTAGAAGGGGTTGGTCTCTTAGAATTTAAGGCAATAGCTAGCACATACAGCTCGAGGAGCACTTGTAGTTGGTGTATCCCACATAGTCAGATCCGGCAGGAGTAGGGGCTTTAGCTCACCACGAGGGCCCCGAACCTGGGTACTTCTTGCGTCCCGCTACGCTCGCTTGTATCCAATCTCGCCTGCGGACGCCATCAACAGCTTCCCTGCTAGTCCCCACACCTCTATCTAACCTCCTCAGGTAGTGTCGTTCCCAATACAACGACAGTTGGCGCCTACCGTGGGGCAAGATGGCTTCGACCGGAGTCACGTCCTGCACGGGACCCCGCACTTCAGCTGGTGAGCGCGTGGCCTCCGGGCTGGTGCTCACGCTTGGCAAGTTCGACTACGTCATCGACAACGCCTCCTGCTTCGCCGGAACCTCCTTCCTGGCGAACGACACCGTCCTGCTATTCGGCGATCTCCCCGTCTACGTCGCCACCATCCCAGAGCGTTTCCCTAGGGAAATCGTCTCTGTTGCGGAGCTGGCGCGCTTAGGCGGTAGCGCCTCCGCCGCATCCCGCGGCGTGGAGGTCATGATGGCCGGTTCTAGCTCCCATCCCCGCCAGCCGCGGGAGCGAGGCGCGGACGAGGTCGGAACTTCCGCTCCCCCGCAGCCTCGGAACCCGGTGGAGGATGCCATTGATCGGCTCCTAACGCCGGTTAACCTCGGGGATAACCCAGAGGAAGCGGAGGCCAACTTCACCATGGAGAGACAGATCCTCCTCCAGGAGGCCATGGAGCTGGCGGCAGCCCGCAAGCAACTCGAGATCACCCAGCGCGAGTACGACCGCGCGCACGGCCTTACTCCGGCTACCGCGGAGCCGAGCCGACGTGGCCAGGTACGGTGTCGGGGCTGCGAGCTGGGCGGTAGAATGGAAAAGGACGGGGAACCGGATCCCATACCTGCCCTCACACGACCCACCTACAGCATGCCCATCAAGAACCTGCGCGCGGCGCGAGCCACGGCAGAGGAACTACCCAGCCTTGAGGGCGAGGAGCGGGCCCGTCAGCACGCTCGCATGCAGGAGCTCCTCCGCGTCGCGGACAAGCAGGCCGGCACCAACCTGCAGATTCAGGAAGACCTCAACTACTCCAAGGGGAGCAAGCTACCTGCCAATAGCAGGGGCGCGCCGCACGACACCCAGCAGGCGTCCTCCCCTTAGCCGCCAACGGCCCGCAGCAGGCGTTGCAGCTCTGGCAATAGTGGCCAGCCGCGCCAGGAGCAGACGGTGAACAGCAACCCGCCACCTCCCCCTCCGCCAGCCGTAGCGCCCAGACCAGCCGGTTCCCGTCTATCGGGCCGGGTGGGAGCGCCCAACCTGTATTGTCCGGATGCCCGCGACCGCATCGAGCTCCTCGCTCAAGCGCACGTCACGGAGGAGGAATATTCGACCGGCCCGGTTTGTTTCAGACCCCGCATCCGAAACGAGCCATTTTCGGATAAATTCTCCCTGCCCAGGGACACCCCCAAGTATGACAGCAGCATGAAGCCGGAAGATTGGTTGACCGACTACGCTATGACAGTCGGCATCGCCCACGAGAACAAGCGCACAGCCGTGCGCTACATCCCCCTCATGCTAACCGGGTCGGCAAGGACATGGCTCAATAGCCTTGCGCCCAACAGCATCAACGCATGGCCTGACTTCGAGAAGGTGTTCGTCCGCAACTTCCACGGCACGTACAAACATCCAGGGCGCCCGCGCGACCTGGCCTTGTACGTCCAGGGCGACTGCGAGACTGACTGCGAGTACCTCGCCAAGTGGACGGAGCTGCGCAATACTTGCGAGGGCATCTTGGAGAGCCAAGCCATCAGTTTCTTCATCGAAGGTTGCCGAGAGGGCACCATGCCTTGCCACCGGCTACTGTGTGATGAGCCGAAAACCATGGCGAAGCTCATGACGGTTGCAGACCAGTATGCCATGGCGGATGCCGCCATGAAGAAGCCCCTCCGAGTAAACGCGGATGGCCGTCCGACTCCCACGGAGCCGGCTCGCGACCGACCAAGCAACCCGGCAGGAGAATCTGGATCCTCCAGACGCCACGACAACGACAACCGGTTCCATGGGGACCGCCAGGCTGGACAGCAGAAGCCTCACTACCACGCGCGACAGGTCAATGCTGTGGAGGGTGCGCCCAACGCACCGGCTAATGAGGCAAGAAGGCAGAAGCCACAGCTCACGTTCGACCAGATGTTTAACGACCCGTGCAAGTGGCATAGAGGTCCCTTCAAACCGGCTACGCACAACACCCGGAACTGTAGCTGGACCCGCCAGGTAAAGGACCAGGGCAACCAGCCTCGTCTCCCGCCACCCCCACCGGGTGGACCTCCACCACCGGCTAGGGGATCCGGTAATGATGGTAACGGCGGCAACAGCGGCAACAACAACAACGGCTACCCCCAGCCGCACGCTGCCTACCACATCTTCGAGACGGAGCAGGACGACAAGCACAGCCGCAGGCGACGCTCCAAGGAGGTCAATGCCATCGTCTCTCTGGTCCCCCCGTACCTGAACTGGTCAGAAACCCCCATCACCTAGAGCCGGGCGGATCAGCCTAAGCATCTGCCGACTCCCGGGGGCTATGCCATGGTGCTCGACCCTCTCATCGTCTCCAACGCGCGCACCTGCCGATTCTCGCGCGTCCTCATAGACGGAGGCAGCAGCCTCAACCTCCTCTACCAGTCCTTGCTGGAGAAGCTGGGCATTCGTGAAAGCGACCTGCGCAACTACCACGACGTTCCATGGCGTACTGGCAGGGCCAGCCCGCGCCCCTCTGGGGAAAATCCAGCTGGACGTCATCTTCGGGACCGAGGAGTACTTCTGCTGCGAACCAATCTGGTTTGAGGTGGTAAATCTGACGAGCTCCTACCATGCTCTCCTCGAGCGCCCCGCCCTCGCCAAGTTTCATGGCCATCGCCCACTACGCATACCTCAAGACGAAGATGCCAGGACCCCACGGCGTGATCACCGTCGCCGGCTGCTTTAGGCGGTCGATGGAGTGCGCCTCAGCTGGTTCCAAGTTGGCAGAGGCCCTCATCATAGCCGAAGAAAAACGCGTGATTATGCGCAATGTGGCCATGACCCAGCAGGACATTCCGGCTAGCAGCAAACCGGCTGGAGAAGGAGCTTTCCAGCCGACAAAGGAGACAAAGAGAATCCTGCTCGACCCCTCCGATCCGACTAAGTTCATCACCATTGGTGCCGGCTTGGACAGCAAATAGGAAGGCGCGCTCGTCGACTTCCTCCGTGAGAATCGGGACATCTTAGCATGGTCCCCCAAGGACATGCTGGGTGTGCCGAGGGAGTTCGCCGAGCACTCACTTCATGTGCGTCCGGATGCCAAGCCGGTCAAGCATCCCCTGCGCCGGTTCGTAGAGAGAAGAGAAAGATAATCGGTGACGAGATCACCCGGCTCCTTGCAGCTAGGTTCATCATGGAAGTGTACCACCCAGACTGGTTGGCGAACCCAGTCTTGGTGCTAAAGAAGAACAAGACCTGGCGCATGTGTATCGACTACACCAGCCTGAACAAGGCGTGCCCGAAAGACCCCTTCGCCTTGCCTCGTATCGATCAAGTCATCGATTCCACGGCTGGCTGTGATTTGTTGTCTTTTCTAGATTGCTATTTCGGGTACAATCAGATCCGGCTAAACCCGGCTGATCAGATTAAGACATCATTTATCACCCCCTATGGAGCTTTCTGCGATGTAACCATGCCTTTCGGCCTAAAGAACGCAGGCGCCACCTATCAGCGATGTATGCAGAAATGCTTGCACTCGCAGATAGGCCAAAACATGCACACTTACGTGGATGACGTGGTCATCAAGACCAAGGAGAAGCGCACCCTCCTCGAGGATCTGGGAGAGACATTTGGCAACCTCCGCCAGTACCAGATGAAGCTGAACCTAGAGAAGTGCATCTTCGGAGTACCGTCTGGATAGCTACTCGGTTTCCTCGTATCACAAAGAGGTATCGAGGCGAATCCGGAGAAGATCGCGGCCATCGAGAGGATGCAGCTGCCCAAGAACCTACTTGGGGTCCAGAAGTTCACCGGATGCCTGGCTTCCCTCAAACGCTTCGTCAGTCGGCTGGGGGAGAAGGCACTCCCGTTGTACCAGCTGATGAAGAAGACGGACAAGTTCTCCTGGACTTCGCAAGCCGACACCGCGTTTCACAACCTCAAGCGCATGCTATCGACAGCACCGGTCCTAGCCACGCCGGCTAGCAAGGAGTCGATGTTGCTCTATATAGCAGCCATCAGCCGGGTCGTCAGCGTCGTCCTGGTGGTGGAGCGCCCTGAGGAAGGCAAGGCTCAGCCGGTTCAGAGACCCGTCTACTACCTCAGCGAGGTTCTCTCCCTCTCCAAGCAGAACTACCCCCACTACCAAAAGATGTGCTATGGTGTGTACCTGGCAAGCAAGAAGCTCAAGCACTACTTCCAGGAGCACCCCATTAAGGTCGTGTGCATTGCACCCCTTTCGGAAATCATTGGCAATAAGGACGCCACCAGCCGAGTCACCAAGTGGGCCATCGAGCTCGCCACCTACTCCATCCAGTACGAGCCCCGACTCACGATCAAGTTGCAGGCGTTGGCGGACTTCCTCGTCGACTGGGCCGAGACCCAATATCTCCCATCGGTTACGGATTCGGACCACTGGCGGATGCACTTCAACGGATCAAAGATGCTCGGGGGCTTGGGAGCCAGCATCGTGCTCACCTCGCCCAAAGGAGACCGGCTGGAGTACGTGCTGCAGATCCACTTCAAGGCCTCCAACAATGTAGCCGAATACGAGGCACTGGCGCACGGGCTCCGACTGGCCAAGGAGATCGGTGTCAACCGGATCCTGTGCTTCAGTGATTCGGACTTGGTGGTGCAGCAGGTGTCCGGAGAATGGGAAGCCCGAGATGCAAACATGGATCTCTACCGATTCCACATCCAGAAGCTCAAAGCCTCCTTCGACGGGTGCGAGTTTCACCACGTCCCCAGCATCAACAACGAGGCAGTCGATGCGCTCTCCAAGATCGGATCCACCAGGCAGGCCATCCCACCAGGGGTCTCCTTGGAGCACCTACGCAAGCCATCCATCAACCCGTCACCAGAATCAGACTCCATCGTCTAGGCAGGAAGCATTTCGGCTGACAGAACGGCAGAAGCAGAGCCGGCAGAACCGCCGAAGAAGAAGATTCGAAGCACCAATTCTGGTCAGGCCGTGCCTTCCAGCTCGCAAGACCCGGGGGCTGCCGGCTCGCCTAGTGGCTCGGGGGCTGCCGGCCCGGGTACGCCACCCAGACGACCCCCGACATCCGCCAGCTAGAGGACAGGAGCGTCCTCGTCATTCGGGAAGTGCCATCCTGGGCACAGCCCTTCATTAGCTACATTGCCAATGGAGAACTCCCAGACGACGAGGTGGAGGCCAGGCAAATCCAGCGCCGCGCGCACCCGTACACCATCATAAATGGCGAGCTGTACAAGCGCAGCATATCTGGTATCTTCCAAAGATGTGTCGATGTGGACACGGGCTACCGGCTACTCAAGGATATCCACCAGGGCGAGTGCGGGCACCACGCTTCGTCAAGGGCAATAGTCGCCAAGGCATTCCGCCATGGTTTCTATTGGCCCACCACCCTCGAGGACGCTGAGCAGCTGGTCCGCGCATGCAATGGGTGCCAACGCTTCGGGCAGCTCAGGCACATGCCAACTTCGGGACTCAAGACCATACCGATCACCTGGTCCTTCGTAGTTTGGGGCCTCGACATGATCGGTCCTTTCAAGCGAGCACGCGCGGGCATGACCCACCTACTGGTAGCGGTGGACAAGTTCACAAAGTGGATCGAGGCCAAGCCTATCTGGAAGCTGGATGGAGCGACGGTTGTTACCTTCTTCACCGACATCATCAACCGCTTCGGCTACCCCAATAGCATCATCACCGACAACGACACGAACTTCGCCAAGGGGGCCTTCACTCGGTTTTGTAGCAACAAGGGAATCCGACTGGACCTTGCCTCCGTCACGCACCCGCAATCCAACGGGCAAGTCGAAAGAGCAAACGGCTTGGTGCTAGCCGGCATCAAGCCACGCCTCATCGAGCCGTTAGAGCGGCCACCCAGATGTTGGATCGAAGAACTTCCGGCTGTGCTGTGGAACCTCTGCACCACGCCGAATAGGTCAACCGGCTACACGCCATTCTTCCTGGTCTACGGATCGGAAGCCGTCCTCTCCGCCTACATCGAGTTCGACTCCCCTCGCAAGCTCCGGTACGACGAAAAAGCCATCAGGGAGGTGCGGGAGGACGGAGTGGACCTGCTAGAGGAGGCCCACGGCTGGCCCTGTCCAGATCAGCCATGTACCAGCAGCGACTATGTCGCTACCATTCAAGCCGGATCCGCCCAGTCGCATTCCGCGAGGGCGACCTGGTTCTCTGGCTGGTGCAAGACATGAAGGGCATGCACAAGCTATCACCACCCTGGGAGGGCCCCTTCATCATCAGCCGGGCGCTTCCCAACGACTCCTACTACCTCATCGACGCGCAGCACCCGCGCAAGAACAAGATGGACAAATCAGACGAGGAGACCGAGCGTCCCTGGAACGCGGCCCTGCTGCGCCCGTTTTACACCTAGTCGCCAGGCAGTGTATGTATCACGAAAACCCCATGAATGAAAATGCGGACCCTCACGAGAATCTCAGGGGCTCCTTACTAGAAATATGTGTGCACTTGTTTTCCGGTTCAAATTTTCCGGCTTCGACAACCCATACCCGGGGGCTCGCCGGCTGGCCCGGCCTGCTAAGTCAACAAACCGGCTGAGTAGTGTGTGACGATGTCAGAGGCCCACTCTTCGCCTCAGCTACAGACCGCAACCCGGATGTCCGGCTAGTAAGAGCAAAAGCCCGAGGCATCCCACACGAAAAACAGGGAGGAGACGCAGCAGACCGGGCGTCCCGGCCCTGCGACTGATTCGAACCAAATCCAGCTACTAAGCCATTAGTACCGTGTGCAATGTACTGTCAGCTCCCTTCGATTCCAGCTGCAGACCGCAACCCGGCTGCCCGGCAAGGACGCAGCGAAAACAGCAGAGCACACGGGAAAGCGACTAAGTGTCTAGAAAGGGACAAGCTAGTTTTCAAAAAAACAAGCCGTTTTCCGGCTACAATTTGACAGACTAACCTACTAACCTATGTGGACATGTGTGTATGCGTATGTACATTCTTGTCCGACTACCTGAGTCGGAATTCAGGAGAAGGAAAGAAGATTCGAAGTCCTTGCCTTCATCAAGCACTCCGAATCTCGGGGCTACACCCGCTGGGTGCGGTCGCGCGCCCCAAGCGGAGCCTGGTAGTCCCTGACCGGCTAAGGGCATTTAGCCGGCCGATTCGGAGCCCAGGTGAGGGCAAGGGAAAGAGCAAGGAAAAATAAGGAAGATTCGAAGCACCTGGCTACGCCAGCTACACAGAATCTCGGGGGCTACACCCAGTGGGTGCGCTAGCGCGCCCCCGCTGGAATGTTAGTTCTCCCGGCTGAAGGCGTTCAGCCAACAAAAGCAGCCAACTAGGATGAGGCCAGTCGGATAAAGTTAGAAGACTTGGGAAAAATAAGGAAGATTCGAAGCACCTGGCTACGCCAGCTGCTCCGATCTCGGGGGCTACACCCAGTGGGTACGCTAGCGCGCCCCCACTGGAGGTGTAGTTCGTCTGGCTAAGAGTGTGTAGCCGGACGAGGTTAGGCGGGCGGAGCAAGCGGGTAAAATATCAAAAGGAAACTCAACGCACAAGTTTAGGGAGACTCAAGAATTTCAATGTTAACAAACAAAAGGGAGACGAAGCTCCCATAAGTTACCCGACATCAAAGACAGCCGGTACAAACAGACAAGGTTCGTGAACATGCAAGACAAGAGAAATACACCCGGCATCCCGGGGCAATAACTAGACGGCAGGACCCTTGACGTGAGGGGGATCTTGGCCGGCAGAAGCTTCGGGTGGCGGAGGAGGCGCATAGCTTGATCCGGTTCCGGCGCCTGCGGGCGGTGGCATTGGGCCCTCCACGTCAGGAGTACCGACGGACTCCAAGTCGGTGAGCGCCTCGTCGGGATCCACGTAGTCGACAATCTTCATGGCGGATCCGCGGAGCTCCGGATGGGCTTGGCGGATGGCGGCAAGATCGGCTCCAGCACGGAAGCCACTGTCGATCTTCTCGACACGGGCATCCTTGTACCAGGAGAGCATGAGGGCTAGAGCCATCTCCGCTCTGGCCCGCGCCGACAACTCCCACAGCCGGTCCATCACAGCCGGCACTTCTCCCACCTTCGTGGCCAGCTGCGCCATCGTCTCCGGAACTGGAGCTTCCGGCCACATGAAGGAGAAGACGTCTAGCGCCGTTTGACGAAGTTTGGCGGCCTCTTCACCAAGAAGGATGACGAGCTCCTGGGCCGGCGACTGCACTCCCGGCTAGTTTTCCTGCAGCTGGTTGTAGGCCAGTAGGTCTATGCCGGGGTAAAAGGCTATCCGAAAAGAGGGGTCAGATCCGGCTACCGGATCCGGAAAGAAAGGAAGATGGGATAAGGCACTCACCCTTGGCAGTGTGGCCGACCTACATCAGCTCCTCCACCAGGGCTTCTCCTTGATCGTCAGCCGTTTGATCTCCTTGTCTTGGTCCTTGTTCTGGGCCTCGAGAAGGGTGAAGGCTTTGGCCCGGCTAGCGAGCGAGGCGTCGCACTCCTCGATGGTGGCCTCCTGACCGTCTACCCTCGCGTGCCAATCCTTGTTCTGCAGCCGCAAAGTGGAATTGGACTTGCTCAGCCGGTTTTTCACTTTCTTCAAGCGATCGATCTCGCGCTGAGCGCACACGAGGATGGCTGCGGAAATTCCGGCTATCAGTAAAAAAAAAGGAGGCGAACTTACTCTGGGAAGTCCCGTTGGCGGCAGCAAGCTTCTGCTCCAACGTCCGGTTCCCACCGGCTGCGGCCTCCAGCAGCCGGATCTCCTTCACCGCCAGCTCGAGCGTGGCGGCAAGGTCCGACACCAAGGCGGCGGAGGAAGCATCGTCATCCACGGTGTTGACAGGCAAGGACTCCCTCGCTGCGACCACCGCCGTTCACCATTCCTCCCCAGGCTCCTCGTCGGAGTTGTCATCACGAACAACGACGAGCTCCTTGCCAGCAGCCCCCCGCGCGCCTGAGGAGGAGCCATCCGGTTGGGAGGGCTCCGCTTCCGGCCGAGGACCTTCCGGCTGGGCGGGGGCGGTCGGCTCAGCTCGAGGGGGAGGCGAGGGCTGCGCCTCAGAAGAAGGAGGGGCGCCGGTTGGCGCAGCCGGGGCACGGGGCGATGACCCGGCCGACGCTCGTGCCGGGCTCGCGGATCCGAAAAAGACCAGCGTGCTAAAGAGAAGGAGGAGAAGGCAAAGGCAAAATAAACCAAAGTCAGAAAAAGAAGAAAAAAGGGCAAGCAGGCGGAATTCGCCAAAAGAAAAAGGGGGGGAGAAAGAACGTACCCCGGCAAAACTAGGGGCGGCCCCTTCTTCCGTCCAAGACGGTTTGGCGGCAGGGCGCCGGAACGACTCCTCTTGGGAGTCGGCTCCTCCGTCGCAGGCCGGCGGGAGCTGGAACGACTAGAGCCGCTCCCGCCTGCCTCACCGTCCGTCGCGGAGCGCGTCGCCGGGTCCACGGTCGGCGCGGCCTCTTCCTCCTCATGCACCTCCGCGTGCGGGTCGGCAGCCGGCTCGTCATTCTAGCGGGGGAAGGCATCACCGTCCTCATCCGATGCCTCATCGGACCGCCGAGCGCGCGGCTTGGGCAAGTCAGGCGTGAATACCTCGAGGGGAGCCTCGCCCTCCTCGCAAAGGATGCAAGCGAAGATCTGCCAAATACAAGAAGTCAGTCAGACAAAATAGGGAAACAACACAGAAAGAGCAAATAAAGTTTCCGGCTACAGCAATTTACCCGAGGCGCGCGGTTCTCCCGGCTGTAGGGCGCCAGACTGAACTTCTAGTTCTCCGGCAGCCGCTCCTTGGTGATCGTCCACACCCACTCCTTCAAGTTGTGGTAGCGGGGACCGCGGCGCGACATCCGGGTCGGGTACAGCCGGCCGGAGTAATAGCACATCTTGTGCGCCCGCTGCTGCATCGGCATCATCAGCCGGGACATCCAGCTAAGAGTGATCTCCAGGCCGGTTAGCCGGCAGGTGACGAGGGAGCGCATGCGCTGCAACATCACGTCCGTCTCCGCCTTGTTGCCGTGGATCTTCAAGTCCCAGTTCTGCCAGCTGGACTCGACATCCTGGAAGGCCGGAAGATTTATCTGGTCGACGTCGGTGAAGTACGACTGCTGCCACAGCCGTACCGTGTCCTGAAGCAAGAACTTGGGGTATCCGGATTGGGAGCGGGAGTAGATGGAGGCGCCGCCGCAGACAACTAGCGGCCCCTTCGTGTACTGCACCTGCGGCCGGACTCGGAAGAGCCGACAGAAGAGCCCGAGATCCGGCTGGATCCCGAGATAGCTCTCACAGAACGCCATGAAGTGCGCCAGCGTCCCGATGGCGTTGGCACCGAGGTGGTGAAGACGGAGGTCGAAGAAGGCAAGAAACGTCAAGAGGAAGGGATGCACCGGAAGGGCGAACCCGCACGCCATATGGGAGAGGAAGATGACATGCTCCCCCTCCGCCGGGTGCGGCGATGCCTCCCCCGCCAGCGCCAACCGCACCGCCACCTCCGACGACGACGGGAGAACGCGGGTGGCGCGGTACTTTTCGATGTGCTCCTCGGTGACGGAGGAGCCGCACCAAGCCCCGCGGTCGGCGGCCATCTCTGGCTGATAGGGGGGAACGACGACGGAAGACTGGCGGTGGCCCGCAGCGACAGCGACAACGAGCAGGCGGCGCAGCGGGCTACGGCGCAGAAGGCAAGGGCGCAGGAGCAGAAACACACGAGGGAGAAGGAGACTGCGGCGGAGGAGCGAAGGAAAGGAACTGCCTCCCCCGCGGCATCCCTTTAAAGGGGCCGGAAGGGCAACCGTCAATGGAGCCACGTGGCACGCATCCGGACGGCCCTCACCCCAACCGCCGCCCAGGATCCGGTGTGCTGAAGCAGGACGCGCAGAAGATCCCGAAGCAGGAACCGAAGCGTCGGACAGTGGTTTCCCGAGGCAACGTGCGACGGGACGTTACGCTGCCCACCGCAGAGCAATGATGGGGCGTGCGCATGTCGATGGCGTCAGCACTGACATCACGGGTTGCGCAGCGAGACGCAAATTCAAAAACAAGAAGGAGCGCGCGCACATTTCGCCTAAGGGCGGAATCCACACGCGCTCGGGGGCGAGTGTCGGGGGGATGATCCCCAGGTACCCAAACCGGACAAGAAACCAGGCAGTCGGATCGCGTCCGGCTGACCAGATGCAGCCGGACAGGGTAAGACAGGCCGGCTATCACCCGGTAGCCGGATCAGCAAAAGACAGCCGGATATGGCGACGTAGCCGGACCCAATCAGTGAGACAGGACGACGTGCGTATCAGTGCACGGTACGCCCTGTTCGATGACAATACTGGCAACCACCCGGCCATACCGAAGACTTTGCGAGGGTGACGCAGGAACAGTGGCCTATGCTGACGACGGGCTCGCACGGCGTCCACTGTGCCTACGATAACCATACCGCTCGTACTCCGATAAGACATACCATAACGGACACTGTGGATGACCAGCCGGCTGGGGCCCGCGTGTAGGGCCCGCTAGTCGGATTGGCCAGGGAGACCGTTGCCTCTCTGCCTATATAAGGAGAGGCAAGGCCTCAGTAGAAGGGGTTGGTCTCTTAGCATTTAAGGCGGCAGCTAGCACATACAGCTCGAGGAGCACTTGTAGTTGGTGTATCCCACATAGTTAGATCCGGCAGGAGTAGGGGCTTTACCTCACCACGAGGGCCTCGAACCTGGGTACTTCTTGCGTCCCGCTACGCTCGCTTGTATCCAATCTCGCCTGCGGACGCCATCGACAGCTTCCCTGCTAGTCCCCACACCTCTATCTAACCACCTCAGGTACTGCCGTTCCAAATACAACGACAAGGAATATATAACAAGAGGGATTTTTGATTACCAAAATCATTGTCACTCTTAAACGTGATCAAGAAAAGAAGGAAACTCTTTATTCATCCAGGATTACAAAAATCTTTGCCAAAGATTGTGGTATCACTTTACACCACCAGATTAATAGACAAGAAGATTCCTGATGACACAAGGGAAAAGAAACTTCATTCTCAGACTTCAATTACTTGGTACAACAAGAAGCTTGCCCACATAAAGGGTCTGGAGGATCGACCGAGAGACATTTATCAACACTACTTTAAATGTTATCCTTAATGTTCGAGACACCAAACATTAAGTAAAGGTCGGACTTTGGAGACAAAGGGAACCATGAGCACAACTCCTATAATAAATCATAGAAGAATCCTCATGAAGATTGGTTGTTATTGTTGATTCAAGAGAATATGACAATAGGCCTTCTGGCTAATTGTGTCAACCATTACATCAATCTTGCCGGATTTTCAAAGGGACCTATGTCAAAACCTTGAAGAACACCAACTATCATATCTGCTTGAGATTCAGATTTGTTAAGTGGAGAGTTACTTCAGACATATCATGTCTGAATGGAAAGTGTGCAACATTTACCACAAAGGAAAGTCACTGGATTCTCAAGACATGGACTTCAGTGTTAAGCTCCAATAGACTGAGCTAGATTGCTATACCCATGTATTAACAACTTGACAAAGGACAACTGCTTATACATCAAGTACTTGCAATGAAACACAAGTGTCCATAAGGAAACATAGACAACTCTACTCGAATCCACGGTGACATCTTTCTACAATTGCACATGAACCGGAGGAGGTCACTTCTTAACATCCAGAACACATTCTTCGAGATGACCCGAAGAAGGTTCTTAGAAAGTTTCCAACATTAATGCCAAAGGTTCCATATGAATCTAGTCTGGCTTGGAGAAGATAAGGATATTGTCGATGGGCTCAACAACAAACTTATAAAGGTACTTCATTTGGATGAACTCATATGTTTTATAATCAGGGCAGAAATATTGGTCAGACCAATGGACATGAGGACGTGCTCAAGTGAAACATCACGAGTAGCAACATTGTCCTGATAGTCCTTGGAACTGAGTTTGATTTGACGATAACCCAAATCAAATCAAAGGCAGGGGAAGATAACATATCCACGAAGGAAACACTATCTTTCCTTAGCACGAACAGAACTAGACATCCCTTTAAGATGAATTAGGTCAGATAGAACTTTTGTCTTACAACTCTCCAAGTTATTGTTTAAGCTCAACCAAATAGTTCAGGGGTATCCAGTACGGATCCTTGGAGAAAGGAGCAGTTCAGAGAACTTGCTTACTCAAGAACTTGACAACACAGTCATGTGGGAACATGGTGATACTTCTAGAAGACGTCTAGAATATCACGAACAACCGATATGTCACTTAGTTCGAGAGGAAACTTGCTTGGTAAGGCAAGGAGACATAGTATTAGAGCTTCGACACAAGCCTAACTCTTTAACTGAGGAGAGTGTACCAGAATAGCGGACTTGGTAGCACAACCATCCTTTTCTTAGTGACAGGGTTAACCAATCACACTAAGAACAGCAAAAATGCCCTTGGAGTTCAAAGCAACATTAATTACTAAGAATCTCAAATGACCACATTATTACGCACATGCATCATTCACGAGCGTGAAAGCTCGAAGGAAGGGTGGGTAATTATTTGTAAGAGCATCACTTCACTAAGAAGGTCATGAGACTCAACACAACCTCTTAGTGTAAAAGGGTGTGATACTTCAAGGTAGAACAGATAGAAGCTAATCAATGCCTCTTTATCTGCAGATTACAAGACTTTGACCTGGTCCTAGATATGACGAGGTACTAGAGTTTGTTTCTCCTGACATTCCAAAATGGTTTGTCTTGATGGAGCGCAAGAGTATCTTGCATCAGAGGACACCAATGCACTTTACTACTTGACTACCAACTGGTAGACAAAGGTCAGAAACAACAAGGGGAAAGAACATGCTTAGGATAAAATCCTAAGATGTGGATGCATAGTTTATCATTCTTCTGAAAACCAATGCACATAAGAGGTAAGGTGTGGCAGAGTCACGAGTATAGATGCGGGACTCACGAGGAGTATCCTTGTCGTGATCTATTTGGTAACTTTAAAGATCATCGGCCAGGGCTAGTGGTAATGGAAGTCCTTAATTGTCGAGATTCAATCGTGACAAAAACCACAACCTCGAAGGCTAGAATTGTAGTACCAGCCATCCTGAGGTAATGTGTGAACATTAACAACAGGGGACAAAGGAACGGATCTTGGGTTCAAGATCAGCTTCATGTACAAGATTCTCAACACTAGAATCCAGCACAATTCGAGATCTTCGGTTCAAGTCCAAGGGTTAAAACCCGAGAAAGAAGTAACTACTACTTGAGTAATATAGCATATACTGCAATGTAGAAATCACGAGGTAGCTTCCAAGAGAAGAAACGACTTCTGAAGTACCCAAACAAATAAAAAGGAGGCACATGAGGCGAAAAGAAACCTCGAGACCTATAACAGAATAATGTGGAACCATCAACATGATCTTGTGGGTCCATAAGGTAGAGAGATCATGATGGAAAGGAATATCTCAACTAAAACAGAGCAAGGGGAAACAAGGAATACACAACACACACAACTCTAGAGAACTCTACACTAGGTCAACTGGTTGAGAAACGACATGCCCAGACGACACCTAAGTTTTGAAATACGAGATGAGATAGCAAAACTTTTCCAAAGTCAACACAAGATAAAATGACACGAAGTTTGAGTGATACCAGATAATGAGCAAAAGAAGCATACTAGAGTTTTCGCAAATATTTTTCATCTTTGAAATAGTTTTCACAAGCACTAGACTCAACATTGACTAATAGCAAGGTTTTCCTACGGTCGGTACTGCTCTTGTACCAAAAACTGTAACACCTCCGGGATCAGGGTTAAAAAAATTCAGACCTTAGTCTGTCATAAGCTTAACCTAGACCTCGAGGATATCCAGTGAGAAATCGGTAACACAACAATAACCCTGCGACTCAAAAAATTATTACAGCAAGCTCATAACTGAGCGAAGAACCAAAATAATACAAGGAGAGGTCCCACCCCATAGATTCCAGGCTATCGGCTGGGAACCCCAAGCTACTCGTCGGTGTTGATGTTGTACCAAACTTGTCTTTAGGGGAACAATTACTCTGCTACAAAAGTATCAACAAAGCAAGGGTGAGTACAGGGTGTACTCCGTAAGACTTATGGCTGGTGGGTTTATTTTCCATAAAGCCATCTTTCTTTATAAAACAAGAGGGAGAAGAAGCTCGTCTAATCAGAATGTTTTAAAAGGGGATAAGAGAGCGAAATCTCCGAAGAATTGATCAATATATTTTGATATCCACCAAAGTAATCCTCATCTCACAACTAGGATCACCCCTCGTACCCACGAGGAAGCATCCTTAAGCACACGTTGAACTATCAAGTTTTACGATTAGGTTATAGTTCTCTATGATCTTCACATATGTTCCCATGTCGTCCATAACCATGGACACGGCTTTTAGAAAAGATTTAGCCCTGCAGGGGTGTACAACTTTACCCACACGTACCAACTGACTCTTAATGACACAATGATTACCCTCTTCTTTGGAAGTCCGGGAGAGGGTGGTTGGACATGACCTTTACCTTGCTTTCTCCGAGACCAGGAGTCATGCCCTAAGGAGGGTTCTTCCATAACGGGTCAAATCCCGAAGCCGGTCCCTAGGTATGTGAGTCACGGTAGGTTTACCAGGGGCTCCATCAACCCCCAGCAACCCCGGCCACGCTTACCTACCTATTATGATGCACCTTCACCCTGCAAATCTTTCAAAACGTTTTCTATGCATATGTCGAATGGAATGCCCGAACTATGTGACTCATGGAATCTACTAGGCAAGTTAGTTACTCGTGAGGTATTCCACGCTCGTCTTGGTTCAAGAGGCTAGAACTAGGGTCCTAGTAATGGCGAGCATGGGACTGCAAAAACCACATCCCACTGTGGCCTCCCATACAAGCCTTAGCATGTTTACCATTTACCACTGATCTTACCTCATCAATATAGCTCGTTCTCCTGTCATACTAGATTCTCTGCATTTAGTACATCTTCTGGATGAACCAGCACTGCCAGCTAAGCATGGCTAGGCAAGACACAGATAAAAGCTCTTGCAGTGCACACAAGCCAAACCTAGTTATGCGAGGAGCAGTGGATCAGATAATATAAGCTCAAAGGGAGTAATGCAACAAATAGGATACTCTATCTATCGATAAAAGACCATAGTAGAATCATATGCATCATGGCAAGAATGAAATACTTTCAAAACCATGGGATTATATCATGTGTGGGGCTATGCTTGCCTTGTTTGTTGATACCCAGATATAGATCTTCAGAAGCCTTGTACTTGACTTGATTACAGTTACCCAATTATTGTTCGTCGATCTTCGATGGTGTTAACCTCGGTCTTCAATCTTGGTCTCGATATCGTATTCTACCGAAAAGAACCAAACACCAGAAAAAAAGGGAAAACAACAATCAACACATGGCATAGATGCAATGCTCAAGCAAGGATGATGATATGACAAGTTAATTAGTATTGTAATGAACCCCTAAGACATGCTCGACCATTTTAAACAGGGTCCGAGGGTCGCAAACCCTAGAACAGGGAAAACCCTGGAACACCTATGAGGGGTTGATTTTGTTCTCTAATTAAACTTTCCATTTAATTTGTTTAACAATGCATGATTATGAGTCTATTGTAAAGATCTTATTTTTCTAAACATTTTGATATATTATACACATTTTTATGACTTATAAATAATTGCTTATTGAATTTATAAGATTAAACCAATTTATGAAATTATTAAATAATTTGAATTAGAATATTGCATCAGCACAGGCGCAGCCTGATGTCAGCGGGGCATTAATTCTTTCCTCCCTAGGGCTGGGTCTAGCCACTATGGCTGACCTGTGGGCCAGGGGCCACATATGCAGCCACTGTGGCCAACCTTGGTCGACGCCACGTCGGCTCGACAGAAACCGGGCAGGCGGTGGCCGGCGACAGCGAGGGAGGGCACGCGGAGCTGCAGGAGCAAGCAGGCTCGAATCGGGGCTTCTCGAAGGACTAGATTGCGGCGGCACCGCCCGGATATGGTCACCGGAGCGAGCACTGCATCAAGGGCCAACGGCGGCAGACGGCAACGCACGACGCGAGATTGAACCAGAGCGGAAGGGGAGGAAGTGAAGGGGCCAGGAAGACCAGGAGAACAACCTGAGGTTGATGAAGGCGATGGCGAGGCCGGAGGTGAACTGGAGCAGCGGTGAGGTCGTCGATGGAGGACGACGGGCTCGAGGAAGACGACTCTGCTGCGGCGGATTTGGGGCTCCTCAGCTAGATTCCGTCTGCCGGAAGACGCGGAACAGAATTGCGGAGCTCAAGGCGATCTCAGGCGGACGAGAGGAGGACAGAAACGGCGTGGCACCGGCGGCATCTGGGGATAGGGTTCAGCTCCAAACCTAGGAAGCAAGAGAGAGCGAGCTGGCGAGAGGGAGAGAGGCACGGGGTGGGTCTTATCCTCCTCCAAAGCGCGATGGACGGTGGTGCGTGGGCGGCGTGGGCACGCAGCAGCTTCCAGCTGCAGAAGATGACGAGCATTTTGTAGAACCCCCCCCCCCTAGGAAAAACAGAAAACAACCCGGGGTGCCTTTCTGCTGAAGATTTTGTTAAAAACTCCCTGGACTTTTATAAAATAGAGGAAAACAGCTACAGAGACTCTAAATTCATTTTATTTTGAATTCTTTTCGCCCTTTTGAATAGTTTGCAATTATTTGGTGATCCCAAATACACCAACTTGCACAAAACTTTAGTAAGATAGTTGTGTCTTCCCTTAGCCAATTTGGAAAGATCACAAGGCTTATTTGGAATCTTTTGAGAGGATTCAAAATAGAGACACTCACATAGAGAGTTAGGGTTTTGCTTTATTTCTTTTGGATGCACTTTTATTTCTTAGGAAACTAATGATGCTCATGAATGCACAAACAAACCGTAACTAACATTAGCTAAAACTGGGGTGTTACAATAGCCTTCGTTGACCAGCTCTTGGAGATCTTCAACGGAGAGATCAGAACCTCTCCACACCCCCTTGTGGGAATATTTTTCCTCTTCAGTGGCTTCAGGCACCGCTCGTTCTTGGTTATCACCGGTGGATTCCGTCATGGCGGAGACAGGGACGACTACCCCCTCCAGCAGAATGATAACTCCCTGGGATGGCTTTGTCCTAGCCTCGGGAATCGCCGCCGTGGAAGGAACAGAGCTGCTAGAGGCCATTACGGCAGGAGGAGTGTGTGGAGGAAGAAAAGGCTCTAGTTAGGATTTTCGCAGGAGAGCTTGAACGATCTTGCAGATGGAGGAAGATGAAGACTCAGAGCAAATACGGGTAAAAAGAAATAAATTGACTGTGGTGGAAATATATAAGCCTCGCATCAAGATTCGTGCAAAAAGATCTAATTGATGGAACGTTGCCGACGTGGAAGTGAACATGCGCGGTAATTTCGCCATGTCCTCAGTCTTTTGCTGCTCCACCATTTCGGATTTCGCGCGTGTGAAAATAGCTAATGATTAATTCTTTGCTTCTGGGAGTTTCGAGGTAGCGTAGGTTGTACCCTACGTCATCCTCCTGATAGTTGTAGTGAAGGGTCATATCCGAAGATTCCATCAAAGACGGAGATCATCCGACCCTAGAAACGACGACTCAAGGAATCTTCGGCTACATTGCGAAGCCGGAGAGAATTGCAGGGTTCTTTCGGAGACCTTAGATATATTGCTTGACGGATTGTCGACATCACTTAGACGGGATATTCAGAGATCAACCAGCAAGACGACGCAAGATTTCAAAGTCCTCCAGGGGCTACTGTTTGGGATATGCTATATGGGTATCCTCATAGCATGTCACCAATCCACCTAACCCGGGTGGCCCATAGTTGGTAGCAAGGCCTCTGGCCTGCTAGGTGGCCCAGTTAGACGGATCCTGAATGGAGGCCCATGTCGGATAAAGGAAGGCTACGTAGGAGTAACCGACATACTCGGAGCCTTGGAGTACAAGACATGGAAGACTAGTTTGTGTAGATGTAGGACTCTTTACCTTGTCCGGCAAGGACCTTTCCCTATAAACCCTAGGTCTTGGCGCCTTTATAAGCCGGCATACGGGAGCCTTTAGGCCACAACTTATCCGATTGCTGCGTAGAATGCGCAACACCTCGCACAGCAAACCTATCTCTGTAACTCGGCGTATTGCCATTATAGTGATTTATAGTAGGAGTAGAGTTCCGCCACCGTTGTAGGACTTGAACCTAGGTAAGCTGTGTTACCTCGTACCTTCCAACTCTCCGCCTTACCCCACGTCTCTAAACATGCACTATGAGGAGCTCTCCATGGCATACTCGTCGGCAATACCATGACAGACTCCATAATAATTTGGCATTTTCAGATGCACTCACAAACTTTCTGGTTGCATTGTTTTTTAACCCTGGACCTGGCAGTTCCGAATAACCCAGGAAGCTCACCGGATAGCCCAGACGGCGGCAAACTTTGAAGGGACGAAAGTACTATATGCGGTTTCAAGAGACCCCTCTTCGATTCTGGCGGCAGACCGCAAGCCGGCTGACAGACATGGCAAGAGCGGACAAACTCGAAGGCTCGTACAAGAAAAATCTTAAGGAAAACCAGACATCTAGACATTCCGGCTGTGCTTGCTCGCTCAAAGCTGGTAGTGAAAGACCGAAGTATGGTGAAAGTATGCCACCTAACCAAACCCTTGCATCTGGCCAAGCGCTGACAAGGGCACAACTCTAAAGGCCAATGCTCGCTAAGAAAAGGACTAAGCTACCAGTCTTGCACGAAACGACAAATTTTTCAAAAAAAATAAGTTGAAAGACAATATTCGTTCTACACATGCCTAACACATAGTCTATTGCTCATGTTTTATTTCCGCACAAGACGAAGTGCTGAAGACGGAGGCCAACTCCCAGACGGCAAAGAAATCGCTTCGGCCCACCTGGATTCTCCAGCCGTCCCGAACCTCGGGGACTACACCCTGTGGGTGCGCTCGCGCGCCCCGACGTAGGAAACATGCAACAAATAAATAGTCAAAGGAGGTTCAGCCTGCCTGGACTCTCCAGCCGGCCTGAACCTCGGGGACTACACCCTATGGGTGTGCTCGCGCGCCCCCACATAGAAGAAAGCACAAAGCAAGTGCAACACAAAGACAACATCACAAAAGGGGGTGAAGCACCAAACAGAATTTGTCAAACAACAAAGGTCAAGTGATTACCACATATAGTACCACAAGTGAACAAAGTTTCCAGCCAAAATACAAATACACCTAGCATCTTGGGGATCAGGCCTGAGGGTCATCAGAAGGGGGAGAAGCACCGGCTGAGGCACAGCTACTGGACGCATGATCAGTAGGGTCAGAGCTAGGCACAGCCGAGGCGCCACCACGCAGTAGGTTGAAATGATACCCATCCGCACCGGACGGGTCGGCAAAGTCCCGATCCAGCTGGACGTAGCTCCTAATCTTGACACCACAGGAGCGGATGTCAGGAACTTTAGCCCAAAGCTGGTCGTAGCTGGTCCCTTGGTGAAACCCTCTAGAGAGATTCCGCAGGTCCACGTCTAGGTACCAGGACTTCAGCAGCACCAAGACCATCTCGGCACCGCCGCATGCAGCCCAGTCCCGCGCCACGTCCATGAGCTCTGGGGCGCCAGCGAGCGTCCTGGCCAAGGCTACCATTGTACCCAGGTGGTCGACTTCAGGCCAGACATAGTCGAAGACCTCAAGGGCAGCGCCACGCAGCTTGTTGGCCTCCTCGCTGATGACCGTCACCAGCTCCACCGGGTGCAGGTCATAGCCAACGTCCGCCTCAGGGACGCACGCTAGGGCTTGGTCGGTCGCCTCAGGATACTGGGCTGAACAAGGAAAAAGGGAAAAACGTCAACTTCCCGACTGAAGCAAGTGAAGGAGCTAGCTAGCCAGGTGGATCACTTACTAACAACCATCTCGGCGATTTGGCACATCTCCCGTAGAGCCGCCTTCTCCCGGTCACGGGCGGTCTTCAGATCCTCCAGCTGGCGAGCCTGGATCTGCTCGAGGTTCTTCAGCGCCTCGGCCCTGATCTCAGCAGTCTTCTTCGCCTGGCCAGCCCTGGCCTCCATCTGTTATTTGTGTGACATCAGATGGTTGATCTGGTCCTGGCGCGTCATGTTGGACTCCTCCAGTCGGGGAAAATCTCTGCCTTCAGCCTCTCCACCTTGCGATCCCTGTCTGCCAACAAAGCTGCAGGGGGTACCCAATGGTCAACAAGAAGCGCGAAAACTCATGAAGTAGGGAAGACAAAGCAGAGAAAGCGATCTTATGCCCCAGGCCCTGCAAGGTCTTGGCGGCTTCGGGAAAGGCTTTCTGCATAAGATAGTAGAAGGACTAAGAAGATAACAGCAAGAAGGGCAACGAAATAACGATGGAAGAATCGTTTACCTCAAGAGACGCCCCAAGCGCCCTTGCTTTGCCATGCCCCTGCTTCATCATGTCCACCAGGTGGCGAACCTGGCCAAGCGCAATGGGCGCCGACTCGAAGAGCTGCGCCAGGATGGAGTCTGACAGCAGCGCAGCTAGGGCTGACCAGTTTCCGGTGATTTGAAGCTCGTCATCATCACCGGCAGCAACTTGAGATGCCTTTGGAGCCCCCGAGCCACGAACCACCTCCCACCTCCATCTCCAGACGCCGGCCGCGCGGAGCCCTCCGCCTCCACGGGCTGCTCCACTTGATAGGTGGCGAAACCTACCTGAGCCCGGCCTAGAGCAAGGAGCGGATCCGTGGCACGGGTCGTGGTAGAGGCCTGGTGCAAGACTAGCGAGCCAGCCGGCACCACCGTCTCGTAGCATCCAACGCAACCTCGGCCGCTTTGGCAGCAGAGGCAGCAGCCGGCCCCTCAGCCCGAGCTGGAGTAGGGTCAAACGCGGTGGCAATGGTCGCGGTGCCAGTCAGGGACATCGCGTCACTAAAAGAAGGGCAAGCAGAACGCAGTAAGTAAAGACAATAAGAAATAAGATCGCTAGGCATGGACGAGAAGGCCACATACCCGACGACACTCGGCACGACGGTCGCGGCTCTTGGGTGGCGGCTCCTCTTCCCCCTCCCACAGCTAGAGCGACGCTGGTCGAGGCAACCCGCTGATGACCCACAAGTATATGGGGTGTAATTATTGATTCAACACAAGGGGAGGCAATGAATATTTATAATCCTTAACAACTGAGTTGTCAATTCAGCTGCACCTGGAAACAATCTTGCTCATAGTAGTTTATCAGTAGCAACAGTTTTGTAGTAGCAATAGTAGACTAATAGCAGTAGTAAAAGTAAAGATAGTAGTAACAATTGCATCAAACTGTAGGATTAAAGCGTGGTAGGCATAGGGATGGATGGATGGGCATTGCATGGACAAGACAATTCATATGGCAATCAATACATAGGGCATTTGCAGATAAATAAGATAAAGCATCCAAGTACTAAATAATCATAGGCTTGTGTTCCATATATAGTCATACGTGCTCGCAATGAGAACTTGCAGAACATCTTTTTTCCTTCCAGCCCTTTTGCAGTGGGTCCTCAAGGGAACTACTGGAAATTAAGGTGCTCCTTTTAATAGAGCATCGGAGCAAAGCATTAACACTCCGTGAACACATGTGATCCTCACATCAAAGCCATTCCCTCTGGTTATCCCGATTGTTGTCACTTCGGGGCCTTTGGTTCCGGACAACAATATGTGTATACAACTTGCAGGTAACATCATAAACAATACTATCATAATGAATCAATAACATGTTCAGATCTGAAATCATGGCACTCGGGCCCTGGTGACAAGCATTAAGCATAACAAGTTGCAACAAAGTCAAAAATCACTAATAAAAAATACTAGGCACCATGCCCTAAGAATCTGATGCCATTACATGATAGATGTCATCCAATCCCTACCATCCCCATAGCCTACAGCGGGGGATTACTCACTCATAGATGGGGGAAACATGGATGGTTGATGGAGAAGCGATGGTGATGATGATGGCGATGATCTCCTCCAATTTCCCGTCCTAGCAGGGTGCCAGAACAGAGTTCCTAGTGCTGATTCGCGGAATCTGGTGGTGGCGGTGAAGCAGAACTCTCTGTGGAAAAATGTCGAACACCCCTTGGTTTTTAGGTCAAGAGGCATCTTATAGGCAAAGAGGGAGGCTAAGGGGGCAGCCTAGGCGGCCTCACCACCCCTTGTACAGACAATGAGCATCTCAGCGATCTTTTTATTTGCTATTTGCCTAGGTTTTTATTAATGATGCTTCATAGAATGCTCATAATGGTTATGCTGCAAGTTTCACCATGATTAGGCATGGCTTAGGCTAGCGGCCCAGGCATTTCTCTAAAACATATACAAACTCCATGATCTTACGAGTTCCCCTTTTATTTCACACCGCTGGGATCCATAAGCAAAAGAATCATGATATCAACGAGGTACAAAGTACCAGTGCAATGTTGAAAGTGTTCCCCATGATACATGGTTCTGCTAACTTCAATTTATAAAGCACAAACATATACGCAACAAAAATGGACGCAATGGTTCAAGCTTATTAAGTGCAAGAAAATAAAGTGTGTTATCAAGTTCGTGAGAGCTTTACTAACTAACTTTATCATAGCAAGCAAACATTTTATCCACAAAAAAACAAGGCATACTAAATATGCACGGAATAGCAAATGATGCTAATAGGTAGGTATGGTGGACACTTTTGTTAATATTGTTTTTAGGGAGTTGGAAACAAGAGTAAAGTTTATACTTAGTGCAAATGAAGGCTAGCAATAGTAAGGGAGCGACAAACGAGAGAGCAATAACTATCATAATCATGCTTGCAACAAAATAGGACTAATCATGGCATGAAAGTGATTCAAGACCCCTGAGGCAAAATAATTCATCGAGGCTTGACTGATTGTTTCAGTCATGTGCATGCGTGAGCATGTGCCAAATCAATTCAAGTGAAACATTCAGAGGAGGATACCACAGTGTCATACCAAGTTATGAATAGAACAATGCAAGCAAACATTCATACGACATGCTACAAACTATTAGCAAGATGGAGCTAATCGTAAGAAAGCAAGAACTACTAAGCATCCATAAGTAACATACACCCTACATGAACAGACTAAGCATGCCCACAATGATGAGTGTATGTACAAAAATGAAAACAAATTGAGTTCGTTACCAGCCTCTTACCACACCTCAAGTTTGTCATTAATCCTCATTATTGCCCTTCACTTGTGTGGCTTGAATAATAACATGAAACAAAATCCCACTGAGGATAGCTGAACCCTGAAACAAACTTCACAAAACCAAAGAAGAAGAACAAATATTTTTGGTGTTTTTGATTTTTAAAGGCAAGAACAAAAAGGAAGAACAAGCAAAGCGAAATCTTTTTGGGTTTTTCGAATAGTTCAAGCAAAGCAAAAAGGAAGAAGCAAACCAAGGAAAAAAGAAGCAAACAGAGAGAAGCAACGAAAATATTTTTGGTCTTTTTGTGTTTTTAGAAAGCAAATGTAAAGAAAGAACAAAAACTAAAAAGAGTACGAAGCATGGATATACAGAGTACCAACTAAACATGATATGTAGATGAGTGTGATGTCGGTATACCTCCCCCCAAGCTTAGGCTTTTGGCCTAAGTGGGTATCAATCCCAAGCTGGCCAAGATGGAGCACCTCCATAGTATGGCGAGGAGGTACCCTCGTCCTGGTACGAACTCGAGGACGCCCCACCGTAGTGCGCAGAGTGGTCGTAAGAAGGCACATCCTCCGGGTGCTTCCTATGGAAACCAAGCAAGCGGAGCTGCTCGTCCACCTCCTCCTTGGAACATGACCATGGCCTCCTGTGAATACTGAACAAAGTAGATTGCGGCAATGGAATCTCCCTTTCATCCCCGTCAATAAACAACATCATGTATACTAAACTGTCCGTATTAGAGTCAGCAGTGACGAAGTGATGTGTTTTCATGGCAGCAAGATCAAGCCTTTGTGGTGCCAATACAGTATCATTAGGATCCACAGAAAGTTCTAATGTTGTAACCATGCATGAAGCAATAATGCCCCCATAAATAGGTCCCCTAGCAGCTAGGCCGCGAGCAATGAGAGAGCCAAGATTGTACCGGGTATCATTATTAAGGGCAGCAGCGAGGAAGGTTAAATGATAATTGGAGATATTACTTGTGTTCTCTCTACCAAGAATGCTAGTGGCAACATAATAAGCAAAGTATCTAAGAGCTGGGAGTTGTATGTTTCTTATATTCCCGCGCTAAGCTAGGCGGTCATCGTCATTTGACACACTTTGATAGAGCTCCAGCAAATCAGCGGGTCGACCTTGGATCTTCTTCACTGTCCCCGTCATGCCTATACCTATAATGCTACAAAATCTTTCCAATGACATGGTAATAAGCTGATTATAAATTCTTAAAGAAACAGTTGACTGATCGGGGGTGTTAGTGAAAACGAAACTCTCAGCGAAAGTTTTGGTGAGCATGGCATATTGCTCACTCTCATCTTCCATGTATGAGGTTAAACCGACCCTCTGAACCAGGAGTAAAAAATCATCAAGGATCCCTGCAGCTTGCAAAAAGGTAAAACAAGGGAAAGTAGACGGGTGAGATTCTCCCTCATCTCCTTCATTGCCAAAGTGTGGTGCAATAAGGTCTCCATTGTATGAAGGCCTAAAGTGAGATGCCGTTCTTGAGGACCTTGACCTCCTAGGTGTGTCCCTCTCAAATATTTCTCCAAATGTGTGGTTGTTCATCTTTGATATTCTGAAATTTAAACATCCATTATACAAGTGATTGCAAAGTGAATACATAATGAAGGGAACTACTCATAGGGACTTGTAAGAGGCCTAAACATGCATCAAAAAAATATCTCTAAGCATTGAACAAGCTTACAAGCTCTCATAACCTGTCACCTACATCAACAAAATACTCAAGATATAAACCACTAAACACAAATCTTCTTGGACAAGCGGAGGAGTCACATAGTGGAGAACAAATGCTCCAAATTTCAGTAGCAAAGATGGGCCGAGCAAGGATATCAAAAAATCAAGGACAAGAACAACAAGAACACGATTTCTAGCAAAGAGCGGGTGTTTTGTCGGGAGAGAGAAGGAAGTGGGAAGTGAGAGAGTGAGTGGAGGGCCAAGGGTGGCCCACACCATGGCTAGGCGCGTTCTTGGGCTGGCCGTGCGACCAGGTGGTTTGCCTGCCTGGTGGGCCCCTGGTACTCTCCAGGCAGTTCTCTACCCCTTTTTTCACATAAAAATTTAGTATGAATTTTTTAGAATTTTTTGAGACACTTTATTTTTGGGCAATTTTCAGGTATAGATGAATGATTTTCTAACAGAAAGATTTTTTTAGAAAGATGCAAAAGCAAAACAAAGCTAAAAATTTAGAAGTTTTAAGACACTCGAATATGCAAGCAACTAATCAACAGGAAAGTAAATTAATGGAAGCAAAAACTAGAATGGATAAAATAAAAGTAAACGAACATAACCATGGTGAAAACATTGTTTTGTTCATCAAAATCCTTTTGTTAACAAGGTTGATCGGGTCTTGTTACCAAAACAACTTTATATGAATCAAAAATTTGTATTCCACTAATGATTATCTTACCTCAACCTTGATAGCAATGGTCCCAATCATAAGAGTTTCATATTTTTCCCATGTCGTGGGACAATATATTTCTCCAACTTGGATGCCCTCAACATGTTCATTTGAATTTAAACCATAAGTCCTATCAATCTTCTTAGGGAAATAGACAGTATGCTCCTTGTCATTAACATTAAAAGTCACCTTTCCTTGATTACAATTGATAACAGCTCCTACAGTATTAAGAAAAGGACTTCCAAGAATAAGTGACATATTATCATCTTCATGCATTTCAAGCACAACAAAATCAGTTAATATCAAGCAATTATGAGCCACTTGAATAGGTACATCCTCGCATATACCAACAGGAATAGTAGTAGATTTATCAGCCATTTGCAAAGGTATATCAGTTGGTATTAGTTTTCCCAGTTGATGTCTCTTATAGAGAGAAAAAAGGCATAACACTAACTCATGCTGCCAATTCACACAAAGCAGTTCTAACATAACTATTTTTAATAGAGCAGGGTATAGTTGGAATCCCTGGGTCTCCAAGTTTCTTAGGACCCTTACCATTAAAGGAATAATTATCTAGCAAAGTAGAAATTTCTTCATTAGGGATCTTCCTTTTAATCGAGAAAATATCCTTCATATACTTTGAATAAGGAGGCAATTTAATAGCATCAGTCAAAGGAATTTGCAAGAATAAAGCTTTCATCCGCTCACAAAACTTGTTATAGTGTTCATCTTCCTTTGACTTGTGTTTCTTATTAGGGAAAGGCATTGGTTTTTGGACCCGAGGCTCTCTTTCACTACCATGTTTCTTAGCAACAAAATCTTCTTTAGTGTATTTAGTATTCTTAGTGTGCCTTTTAGGTTCTTCTTCAACTTTTTCTTTATCGGGAGCATCATTTTCTTCATTGCCACTTTTAGTTTCAGCATCAGAGACAGATATACTATTAGGATCTTTAGCAGGTTCAGAAGGTTCTATAATAGTTTTATGTTTCTTTTTTGTTTTCTTAGGAGTAGTACCACTATTTTCAGCTTGTTGACAATCCTGCTCAATTCTTTTAGGATGACCCTCAGGATATAGAGGATCCTGGGTAGCATCACCACTTCTAGTTCTGATTGCACAAGCATGTTTTTATTTAGTAGCATTAACTAGCAAGTCTTTTCGTACCTTTATAAGCTGATCAATTTGAGTTTGAATCATTTGAAAATGGTTAACAAGCATTGTAACATCATTAGAGGTTCTTTCAACAATATCTTTTAACTCAACAATAGCTCTAGAGTTTTGCATTAGATGATTTTGTACCCTTTTATTAAAATTATCTTGCCTAACAACAAAAATATCAAATTCTTCTAAGCATTGATCAGGAGGTTTAGAGTAAGGGATATCACCTTCAGCAAAATGTTGGAGAGAGTGCACCTCAGTAGTGGATGAGTGGGGGATTGGATTACATAATTCTTCTAAAGGAGGTAAATTCTTGACATCTACAGCTTTAATTCCCTTCTCCTTAAGACATTTCCTAGCTTCCTTCATCACTTCATCAATTAGTTCAATAATTGTTTCGGGTATAGCTGGTTCAGGAGGAGCCCAATCTTCATAATTCTTGCTTATTTTAGCCATTAATTCCTCAGCTTCCTTGGGAGTCCTATTCCTGAAAACACAATCATCACAACTATCCGGGTATATCCTAGATTCTTCAGTTAGTCCATTATAAAATATATCAAGAAGCTCATTTTTAGGTAATGGACATCCAGCCTGTGCATGAATCAAAGCACAACACCTTACCCATGATTCAGGCAACATCTCTTTTTCTCCCTGTTTAAAATCAAAAAGTTCCTGCAAAATAGCATCTCTAGCACTAGGAGGGACATATTTCTGAAGGAAAGTACTAATCAAGCAATCAGGGCTATCAATAGATCCAAGAGGTAAATTATTAAACCAAGTTTTAGCTTCTCCTTTTAGTGAAAAAGGGAAAAATTTAGCAACAAAGTAGGTGCGCATCTTAATATCATTAGAAAACAGGCCACTCATGGTAGAAAGCTCAGTCATATGTTCTACTGCACTTTCATTCTTAGTCCCACAAAAAGGTTCCTTCTCAACAATAGCTATGTAAGATAGATCAATAGAGAAATCATAATCCTTATCTTTAAGGTTTATGGGAGATATAGCAAACTTAGCATTAGGAGATAATTTGGGTTTTATAGTACGCCTCTCAAGGACACTCTTAATAGCACTCCTATCATGGGTGTTTTGACATTCTTTAATAAATTCATCGGTCATCTCTATATAACCATCCTCAATATCATAGCTCTCTCTAGACTCAGGTGAACTGATAGGTGTAGTAGTGTCTTCAGTAGGAGTTTCAATATTTCCAACTATAGTTATAGCAATCGTAGCATCTAGGAAAGGACCTAATGAACCACTCTTATCAAGCACAGTGGAAGCAGCATCATAAGTATCAGAAGTTTCAGATTCAGCAGTAGTAGCAGTGTGTGTAGCATGTGTATGTGGTGGTGTAAGGAGCTTACTCATAACAGATGGTGAATCAAGAGCAACAGAGGTGTTCAGAACCGTACCTCTTCTTGTAGTGGATGGTAAAATAGGAACCTTGCCATCATGAGACTTACCCATGATGGATGGAGGGCAGCGAACAATAGTGATTCCATGTGAACTTGATAAATAAAGCTATGCTCCCCGGCAAGTCTTAATGACCCACAAGTATAGGGGGGTATATCGTATTTTCGAGGGAAGTGAAACCCAATTTATTGATTTGACACAAGGGAAGTCAAGTAATATTTATAAGCCTTAACAAGTGAGTTGTCAATTCAGCTACACCTAGAAACAATCTTGCTCACAACAGTTTATCAGTAGCAACAGTTTTGTAGTAGCAATAGTAGAGTAATAGCAGTAGTAAAAGTAAATATAGTAGTAACAATTGCAGCAAACAGTAGGATTAAAGCGCTATAGGCATAGGAATGGAAGGACGGGCGTTGCATGGACAAGACAATTCATATGACAATCAAGACATAGGGCATTTGCATATAAATAAGATAAAGCATCCAAGTACTAAATAATCATAGGCATGTGTTCCATGTATAGTCATACGTGCTCGCAATGAGAACTTGCACAACATCGTTTGTCCTGCCAGCCTGTTTGCAGCGGGGCCTCAAGGGAACTACTGCCAATTAAGGAGCTCCTTTTAATAGAGCACCGGAGAAAAGCATTAACACTCCGTGAACACATGCGATCCTCACATCAAAGCCATTCCCTCCGGTTATCCCGATTGCTGTCACTTCGGGGCCTTTGGTTCCGGACAACAATATGTGTATACAACTTGCAAGTAAGATCATAAACAATACTATCATAATGAATCAATAACATGTTCAGATCTGAAATCATTAAGCATAACAAGTTGCAACAAAGTCAAAAATCACTAATAATAGATACTAGGCACCATGCCCTAACAATCTGATGCCATTACATGAACGTTCTCATCCAATCCCTACCATCCCCATAGCCTACAGCGGGGGATTAGTCACTCATAGATAGGGAAACATGGATGGTCGATGGAGAAGCGATGGTGATGATGATGGTGATGATCTCCTCCAATTCCCCGTCTCGGCAGGGTGCCAATATGGTGTTTCTGGTGCTGATTCGCGGAATCTGGTGGTGGCGGCGAAGCTGAACTCTCTCTAGAAAAACGTCGAACCCCTCTTGGTTTTTAGGTCAAGAGGCATCTTATAGGCGAAGAGGGAGGCCGAGGGGGCAGCCGAGGCGGCCACACCACCCCTAGGCACGGCCTGGCCTGGCCTGGCCCGCGTAGCCAGGTGGTGTGGGCCCCTCCTGGCCCTACTTCGTCTCGTCTTCTGGCTCCGGGAGTCTTCTGGTGAAATAGGATTTTTGGCATATTTTTCGGGATTTTTCTTGATAGTTGATTTTCTGCACAAAAACTAGACAACAAGGTAATTCTGCTGAAAACAGCGTTAGTCCGTGTTAGTTGCATCCAATTCACACAAGTTTAGAGGAGAAACAATAGCAAAAGTGTTCGGGAAAGTAGATACGTTTTGGACGTATCACCCGCTTCCCGCGAGCTTTCGACGTGGTGACCTCAGCCAGGTCCGCGTCCACGCCATGAGCAGCTTCACAAAGACATGGATACAACGTCAAGCGTATGACAAAAGAAGAACAAGAACAACCCGCGCAGGAAAAGCTGCTCACCGGGTGGAAACTTGTAGCCCTAGTCGGCCCGAGTGGGGAACTGCTCCGACTCCAACGCCAGAAACCTCGGCGGGTTGCGGTCAGTGGTGAACTCGGGAAGATCATCCTCTCCCATGCCGTCTTCAGCTAGATGCGTCGTAAAAAGCTACTCAACAAGGAACATAAGAAGCAAAGAGAAAAGCTCTTCGGGACAAGATCTTCCCGGAGAAAAGGAAATGAGCCTGACCTTCGGGGGCAGCCAGTCGCGGTGGTACAACCGGCAGGAGAAGACCCAGTCCTCCGTCAGCGTCTCCTTAGAGATGGTGGCAAGCCATTCTCGAAGGGCCACAAAAGGCACCTCCAGCTGGGACACCAGGGTGGGATCTAGCAGCCCGGACAAGTGGTAGATCTTGTGCGATCGCTGTTGTAGTGGAAGCACGCGATTCGTCTTCCAAGACAGCAAGATGTCCTAGGCGACGAGCCACTCCTTCTCCACCAATACCGTCACCTGGGCGGCCATCCGCTCCATGTCGGCCTAGGCGCCCAAGTTCTGGATGGACCAAGCCTTCCGGCTGGAGGGGACGTTGGCAAACACCGGCGCCTTGATCCAATCGACCTTGGTGTTGTTGCGTACGTAGAATTACGAGCGCTGCCACAACTTGATGGTGTCGAGCATCTCCAGCCGTGGCATTGGCGACGATAGCCTCGGGTATATGGCACAACAGACAGTCTCCGTTAGGGGGCCACCCTTCCCACCACCTAGACCTTGAAGTTGAAGAACTTCAAGAAGTTCGCCGCATCTGGACGAACCCCCAGGAAGACTTTGCAACATGCCATGTGATGCGACAGCTGCGCGACGGTGTTGGCACCAGGGTGGTGGAGCTGGAGGTCGAAGGAGACCATCAACTCCTGGACGAACCTGCTCAAAGGCAGGCCGAACCCATGGGTGAAGTGGGCAAGGAAGACGATGGCCTTCCCAGACCATGGATTGGGGACACCCTCCCCCTGCGGCACCAGGCGATGCTTCACCAGGCGCTCCGACGGGATGAGTTTCCCTCACCGGTACTTCTGCACCAAGTCATCAGTGACATTGGAGCCGTACCATCCCTCCGCCTGATTAAGAAGCATCTCGGCAGGTGCGGTGGCTGTGTTGGATAAGTGAAGCCCCGTCGGCGCAATAGTGGAGCGGTAGCGCTGATGTTCAAGGAAATAGGCGGCGAGGAGGAAGCAGTAGCGCATTGCGGCATGAAGGAGGCTAAAGCACAAGGGGCAAGGGGCGCAGGAAGAAGGTGAGGTAAGGGAGAAGCAGTCCCCACCGCCTCTATTTATCAAGGCAGGGCAACCGCGCCTCCTACACTCCCCAACGCCTCATGGCGCAAGAACTGCCCCACTACTCCCACGACGCTTCGATGCCGGATCGTCTGCGCCAAAGGAAATGCCAAAGAAGATCCAGCGAGTGTTACGGAGAAGGCCAAGCGCGCGCATGATCCCCGAGAAACCGCTATGATGAAGGCGTGGGCGTGGTTACCAAAATTGCAGCGGCGGGCCAAGAGGTCAAACTGACATGACGCGCAACAGAGGTGGCAGGCATGCCTAACGACAGCACTAACATCATCAACTAGCCGTTTCGCCTCCCCGGCCGGGCGTGGCAACCGAGAGACGCAGTCACCACTCACACCCTGTCGGTTGGCCACCGGACCCACAAACTCCAGCTGGGAAAATGGGCATCTTGAGCCAGAAAATGACAAGTACTACAAGACAAATTCACGATAAAGTCTTCACCAGCAATCATTTGAAGGGAAACCAATGAGCATGCAGGAACTTTTTCTCAAGGCCAAGCCCCAGCGCGCTCCGGGACTAGTGTCGGGGGTACGACCCCCGGATAGGCCAAGCCAGCGCTAACTGGCCGGCTCCAGGGGTTGTTGGCTAGATGGATACAAGACAAAGAACCTCAGCCAGGTGATTCGCTTAACCCAGTCCGCATCAAGATTGTCGTCTGGCCTGTCTAGCCAGGGCCAGGATTGCCGGCTGGGCAGCCACCTCTACCCGGCCGCCTCGGATCTGTTGGCCTATGGTACACGGGGATGGCGCTCCTTGCTGAGCGCATCCTTTACTGGACAGGCTGGCACTACCAGACAAGTGCACCAAACCGTTAAGGCTAGGGAGGTGATGTACAAAGCTCCGTCTGACGGATAAAGTGCCAATCCGATGGTTAAAGCATCGAGTGACACCCAAAGCGGAGGCACCAAGATGGTGTGGCACTGTCCCCACCTATACTGAAGCTTGACTGGGTCCTGGACCACCGGCTAGACCTGGTCGGCCGGCCCGCTTTGTAAACCCAAATACCAAAACAGTAAACCCTAGAGCCCACATTATAACCTACACTTCTACCAATATATAAGGAGGGGTAGTACTAGGGTTCTTGGTAAGGCATTACGAGTTACAAGTTAGTTAGAATCATCAAGTTGTGAAGTTCATATTTCTCTAGCTCCCGAGAGTAGCTAAGGAACAGCTCAAGGAGCATTTGTATTGAGAATTTGCTCCCCATATAGAGGATCTTGCAGGAGTAGGAGTGTTACCTCGGCAATAGTGCATCGAACCTAGGTACATCGCTGTGTCAGCAGTATCTGTGCCCAACCCGTTGCGAGTAGCCAGCAATAGCATCCTGATTGTTCCCTTTCATGCCATCCCCGATGGCACTCCCGTGTTCCACACCCCGACAAGGAGCGAGTCATGCATTACCTTCGACAAGCGCGATCATCCGCATCAAGTTGCGTCTTCATGGACGGCGGCATCAGCATCAACCTCATGTTCGCAAGTTCCTTGTGCGCCATGCAAATCCCTCTGTCATGTCTGGAAACTTCAGACACAACATTCCACGGCATCGTCCCAGGGAAGGGCGTATACCCCCTGGGCAAAATCAGCTTGGATGTCATAATTGGAGGACCAGCAAACTTCCAGTGAGAGTGCATCAAATTTGAGGTGGTCGACTGGCCCTCGCAATACCACTAGATCTTCGGACGTGTTACATTCATGAGGTTCATGGTGGTGCCACACTACGCCTACCTACAGATGAAGATGCCAGGCCCCAACGGCATTGTCATAGTCAACGGAAGCTTCGAAAGGTCCGGTAGCTGTGATAGGGAATTCAACAGAATCTCCCAGTCTTTCGGCATGCAAGAGGAACTGGCAAGATTGAAGGAGTCGACAAACAATAGTCTGCTTCCTCTAAGTAAGCCAAGCTCACCCGACCAATCCTTTGACACATCGATCCACACCAAGGCGGTCCAGGTCCACCCAACAGACCCTACTAAGATGACCCTCATTGCCAACAACTTGAGTCCCACATTGGAACTCGTGCTCGTCGAATTCCTCCGTGAGCGCTGGGAAATCTTCGCCTGGTGTCTAACAGACATGCAAGCAGCTCCCAGGGAATTTGCCGAGCACTCACTCAATGTGAATCCTGAAGCAAGACCAGTGAAACAAACAATACGTCGACTATTTGAGCCAAGGGCAAAAGTGGTCGGTATGGAAGTCAACAGACTCCTCGACGCTAACTTCATACGCGAGATCAAGGAAAGCACCTGGATAGCAAACCCTGTGCTGGTTCCTAAAAAGAACACGGATATCCTATGGATGTGCATGGACTTCACCTCCCTGAACAAACATTGCCCAAAGCATCACTTCCCGTTGCCGCGGATCGACCAGATAATCGACTCCACCACGGGATGTGAGCGCCTCTACTTCCCCGACGCCTACTTAGGCTATCACCAGATTCAAATGAAGGAGGAAGACCAAGAGAACATAGCGTTCGTCATGCCCTTTGGCATCTTCTGCTACACAACGATGCCTTTCGGCCTGAAAAACGCAGGGACCACCTACCAGCGATGTATGTTGGCCTGCCTCAAGAGCCATCTTGGTCATAAAATCCAAGTCTACATCAACGACATTGTTGTCAAAACCAAGGAGGAAGCCTTGTTACTCGAAGATCTCCGCGAGATCTTCGATAACCTCGATCGCTATCGGAGCAAACTGAATCCAGATAAATGCACCTTCGGCGTACCATCTAGGCAATTTATTGGATACCTCATCTCTATGAGAGGGATCGAGGCCAACCCAAAGAAAATAAAGGCCATACTGGCCATGGAGAAACCAAAGAACGTAAAAGGCGTACAGCAGCTAGCTGGGGGAATCGCGGCACTCAGTCGATTCATTAGTCAGATGGGCGAAAAGGCACTTGCTTTCTACTAACTCCTCCTCAAGGTTGACAAATTCGAGTGGATAGATGAAGCACAGGAAGCATTCAAAGACCTCAAGCGTCTACTATCCACTTCGTTGGTGTTGGTAACGCCTCAAGAAAAGGAGCCGCTATTGCTATACATCTCCGCCACCGACCAGGTGGTCAGTACCATGCTCGTAGTAGAATGAGCTGAAGAACACAAAGTCCACGGGATACAACGCCCAATCTACTACCTCAGCAAGGTGCTCACATCGACAAAACAGCGGTACCCGCATTATCAGAAGCTGGCGTCTGGCATCTTCATGACAACAAGCAACTGCGCCACTATTTCCAGGAGCACCCCATCATTGTGGTGAGCGACGCTCCGTTGGGGCACATACTTAACAACCCCGACGCCACCGGACGAGTCGCGCTTTGGGGGATAGAACTGTCTCCACGAGATATAACATACGAGAAGCGAGATGCGATCAAGTCGCAAGTACTCCCGGACTTCCTCATCCACTAGATGGAGAACCAGCTCCCCGACAAGCCAGACATGTCCTATCTTTGGACAATGCACTTCGACGGATCCAAACTTAAAGAAGGAACTGGCGCGGGCGTCATCCTGACATCGCCACAAGGTGACAAGATGAGGTATGTTCTGTGAATGCAGTTCACCGCCCCCAACAATGAAGCTGAATATGAAGCCCTACTCCATGGGATGCGGATGGCCAAAGCCTATGGCACAAAGTGACTCGTCATCTACGGCGACTCTAAACTGGTGGCGAATCAAATAATGAACCAGTGCGATGCCCTGAGCGGTAACATGATCGCCTACCGTGACATCTATGATGCACTCGAAGGGGACTTCGATGGCTGCAAGCTGCGACACCTCGGCCTCGAGAGCAACGAGGAGGCAGATACACTTGCCAACATTCGCTCCACTTGTCCCCAAGTGCCACCTGGAGTATTCCTCGAGCAAATCTATGAACGCTCCATCAAGCCAAGGGCTCCAGAGCAGAATACCTGCACGATAAAAGACTCGAGGGATATGCCACCCGACGAGTCGAAGGCACTCAAGGACATGGAGCAAAATACAGGACTCGAGGGCCCCATAAAGGTCATGATGATCAAGCCATCCTCGACACAAACATACATCACATACTTGCTCAGCAAAAGGTTGACAGAAGACCCGACAGATGCGCGTCATATAGCGCGACGATCCAAGGCTTTCGCCACAGAGAATTGTACAAGCGCAACATTATAGGAGTTCTTCAACGATGCGTCCCAATGGGGACAGAAGAGCCAACCTCCTCGACATACACGAAGGCACTTGCGGCCATCATGCTGGCAGCCGCGCACTCATCTCCAAAGCTCTACGAGCTGGATTCTACTGGCCAATGGCAATGTGTGATGCTAAGGACATCGTCCAACGATGCAACGCTTGCCAACGATTCGCGGATAAACCGCACGCACCTGGCATAGAACTCAGGCCAATACTTGTGGCCTGACCCTTCATGCAATGGGGACTTAACATGGTCGGCAAGCTGCACAAGTCTTCACCTAGAGGATACGTCTACCTCCTCGTCATAGTCGACAAATTCACGAAGTGGATTGAAGGCATGACGGTAACAAATCAATCAAGGGAAACAACCATAAAAATTTACAAGTCCATGATACGTCCATTTTGTATCACTATTCTATATCAGAATTTACTATTGTTCATTGATATATTTCATATTAAGAGATGATACTTAGGTAATTTCATCTGTTTTTGCATGGTTGATGACTTTTGGAGCATGGACCGCTGCAGTCAGGATTCTGATGGAAAATGTGCTGTTTGGAGGCAGAATTTGCGAACACGAAGGCTGCCAGGAGGAGTGGAGATGGGCCACAGGGGGCCCACAACACCCCCTGGCGTGGGCCACCCTGAGCCACTCCACTAGGTGGTGTGGCCACCCTGGCCCACCTCCAGCTCTCCCCTCTGGCATATATAATCCTCCTGAAACCCTAATACTTGGGAGCGACCACAGAAAGATTCCGCCACTTCTGCGAGGCGGAAAACACCAAGAGCCGACAGACAGATTTCTACCGGGGGGATTCCTTCCCATAGTGGGGAGATCATCGCCATCAACACCACCATCAAGCTAGACTTTATTGGGATCATCATCATCATCATCACCATCATCATCATCATAAGCACCATCATCACCATCATCAGTAGCACCATCATCACCATCTCCATACCGATGTAACAATTGGGTTGAATCTTGCATAGTTCTTAGGGGAAACTTTCCCGGTGTTGATTACTCTTTGTAGTTGATGCTATTGAGTGGAACTATTGAATTATTGTTTATGTTCAGATTGTTATACATCATTATTTCATCTCTGATCATGATCCATATGATGTCCTGTGAGTAGTTCGTTTTGTTCTTGGGGACATGGGAGAAGTCATGTTGTTAGTAGTGGAATTATGTTTAGAAATATTCAATAGTTTGATATTTAAGTTGTGGTGTACTTCTTCTAGTGGTGTCATGTGAACATTGACTACATGATACTTCACCTATATGGGCCTAGGTGAATGCATTATGTATTTGTCTACTAATTGTAGGGGTTGCCGGAGTGACAAAAACCTGAATCCCCGTTAGGAAACCATTGCACAAGGGCCATCAGGGTCTTAGAGTTTAAAGTTGTGGTTAGGTTTCTACCTTAATTACTTTCTTGTACATATGGATGTTTGCAGGGGGTATAATCACAATTTTTTATTAGTCCTAGGAAGGTCGGTACATTAGCACAGGTTCACGCACACAACACTTAGGAAGCTAAAGAAGATTAATCAACTATATGAAGCAAAAGAACTTGACGATATTCCCGTGTGTCCTCAAGAACGTTTGGTCATCTTAAGTAATACAACCGGCCTGTCCTTTGCTGAATAAAGGATTGTGCCACTTGTTGCATTTATTCTCATTATATTTTATTTACTCGTACTTTATTTTCTTGCATTATCAAAAACCCTAAAAATCCGTTTGCTAAGTATTTGCAAAGAATTCATGATCCATACCACTAGCCAGCACCTTCTGCTCCTCGTTGGGTTCGACACTCTTACTTATCGAATATACTGCGATACACCCCCTATACTTGTGGGTCATCAAGACTATTTTCTAGCGCCGTTGCCGCGGAGTGAAGCGCTATTGGAGAGTGGAACTGGTAAAGGAAACTTCTACTGTGAGTATTGTTTACTTCTGTTAGTTGCTTTATTTTCATTATGGGTAATTCACTGAGTTTCTTATTTCGCAATGCTCCTACCACTACTAAGGTAGTAGATTAATCACCACCTACTGAGAATGATGCTTTCAAAATACCTACGAGAATTATTGATCCTGTTATGGATAACTACTATGTTGGGGATGGAACTATCAATCCCGGTGATTATTTAATCTTTATACACGAATTATGCGGGTTGTTCAAGTGTGCAGGTATTACTACAGATCAAGTTAAGAAGAAGTTATTCTCATTGTCACTAAAATGAAGAGCTGAGGAATGGTATAAGCTGTTGAAGAATGGTCAAGCTCTGGAATGGGAGGAAATAGTGCCTCTCTTTTATTCAAAGTTTTATCCTCCTAGTGAGATTCATAAAGATCGAAATCAAATATACAATTTTTGGCCTCTTGATGGAGAGAGTACAGCTCAAGATTGGGGGAGATTGAAGTTACTAATGCTCAAATGTCCCATTCATGAGCTCCCCAACAATATTATTATCAATAACTTTTATGCAAGGCTTTCTCTTCATGATAAGGATTTATTGGATGCTTCTTGTGTTGGATCATTCACTCGCATGGAAGAAGAAGCTAAATGGGATCTTCTGGACCGTATTCAAGACAATGCTAAAGCTTGGGAGAATGATAAAGGTAGAAAGTCAGGTATAAATTATGACTATGAATGCATTGAATCTTTTATGGGAACTGATGACTTTCAAAATATTAAAAATGCTTATGGTCTAGACTCTCAAGCTATTGCAACTTATTTTAAGGCTTTTGCTTCCTACATTGAAGTGCCTAAAAAGAACTGGAATAAGTATCATGAACCTTACAAAGATATTGCTATTGCAACTTATTTTAAGGCTTTTGCTTCCTACATTGATATTGCTTCCTGCAAGAAATACTAAAGTTTATACTACTAATCATGCTTTACCTAAACCCTACATTGAGAAAATGCCTTTCTCAGTTAAGATAAAGGAACATTCTATGATAGCTAGTATGGTTAGTGAAAGTACAAATAAAGTTGTTGAACCTAATAAACAAATGGATGATGAGCCTATAATAGAAAATGTGAAAGACTTTGTCACTAAATATGTAGAAGAGGGACACACTATCCTTGGTAAGGATACCTCTAATATTATTTAACAAAGTAGTGTTATGTGAACTATTATTCCTCTGTTTTCTGTTAGAATAAGTGATCATTGTTACGATGGTCCTTGTGATAGTTATATTGTTAAGTTTATGCATCATACTGAAAGTTACTATGAGAGAGGGAAAAAAGTTTTGTTGCATCTCAATAATATCAAGTTTCCTCGTTTTATGCTGAAAGTTTTTATGTTGCACTTATTTTGCCTTCTTATGCTAGTGGTTTCTGGTTTCAAAAACTTGTTTGTTTACAAAATTCCCTTGCATAGGAAGTAGGTTAGACTTAAATGTGTGTAATTTTTCTTCTTAATGCTCTCTTTCACTTCAATTCATATTCCTATGTGAGCATCTTCAAAATTATCATGCCCATCTTAATGGCTATAAAGAAAGAGCTTTTTGGGAGACAACCCAATTTATTTGTGTTTTCGGTTTGTTTTTGTTTTTATTTGAGTCTTGGAAGTTATTAATTCGGTAATAATCTCTCCTTATCCTTTTGTTTGGTTTTTCTGTCAAGATCAACCTCTAATGAGAGAGAAGTAAGATTTGGGGAAGTTGCAGTCCCGAAACAGATTTTTGTCCTTCACCGTAAAAATTCGTGAGAGATCTCTGTATGTTGGATTGAGCTATAATTGTTTGTGCTTTTGCCCCAGGTTTTTATTTAACTGTAGTTAGTTTTGCACTTTTTGATTTGAGCAACATAAGATTTTCTAAAAAATTGATCTTTACCTGCTGGTCTGTTTCGACAGATTTTGCCACTCTTGCATTTGCTTCTTTATTCGATTTCCTTTTTGAATTATTTTTGGGTTTTCGGAAGGAGTTGCTACAGTAGCTTATGTTTTGATGGTTTTCAGTTGAAATTGGAATCAAAAGGTTTTATCACTTCACTTATACTAATGTTGCTAATGAGAACTGTGTGAAGTTTTGTGTGAAAGAAATTTCCAGGTTAGTGGAGATAATGGTGTAATAAGGAAGTGAAAGTTTTCATGACTCAAGTAATAAGTGTATGAAGATGAAGATATTGATGTTATTCAAGTGGTGACTCCGAAAGAATCTACTAAATACCAAATTCAGAGACCTGCAGAGTCTATTTTCAAATAGGTAACAGTTCTGGTAGGAAAAGTTCCACGAAAATACTATCTAGTGAGATTTTTGTAGTTTTTATCCAACTATGAAAGCTACGAAGCGAAAGAGGGACAGAAACGGAGCCAGGGTGGCTCACACCACCCTGTGGCGCGGGCTCACCCCTGGCCGTGCCACCAGGTGGTGTGGCCACCACGGACTCCATCTCTGACTTGTTTTCCCCCAGTACCTTCCTTTTGTTATGAAACGTCGTAATATATAATCCGCCGGATCCCCCGAGGTTCGTATATCGTGTTCTCGTCGTTTTTTTTGTTTCGATTTTGGTATGCTTTATTCAGATGTCGTTTAGGGGTTCATCTTCAAAGGATTACAAGTTGTGACTCCGTCGCGAGCTCCATCACAATCTTGAGCACGGAGGCATGGATCAGAACGGCAAGGAGGAAGTATAGGACATAACAACATGCATGAAGGGGCTGATACCTCTGACTCTAGATCTCAGTTCTTGCCCTACAGCAGTGGAACCTCTACGAGTCACTGATGAGTTTTGTGACAAGTACCGAGTCTTGAGGAGGAGGGTGGATATGCTTCAAGAGGAGAATAACAGGATTCACAAGATGCTGAAAGATTTCCTCACGCCGATCGAGAGAATACCACCACCACTGAAGGAGTAATTTGTCATCAGGTTTGGCATCCCCTTGGTTTGTTCCAAGCTTGGGGGAGTGTCGCGGTATCACATCACTATCTTCTATCTTTTTACCTTTTTAGTAGAGTCATATCATGAATAGAGAAGTTATCATGTAGGATGGTTTGCATTATGGAAGTGTCCCCTCTCTTGTTACATATGTATCCCTTGGTGTGAGTTTCCGTTATGGAATATTAATGAGATGTTCTATCATTTACTCTTTTGCATATCTTATATTAGTTTTCAATTCGTGGATATATGATTAATCTTGTTGTTAGTGTTGGTATCACTTTGGGATCATTGAGTTAATTTAGTTGGTTTTGGCAAACCTCGCTTGGTCATTAGCAACACTATTTTTGAGAGTTGAATGAAAAGATAAAAGTACGCTTAAAGAAATATAATTTCATCATCTTTCTTTCTTGATTTGCTCATAAGTTTAGTATTCTCTAGTTAAGATATTTTGTGCTTCCAAGGAAGACTGCATGTTTGTTTTTATCATTTGTATGTTTGTTTGTTTCCTTCAACTCTTATACTTGTTATCCAGCCTTGCTAGCCAAAAACCTGTACTAAGAGGGAATACTTCTCGTGCATCCAATCCTTAAACCAAACCTATGCCATTTGTGTCCACCATACCTACCTATTAGCACTATTGCTATTCCAAGTAAATTCATGTTTTATCTACCTTCCAAATTAAACTTGTTATGAGAAAATTAGTGATTGAAGCTCTCACGAACTTGATGGCACACTTTACTTTCTTGCATCTAATAAACTTGAACCATTGTGCCCATCTATGTTGCGTATATGCTTGCGCTTTGTAAGTTGTGAATTAGCAGAACCATGCTGTCACGGGGAACACTTTCAACATTGCATTTGTACTTTGTACCTAGTTGATATCATGTTCTTTTGTCTATGGATGTCCTCGATGTGAAATGAAAGGGGAGCTTGTAAGTCCATGGAGTTATGCATGTGTGTTAGAGAAACGCCTGGGCCGCCTGTCTAATCCATGCTGTCATGGTGAAAACCTGCAGCGTAACCATAGTGAGCATCTATGAAGCATTCTCCTTATAAAAAAAGAGATGGAGATTGAGAAAAAGATAAAAAGAAAAAGAAAAATAAAAAAAGAGATGAGAAAAGAGGAAATAGAGAAAAAAAGCACCATATTCCCATGGTAAATAAGAAGATTGCAGAGATGCTTGTTGTCTGCTTGCCTTGTCATTTTGATATGGGGATTCTTCCGTATCATCGGGCAAGGGGTACCCCGTTGGCAGTTCTTCATGATACACATGTGCTTACTATGACAAGAACTTACCGGTGCCTAAACTCGAGTAGCATGAGGAGCAGCCCTCGTATTCAAGGGACATGAGATTTTCAACTTACAACTTGTCAAGCATATCCTCATATTTGATCACTTTAACCTTAATCACCTAAAGATGACTATGATAGGGGCAATGAGAGCTGAAAGCTAATAAGTATCATAATTTTTGGGTGCTCTTTATGAAACTTGAAATCCCTGCTTCCCTCTGCGAAGGGCCTTTCTTTTAGTTTTTAGTTGAGTCAGTAAACCTATTCCCTTCTATCTCAGCAAGTATTTTGAGTTGTTGTGTTTCATTCATTCATATGATGATTTATTCAATCATGTTTCTTATGTTCGTTGTTTTGCACATTGCTCTTATCTTGGTGTTTACCACTTTGAAAGCTATCATTGAAAATCAGTTTTTTGTGAATTCCAGCAAATTGTCAACTATTATTTGACCAAGAGCTAAATTTGCCATTACCAATTATGATTCACTCTATGTATCTCTATTGTGTTTCCTTTACTTATTGCAAGTTAAGTTATATAATAGTGAGTTGTCTTCTATTATGATCTATGTATTGATGAATGTGATGCTTCTTATCCGTATTCTTTTATCGACTCTTCACTCCATAAACCTAGGGCCATGTTTGTTGAGCTCAGTTTCGCTTGGGGACAAGCGAAGTCTAAGCTTAGGGGGAGTTGATACGTCCATTTAGCATCACTATTCTATATCATAATTTACTGTTATTTATTGATATATTTCATATTAAGAGATGATACTTATGTAATTTCATCTGTTTTTGCATGGTTGATGACTTTTGGAGCATGGACCGCTGTAGTCAGGATTTTGATGAAAATTGTGCTGTTTTGAGGCAAAATTCGCAACGATCAGAAAATCCGGGAAAATATATGGAGAATCCTATTTTTCCAGAAGACGAAGGCTACCAGGAAGAGTGGAGATGGGCCATAGGGTGCCCACACCACCCCCTGGCGTGGGCCACCCTAGGCCGTGCCACCAGGTGCTGTGGCCGCCCTGGCCCACCTCCGGCTCTCCCCTCTGGCGTATGTAATCCTCCCGAAACCCTAATACTCGGGAGCGACCACAGAAAGATTCCACCGCCTATGCGTGGCGGAAAACACCGAGAAAGAAAGATCTCTCCAGCAGACAGATTTCTACCGGGGGAATTCCTTCCCGGAGAGGGGAGATCGTCGCCATCAGTACCACCATCAAGCTGGACTTCATCGGGATCATCATCATCACCACCATCATCATCAGCAGCACCATCATCACCATCTCCATTCCGCTGTAACAATTGGGTTGAATCTTGCATAGTTCCTAGGGTAAACTTTCCCGGTGTTGATTACTCTTTGTAGTTCATGCTATTGAGCGGAACCAGTGAATTGTTGTTTATGTTCAGATTGTTATACATCATTATTTCATCTCTGATCATGATCCATATGATGTCTTTTGATTAGTTTGTTTTGTTCTTGAGGACATGGGAGAAGTCATGTTGTTAGTAGTGCAATTGTGTTGAGGAAGATTCAATAGTTTGATATTTAAGTTGTGGTGTACTTCTTCTAGTGGTGTCATGTGAACGTCGACTACATGACACTTCACCTATATGGGCCTAGGGGAATGCATTGTGTATTTGGCTACTAATCGTAGGGGTTGCCGGAGTGATAGAAACCTGAACCCCCGTTAGGAAACCATTGCACAAGGGACGTCAGGGTCTTAGAGTTTAAAGTTGTGGTTAGGTTTCTACCTTAATTACTTTCTTGTACTTACGGATGTTTGCAAGGGGTATAATCACAAGTATGTATTAGTCCTAGGAATGTCGGTACATTAGCACAGGTTCACCCACACAACACTTAGCAAGCTAAAGAAGATTAATCAACTATATGAAGCGAAAGCACTTGACGATATTCCCATGTGTCCTCGAGAACGTTTGGCCATCTTAAGTAATACAACTGGCTTGTCCTTTGCTGAATAAAGGATTGTGCCACTTGCTGCATTTATTCTTATTGTCTTTTATTTACTCGTACTTTATTTACTTGCATTATCAAAACCCCCTAAAAATCCGTTTGCTAAGTATTTGTAGAGAATTCCTGATCCATACCACTAGCCAGCACCTTCTGCTCCTCGTTGGCTTCGACACTCTTACTTATCGAAAATACTGCGATATAGCCCGTATACTTGTGGGTCATCATTCCATCGTCTTCTAGTTCCGGTGCCACATAGCATCATCACAGACAATAGAACAAACTTCACATCCAAGGAGTTCGAGGATTTCTGCGAAAACCTAGGAATCATCATTAGCTATGCCTCAGTGGCGCACCCTCAGTCCAATGGTCAAGTCGAAAAGGCCAACGACCTCGTCTATGGCGGCATCAACAAAAGGCTCCTCAGGACACTCGAAAGAGCCGCTGGGTGCTACCCCGAAGAGCTATAATCGGTACTATGGAGCCTGCGCACAACTCCAAACAGTGCCAGAGGCTATACTCTGTTCTTCATGGTACACATCGCTGAAGTGGTTCTACTCGCAGAAGTGTGCTACAAAGCCCCATGGGTCATAGCATACAATGAGGCAGAATCAACCCTCGCACTCAAAGACTCTATCGATCTCCTCGACGAAGCACGAGAGATTGCAGCGGAAAGATCCACGATCTACCAGCAAAACCTCCGCAACTACCACAGCAGAAGGCTACGCCCAAGGTCCTTCGTCAAACGAGACCTGGTCTTGCGACTGAAGCAACAAGGGCACCTCAAGCTCGAGTCCCCTTGGGAGGGACCTTATGTGATTACCGAAGTAATCCCAGGTGGCGCCTACCGCCTTAAATCATAGAAAGCGGAGTCGCATACTCTAATACGTGGAAGGTCGCGCAGCTACATCATTTCTACCCTTACATGTTTTTACTTTACACATAAGGCTATTCAGCCAGGATACTTAGCCACACATTGTATCTCCTCATATGCTGCGAATAAATAAAGCTAAGTGCCTCCAACTTTGTGTTTCTATTTTTACTTACAATTGTATCACCCGGGGGTTGCGCCACCCTTTCCACCTTGTTACACGAATAATGTAGTATCCTAAGTAGCTGACGTAGTATCAATCGAACCCTTGGTAAAACCAACCCAGCTGCAACGCACCTGATAGGTTGACAAGGTGCTGAGATGAATATGCGTTAGGCTAACGAAAGGGAATTGCAGAGTACAAGCTACTCGAAAAATACATAAGCTAGCAAGCTTTTACATGTAAACGGGTAACAAAAACCACCTGATGTACTTATACGAACTTTACAAGACCTACGCATCTATGCGCAGGTTCAAAACTACTCTACTACCATGAAAGGAGAACATTGGTACGATCTTCGAAGAACTCGACTGTATCTTTGGCTGGCTGATCAACCGCCTGATAATGTGGCACCATGTTCCATGCCATTCCTTCTGCAGGGGGCAGTGGTCCAGTGACAACAATTGCGAAATCCTGATCGAACAAGTGCCAATGGAGCCTTGGCACCCACGACTAACTGCTGACGCACGCACTCGCGGACCGCACTGGCATCCTGAAATTTCTTTAGTAAAGCTAACAAGCTAGAGGGCACTGCATCCAATGGGAACATCGCCTGGAAAATATGTTTGAGGCATAACTACGACTTCTTCAAATAAGGAAGCACCTGCAACACACGGTCCCGCAGTGTCGCCAACGCAAGTGCACGATCACGATCAACCCAAAAGTACCCACTAGCTTCCAGTTGCTCCTGGGTCAAGTAGTTCAGTCGAATGGCGACTCGATCCCTCTCATCTTGCGGATGACGGGCGCTAACAACTACAAAAGGCAGTACAAAGCATAAAGACAAAGCGCCGTCATGAGTGGCTAGGAAAGGGCGAGAAGCTAGAGAACTAACACTTAAATTGCTCATTCAACTGAGCCACCTCGTCTAGAAGGTACTTCTCGCGCGCACTGGATTTTTCAGCCCTTGACTTCCACACGTCCACGCTACCATGGATCATGGGCATCTCTCCCTCCAAATGTTTTATGCGGTCACGCAATCGAGACAACAGTGATCGCTGCTCCACGTTTAAACATGGTTGCACCACAGGTTCATCGGTGGGAGGTGAGTCGGCGGACCACTCGAAGGACCCTATTAGAAGCAGAGTAAGAGGCAAATAAGACCAACCATTCATAAATAACGCCAAAAAGAAGAAACATCAAAATTCAGCAAGTCTCAAAAGGGTACCCCCACAAGGCACAATTCAAGAGGGAGAAGCTAAACTATTAGAAAAGGCAACTAAGCAGCACACTACAACTATGTGTAGGTGCTCAGGGGCTTCCTTGAGTCTGTGGTAGTCTCCGACTCCATAGCCTTCTCGGCTACAGCCTCTAATGATGTGGAATTTGCCATCTTTAACCGCCTCAGCTCCACCAAATACTTGGCGAGTGTCTCAATGAGCCGAGGCCCATAGTTATTGCAACTAGTAGCAAAGGGAGAAAACACTACCCGCTGGCCATCCGCAGTGACCGGAATCGCCGAGGAGACCTTGCTAGGGCTCATATCAACACCATGAGCTTGCGCCATCGCGAGTCTCATGGTCGCTCCAACCCGCCCTTTGAGCATTCTTGATCCTCCAGCGAAGGACTCCACCAAGCCATCGAGATCCTCGATCAGCTTGGCCTTGGGGACCATCTTCTCTCGAATACATCCAAGCACGCCCTTGGCCTTCTCGGGTGAGTTCTTGACGGAGATGCTGCAGTCTTCGACTGTAGCCATAGCACCAGTCAAAGCATCTAAGCGGGCCAAAGCCTGGGCATCGAGGTCCACGCTAGCAACATCTGCAGAAGATGCACATGAGCACAACAAAATATAGGCGAGGTACACAGCAAAGAAAATGATGCAGCATCGTACCCGAGAGTGCCTTAGCAACAGAGAAAAACTATTCCATGAACACCATTTGCATGTCAGCCGCAGCTGCCAGCAGATCCTCCTCGCGAGTCTTCGACTCCTAGGTGGAATTTTCCAAGGCTTGGAGTGCCTCGTCACGCTTCTTCTCTACGGCGGCAAGACCCTTCTGGAAGGAATTGACGTGACGAAGAAGCTCATTATGCTCACCTGCAAGTGGAAACAACACAACTCAAACTCACCAATTTTTCGTGCAAAATAGCACGGATGAAAGAGTGTGAACTCACCCTCAAAGTTACTATGGCGGGATTCCAACAAAGCATGCTGACGGCCCAGGGAAATAATGTGTTCGGCGAGGCGAGTGGATTCCTTCATGACATGCTGCAAAAGGGAATCATGAGCATTCACCAAATTTCGACTGCCAACGACAAGAAAACTTACATGTTCAACTAGGGACTCCAAAGTTTCCTTCTGAATAGACGTCCGGGAAACAATCTGGTGCCCCCCAGCATGGGGGGAACTTGAAGAGTTGGCACTGGAGTGGGCCGCCACTGGGGGGAAAGAGATCGCGCTGCTATCTCCTTGTCTTCGGAGTCTACGACTCTAGACTCCTTCACAAACAGACAATCATCGGATGATGACGACGTGGTTTGGCTACAAAACAAACATCGCAACTTCAGAAGAAAATATTTTGGGACACAAGGATGAACTCGCTAGAATATAAAACATACCCGTCAAAATTGTCGAGGTCGAAGGAGTCCTCAGATGCCTCCTTCGGTGTCCTCAATTTCTTCCACGGAGGAGGAGCCATGGCACGCACAGGCACGGCGGGAATCGGCTCCTCTACCACAGTTAGAGGACCCTCCGGCGTCGTCGGGGAGGATGCATCCGAGTTATCTCTTCGGGAACGCTTGCGAGTGTCGTTCCCGCTGGACTCGGGGGCTTCCTACTCTCCCTCGACAAGGACGGTGGAGTCTTATTTGTCCTCATCTTCGGCTTCACGAGGGTCTACTCTCTCGGGCTGAGGAGAAAACACAGTGGTCACCTTCCAGTCCTGAAACAAGGAACAGACATCAGTATAAAGGAAACACAACATGCAATCGAAAAACAAGAAGAGCTCAAAAGAAATCCACCTCAGCCGGAGGATGACTCGAACAGAAGGGAGGGACAACTGAGTCACCAGGGAGTTTCTCCTTGACGATGTACTTGGTCAGCAGTCGAAACCTCCTGTCTACTTCACCCGAAGAGATGTTCTCTCGTGAGATGTGAGTAACATCATCAACGCCAGTCTAGCAGCACATCAGATGCGCCCTAGCCTGCAGCGGCTGTACTCAACAGCGCATCCAGGTGCGAATGAGGTCTGCGCGCCTACTTCTTTGCCTATGTAGAGCTCAAGGTTGTAGACATGCTTGTACAGAGCCTTAGTTTCTTCGTCTTCGCCAGGTATCACCGTGTTCTTCCATGACCTCCTTCTCTTGCATACTGCCGTCGAGTCAAAAGGTGCAAGCCCAAAGTGTTCCTCATCAACCTTCTGGTCATGAATATAGAACCACTTCGCCCTCCACCCTTGGACAGATGCATTGAAGTTGATGGCGAAACATGTGACATTGGAGTCTACATGGATCCCGTAGCCTCTTATATCATAGACTAACTACCCAGGGCCCGACTGGCGTTTCAGTTTGAAAAGTTTTTTGAAGAGCCCAAAGTGTGGCTCGATTCCGAGCCAGCACTCATAAAGGATGATGTAGGAGGCAATGTGAAGGATGGAGTTTGGGGTCAGCTGATGCAGCAGGAGCCCGTAGAATCAGAGTAACCCCCTCACAAACTTGTGAAGGGGGAGAGAAAGAGCACGAATGATAAACGCGAGGACCATCACCCGGAATCCAGTGGGGGGACTGGGGATTACCTCGTTGCCAGGAATCTGGCAGTGATTTTCCGCGGCAGGGAGAGCACCATCTTCGCGCGAGTTGTAGAGCTCTGTGTCCTTGATGGTGGTCTGTCGCCATGATCCATTCGTGATGCGCGTGCCTGGGCCCTTCTTCTTTCTAGCCGCGGCAGCAGTACTGGTTCCCGTGGCGGCGGCGCCCTTCTTCTTGGCCACACCAGTGGCCTCCAAAGATCTAGCAGCGGGGGCACCTCTCTTTTTCCCCATCTTGTGCTTTTGGTGGGAGAAGTAGCCGGGAAAGGTGTGGACACCGTCTAGCGCAACAAGGAGATGCGGGCAATGGAACAGCAAGGAGCGGCAATGGAGGCAACACGCAAAGGAAGAAGATGAGTTGTGGGGAAATTACCGCACATCAATCCCTACTTAACCTCAACGCGGATGCAATCCATCGGCCATAAGTGCACCAGCCCGACGAGTGGCACAAATCGATACAGACGCGTGGCAGGGTAAACAGCAAACCCTCGCTCCACTCCTCCCACTACGTGCGAGAATCGACGAGACGCTGTTAAAATCAAAGATTACACACGCCCGATCAAATCCAAGTCAGAAATGGGGCCCCACTTTCGTCACATCCCATCAAAATCGCTACGGGTAAGTGAGATCATCTCCCCGTCAGCACTGACGTCATTTACTCCAGCAAGAGCATTTTCTTACTACTCTAGCCTTTACTCGAGTCTTCGATTCTACCAAGTAATTGGGGGCTACTCCTAACAGGAGCACTGGCCGTGCACCCGATAAACTTTATGGACTTCCAAAGCATTATGACAATGTACTTCCTCTCAAAACCCTTCACTCGAATCAACAAGGACTCAAGGTTACTCCCATAGGGAGCGCTGAAGGCATATTCGACTGAAACAAACAAAAGACGATAGTAGTCGAAACATTCATAGTCCCCACTCGAGTCTACGACTCCAATAGGCACTCAGGGGCTACTCCCATAGGGAGCACTGGTCGCACACCCTATTATTTTTCTTGTACATAACTATGTGTTGACTGTGTCCACACTCAAAAGCATTGGCGACTCCACCTCATATTTTCCCTACAAAGAGACTATGTCTCCTGGACCACCCGAATCATCTCTATGATGACAACATTTGGATGCCATGCTTGCGGCGTGAACATAAGACCTAAAGAAGGCCTGACAACACACCTGCTGCACTCTACCAAGAAATAATCCGTGCCTGCAGGTACGATGAAACAAGCCTTGATAGACACGTCAAGTGCTCACACTTATACACTGGGTTTCGACTCTATAAGACCTCCGCAGCATGAGTCGAATTACGCCAGCACTTTTCCGAATTCGAGTCCGGGAACTTGAATTTGAGTAGATTGCGTTGTTTTTCCCTAAGGCGGTTAACTGATCCCGATGCATCAGATGAATCAGGAACGTATATCGACAATCCCTATGATATAAACTGGAGCATTCGAAAACATGCTTAACTCTCCACTCGAGAGCTTCATAAGCCTCGACTCAAATCTGTGATTCAACCGGACACTCGGGGGCTACTGACATGGGCATACCTTACAGGTACTCGAGCTTGGCATATATGGTCCACCGTAGAAGAAGCCCATGATGTTGCTAAGGCCCAGTCAAGATCCAGATGACCCAGGAGACTTCGACTTCTTGCAGCACACGACAAACTTAAGATAGAAGTTTAAAGGGAAAACCCTAATCTATAACCGACTTGGCCTGCTATCCTGAGACCTAGGCTATCTATATAAAGGCTATGAGGAGGCAGCGAGGAGGACAATTCACAATCCTAGTTTCCACAGCATCGCCAGATTGCATATATGCACCCCCTATAACTTTCAACTCCACGATAATTCCAAGAGTGGACAAGCAGGAATAGAGTCCTCTACGAGGCCTAAACCTGGGTAAACCTTACATCCCTGTGTGCTTGTTTGCTAGCCGATCGATGCCTCCAGGGCTCCCCACTTCCTCTAACCTAAGTCCATCTGTGATGGGCATTGATGAGTTAACCCCTCGTAAGTAAGGATTACCGGAAGTGACAGAATTTCTCCGGGTACCGAAGTAGTACCAGAACAAGATTAGACTTAGTTTTATTCCAAGATAACCCTCACACAGAGAAGCGTAAGCACTAAGTTCTAGAATTGTGTTTGGGGGGAAGTTGTGGAGTTGAACTCCATAGTAATCTACAACCTCAAAGAAGAACTCTGAGGGGTAAAGCTCAAACCTCTCTCGAGGTGAGTGGCGAAGTGGACCCTCTCGTTGGCGTGACGGGTAGGAATGATTTGATCGAAGCCGCTCCGCCTGTCACTAGCGCGGAGGAGACCTTCCTTTTCAATGACGTGCAGTTTCTTGTCGTCGAGGATGCAGGATATCCATACTCCATGGAAGCTCTCTTTCTCCACCGCTGTAGAGGTCGCCAGCGTGGTCGCTGTCGTACCTGAAGAGGAAGCATCATCCATTTTGGGGGCAGTGGGGACCATGGATGGGCGGCACTGTATGGTTTGAGGGAAGGAAGGAGCTAGCGTGCGGTGGCGTTGGGAGGAAGAAGAAGGCGGGGGTGCTGGTAAGGAGGAATAAGGAGATCTTACCCCCTTATTTTCCTCGCTTGCGCCAAGATTCATGTGAAACAAATAGTGAATATGCCACGCGTCGTGGAAGGAGTCAGGTAACCTCCTTAAGAAGATTACGCCTCCTCAATCTTTGCGCATGCATTAAAACGGTGCCTCTGTTCCGTGATAAGAGGACCCACCAACGGTCGCACTGGAAGGCATGTATGTTAGTGACGTGACTTGACCTTGACTGATATCAGGTTACGTCAGAGACCAAGTTCTATCTTAATTTGACTTTCATGTTGGAAAACCAAATAAAGTACTCATAGGTCCTACTCAATTTGACACTTGGATTGTCGTTGTATTGGGAACGGCAGTACCTAAGTAGGTTAGATAGAGGTGTGGGGACTAGAAGGGAAGCTATCAACAGCATCCACAGGCGGGATTGGATACAAGCAAGTGTAGCTGGACACAGGAAGTACCCAGGTTCAGAGCCCTTGTGATGAGGTAAAGCTCCTACTCCCACCGATCTGTCTACGAATGGTATACGGGCTAAAATCGCTCCTGGAGTTGTATTCTCTAGCTACTTCCTTAAATGCACTAAGACCAACCCCTTCTACTGGAGCCTTGCCTCTCCTTATATAGGCAGAGCGGCAACGGTCTCACTGGCCAGTCCGGCTGGCAGGCCCCACAGGAGGGTCCTAGCCGGCTGGTCATCTATAGTACTCGGTACACTTACGTCCCTTCAGAGTACGAGCGGTATGGTCGTCGTGGGTACAGTGAACGCCGTGCAAGCCCGTCGTCAGCCACGGGCCACTGTTCCCGCGTCACCCCGCAAAGTGTTTGGTATGGCTGAGTAGTTGTGAGTCTTGTCATCGTACCAGGGTGTACCGTGCACTGTGTTGCACGTCGCTCTATCCTCTTGATTGGTTGCGGCTACGCTGATGTAGCAGGTCTCGTCCCTTGTTGTTCCTCGCCACTCCGGTTACCATGAGGTAGCCGGTATGACTTGCTCCTATCCGCCTGCGCCTGGCCAGCCGGACGCGATCCTGTCGTGATTCTTGTCTGGTTGGGGTATCCGGAGGTCATCGCGCCAACACTAGCCCCCGAGCGTGTGTGGATTTCGCCCTTAGGTCAAATGTGTGGGTTCTCCTTCTTCATTTTGAATTTTCTAGATGGCTATGCTTGGTGGTTGCGCTACCCCTGATGTCAGTGCTGACGCCGGACATGCACGCGCCATCATTACTCTGTGGCGGGCAGCGTAACGTCCCGTCGCACGTCGCCTCGGGAACTGTCGTCTACCTCTTCGGTTTCTGCCCCGAGATCGTCTGCGCGTCTTGTGCCTGCACAAAGGATCCTACATAGTGCGGGGAGCGGGGAGCGTCTGGGCAGGCGCCACGTGGCACCGCAGACGGTTCCGCTTCCAGGTCTTTAAAGGGGTGCCCGGGGGAGCGGTTTGTCCCTCTGGTCTCTGCTTCCCTAATCTTCTCTGCGCCCTTGCCTTCCTCGCGTTGCCTTGCTCGCCGCTGCTACTGTAGTCTGTCGCGCCGCTCGTTTAGCCGAATCGGCGGTATGGGCCACCGCCACTCCTCCACCAGAACACCTCCCAGCGAACCGGTGATGGCAGCCGAACGTGGAGCCTGGTGTGGCTCCTCCGTGACGGAGGAGCACATCGAGAAGTATCGTGCGACCCGCGGTCTTCCACCGGAGGAGGAGGTGGGGGTGCGGCTCGCATCGGCGGGGAAAGTGTCGCTGCACCCAGCAGAGGGGGAGCGGGTGATCTTCCTGTCGCATCTTGCCCACGGCTGCACGTTGCTGGTGCATCCTTTCTTCCTCACCTTTCTTTCTCTCTTCGACCTCCACCTCCACGACCTGGGCGCCAACGCCATCGGGACGCTGGTGCACTTCGTGGCTTTCTGCGAGAGCTACCTCGGGATCCACCCGGATCTCAAGCTCTTCTGTCGGCTCTTCCGAGTTCGGTCGCAGGTTCAGTTCACCAAGGGGCCACTAGTGACGTGTGGTGGCGCCTCCATCTACTACCGCACGCAGACCGGCTACCCCATATTCCGGCTGCAGGACACGGTACGACTGTGGCAACAGTCGTACTTCTACGTCTACAACCTCACCGCCGAGGACTGGATCAACCTGCCGGCTTTCTAGGACGTGGAATCTTGTGGGAAGCAGTGGGATCTAAAGATCTACAGTGAGAAAATGGAGTCGGACGCGATGCTACAGCGCATGCACGTCCTCGTCACCACCGGTCTGACCGGCCTGGACATCACCCTCCACTGGATATCCAGGCTGATGATGCCGCTACAGCAGCGGGCACACAAGATGTGCTTCTACTCCGGCCGGCTGGACCCGACCCGGCTGTCCGGCCGTGGTCCCCGCTACCACAACCTGAAGGAGTGGGTGTGGACCATCACGAAGGAGCGGCTGCCGGAAGGCTAGATGTTTGGGCTAGTCCCTTACAGCCACGACAACCACGCTCCCCGGGTAAGTCTCGCCAGCCGGATAATTTCTTGCATTTCTTACGGTTTTTTGTCGTCCGGCTAATCTCTTTGCTTCTTTTTTCTGACAGATCTTCCCTTGCATCCTCCGAGAGGAGGGCGAAACCCCCCTCCAGAACTTCACGCCCGACTTGCCCGAGCCACACGCTCGTCGGTCCAACGAGGAGTCTGGTAGGGATGACGACGTCTTCCCCAGCCGAAATGACGAGCCGGCCGCCGACCCTCATGCGGAGGTCGACGAAGAGGAGGAGGCCGCACCGGCTCCCGAGCCGTCTCGGCGCCGCGTGACGGATGGCGATTCCCGTCGGTTCGGCGCCGGCGGGAGCGGCTCCAGCCGGTCTGGTGTCGATGGGGGTGGCTCCAGCCGGTCCAGTGGAGGAGGGGGTGGGGCTAGCCGGACCAGCACTCTTCCACCGATCCGCCTCGGTCACAAGAAGGGCCTCCCCTGCTGGTGCAAGGGTAAGCTTATTCGTCGAATATTTTTACTTTTCTTTTGCTCTTTGTGCTATCCTTGTTTGTCTTTCGCTTACTTGGTTTTTGCTTCCTTTCTGCCTTCTGTTGTTTAGTATGTTGGTTTCCTGCGGCGCTGCGAGCCTTGCGTGGGCGGCGACTGGCTCGCCGCCCCGCACGCCGAACACCGCGCCGCCCGCATCTGCCTCCGCTCCTCCTCCTCCTTCCTGGGCACCACCTCGAGTTGATCCGGCTCCCACAGCCGGAGTGGGGGACGTTCCACCGACCACGGTGGTGCAGCCAGAAATGGTTTTGACCACCTCAAAAAGTGGAGGTAGTTCCCCCGCGGCGGCGCGGAGGGCCACCACCGGCAAGGAGCTCATGGTTGTCAGCGATGACAACTCCGACGACGAGCCGGGGGAGGAGTGGCGGATGGCGGTGGCCGCGACGAAGGAATCGCTGGTTGCCAACTCCATCAACGATGACGCCGCCTCGCTGACGGACCTTCCGGCCACCCTCGAGCTGGCGGTGGAGGAGATCCCGCTGCTCGAGGCTGCAGCCAGGGGTAAGCGGACCCTGGAGCAGAAGCTTGTGGCTGCTAACGGTACCTCGCAGAGTAAGTTCCCTCAGCCGGATACTTTGTTTTTTTTTGCTGATAGTCGGCTTTTTGCAGCCATCATGGTGTGCGCTCAGCGGGAAATCGATCCCCTGAAGAAGGCGAATGACCGGCTAAGCAAGTCCAATTCTACGCTTCGGCTGCATAACAAGGACTGGCACGCCAAGGTGGACGTTCTGTAGGCCACCGTCAAGGACCGCGACGCCACCCTCGCTAGTCGGGCCCAAGCGTTCGACCTTCTCGAGGCCCAAAGCAAGGACCAAGAGAAGGAAGTCAAACGGCTGACGGTCCGGGAGAAGGCCCTGGTGGAGGAGCTGATGTAGGTCAGGCACACGGCCAAGGGTATGTTTCCTCTCTGACTCTCCTCGTCTTTCCAGATCCGGTAGCCGGATCTGACGTTCTTTTTTCTGACAGCATTTTATCCCGCTGTAGGAGAACTGGCCGGGGGAGCAGCCGACGACCCAGGAGTTGGTCGTCCTTCTTGGCGAGGAGGTTGCCAAACTTCGCTAGGCGGCGCAGGACATCTTCACGTTCCTATGGCCGGATGCTCCTATTCCAGAGACGATGGCGCAGCTGGCGACCAAGGTGGCAGAGGTGCCGGCTACCATCGATCGCCTGAGGGATCTGGCAGCGCGAGCCGGCATGGATATGGCCCTAGCCCTTATGCTTTCCTAGTACAAGGACGCCCGCGTCGAGAAGATCGACGGGGGTTTCCATGCTGGTGCCAACCTCGCCGCCATCCGCCAAACCCATCAGGAGCTCCGGGCCTTTGCCATCAAGATTACCGACTATGCAGACGTCGATGAGGTCCTACCGACCCCGAGTCAGTCGGCACTCCGGATGGGGAAGCCTCGTCACAGCCGACTGGTGGGGATGCCGGAACCGGATCAGCCAACGCGCCTCCTCCTCCTGAGACTACCACCGGCCATGATACTCTACACGGTAAAGGCCCTACCGCCTAGTTATGATCCCCGGGATGCCGGGTGTATTTGTCCCTTTGTTTTGTTCGAACCTTATTATCTATGCCGGTTGTTTCTAACATCGGGTGAACTCGTGGGAGCTTCGTCTCCCTCTCTTTTTTATATCAGTCTGAGTTGTTTTGGCTTGCTTCCAAGTTGTGATTTTTGTGAGCTTCAAGGCTTCGATATTTCGTCGATTGAATTTATCCGGCTAACTTCACTCGGTTGAACGCCATTAGCCGGGGGAACTCCAACTCAAGTGGAGGCGTGCCACCGCACCCACTGGGTGTAGCCCCCGAGATTCGGAGTGGCTGTCGTAGCCAGGCGCTTCGAATCTTCTCTCTTTCCTCAAGTCTTTCGTTTCATCCGACTAGACACCTCTTAGCCGGTTATTTTCGCTGGCTGGATACATGCAGCCGGGGGAACTTTCATTCCAGTGGGGGCGCGCCAGCGCACCCACTGGGTGTAGCCCCCGAGATTCGGAGTAGCTGGCGTAGCCATGTACTTCGAATCTTCTTCTTTTCGTTTTTCCCTTCCCCTCACCTGGGCTCCAAATATCCGGCTAACTCCTTTAGCCGGCCGGGTACTACAAGATTCCCTTGGGGGGCGTGAGCGCACCTAGTGGGTGTATCCCCTGAGATTCGGAGCGCTTGATGAAGGCAAGGACTTCGAATCTTCTTTCTTCCTGAATTCTGACTTCACGTAGTCGGACAAGAAACATACATACATACATACATTCTCACCCGTCAATAGGTTAGTCGGTTAAACTTTAGCTGGAAGGCGGATTTGTTTTTTGAAAACCAGCTTGTGCTTTTCTGGACACTTAGTCATTTTCCCGTGCGCTCTGCTATTTCTGTTGCGTCCTTGCCGGGCAGCTGGGTTGCGGTCTGCATCCGGAATCAAAGGGAGCTGACAGTACATTGCGCACGGTACTGACGACTTAGTAGCCGGATCGTCTCAAACTAGTTGCAAGGCCGGTACACCGGATCTGTCACATCTCCTCCCCGTTTTTCATGTGGGATGCCTCGGGCTTTTTCTCTTGCTAGCCGGGCAGCCGGATTGCGGTATGTAGCTGAGACGAAGAGTGGGCCTCTGACATCATCACACACTACTTAGCCGATTTTTTCATTTAGCGGGCCGGGCCAGCCGGCAAGCCCCCGGGTAGGGGTTGCCGGAGATGGAAAAACTGAACGAGAAACAAATACACACGAATTTCAAGCAAGGAGCCTCGAGTATCTCGTAGGGGTCCGAATTTTCATTCATAAGGTTTGGGGGATACATACAGTCTGGTGACTAGGTGTAAAATGGGCGGAGCAGGACCGTGTTCCAGGGGCGCTCTGTCTCCTCATCCGACTTGTCCATCTTGTTCTTGCACGGCTGCTGCTCGTCGATGAGGTAGTAGGAGTCGTTGGGTAGCGCCCGGCTGATGATGAAGGGACCCTCCCAGGGTGGCGATAGCTTGTGCATGCCCTTCGTGTCTTGCACCAGCCGGAGAACCAGGTCGCCCTCGCGGAATGCGACAGCACGGATACGGCTCGAATGGTAGTGGCATAAGCGTTGCTGGTACAGGGCCGATCTGGACAATGCCAGCTCGCGGGCCTCCTCGAGGAGGTCCACGCCATCCTCCCGCACCTCTTGATTAGCCTTTTCATCGTAGAGGAGCTTGCGCGGAGAGTCGAACTCGATGTCCGTTGAGAGGATGGCTTCCCAGCCGTAGACGAGGAAGAATGGGGTGAAGCCGGTTGACCTATTCGGCATGGTGCAGAGGCTCCATAGCACAACCGGAAGTTCTTTGATCTAGCATCCGGGCGACCGCTCCAAGGGCTCGATGAGGCTTGGCTTGATGCCAGCTAGCACTAGGCCATTTGCCCTTTCGACTTGCCTGTTGGACTGCCGGTGCGCAATGGAAGCAAGGTCCAGCCAGATGCCCTAGTTGTTGCAAAAGCAGGAGAAGGCCCCCTTGGCAAAGTTCGTGCCGTTGTCGGCGATGATACTGTTGGGGTAGCCGGACCGGTTGATGATGTCGGTGAAGAAGGTGACGACTATCGCCCCGTCTAGCTTCTACATAGGCTTGGCTTCTATCCACTTTGTAAACTTGTCCACCGCCACCAGCAGATGGGTCATGCCCGCGCGCACCCACTTGAATGGACCGACCATGTCGAGGCCCCAGACAGCGAAGGGCTAGGTGATCGGTATGGTCTTGAGCACCGAAGTTGGCATGTGCCTGAGCTGCCCGAAGCGTTGGCACCCGTTGCACGCGCAGACTAACTGTTCGGCATCCTCGAGGGCAGTGGGCCAATAGAAACCGTGGCAGAACGCCTTGCCGACTATTGCCCTTGATGAAGTGTGATGCCCGCACAAGCCCTGGTGGATGTCCTAGAGCAGCCGGTAGCCTGTGTCCATGTCAACACACCTTTGGAAGATGGCGGATATGCTGCGCTTGTATAGTTCTTTGTTGATGATAGTGTACGTGTGTGCGCGGCACCGGATTTTCCTAGCCTCCACCTCATCATCCGGAAGCTTTACATTGGCGATGTAGTCCGTGAAAAGATGCGCCCAGGATGGTATCTCCCAGATGGTGAGGATGCTTCCACTCTCCGGCTGATGGTCGTCGGGCAGCAAGGTGAGGAGACCTTCCTTTTCAATGACGCGTAGTTTCTTGTCGTCGAGGACGCAGGAGATCCACACTCCATGGAAGTTCTCTTTCTCCACCACTGCAGAGATCGCCAGCGTGGTCGCTGTTGTACCGGAAGAGGAAGCATCATCCATTTTGGGGGCAGTGGGGACCATGGATGGGACCATGGATGGGCGGCACTATATGGTTTGAGGGAAGGAAGGAGCTAGCGTGTGGTGGCGTTGGGAGGAAGAAGAAGGCGGGGGTGCTGGTAAGGAGGAACAAGGAGATCTTACCCCCTTATTTTCCTAGCTTGCACCAAGATTCATGTGAAACAAATAGTGAACGTGCCACGCGTCGTGGAAGGAGCCGGGTAACCTCCTTAAGAAGATTACGCCTCCTCAATCTTTGCGCATGCATTAAAACGGTGCCTCTGTTCCGTGATAAGAGGACCCACCAACGGTCGCACTGGAAGGCATGTCTGTTAGTGACGTGACTTGACCTTGACTGATATCAGGTTACGTCAGAGACCAAGTTCTATCTTAATTTGATTTTCATGTTGGAAAACCAAATAAAGTACTCATAGGTCCGACACAATTTGACACTCGGATTGTCGTTGTACTGGGAACGGCAGTACCTAAGTAGGTTAGATAGAGGTGTGGGGAGTAGCAGGGAAGCTATCGACGACGTGCACAAGCGGGATTGGATACAAGCAAGTGTAGCTGGACACAGGAAGTACCCAGGTTTGAAACCCTCGTGATGAGGTAAAGCTCCTACTCCTGCCGATCTGACTACAAAGTGTATACGGGCTACAATCTCTCCTGGAGCTGTATTCTCTAGCTACTGTCTTAAATGCGCTGAGACCAACCCCTTCTACTGGACCCTTGCCTCTCCTTATATTGGGAGAGAGGCAACGCTCTCACTAGCCAGTCTGGCTAGCGGGCCCCACAGGCGGGTCCCAGCCGGCTGGTCATCTACAGTACTCGGTACACTTACGTCCCTTCGGAACACGAGCGGTATGGTCGTCGTGGGCACAGTGAACGCCGTACAAGCCCATCGTATGCCCTCGGGCCACTGTTCCCACGTCACTCCGCAAAGTCTTCGGTATGGCCGAGTAGTTGCGAGTCTTGTCATCGTACCAGGACGTACCGTGCACTGTGTTGCACGTCACTCTGTCCTCTTGATTGGTTCCGTGTATGCTGATGTAGCCGGTCTCGTGCCTTGCTATTCCTCGCCTCTCCGGTTACCGTGAGGTAGCCGGTATGACTTGCTCCTGTTTGGCTGCGCTCGGCCAGACAGATGTGATCCGACTGCTGTGATTCTTGTCTGGTTGGGATATTCGACATGGATCCTACCTTTTCTTTTGAGTTTCAGGAACCCTTCAAGATTCTGTAAGCCGAAGATATATCAAGCTAGACAATGAAATCCTACTCTAGATCTTGGAGGCTTCTAGGGGCTACTGTTGGGGATATACTTTTCGGGTATACCCACTGTTACTCACTGACCAGGGTGGCCCACTTCGGGTTAGAACTTTGCTCCACAAGCGGCCTAGTTAGGGAGAGAAGATTGAGTTCCATCCAGCTATGGAAAGGCCCAGAAGACTAACCGACTTAGGAATGTTTAGTTACTTGTAGTCCAAGATGTACTCTATAACCGACTCTTAGTGGATATCTATATAAGATGTCCTAGGGGCCAGCCTTTAGTGCAACCCAATATTCTAAAATCTCAACTCAATATTCTAGGGGCCAGCCTTTAGGGCAACCAAATATTCTACAATCTCAACTCGCATAGGTGAAACCGTTGTAACCCATATTCCAGCTCTGTCATATTACTAGATTAACAACAGGAGTAGGATCCGTCCAAAGCCAGCGGATTCGAACCTGGGTAAAGCTTGTGTGCTCACCGTCCCAGAATACCATCCTCTCACACCCCCTTTCTCCACACGCCTCAAGGACCCCCTCTCAGTGTACATGTCTTCAATCCGACGACAACTGGCTCATCACACACGTTGATGCCATCAACATCGAGCAGCGCTGCGTCGGGTGCCAAAAATATGCCTACAAGATGCACATCCCTAGTTCCACCCTCAAGACTATTCCCATTACATGGCCATTTGTCGTCTGGGGCATCGACATGGTGGGTCGATTCAAAATTGCACCATCGGTCTCCAGCTACCTCCTGGTCGTAGTTGATTAAGTTCACAAAGTGGGTCGAGGCAAAGCCAATCAAGAAGTGCGACGATAAGACTGCCACAAAGTTCCTACGCGAACTCACCTGCAGGTATGGCTACCTGCACAACATCATCACCGACAATAGCACCAATTTCGCCAAAGGTGACATGGTCGATTTCTGCGAGGAGCATGGCATTCGACTCGACCTCGCCTTAGTCACCCACTTGGAGTCGAATGGCCAAGCCGAGTGCGCCAATAAGAGCGTCCTCCACTACATCAAGCCACAACTACAAGTCCCCCTCGAGCAGACGCCAGGGTGCTAGGTCAAAGAGCTCCCCTATGTGCTCGAGGGCATTCACACCTCTGTCAACCAATCAACAGGGTTCACCCCTTCTTCATGGTGTATGGCACCGAATCCATCATGCCCACCGATCTCAAGCACGACTCACCACGAGTCGTCCACTACGCGGAGGAAGACAATGAAGCCTCCCGTCAGAACGAGATCGATTTACTTGATGAAGCATGTGACCTGGCTCACTCTAGCACCGCCATCTACCAGCAAGGCCTCCACCGCTACCACAACTGCCGTGTCTAGACTCGCACCTTCCAGGAAGGTGACCTCGTCCTGTGACTCATCCAGGACAAGAAGGGCATGCACAATCTCTCTCCTCCATAGGAGGGGCCATTCGCCATAGGGCAAGTCCTTGGCAATGACGCCTACTACATGATTGATGTCCGATGCGATGGAAAGCTCGACGTCGAGCGACCATGTAACCTCAACCTGCTTCGCAAGTTCTACACATAGAACTCAAACTTGTACACTTCTGTACCCATGCTGAATAAAAATTGTGTGTCCACAAATTATGTCTACTCTCCACTTTCTTGTGCCAATCGCACTCGTACAAAATAGCAAATATGTTAACCATGGTAGTCAACCCTTCGTAATGTGACCTAACACGGCCAAGTAGTGTGGTTCAAGGACACCGAAAATAGCAAATACACTAACCAAGAGCTACCATCAGAGTCACCCTGCTTGACTGGCACCCCGAGCCAAGATGACCGGCCTTGCTTCCCACATCACCTCGTCCTCCTCGTCCTTGGATGCAGTGACTCGAATGGTTAAGTACCACGCTCGGGGACTTGTTCAAAAATGAACCCACACGCGCCTCGGGACACACCAAGTATGAGAGTGTGCCTTGGAGTCGCCAAGCGACTGGCTCTCTGAGCTAGGAGATGAGACACGCTACACGATAAACAACATACCACTTCCTTCCCTACCTTGGGCATTTGACTCGAATGGTTAAGTACCACGCTCGGGGACTCGCTAACTCAAACCTGCACATGTTCAAGGAAAACACCAAGTATAGAGTACCCCTCAGGGTCGCCATGCGACTGGCTCCACAAGCCAAGGCAAGTTGACATAAGCTACTTTAACAGCTTCAAGACATACCGTCCCTACTAACCACGCGTGTGTGACTGATTCCCATAAGCACATACACTCAGGGACTCGCACAATACTAACAACTGCGTAATGCACGACACCATACATAAATAATGAGTGACTCCGCAAGTAAATACGAGTCGAATAGAATCATATCAAAACACTTGCATTGTGATCAAGTCACCAAAATTATCTTACAAATACTTTTTTCTTGGCTGCACCAGCCCATTACACAAATTTCTTTACATCACATAGATCAAACTAACTATTCTGCTGCCTGCGAAGAAGAGGCCCCTTCCGTGCCCTTGGCCCTGACGAAGGGCTTCCAATGGTTGATGGGGTAGGTCATCAACGAATTCCCGATTGCCGACTAGAATGGATGCTCCGACGCCAAATCACGGTGCTCCGACTACTCGTCTCCAGGGGTGACCTGACTCTCCTGGTATGGGAGGAGGTCGCTCATTACCAAGACGTGCTCCGGGGAGGCCTTTGCATTCAGCACCAACACATCAGTGATCTGGAAGATTCCAATCATGGAAGGGTACCCACTAGTAACATCGTCGAGCTTGAAGTCCTCGGGGAAGTGCACGAGACCAAGGCTCAGTGCAGCGGTTGCCCCGCGACAAAACACAGAGCACATCATCCACCTGATGATGGTGGGCACCTCATCCAGGTACTTCCATGCCTTGGCTTCATCCCGCGAAGGAACTAGGGTCCAACGATCCCTTGGTTCGAGAGGGGACTGAACACACGACCTCGAAGGAGCTCCACAGTGGTGATGACAACGACATTGAAGACACACAGCAGAGAATTGACATGGTTTTTTTACCTAGGTTCAGGATCCTCGTGAGGAGGTAAAGCCCCTACTCCTACTTTGTTGTATTTCTCGCATGCTTCGCGAGGCTATGATGGTGGATCAAATACTAGGGTTTTAGATCTCTAGGATCCATCCCCTTTGAGGTAGGAGAAGGGCTCCTTATATAGGGCGGCATCGGGCCTCTTCTAGTTGTTCATCAGTGGGAAGGCTCACCACAGGACTGTCCCCGAGGCGCTGGTCTACGAGACTACTTTGGGTGGACTCGGTCCAGCTCGCCGCGCTCCACTTCGTCCTCCTGTAAAGCGCCCTTGGTTGATGTTGCTTTTCCTTATCTATCTCTCTCTGATTTTCCCTCCTTTCACCGAAATGGCATCTGGGAGAGCCTCCTGCCACCCGATCACCTGCCTTGGCCCTGCAAAAGGAGGTGGACCGGGTCCTCTTTCTCGAGGCGGTCAACACAGGTTGTACTTGTTGTCGGGGTAGTAGCCTCTGCTCCACGCGGTGTAGTCTCCATTCTACCCCGGACACACTTGGGGTATCCAAGGTTCGGGGGCAACACATGAGGCCACGACCACCTGCATCGGGACGTAACCTCAAGAAGATCATCCGGGCTCACCACATGGAGGGACGCCCTTCCTCTCAGAGGAGTCCCACCTCGCGAAGGCGAAATTCCTCAAGCTGTGGGGTCCTTCCAGCGTGGAGACATGGCACTGCAGAGCCAGGGCTCCGACAGTAGCCCCCGGGCGCTTGGCCTGCACGTGTCCCCTTGGGGGCCTGAAGGAGCAAGCGCCCAAGACAACGGACAAGCCCCTATGAATGCCTGTCAACGAGGTCCCGACTTACTCAAATCCTATCCGTGAAGATCAAACGGCCACGAGGGCTCGCCCGTAGATCGAAAATGCACGGTTTTTGCTTCAGGATTCATTCCCACGACACGATGGCGCGTGGGACAGGGCGGTTAATGCCGCGAGGGCGGCGCAGTGATACGTCTTTTCAACCGGCGCGGTTAAAGGCGAGGGGGATTCATTTTACTCCCACTCTTCTGCCTCCTTTCCTCCTTCCTCGCGCTCCCGGGTGGAAACCCCCTACCCTCCATGATACCTCCGCGCTTCTCCGCTGAGGAGAAAGGAAATGCGGTGATGGTCAAAGTGGAGGAGGTACCGCCGGTGAAACGCTGTCGAGAGCATCCTCGCAGGAGTGGTAGGGGGAGGCGCGATGGTCGCGGTGCAGCTCTTGTCGTGCTCGTGCCTGCAGAGGCGAGTGCGCCACCGGGGGAAGTCCTTCCAACGCACGGCCGGGGGCTCTCCCGCGGAAGCTACATGGGTTACCATGGAAGGCGCGTCGGTGGGGCTAGAGTATAATATGGTTCGGATGCTCCTGCTGCCGTAGATGCCCACACTCCCACGATCATCAAGATCGAGGACAACCCTGAGCCGGAAAGGGTCATTGATTTCGTTATCAGCCTCGGGAACCCCGACTGGTTCCTCAAGGTGAGGCTCCTGACCCGCTTTTCCTTGGGGGTCATGGTGGACCTCCTAGAGGAGGTCAAGCTGCAACCCTCCCGCGGGGCCCAGAGGTGGCTGGTGCACGTGAAGACCCTCTCGCCTAATGAGATGTACCTCTACGATGGCCCGTGGAGACATGGAGGTTAATGTCGCGCAGGCGGGGCAGTGTTACATCTTTTCAACCGACACGGTTAAAGGCAAGGGGGAATCTTTTTACTCCCACTCTTCTGCCTCCTTTCCTCCTTCCTCGCTGACCACTGTATTCCGCACGGTTCCACTTCATCAGGGAGGGGGAGTTCTCTGTCTCCGCGTTCGACACCCTATTGTGCCAGGTGGAATACCCCGCCCTCCTCCCTGTAGTGGCCGGGGCTACACTCACTCAAGACCCGTTGTCTTGGCCTCCGGAGCTGCATGTATTTTTGGGTGTTGGTACCTCGCCCCCTAGTATTCTACCCCCACGTGGGGTTTGTAAAAAAACTTATCTTCTGTGTCAGTAAGCGGATCTTTATGCTGATTGTTGTTTTTTTGGGTGCGTTTATCGTGTGGTGATCTCTTGATGAGGTCCGCGAGGGTAGCTCGTGTTTCCTTTCTTGCAGGGACGACCTCCTGGGAGCACTGCGATCTCTTGCAGCATGGCCAGACGTCCGGGGGTGGAGTCCTCACGATGCATGACCAGAGGTAGGACGCCTAGGGAGGTGATCTCTAGGGGTGGCGCTTCGATCGAGCTACCAGCGAGGGCTCCCTTTAGCCGTACTACCAGCTCGTCGTGGAGCAGGTTGCGCTCGGTCAGGTTGGTGGGAATCTAAGTGCATCGAGCGGATGGCCCCTCGTGGCTCACGGACTGTAACGAGTCTGGGAGGTTCTCGCGAGGAGTTACTTATGCACGTAGCCTCGAAGAGGGGTTCTCGTTAATTTCTAGAGGTCACCCTCTTAAGAGGGGTTGCGGATTCACGAGACCCGTGTGACCTTTCTGTGCACCTCTAGTAGGGGTGAACCGCGTGTGAGATACCAAATCCGTCTCGATTCGTAGGTTTTCAGGACTCACTCCTTTCGGCCCTTCCAATCTTAACCGTTGAAGAGGGTGTCTCCAGGGGTATCCCGTGGGTCCCTCCAGGAGAAACTGCGGGGTTAGGTGTTCCATTACTTAGCCCTCGTGCTAAGGGTTTTACGGAGTGAGGTGGCCCACAGCCGACGAGCGAGCCGTGGAGTTTAAGTCTGGCAAGTTTTTGGCTGTCTAGGGGCAGGACCTCACTATTCATCGCGAGGATAAAGACAGGGTCAGGAACCGTAGGTGAGGTAACTATGGTCATGTGATGTGCTGTAGAGTTCAGAGCTCCACGCTTCAGGTTCTGACGAGATCAGGCTACGGAGGACAAGGCCTCATGATCCACCATGAGGATAAAAACAAGGTCAGGGACCGTGGGTGAGGGAACTCCCGGCTGAGTAATGGGTCGTAGAGTTTAGAGCTCGACACTTTAGGCCCTGATGAGCTCGGGCTGCAGAGGACAGGGCCTCATGAGTCGTCACGAGGATAAAAACAAGGTCAGGGACCGTCGGTGAGGTAACTCCCGACCGAGGAACGGGCCGTAGAGTTTAGGGCTCGACACTTTAGGCCTTGACGAGCTCGGGCTGTGGAGGATAGGGCCTCATGAGTCATCGCAAGGATAAAAAGGAGGTTAGGGACCGTGGGTGAACTACCTCCTGGCCGAGGAACGAGCCATAGAGTTCATAGCTCGACTGGCCCCGACAAGCTCGTGTTGCGGAGGACATGTCCTCATGAGCTGCCACGGCATAAAAACGAGTAACTCACGGCCGTAGACTGGTCCGTGGAGTTCAGATATTGACACTTTAGGTCCTGACGAGCTGGATCGCGGAGGAGAAGGGCCTCGCGATCCATCGCTAGGATAAAAACACAGTCAGGAACCGCGAGTGAGGTGACTCATGGCCGTAGAACGGTCTGTGGAGTTTAGAGCTCGACACTTTAGGTCCTGACGAGCTGGATCATGGAGGAGCAGGGCCTCGCGAGCCATCACCGGGATAAAAACGAGGTTAGGAACCGTGGGTGAGGTAACTCACAGCCATAGAATGGTCCATGTACTTCAGAGCTGGACAGTTTAGGTCCTGACGAGATGCCTTGCAGGCCTTACCAGGAGAGGGCCGTGGGAAAAGCGCTCGCCACTAGGGGCCCTTACACATGCCATGCGAGGCTCATAGGTACTAGGCGTTGTGTGCCGAGATGACTGATGGCTAGGACTGTCATGTGAGTTCAGAGCCCGACACTTTAGGCTCTGATGCTGACGGGGACTGATACGTCCATAACGTATCTATAATTTTTGATGGTTTTATGCTAATAATATGCTTTCGATACTCCTTTTTATATAAAGTTTATGATTTATTTGTACTAACCTACTAATAGTTGCAAAAGTGCACAATGTTCTTGTTTTACACTTTGATGTGTAGGAATTACCAAGAATACAAGTGAAAACCTTGTTGGAGTCAAATTCGGATTTTGCAGAAATCTGTCTCAGAACTCTTTTTGCAGATGGTCATGTTTCGGGTCGAATACGGCTCAAACGGAAAACTCTTCAACTAGAAAGTTGTTGCAAATTTCGCGACAAACGTTTTGGACATAAAATGTAGCTGCTTCCGAGTACGGCCGAGCCTTTTAGTCCCGATTTACTACAGCCCAAGATGGGGTGACGGGAATCCGAGAGGCTATATAAAGGGAGGAAACCTAATTCGCCCAGGGCACCTCCACCCACTTTACTTACCCTTAATAAACTTAAACCATTGTGTGGTCTATGTTGTATATGCTTGCACTTATTTGTTGGGAATTAGCAGAACCATGCTTTCATGGGGAACGCTTTCAATATTGCACTTTTGTTTGCACTTAGTTGATATCATGCTCTTTTGTATATGGATGTCGTCGGTATGAAATGAAAGGGGAGCTTGTAAGTCCATGGAGTTATGTATATGTGTTAGAGAAATGTCTGGGTCGCTGGTCTAATCCATGCCGACATTGTGGACACCTGCACCATAACTATAATGACCTGTCTATGAAGCATTCTTCTTATAAAAAAGAGTCCTATATTGAGAAAAAAAAGAAAAGAAAAAAAAGAGATTATGAAAAGAGGAAAGAGAGAAAAAGCACCATATTCCCATGGTAAATAAGAATATTGGTGAGATGCTCGTTGTCTGCTTGCCTTGTCATTTTGATATGGGGATTCTTCCGTATCATCGGGCAAGGGGTGCCCCGTTGGCGGTTCTCTATGATACACATGTACTTACGATAACAAAAAGTTACCGGTGACTAAACTTGAGTGGCATGAGGAGCGACCCTCGTATTCAAGGGACATGAGATTTCCAACTTATACTTCGTCAAGCATGTACACCATTGTTTGTTCACTTTAACCTTAATTACTTCAAGATTCTTATAATAGGGGCAATGAGAGCTGAAAGCTATAAGTACCATAATTTTTGGAAGCTCTTTATGAGATTTGAATCCCTACTTCCTTCTCTGAAGGCCTTTCTTCCACTTATATATTGAGTCTCCACCTTCAATATTTATGCACCTCCTTTGAGAGCATAGTGGCCATTCTTAGTTCTATGTGCATTGTCCCAAAACTTGTTGATTGATGCATATCTTTGATATTGCTTGTTTTAAACTATTTGTATCTAGTCACTCTTATGAACTTTGAAGGTGTCCTATGCATTTATATTTGCTACTCTATGAGGGACAAGTTGAATGCCACTATGCTATGTTTTCTTTATGTAAAACAAACAAACGTCTTGCAAAGCATTATTATTCATGAATCTTTTGTTTGTGCATTTCATGTTGCATGCATAGTTGCTATGTCTTATAGTTAGAACTCTATCTTTCATGTTCATGATTAGAGTACCTTGATCCCAGCTACCAATGCTTTTACAATAATGATGATAAAGATTGCGTTGGTTGCATGTCACCTTAAAAATTATATTGTTTTTATCGTTTCCATACTCGAGGACGAGTAGGAACTAAGCTTGGGGATGTTGATACGTCCATAACATATCTATAATTTTTGATAGTTTTATGCTAATAATATGCTTTCAATACTCCTTTTTATATAAATTTTATGATTTATTTGTACTAACCTACTACTAGTTGCAAAAGTGCACAATGTTCTTGTTTTACACTTTGATGTGTAGGAATTACCAAGAATACAAGTGGAAATCTTGTTGGAGTCAAATTGGGATTCTGCAGAAATCTGTCTCATAACTCTTCTTGAAGATGGTCATGTTTCAGGTCGAATAGGGCGTTAACCGGAAAACTCTTCAACTACATAGTTGTTGGAAATTTCACGACAAACGTTCTGAACATAAAATTTAGCTGATTCCGAGTCCAGACGAGCCTTTTAGGCCCGATTTACTACAGCCCACGATGGGGTGACGGGAATCCGAGAAGCTATATAAAGGGAGGAAACCTAATTCGCTCAGGGCACCTCCACCCACGAATTTTCAGCCACCAAAGCCACGTTTTTGCTTCCCCCATGGATCCCATCTCCATGGGGAAGGCCTCCCAAGAATCCATGAAGGAAGGGTGCTAAAGGGCGGTGCTCCCCTGTGATACCGTCGGAGGGGAAGGAGTCCTCCGCGCTGCCGCTGGCGCCGCCTCTTCACCATCTTCACCGCCATATCCATCGATCTCCACCACCATCTCCATCACCATTTATGATTCCCATGATGAGGAGGGAGTAGTTCTCTCTCGAGGCTAAGGGTTCTACCGGTAGCTATGTGTTCATCTCTCTCTCTCTATGCATGATCATATTGTGATCATGAGCTTGTAATCTATAGATCTACCTTGCTGCTCAACATTGCACTTGGTACTTGTACCTAGTTGATATCATGCTCTTTTGTATATGGATGTCGTCGGTGTGAAATGAAAGGGGAGCTTGTAAGTCCATCGAGTTATGTATATGTGTTAGAGAAACGCATGGGCCACTGGTCTAATCCATGATGACATGGTGGAAACCTGCAGCGTAACCATAATGATCTATCTATGAAGCATTCTTGTTATAAAAAAGAGTCCTATATTGAGAAAAAAAGAGAAAAGAAAAAAAAGATTATGAAAAGAGGAAAGAGAGAAAAAAGCACCATATTCCTATGGTAAATAAGAAGATTGCTGAGATGCTCGTTGTTTGCTTGCCTTGTCATTTTGATATGGGGATTCTTCCGTATCATCGGGCAAGGGGTGCCCCATTGGCGGTTCTCTATGATACACATGTACTTACGATGACAAGAAGTTACCGGTGACTAAACTTGAGTAGCATGAGGAGCGACCCTCGTATTCAAGGGACATGAGATTTCCAACTTATACTTCGTCAAGCATGTACACCATAGTTTGTTCACTTTAACCTTAATTACTTCAAGATGCTTATGATAGGGGCAATGAGAGCTGAAAGTTATAAGTACCATAATTTTTGGAACATGAGGAGCGACCCTCGTATTCAAGGGACATGAGATTTCCAACTTATACTTCGTCAAGCATGTACACCATTGTTTGTTCACTTTAACCTTAATTACTTCAAGATGCTTATGATAGGGGCAATGAGAGCTGAACGCTATAAGTATCATAATTTTTGGAAGCTCTTTATGAGACTTGAATCCCTGCTTCCTTCTATGAAGGACTTTCTTCCACTTATATATTGAGTCTCAACCTTTTATCTTTATGCACCTACTTTGAGAGCATAGTGGCCATTCTTAGTTCTATGTGCATTGTCCCAAGACTTGTTGATTTATGCATAGCTTTGATATTGCTTGTTTTAAACTATTTGTATCTAGTCACTATTATGAACTTTGAATGTGTCCTATGCATTTATATTTGCTACTCTATGAGGGACAAGCTGAATGCCACTATGCTATGTTTTCTTTATGTAAAACAAGGAATGTCTTACAAATTATTCATGAATCTTTTTTTTGTGCATTTCATGTTGCATGCATAGTTGCTATGTCTTATTGTTAGAACTCTATCTTTCATGTTCATGATTAGAGTACCTTGATCCTAGCTATCAATGCTTTTACAATAATGATGATAAAGATTTTGTTGGTTGCATGTCATCTTAAAAATTATATAGTTTTTATCGTTTACCTACTTGAGGACGAGCAGGAACTGAGCTTGGGGATGTTGATACGTCCATAACATATCTATAATTTTTGATAGTTTTATGCTAATAATATGCTTTCGATACTCCCTTTTATATAAAGTTTATGATTTATTTGTACTAACCTACTAATAGTTGCAAAAGTGCACAATGTTCTTGTGTTACACTTTGATGTGTAGGAATTACCAAGAATACAAGTGGAAACCTTGTTGGAGTCAAATTGGGATTTTGCAGAAATCTGTCTCAGATCTCTTTTTGAAGATGGTCACGTTTCGGGTCGAATACGACATCAAACGGAAGCTAATTCCGAGTCCGGACGAGCCTTTTAGGCCCGATTTACTACAGCCCAAGATGGGGTGACGGGAATCGGAGAAGCTATATAAAGGGAGGAAACCTAATTTGCCCAGGGCACCTCCACCCACGAATTTTCAGCCACCAAAGCCACGTTTTTGCCTCCCCCATGGATCCCATCTCCATGGGGAAGGGCTCCCAAGAAGCCATGAAGGAAGGGTGCTAAAGGGCGGTGCTCCCCTGTGATACCGGTGGCGGGGAAGGAATCCTCCGCGCCGCCGTAGGTGCCGCCTCTTCACCATCTCCATCGATCTCCACCACCATCTCCATCACCTTGCTGATTCCCATGATGAGGAGGGAGTAGTTCTCTCTCGAGGGTAAGGGTTCTACCGGTAGCTATGTGTTCATCTCTCTCTATGCATGATCATATTGTGATCATTAGCTTGTAATCTATAGATCTACCTTGCTACTCAAGTGCTTTAATAGATCTCTGCTCTCCCCACGTGTGTGAAAGTGAGAGTGTGCACACCATGGTGGCACTTAGGCTAGAGAATACAAATACTTGTTATGAATTATATTTGGAGTTGGATGTTTTTATGAAATTGTGGTGTTTGTTGGACCCATCTAGTGCTCAAGGTGACAGTGTGGGGTTTTCTAGATGGGAAAGGCTTACTTTGAGGTGTGTTGTTATAGCCCTACCAACGATTAGAGTGTCCAACTGGAGAGTAGTTCAGCGTAGTATCATGAAGATAATATATTTATATGAGAGTGTTCACTAGTGAAAGTATGATCCCTAGGCCTTGTTTCTAAGCATTGAAACACCGTTTGCTACTAGATCTGTTACATGTTTGCTTGCTTCCATCTTTATTTCAGTTTGCCTTTAGTCTTTTCCATGCCATCAAAGTATTTTCTAGCACCCTTACCACTTATAATTATCCATACCACTTGTATTTCACTATCTCTTCGCCGAACTAGTGCACCTATACACCTGACAAGTGTATTGGGTGTGTTGGGGACACAAGAGGCTTCTTGTATCTTGATTGCAGGGTTGCTTGAGAGGGGATACCTTTGACAACTTCCTCCCTGAGTTCGATAAACCTTGGGTTATCCACTTAAGGGAAAACTTGCTGCTGTTCTACAAACCTCTGCACTTGGAGGCCCAACAACTCTACAAGAATAGAAGTGCGTAGACATTAGGGACTGGCCCTATGGAGGACACCGTCCCCAACTCCCGCTCACGTGGTGCGTGAGAGAGGGATCTCGCGATGGGACAATGTGACACCCCGGGGATCAGGGTTAAACAAATCCAGACCTTAGCCTGACATAAGCTTAGCATAGACCTCGAGGATATCCAGTGAGAAATCGGTAACACAATAGTAACCCTGTGACACAAAAATTACTATAGCAAGCTCATAACTGAGCGAAGAACCAAAATAATACAAGCAGAGGTCAGTGACCACAAACATTAAACAACGGAACGCAAATTATGCTATTAAGTATAGAAAACTTAACAAATGGCCTAAGAGGCCTGAAGCATAATGATGACGTCCCAGCCCATAGATTCCAGGCTGCCGGCCGGGAACCCCAAGCTACTCGTCGGTGTCGATGTCGTACCAAACTTGTCTCCAAGGGAACACTTACTCTGAAAGTATCAACAAAGCAAGGGTGAGTACAGGGTGTACTCTGCAAGACTTATGGATGGTGGGGTTATTTTGCATAAAGCCATCTTTGTTTATAAAACAAGAGCGAGAAGAAGCTTGTCTAATTAGAATATTTTAAAAGGGGATAAGAGAGCGACATCTCCGAAGAATTGACCATCATCTTGATATCCACCAAAGTAATCCTCATCTCACAACTAGGATCACCCCTCGTACCCATGAGGAAGCATCCTTAAGCACACGTTGAACTGCCAAGTTTTACGATTAGGTTAAAGTTCTCTATGATCTTAGAATTCGGTCACCAAGCATTCATAACCGTGAACACGGATTTTCGAAAAGATTTAACCCTGCAGGGGTGCACAACTTTACCCACACGTACTAACCTACTCTTAATGTCAGATCATTAGATATCTTTCTTGGAAGGCCGGCAAAGGGTGGTTAGACACAACCTTTACCTTGCTTTCGTCGAGACCATGAGTCACACCCTAAGGATGGTTCCACTGTAATGGGTCAAATCCCGAAGCCAGTCCCTAGAGATGTGGGCGAGATTGTTTATCAGGGGCTCCATCGACCCCAAGCAACCCGGTCCATGCTTTCCTACCTGTATGAATGCACCTCCTTCACCACCTTCGTGAACAACCAAAATGCATATGTCGAATGGAACGCCGAACTAGGTTGCTCATGGAATTTACTAGGCAAGTTAGTTACTCGTGAGGTTTTCCAGGCCCTGTGTGGTTGTATGCTCCTCTTGGTTCCAAAGGCAAGAACTCGGGTCCTAGTAGTGGCGAGCATGGGACTACAAACACCACATCCCACCGTGGCCTCCCATACAAGCCTTAGCATGTTTAACCTTTACCACTGATCTTACCTCATTAGTATATATCGTACTCCTGTCATACTAGATTCTCTGCATCTGATAAATCTTCTAGATGAACTAGCACTAACAGCTAAGCATGGCTAAGCAAGACACGAATATAAGCTCTAGCAGTGCACACAAGCCAAACCTAGTTATGCTAGGAGCAGTGGATCAGGTAATATAATCTCAAAGGGAGTATTGCAACAAGTAGGATACTCTATCTATCGATAAAAGACCATAGTAGAATCGTATGCATCATGGCGAGAATTGAAATGCTTTCGAAAACATAGGATTGTATAATGGTGGGGCTATGCTTGCCTTGTTTGTTGATACCAAGATATAGATCTTTGGAAGCCTTGTGCTTGACTTAATTATAGTTGGTCAAGTATTGTTCATCGATCTTCTATGGTGTTGATCTCGGACTTCAATCTTAATCTCGATATCGTATTCTACCAGAAAGAAGCAAACACCAAAAAAAAAGGGGGAAACAATCAACATATGGCATCGATGCAATGCTCAAGCAAGAATGATGATATGAAAAGTTTTATAGCATTGAAATGAGACCCTAAAGCACGATTGGCAATTTAAGCGAGATCTGAGAGGTCCAAACCCTAAAACAGGAGAGACCCGAGAATCACCTGCGGAGGTTGATTGATTCTTCTTAATAAACTTGTAATTAAAGTTATTGAACAATGCATGAGTATGAGTGTAAAGTGTAGATCTCATTTTTCTGAACATTTTGATATATTATACACATTTTTCTGACTTGTAATTAAATAGTTATTAAATTTCTAATATTTAATCATTTCTGAAATTTATTAAAAGAATTTAAAACCTTTACTGCGTCAGCATGACGCGGGGCTGACGTCAGTGCAAGCTTCTAAATTTTGCTCACCGGGACTAACTCTACCCACTACAGCTGACAGAGGGGCGCCATGCCACTTCAGCTGCCACGCTGGCAAAGCTTGCGTGACGCTGACATTGGCGCCACGTCATGGCCACGCAGGCACCACGTTGATGCCACGGTGGCGCCACGCAGGACTCACCGGAGAACGTGCCGGCGGCAGCGACTAGCGGCGCTAGGGGGTGAGCGGGGATGCGCGAGATGGCTCGTTCGAACGAGCGTGACGCGGGGTAGCTGATGGTGGTCATGCCGCCTTTTATTGGTCATCGGAGTATCGCCTTGCGATGGCATCCGACAGTGGCCGACGGTGGTGTTCTGCGCGAGGACGAAGCGGGGCGAGAGGGAGGGAGCGGAGAGGTCCAAAGGAACCGCGAGCTCACCGTGAGCGTGTAGGGGTCGACATCGAGGCTGGAGATGGACGGTAGCGACGGCACGAACGACGGCCGGAGTCGGGGAAGGTGGGTTTGATTGGGGTGACTGGGAGCATGCTGGCTCGCGGAAGTGGGGGTAAACGAACTAGTCGAGCGAGGCAGAGCTTGTGGCGCGGTCGGCGGGGCATGGGGTGGCCGGTAGCGAGCTCTAGCTAGATGCCATGGCGGCTAGGGTTTGGCTCCTAGGAGAGGAGGCGAGAGAGAGGCGCTAGGGAAAGAGAGAGGATAGGGGTGAGCGAGAGGCGATGTGGTGGTCTTATCTCCTTCAAGGCACGATGGACGGCGCTGAGTAGGCGGCACGGATCGACGGCGGCGCTACGAACAGCGAGAAGCTTCGTGTCGCCTTCAAAGACGACGACAAATAGGCGGGGCGAACTGGTACTGGGCCTTGGGCCACGTGTGGGCTGGATGGGCCGCTGCTGGGCCACAAGGCGCTGCACGCGAGCAACAGGGAGAGAGGGAAAGAGGGAGGAGGCGAGCTGGGCTGGGCTGCTGCTATTTTTTATTTGCAAAACATTTTTGTATTAGTTTCTCCTTTGTATTTCATTTCAAAAGTGTTTTGGTTATTTCAAAAATTACCAGATACTTTGTGAAATATTGAAAACATTATGGGGCCCTCTTAGTCCATTTGGGATCCATGCATTTTGATAATTTTCAAAATACAAAAACCATTTGGAAGGCTTTCAAAGAGAGGGAATGATTAGGGTTTTATGATTTTACATTATTTTCTTTGCATGCATTTTTAAAGATGATGCTCATGAATGCACAATCAAAGCCCTAGTTAAGATTAACTAAAACTGGGGCATTACAGCTCTATCCCCCTTACGAGAATCTCGACCCGAGATTCCAAAGGCAGGAAGAGAGACAGAGGGACAAAAGAAACAGGGTCACTTCTAAGGATAAGAGGGAAACATACTAACAACACACAGAGTATCTCATGGTCAACTCATGAAAGGAGTGTTCATAACAACTCTGAGATGACGAACATGAAACACGGCATGGTAACAAAAGGAACAAAAGGAGACGGTTTCAAGGTAACAAATAACTGGTCTTCATAAGGATTGAGACCATGGAGTTTCAGAAAAGTTTTAATCTTATGAAAAGGAAAGCTACAACAGGAAGAACATGACCACATACTTTGAAAGATAAACCTCTACTAAATGGCTTAAGTAGAGCTTCCAGGGATACAAAGATAAGGGTAACCAAGCTGTTGAACTATGTTTGATACAGAAGGATCACTCTTCGTTCAATAGAAGGTTAAGATAGACAGGTGTTTTGTGGAGAGGACTCATAAGAGTCGCAAGGAACGTGGAACAAGAGAAACTTTTGATTACCAAAATCATTGTCGCTCCTAAACATGTTAGAGGAACGAAGGAAACTCTTTATTCATCCAGGGTTACCAAAATCTTTGCCAACGATTACGATACCACTTTACACCACTAAGATGATTAAATAAGAAGATTCATGATGACACAAGGAAAAAGGAAACTTCATTCTCAGACTTCAATTACCTTGGCATTGCAAGATGCTTGCCAACATACAGGGTTTGGAGGATCGACCGAGAGACATTTAGCAACGCTACTTTAAATGTTCTCCTTGATGTTCGAGAAAGCAGACATCAAGTAAAGTTCGGATATCGGATACAAAGGAAACCATAAGAACAACTCCTATAATTAAATCATAGAAGATGCCTCATGAAGAGTGGTTGTTATTGCTGATTCAAAAGAATATGACAATAGGTCTTCCGACTAATTCTGTCAACCATTACGTCAATCATGTCAGACTTACATAGAAACCTATGTCAAAACCTTGGAGAACACCAACCAATATTACTGCTTGAGATTCAGTTCTGGTTAGGTGATATGATACTTCAGACTCAGCATGTCTGAGTAGAAAGTTTTCAACATTTACCATAAAGGCAAAGTTACTAGATTCTTAATGACCCACAAGTATAAGGGGTGTATTGCAGTATTTTCGAGGGAAGTGAAACCCAATTTATTGATTCGACAAAAGGGGAGCCAAAGAATATTTATAAGCCTTAACAACTGAGTTGTCCATTCAGCTGCACTTGGAAACAATCTTGCTCACAGCAGTTTATCAGTAGCAATAGTTTGTAATAGGAGTAGTAAAGTAATAGTAGTAGTAAAAGTAAAGACAGTAGTAACAATTGCAGCAAACAATAAGATTCAAGCGCGGTAGGCATAGGGATGGATGGACGGGCGTTGCATGGACAAGACAATTCACATGGCAATCAGAACATAGGGCAATTGCAGATAAATAAGATAAAGCATCCAAGTACTAGATAATCATAGGCATGTGTTCCATATATAGTCATATGTGCTCGCAATGAGAACTTGCACAACATCTTTTGTCCTGTCGGCCCGTTTGCAGTGGGGCCTCAAGGGAACTACTGGCAATTAAGGTGCTCCTTTTAATAGAGCACAGAGCAAAGCATTAACACTCCGTGAACACATGTGATCCTCACATAAAAACCATTCCCTCCGGTTATCCCGATTTCTGTCACTTCGGGGTCATTGGTTCTGGACAATAACGTGTGTATATAACTTGCAGGTAAGACCATAAACAATACTATCATAATGAATCAATAACATGTTCAGATCTGAAATCATGGCACTCGGGCCCTAGTGACAAGTATTAAGCATAACAAGTTGCAACAAAGTCAAAAAGCACTAATAGTAGATACTAGGCACCATGCCCTAACAAACCGATGCCATTACAATGAACGATCTCATATAATCCCTACCATCCCCATAGCCTACAGCGAGGGATGGCTCACTCATAGTTGGGGAAAACATGGATGGTCGATGGTGATGATGATGGCGATGATCTCCTCCAATTCCCCGTCCCAGCAGGGTGCCAGAACGGAGTTTCTGGTTCCGGATCGCGAAAAACGTCGAACCCCCCTGAATTTTTACGTCAGAAGGAAACTTATAGGCGAAGAGGGAGACTGAGGGGGTGTCTGGGGCGGCCGGACCACCCCCTGGCGCGGCTAGGCCTAGCCCGCACGGCCAGGTGGTGTGGCCAGGCCCCAGCCCCACTCCGTCTCATATTCGGGCTCCGTGAGTCTTTTGGTGAAATAGGATTTTTGGCATATTTTTAGGGATTTTTCCTGATAGTTGATTTTCTGCACAAAAACTAGACATCAAGGCAATTCTGCTGAAAATAGCATCAGTCTGTGTTAGTTGCATCCAAATCACACAAGTTTAGAGGAAACATAATAGCAAAAGTGTTCGGGAAAGTAGATACGTTTTGGACGTATCAACTCCCCCAAGCTTAGCTTATTGCTTGTCCTCAAGCAATTCAGTTGAAAACTGAGTGCGATAAAAGAAACTTTCACGAACACATTTGCTTCATATGATGTATATATTCTCAGCATGTGATCAACTACTTAGACAATTCATAATAAGGAGTACGCAACTAAGTTTACTTAATAGGCATTGCAAGCTATGAAGAGATTCCAACTCAAAAATAATAAGTAGCATGAAACATAAACATAAGCAACATTACAATGCTCATAACAAGGTATGATAGAGTGGTATCTCGCTTTCCTTTAATTGTGAATGCCAAGGCACCTCTAAAGTTCAGGTGAAGACTAGAAGTAAAGATATCAAAGATACAAGCATCAAAGTCATAACACAATTAATCAAGTTTTGAGAAAAGCACAAAGAATGACAACTATGCTCTCAAGAAAGTGCTCCTAGAATATGTGGAGACTCAACAAAGAGATGAAAAGGTTTTGAATAGTTTGAAAGGCTTCCAAATGCTGAAAGTATGGTACTCATTAGCTTTGAGCTCTCATTGCCCCTATCAAGAGCATCTTTAATATGGTTAAGGTGAAAGTACGGTCCAATCTGAGTTATATGCTTGATAGACTATAAACTGGAAATCTCATATCCCTTGAGTACGAGGGCCGCTCCTCATGCTACTCAACTTTATTTACTGGTAAGTTCTTGTCATAGTAAATATGTGCGTATCATAGAGAACCGCCAACGGGGTACCCCTTTCCCGATGATACGGAAGAATCCCCATATCAAAATGACAAGGCAAGTACACAATGAGTATCTCAGCAATCTTCTTATTTACCATGGGAAAATGGTGCTTTTTTCTCTCTTTCCTTTTTTATCATATCTCTTTTTTTCTTTTGTCTCAATAGCTATCTCTTTTTTTATAAGAAGAATGCTTCATAGATACTCATTATGGTTACGCTGTAGGTTTTCATCATGATTAGGCATGGATTAGACCGGCGGCCTAGGCGTTTTTCTAACACACATACATAACTCAAATGGACTTACAAGCTCTCCTTTTATTTCACACCGACGACATCCGCAAACAAAATAGCATGATATCAACTGGGTATATATTTACAGGTGTTGAAAGCGTTCCCCGTGATAGCACGGTTCTGCTAATCCCCCGCCTATAATTTGCAAGCATATAACTTTCATGGACAGTCACAATGGTTCAGGTTTATTAAGTGTAGGAAATAAAGTGTGCCATCAAGTTCGTGAGAGCTTTACTAACTATCTTTCTCATAACAAGCAAACATTTTATTTGGAAGAAAACAAGGCATATTGAATATGCATGGAACATCAAATGATGCTAATAGGTAGGTATGGTGGACACTTTTGGCAATATTGGTTTTGGGGAATTGGAAACACAAGTAGAGCATACTCAGTGTAAGTGAAGGCTAGCAATAGTAAGAGAGAGACAAACGAGAGAGCAATAACTGTCATAATCATTCTTGCAACAAAACAGGACTAATCATGGCATGAAAGTGATTCAAGACCCTCAAGGCAAAATAATTCATCGAGGCTTAACTGATTATTTCAGTCATATGCATGAGTGAGCATGTGCTAAGTCAATCCAAGTGAAACATTCTGAGGAGGATACCACGGTGTCATACCAAGTTATGAATAGAGTAATGCAAGCAAACATTCATATGACATGCTACAAACTATTAGCGAGCTGGAGCTAATCATATGAAAGCAAGAACTACTAAGCATCCATAAATAGCATACACCCTACATGAACAGACTAAGCATGCCCACAATGATGAGTATATGTACAAAAATGAAACCAAATAGAGTTCGTTACCAGCCTCTTACCACACCTCAAGTTGTCATTGATCCTCATTATTGCCCTTCACTTGTGTGGTTTGAATAATAATATGAAACCAAATTCCGCTGAGAACTGCTGAACCCTACAACAAACTCACAAAACCAAAGAAGAACAACAAATATTTTTGGTGTCTTCGATTTTTAAAACAAGAACCAAAAAGGAAGAACAAGCAAAGCAAAAAGGGAAAAGCAAACCAAGGCAAAAAGAAGAAGCAAACAAAGAGAAACAACAGAAATATTTTTGGTCTTTTTGTGTTTTAGAAAGCAAAAGCAAAGACAGAATGAAAACTAAAAAGAGAACGAAACATGAATATACAAAGTACTGATGCAAAATGATATGGAGATGAGTGCGATATCGTTGTACCTCCCCCCAAGCTTAGGCTTTTGGCCTAAGTGGGTATCAATCCCAAGTTGGCCAGGATGGAGAGCCTCCGTAGTACGGTGAGGAGGTACCCTCGTCCTGGTGCGAGCTCGAGGATGCCCCACCGTAGTGTGCAGAGTAATCGTAGGAGGGCACATCCTCCTGGTGCTGCCTGTGTAAGCCCAGCAAGCGGAGCTGCTCGTCCACCTCCTCCTTGGAGCGTGACCACGGCCTCCTGTGAACACTAAACAAAGTAGACTGCAGGAAAGGAATCTCCCTTTCATCCTCGTCAGTAAACAACATCCTATATACTAAACTGTCCATATCAGAATCAGCAGTGACAAAGTGATGTTTTTTTATGGCAGCACCAGTGTGGTGCCAATATAGTATCATTGGGATCCACCGAAAGCTCTAATTCATTGACCATACGTGAAGCGATGATGCCCCCATAAATAGGCCCCCTAGCAGCTAGGCGGCGAGCAATAAGAGAGGCAAGATTGTACCGAGTATCATTGTTAAGCACAATAGTGAGGAAGGCTAGATGATAATTTGAGATATTACTCATATTCTCCCTAAAAAGAACGCTAGTAGCAAGATAATAGGCAAAGTATCTAAGAACAGGGAGTTGGATGTTTCTTATCTTTCCGCGCTGAGCTACACGGTCGTCGTCATTGGTCACACCCCGATAGAGCTCCAGCAAATCAGCAGGTCGCCCTTGAATCTTCTTCACGGTCCCTATCATGCCCACACCTATAATACTGCAAAATTTATCCAATGGCATGGTAAAGGGAAGATTATAAATTCTAAAAGAAACAGTTGACTGATAGGGGCTGTTAGTAAAAACGAAATTCTCAACAAAAGTTTTGGTGAGCATACCGTATTGCTCACTCTCATCTTGCATGTATGAGGTCAAACCAACCCTCTGAATCAGTAGCAAGAAATCATCAAGAATCCCTGCAGCTTGTAAGAAAGTAAAACAAGGAAAAGTAGATGGGTGAGCATCCCCATCATCTCCTTCATTACCAATGCGAGGTGCAATGAGATCTTCGTTGTACGATGGCCTAAACTAAGAGGCTGATCTTGAGGGCCTTGACCTCCTAGGTGCATCCCTCTCAAATATTTTTCCAAAGGTATGGTTGTTCATGTTTGATATTCTGAAATTTAAACATCTATTAAACAAGTGATTGCAAAGTGAATATATAATGAAGGGCACTACTCATAGGGACTTGTAAGAGGCCTAAACATGCATCAAAACTATATCTCTAAGCATCAAACAAGCTTACAAGCTCTCATAACATGTCACCTACAGCAGCAAAATACTCAAGATAAAAACCACTAAACACAAATCTACTTGGACAAGCGGAGGAGTCACATACCAGAGAACAAATGCTCCAAATTTCAGCAACAAAGATGGGTTGAGCAAGGAGATCAAAAAATCAAGGGCAAAAGCAGCATGAACGCGATTTCGAGCAATGAACTGGTCTTTTCTCGTGAGAGAGAAGAAAGTGGGAAATGAGAGAGTGAGTGGAGGGCCAGGGGTGGGAAACACCATGGCCAGGCGCGCCCCTGGGCTGGTTGCGCCACTAGGTGGTGCGCCTGCCTAGTGGGCCCCCTGGTACCTTCCAGGCACTTCTTTGCCCCTTTTTCACGTAAAAATCTAATATGAATTTTCTGGGATTTTTCGAGACACTTTATTTTTGAGCAATTTTCAGGTATGGATAAATGATTTTCTGATAGAAGATTTTTTGGAATGATGCAAAGACAAAACAAGACTAGAGCTTCAGAAGTTCTAAGACACTCTAACTTGCAAGCAACTAACAACAGAAAAGTAAACGAAACGAAAGCAAAAAACTAAAATGGAAATATTAGAAGTAAGCAGAGATAATCATGGTGAAAGCATTGTTTTGTTCATTGAAATCCTTTTGTTAACAAGGTTGATCAGGTCTTGTTACCAAAACAATTTTATATGAAACAAAACTTTGTATTCCACTAATGATTATGTTACCTCAACCTTGATAGCAATGGTCCCAATCATAATAGTTTCAATTTTTTCTCTTGGTATGGGACAATATAATTCTCCAACTTGAATGCCCTCAACATGTTCAATTGCATTTAAACCATAAGTCCTATCAATCTTCTTGGGGAAATAGATAGTATGCTCCTTGTCATTAACATTAAAGGTCACCTTTCCTTGATTACAATTAATAACAGCTCCTAAAGTATTAAGAAAAGGTCTCCCAAGAATAATAGACATATTATCATCTTCAGGCATTTCAAGCACAACAAAATCAGTTAATATCAAGCAATTATGAGCCACTTGAACAGGTACATCCTCACATATACCAACAGCAATAGTAGTAGATTTATCACCCATTTGCAAAGTTATATCAGTTGGTATTAGTTTTTTCAGTTGAAGTCTCTTATATAGAGAAAAAGGCATAACACTAACTCCTGCTCCCAAATCAGACAAAGCAGATCTAACATAACTATTCTTAATAGAGCAAGGAATAGTTGTAATCCTTGGATCTCCAAGTTTCTTTAGAACCTTACCATTAAAGGAATAATTAGCAAGCAAAGTAGAAATTTCTTCATTAGGGATCTTCCTTTTATTTGAGAGAATATCCTTCATATACTTTGAGTAAGGAGGCAATTTAATAGCATCAGTCAAAGGAATTTTCAAGAATAAAGGTTTCATCCACTCACAAAACTTATTATAGTGTTCATCTTCCTTTGACTTGTGTTTCTTATCAGGGAAACGCATTGCTTTTTAGACTCAAGGCTCTCTTTCACTACCATGTTTCTTAGCAACGAAATAATCTTTAGTGTATTTAGTATTCTTAGTGTGCTTTTCAGGTTCTTCTTCAACTTTTTCTTTATCAGGAACATCATTTTCTTCATTACCACTTTGAGTTTCAGCATCAGAGATAGATATACTATTAGGATCTTTAGTAGGTTCAGAGGGTTCTACAATAGTTTTAAGTTTCTTTTTTCTTTTCTTACGAGTAGTACCACTATTTTCAGGTTGTTGAGAATCCTGCTCAATTCTTTTGGGATGCCCCTCAGGATATAGAGGATCCTGGGTAGCAGTACCACTTCTAGTTCTAATTTCATAAGCATGTTTTTCTTTAGCAGCATTAAATAGCAAGTCTTTTTGTACTTTAATAAGTTGGTCTATTTGAGTTTGAACCATTTGAAAATGTTTAACAAGCATTTGAACATCATTAGAGGTTCTTTCCACAATATCCTTCAACTCAACAATAGCTCTAGAGTTTTCCATTAGATGATTTTGCACCCTTTTATTAAAATTATCTTGCTTAACAATGAAAATATCGAATTCTTCTAAGCATTGATCAGGAGGTTTAAGGTAAGGAACGTCACCTTCATCAAAGTGTTGGAGAGAGTGTACCTCTATAGTGGATGAATGGGGAATTGGATTACATAATTCTTCTATAGGAGGTAAATTCTTGACATCTGCAGCTTTAATTCCCTTCTCCTTAAGACATTTCTTAGCTTCCTTCATCACTTCATCATTCAATTCAATAACTCCCCTCATCTTAGATGATGGTATAGGTGCCGGTATAGCTCGTTCAAGTATAATTATTTCAGGTATAGCTGGTTCAGAAGGAGTCCAATCTTCATAATTCTTGCTTATTTTAGCCATTAATTCCTCAGCTTCCCTGGGAGTCCTATTCCTGAAAACACAATCAGCACAGCTATCCAGGTATGTCCTAGATTCTTCAGTTAGTCCATTATAAAATATATCAAGAACCTCAGTCTTAGGTAATGGACATCTAGCCTGTGCATGAAGCAAAGCATAAAACCTTTCCCATGATTCAGGCAATATCTCTTTTTCTCCCTGTTTAAAATCAAAAAGTTCCTACAAAATAGCATGTCTAGCACTAGGAGGAAAATATTTCTGTAGGAAAGTACTAATCAAGCAATCAGGGCTATCAATAGATCTAGGAGGTAAATTACGAAACCAAGTTTTAGCTTCTCCTAGTAGTTACGCATCTTAATATCATCATAAAATAAGCCATTAATGGTAGAAAGCTCAATCATATGTGATACCGCACTTTCATTCTTAGTCCCACAAAAAGGTTCTTTCTCAACAATAGCTATATAGGATAAATCAAGAGAGAAATCATAATCCTTATCTTTAATGTTTATGGGAGAAGCAGCAACCTTAGCATTAGGAGACAATTTGGGTTTAATAGTACGCCTCTCAAGGAGACTCTTAGCAGCGCTCCTATCATGGGTGTTTTGACATTCTTTAATAAATTCATCAGTCATCTCAATATAACCATCTTCAATATCATAGCTCCGTCTAGACTCAGGTGAACTAACAGGTGTACTAGTGTCTTCATTAGGAGTTTCGGTATTTCCAGCTATAGTTCTAGCAATCGTAGCATCTAGGAAAGGACCTAATGAGCCACTCTTATCAAGCACAGTAGAAGCAGCATCATAAGTATCAGAAGTTTCAGATTCAGTAGTAGTAGCAGTGTGTGTAGCATGTCTATGTGGTGGTGTAAGGAACTTACTCATAACAGACGGTGAATCAAGAGCAACAGATGTGTTCAGAACCGTACCTCTTCTTGTAGTGGATGGTAAAATAGGAACCTTGCCATCACAAGACTTACCCATGATGGATGGATAGCAGCGAACAATAGAGAATCCAAGTGAACTTCATAAATAAAGCTATGCTCCCCGGTAACGGTGCTAGAAAATAGTCTTGATGACCCACAAGTATAGGGGGTGTATCGCAGTATTTTCGAGGGAAGTGAAACCCAATTTATTGATTCGACACAAGGGGAGCCAAAGAATATTTATAAGCCTTAACAACTGAGTTGTCAATTCAACTTCACCTGGAAACAATCTTGCTCATAGCAGTTTATCAGTAGCAATAGTTTTGTAGTAGGAGTAGTAAAGTAATAGCAGTAGTAAAAGTAAAGACAGTACTAACAATTGCAACAAACAATACGATTCGAGCATGGTAGGCATAGGGATGGATGGACGGGCGTTGCATGGACAAGACAATTCACATGGCAATCACAACATAGGGCAATTACAGATAAATAAGATAAAGCATCCAAGTACTAGATAATCATAGGCATGTGTTCCATATATAGTCATACAGGCTCGCAATGAGAACTTGCACAACATCTTTTGTTCTGCCAACCCATTTGCAGTGGGGCCTCAAGGGAACAACTGGCAATTAAGGTGCTCCTTTTAATAGAGCACCGGAGCAATGCATTAACACTCCGTGAACACATGTGATCCTCACATCAAAACCATTCCCTCCGGTTATCCTGATTTCTGTCACTTTGGGGCCATTGGTTCCGGACAATAACGTGTATACAACTTGCAGGTAATACCATAAACAATACTATCATAATGAATCAATAACATGTTCAGATCTGAAATCATGGCACTCGGGCCCTAGTGACAAGCATTAAGCATAACAAGTTGCAACATAGTCAAAAAGCACTAATAGTAGATACTAGGCACCATGCCCTAACAATCTGATGCCATTAGAATGAATGATCTCATCCAATCCCTACCATCCCCATAGCCTACATCGGGGGATTACTCACTCATAGATGGGGGAAACATGGATGGTCGATGGAGAAGCGATGGTGATGATGATGGCGATGATCTCCTCCAATTCCCCATCCCGGCAGGGTGCCAAAACGGAGTTTCTAGTTCCGAATCGCGAAATCTGGTGGTGGCGGCGGAGCGAAACTCTTTCTGGAAAAACGTTGACCCCCCTGAGTTTTATAGGCGAAGAGGGAGACCAAGGGGTGTCTGGGGCGGCCAGACCACCCCCTAGCGCGGCCAGGCCCAGCCCGCGCGGCCAGGTGGTGTGGCCAGGCCCCATCCCCACTTCGTCTCGTATTCTGGCTCCATGAGTCTTCTGGTGAAATAGGACTTTTGGCATGTTTTCTAGGATTTTTCCTGATAGTTGATTTTCTGCAAAAAAAACTAGACACCAAGGCAATTCTGCTGAAAATAGTGTCAGTCCGTGTTAGTTGCATCCAAATCACACAAGTTTAGTGGAAAAACAATAGCAAAAGTGTTCAGGAAAGTAGATACGTTTTGGACGTATCAATTCTCAAGACATGGTCTACAGTGTCAAGCTCCAAAAGACTGAGCTAGATTGCTAGACCCATGTATTAACAACTTGTCAAAAGACAACTGTTCATACATGAAGTAATTGCAACGAAATACAATTGTGCCCCTAACATACGGAGTTAACTCTACTCGAATCCACGGCGACATCTGTTTATAGTTGCGCGTAAATCAGAGAAGGTTACTTCTAACATCCAGAGCACATTCTTCGAGATGACCCGAAGAAGGTTCTCGAAAGTTTTCCAACATTAATGCCAAATGTTTCATATGAGTCTATTCTAGAATGGAGAAGATAAGGATATTGCCGATGGGCTCAACAACAAACTTATCGAGATACTCCAAGATGATGAACTCATATGTTACTTGAACAAGGCAAAGTATTGGTTAGACTAAAGTACATGAAGAAGTACTCAAGTGAAACATCACGGGTAGAAACATCATCAAGATAGTCCTTGGAACTGAGTTTCATTTGACGATAACCCAAATAAAATCAAAGGTGGGGGAAGATAACATACCCACGAAGGAAATACTATATTTCTTCAACACGAATGAAACTAGACATCCCTTTAAGATGAACTAAGTCAGATAGTACTTTCATCTTACAACTCTCCAAGTTGTTGTTTAAGCTCAACCAACTAGTTCAAGGGTATCCAGCACGGATCCTTAGAGAAAGGAGTAGTTCAGTGAACTAGCTTGCTCAAGAACTTGACAAACACAATCATGTGGCAACATGGAGATACTTCTAGAAGACGTCTAGAATATCACAAACCACCGATATGTCACTTAGTTCGAGAGGAAACTTGCTTGGTAAGGCAAAGAGACATAATCTCAGAGCTTCGTCACAAGCCTAACCTTTGACCGAGGAGAGTGTACCACAATAACGGACTTGGTAGCACAATAATTCTTTGCTTAGTGATAGGTTTAACCATCACGCTAAGAATGACTCAAATGTCCTTGGAGTTCAAAGCAACATTAATTACTAAGAATCTCAGATGACCACATTATTACGCACCCGCATCATTCATGAGCGTGAAATCTCCAAGGAAGGGTGGGTAATTATGTGTAAGAGCATCACTTCATTAACAAGTTCATGAAACTCAACACAACCTCTTAGTGTAAAAGGGTGTGATACTCTAAGGTAGAACAAAACATAATCTAATCAATACTTATTGATCTGTTGATTACAACACTTTGACCTGGTCCTAGATATGACGAGGTACTGGAGTTTATTTCTCCTGACATCCCGAAATGGTTTGTCTTGATGTACCACAAGAGTATCTTGCATCGGAAGACACCAATGCGCATTACTACTTGGCTATCAACTGGTCGACAAAGGTTAGAAACAACAAGGGGAAAAAGAACAAGCTCAGGATAGAATCCCAAGACGTGGATGTATGGTTTAGCATTCTTCCGAAAACCAATGCAAAGAAGGGATGGTGTGGCAGAGTCACGAATACAGATGTGAGACTCACGAGTACTCTTGTCGTGATCTATTTGGTTCCATTAAAGAACTTCTGCCATAGCTAGTGGTAGGTGAAGTCCTTAATTGCCACAATTCAATCATGACAATAACCACAAGCTTGAAGGCCAGAATTGTAGTACTTGCCATCCTGAGGTAATGTTTGAACATTAACGACAAGGGTCAATGGAATGGATCTTGGGTTAAAGATCAGCTTCATGTACAAGATTCACAACACCAGAATCTTGTACAATCCGGGACCTTCGGTTCAAGTCCAAGGGTTAAAACCCAAGAAAGAAGTAACTACTACATGAGTGATACAGAGTACACTACAATATAGTAATCACAAGGTAGCTTCCAAGAGAAGAAATGACTTTTGAAGTACCCAAACAAACCAAAAGGAGGCGCACGAGGAAAAAAGAAACCTTGAAGCCTAGAATAGAACATCATGGATTCTACAATATAATATTGTGGGCCCATAAGGTAGAGAGATCATGATGGAAAGAAATCTCTCAGCTAAAACAGGGCAAAGGGAACAAAGAAAACACAACACATACAACTCTAGAGAACTCAACACTAGGTCAACTGGCTGAGAAACGACATGCCCAGAAGGCACCTAAGTTTTGAAAGACTAGAAGAGATATCAAAACTTTTCCAAAAGAACACAAGATAAGATGACCTAGAGATAGAGCGATACTAGATAAGGTGCAAAATAAGCATACTAGAGTTTTTGCAAATACTTTTCATCTTTATAGTAGTTTTTCACAAACACTAGAATCAACATCGACCAAAAGCAAGGTTTTCCTACGGTTGGTACTGCTCTGATACCAAAACCTGTGACACCCCGGGGATCAGGGTTAAACAAATCCAGACCTTATCCTAAGATAAGCTTAGCCTAGACCTCGAGGATATCCAGTGAGAAATCGGTAACACAACAGTAACACTGCGACATGAAAATTATTACAGCAAGCTCATAACTGAGCGAAGAACCAAAATAATACAAGCAGAGGTCACTGACCACAAACATCAAACAACGGAAGGCAAATTATGCTATTAAGTATAGCAAACAAAACAAATGGGCTAAGAGGCCTGAAGCATAATGATGACGTCCTAGCCCACAGATTCCAGGCTGCCTACCGGGAACCCCAAGCTACTCATCGGTGTCGATGTCGTACCAAACTTGTCTTCAAGGGAACACTTACTCTGAAAGTATCAACAAAGCAAGGGTGAGTACAGGGTGTACTCCGCAAGACTTATGGCTGGTGGGGCTATTTTGCATAAAGCCATCTTTGTTTATAAAACAAGAGGGAGAAGAAGCTTGTCTAATTACAATATTTTAAAAGGGGATACGCGAGCGACATCTCCAAAGAATTGATCATCATCTTGATATCCACCAAAGTAATCCTCATCTCACAACTAGGATCACGCCCTCGTACCCATGAGGAAGCATCCTTAAGTACACGTTGAACTGCCAAGTTTTACGATTAGGTTAAAGTTCTTTATGACCTTAGAATTCAGTCACCATGCTTTCATAACCGTGAACACGGCTTTTCAAAAATATTTAACCCTGCAGGGGTGCACAACTTTACCCACACGTACTAACCGACTCTTAATGCTAGATCATTAGCCCTCTTCCTTGGAAGGCCGACAGAGGGTGGTTAGACACGACCTTTACCTTGCTTTTGCCAAGACCATGAATCACACCCTAAGGATGGTTCCGCCATAACGGGTCAAATCCTGAAGCCGGTCCTTAGAGATGTGGGCGAGGTTGTTTATCAGGGGCTCCATCGACCCCAAGCAACCCGGTCCATGCTTCCCTACATGTATGAATGCACCTCCTTCACCACCTTTGTGAACAACCAAAATGCATATGTAGAATGGAATGCCGAACTAGGTGACTCATGGAATCTACTAGGCAATTTAGTTACTCGTGTGGTTGTACGATCGTCTCGGTTCCAAAGGCAAGAACTCGGGTCCTAGTAGTGGTGAGCATGGGACTACAAAAACCACATCCCACCGTGGCCTCCCATACAAGCCTTAGCATGTTTAACCTTTACCACTAATCTTACCTCATCAGTATATCTCGTACTCCTGTCATACTAGATTCTCTACATCTGATACATCTTCTGGATGAACCAGCACTGACAGGTAAGCATGGCTAAGCAAGACACATATATAAGCTCTAGCAGTGCACACAAGCCAAACCTAGTTATGCTAGGAGCAGTGGATCAGGTAATATAATCTCAAAGGGAGTAATGCAACAGGTAGGATACTCTATCTATTGATAAAAGACCATAGTAGAATCGTATGCATCATGGCGAGAATTGAAATGCTTTCGAAAACATAGGATTGTATAATGGTGGGGCTATGCTTGCCTTGTTTGTTGATACCAAGATATAGATCTTCGGAAGCCTTGTGCTTGACTTAATTATAGTTGGTCAAGTATTGTCCATCAATCTTCTATGGTGTTGATCTCGGTCTTCAATCTTGATCTCGATATCGTATTCTACCGGAAAGTAGAAAACACCGTAAAGAAATGGGGAAACAATCAACATATGGCATCGATGCAATGCTCAAGCAAGGATGATGATATCACAAGTTTTACAACATTGAAATGAGACCCTAAAGCATGCTTGGAAATTTAAGCGGGATCCGAGAGGTCCAAACCCTAAAATAGGAGAGACCCGAGAATCACCTACGGGGGTTGATTGATTCTTCTAATCAAAATTGTAATTAAAGTTATTGAACAATAAATGAGTGTGAGTCTAAAGTGTAGATCTCATTTTTCTGAACATTTTGATATATTATACACATTTTTCTGACTTGTAATTAAATAGTTATTGAATTTATAATATTTAATCATTTCTGAAATTTATTAAAACAATTTAAAACCTTTACTGTGTCAGCATGATGCGGGGCTAACGTCAGTGCAATCTTCTAAACTTTTCTGACTGGGACTAACTGTACCCACTTCAGCTGACAGAGGAGCCCCATGCCACCTCAGTTGCCACGCTGGCAAAGCTTGTGCGACGCTGGCGTTAGCGCCACATCGTGGCCACGCAGGCACCACGTTGACGCCACGATGGCGCCACACAGGACTTGCTGGAGAACGCGTCGGCGACAGCGACTGGCGACGCTAGGGGGCGAGCGGGGACGCGCGAGATGGCTCGTTCGAACGAGCGTGACACGGGGTACCGAACGATGGTCGCACCGCCTTTTATTGGTCATTGGAGTATCGCGTACGATGGCATCCGACGGTGGCGGACAGTGGTGTTCGGTGCGAGGATGAAGTGAGGCGAGATGGAGGGCGCGGAGAGGTCCAGAGGAACCGCGAGCTCACCGTGACCGTGTAGGGGTCGACGTCGAGGCTAGAGATGGACCCGTGGTGACCGCGCGAAAGGCGGCCAGAGTCGGGGAAGGAGGGTCCGATTGGGGCAATTGGGAGCACGCCGGCTCGTGAAAGTGGGGGCAAATGAACTAGTCGAGCGAGGTGGAGCTTGTGGCGCGGTCGGCGGGGCATGGGGTGTCTAGTAGCAAGCTCTAGCTCGAGGCCATGGCGGCTAGAGTTCGGCTCCTGGGAGAGGAGGCGAGAGAGAGGCACTGGGGAAAGAGAGAGGATAGGGGTGAGCGAGAGGAACATGGTGGTCTTATCTCATTCAGGGCACGATGGACGACGCTAGGTAGGCGGCACAGATCGACGGCGGCGCTGCAAACAGCGAGCAGCTTCGCGTCTCCTATGAAGACGACAACGAACAAGCAGGGCGAACCGGTACTGGCCCTTAGGCCGCGTGTGGGCTGGATGGGCCGGTGCTGGGCCACAAGGCGCTGCACGCGAGCGGTAGGGAGAGAGGGAAAGAGGGAGGAGGCGAGCTGGGCTGGGCTGCTGCTGCTATTTTTTATTTGCAAAACATTTTTCTATTAGTTTCCTCTAGTTTCTCCTTTGTATTTCATTTCAAAACTGCTTTGGTTATTTAAAAAATTACCAAATACTTTGTGAAATATTGAAAACATTATGGGGCCCTCTTAGTCCATTTGGGCTCCATGCATTTTGATAATTTTCAAAATACAAAAACCATTTGGAAGGCTTTTGAAGAGAGGGAAGGATTAGGGTTTTATGGTTTTGCATTATTTTCTTTGCATGCATTTTTAAAGATGATGCTCATGAATGCACAATCAAAGCCCTAATTAGAATTAACCAAAACTAGGGCGTTACAGACAATTTTGAAAGAAAAAACATTTTTCAAGGAAAAACCAAATAACCCAGCATATTCGCAGCAGAAGATCCAGGAGAACATCGGTAGTGCAGGGTTATTACAAACACCGCCATGGCTCGCACGGGGTTTGGGGGAGACGGAACCGCAAAGGATGAGGGGTTTTTGGGATTTCACCTTCCAAAATTCGCGGGTCTGGGCATGCCTTTCGAAGAGGTTTGTCCACCTTTCAGCAACCCGGCCCATTGGCCCGTCCGGCGCTCAGCCGTTGTCACTTGGGCAGTATTCGCCGTACGTGCGCTGGGTGCAGTCCATGGGGAAGTCTAGAGTCTCCTTGTTGTCGCCGCCCTCATGAGGCGTCTCATTCCTTGCGAGGGTCGGTGGGTCACATCCACGCTCCTCTTGAGGTCATGGGTGCTGGTTGCGGCATGCCCTTTGCAAGGTGGGAACAGGGCGGCTGCGGCCCGCTTTGCCATGGAGTTCTCCTAGGCCATCGCCAACTTCCTCCTGGTAGAGCCCCCGACATAGTCTAGGGCATCCACGTCCGCAGGGTAAGTGGCTGCAATGGTCTTGGGGGCATGCTCCCAGGAACGCAGAGCCTCTAACTCATCAGAACAGACCCTGATGACCCTGCCGCTGCCGCCGGGCATCTTGATCATGTTGTAGGCGCGGTAGGTGGCGGCCATGAACTTGGCCAGCATGGGGTAGCCAAGGATGACGTTGTACGGGAGGTTGATGTGGGCCACGTCAAAGTTGATGAGCTTGGTGCGATACTTGTCGCATGTGCCGAACGTGACAGAGAGGCGCACTTGTCTGATGGGTATGGTGGAGCCGCTGGTCACTCTAGAGAACGGCATGGTTGGCATTAGCCTATCGTAAGGCACCTGCAGCTGGATGAAGGTCTCGGTAGAGATCACATTTAGACCAGCGCATGCGTCGATGAGGGTCTTTGCAACGGCGATGTTGTTGATGGTGGGGGTGCAGATCAGGGGGAGTGTTCCCACGGGCCTGGTGGACACGGGATGGTCAATGGCGTCAAAGGTTATGGTGCACTAGGATCACTTCAGCCTTGGCGAGGGAATCCCCGGCCTAGCAGCCGCCACCTCGCGAGTGAGTAGTTTGAAGTGTCGGTTGGACGTTGGAGCCTAGGAGCCGCCAAGGATGCATGCTATAGCACCTTGCAGAACTTGGTAGTCCCTAGGATCCTCGGCACATCCATTCTCCTTGGGGTGCAGGCGCTATTGTGTCGCGCTGGACTGGTGAGCCCCTGGAGGGGCGTCTCGCCCTCCAGAGTTGTTATTCCAGCGGTTGCCACCTTGGTTGCCCTGCCTTGGCCAGTTCGCTTCCCCTTCCTCTGGCTGTTGCGCAGGTCGTGAAATTTCTTGAGCTCGTAGCGGTCATTGGTAGGGTGGCCAGGCTTCTTGTAGTAGTGGCAGTACTGGTTGTCGTCATGCTCCCTCATGATGTTCCCTTCGCGAGGACTCTTCTGATCCGGCTCAGCAGCTAGGACGGCGGCGGCCTTGCGCTTGGGATCCTTGTCCTTGCCCTTGGGTGCCGTAGAGGCTTTGGGGGTGACTTCCACCTTGGCCCGGCCAAACATCCGCCCTGCCTCCACCTTGGCGCACTTTTCGGTCATGATGAAGACCTCGGCTGTGTCGGTGAGGCTCTCTCCCTAGATCCCAATCTTTTCCCTCATCTTGACGTCTTTCACACCCTCGGAGAAAGCAGTGATGATGTTGGAGTCTGAGATCTTGGGGATTTTGTTGCAGACTCAACTGAACATCTAGAGGAACTTGAAGATGGCATCGCCAGGCTGTTGGCATATCTAGCTGAGGTCATAGTAGGTGAGGGCGCTCATAGGTCCCCTTAAAGTTAGATATGAAGAGGGAGCTGAGCTCTTCCCATGAGTCGATCGACTCCTCCGAGAGGTTCATGAGCCAGGTACTGGCTGCCTCCTTCAGGCATAGGGGAACAAGTTTGCCATGATGCGGTCGTCTCCCCCTGCTGCTTCAACACCCATGCTGTAAAGCTGAAGGAAGTCGCATGGGTTCATGGTGCCATCATAGCGCGTCGGCGTTTCTGGGCGGAGCTTGTGCGGCCAGACGATGCGGCGGAGGTTCTTGGTGAAGGCAAGGCAGTTGTTCGTGTCGTCGGATTAATGACAAGTACGCCATGAGGGGGTCCTCAGGGCGTGTGGAAGAGGGGTGTGAGACGTACGGTGTTCCGGGACGGTGAGCACACAAGTTTACCCAGGTTCGAATCCGCCGGCTTTGGACAGATCCTAATCTTGCAAGCAATCGAGTAATACGATAGAGCAGGAATATGGGTAACAGGGGTTTCGCCTGTGCGAGCTGAGATTGTAGACTATTATGAGGGTGCCCTAAAGGCTTACCCTAGGATGGCTTATATAGATATCGGACCTAGGGTTTACAGGAGAGATGTAGCATCCCATCTGTCTAACATCTGTAATGCTACATGGTCTAATAATAAAATGCTACCTTCCTACATATAATTGTTGCATCATAATTATATCATGCTCATGTCACCATGCCACATTGCATATGAGCATCATATAAAACCCCTTTCATTTGGTTCTTCTCTCATATGCATTTCTATCTCTTGTATTTGCCTCTTGATCTATTGTATTGCTTCTTGATAAATTGTTTCATGCCCAAGTTGATTTGGGGGCATATCTTTTATTCTTCCACCACCTTTCTTTTTCGGATCCATCTAAATTCCACTATCCCAATTATTATGAGCAATTGTAATTCTCTTTGGTATTCTAATTCTAGCTCATATGTGTTGGGATGGGTCCTCTCTTGTAACCATGCTTCCATACTTGTTATAATATTGTTTTCACAATATTACTGTGGGAGTTACATGACCACCTTGGCATGCTAAGTGTGTAGTTTCCTTTTATCTTCTTCTCTTTACTTTATTTAAGTTTGTGTGGATATTTAAACCAATGAGGCCATATGAACCATAGTGGCTCACCCATACTATACTTGGTATTTTACCTTAAATATACCCTCTTTCTTAATACAATCGTGAGAATAAGCTTTGTGGTTTTCTTACATGACTTTGGGGCAATGCTATGGAATAAGTAGTGTTTTCACTACCACATTAGGCATAAATGCATAGCCATGCAATGGTGTTTTATATTTTCCCTTTTTAATTCTCTTGTCACACCTGCCCTTCTCCAACCTGATCAAACCCAGCTAACCTAGCAGCAGCAGCAAGCAAGACAGCGCCGCGCGCGCACTGCACCTGGGACCGGCTCTGCCGATCGGCGCCACCACCCAACGTCCGCACCCGGTTCCCTCCTCGTCGATCCTCCCCTAGTGGTACGGTTCAAACAACAAAGGGAAACCATCCTGACTGCAACGCTCCCCTCTCTAGCTGGCCCGTCACCTGTTTTTCTTCTTCCTGGTCTCAAGCACGTGAGCTCCTTTTTCTCACGCGTGACCCCCTCTCTCTCCATGTGCTTAAAGCAGGCAGCAGCAGCTAGCAATCCCAGCCATCCCCAACCACTCTTGCCAGATCGCATCACCCTATTCCCCTTCCTCCTCCACTTTTCTCCATGCCAAGCGCGTCGCCGCCATGTCCCTGTCGCCATGCCACTGCCCTGCTGCCGTCGTCATTGTGCCGCTCATCTAGGAGCCGTGCCAGGAGCCGGAGGGTACGGTACATAGAGCGAGGAGGAGCGGCACGCCGTCGTCGGCTGCCACCGTCTCGGACATCTCCCGTGCCGCCGTGATCACCGCCGCGTGCCAGCCGCAGTCTTCGCCTCTCTGTCGTCACCATCCACCCTGAACCCAGTGCCAAGGTGAGGGTCCTCGACCCGCTCCCTTTATCCAGCATCCTCCCTGCTGCCGGTGGCCCGCCACCATTACCGGAGTCGCCACGCGCACGTCGCCCTGCCGCTCGCCAGCCGCTCGCCGCGCGCACGTCTCAGCCACAGCTGTGCATAGTAGCAACAGCAGCGCACGTGCAGGCCGTTTCCCGCCCTGTTCCCTTCATGTTTCCGGCGACCCTCCTCCTCTTCCGGTGGGAATCACAACATGGTTTCCCTTCTCAGTTGATCAAGGTTCCTAACGCCGCAAATCGTGCTCGATTAGGAGAAGCACAGGTGAAGAGATCTTCTAGCGAAGTTGCCAGAAAACCTCTTTTTAACTGCATCTCGTCCGTCAGTCGCGGTCACCATTTTTGTCTCTGAATCTCGTCGATTTTTGGCGCACACAATCTCCCGACAAAGAAACTTTGTACAAGGAAAGTGTACAGCGAAGTGAGATGTCCATCTTTCATTTTTGCAGTTTTGCAAAAATCTGCATCGTTTGCTCACCAGCTTCCTGTAAAAATTGGATCAGCTAACAAGTTTTTGCTGTCTCAACTCTCGATCGGGAAGAAAACACTCAGATCCAACTGACGATTTGCAGTTTAGTCCCTGCTTCTTTTGCCCCTCAACCGGTGTCCTCCTAGGCCCACCTGTCATCCACGGTTCTACTACCATAGGCCCAGTCATCCCATCAGCTTCCTTGGCCCACCCGTCAGAACCAATAGCTAGGTTTTCCCCGGTACAAAACGTTCCCAGAACATTTTCCAAATAATAAAATTCCAGAAATTTATTTAATACCAATAAATTCATATCTTTTTATATAATTCGAATTTAACAAAATTTCCAAGATAAAAAGTGATTCAAATTCAAATACACTTTCAAATATAAATTCAAATTTGACCAGAGTTAACCCTAACTAGTCAAACCTATGACATTTGACCCCGTTTTGAATCTTTTGCATTAACTAATATTTTAAATCCATATTTTCAAATTTGACATATGATATATATTTTCTGATCAGAAAAACGCCAGGAATTCAAATATGCTATGCAAAATAATTTTTTTGAGCAACTTAAAATTTCGAAATTATTAAAATGTCAATTAATGCTTTATGTTAAATAAATCATAACTCTTTTTCCGTATTTCCAACTTTGACAAATAATTTGTCTAAATCGATCAGCGCGACGCGCCCGTTCTATTTATGCATTTCATGATATGAATTGAAGCATGCATCATGTAAATATTAATTATACAGCAATGTTTTTGGGAGCAAAACATGACTAAAAGCCTAATAAAATGCTTTATTCTTGTACCCCACACCTCCCCCATGCCATGCTATGTTACGCCATGTAAATTGTGTATCATTCATCATGGCATGTTTGGTTGCTTGTCGCATTTTATTCATATGCTTGCGCACTTTATTTATAATTGGCCCTTGTTTGTTTGGTTCTTTTCGAATAGACACCGTGCATCAGGAATCCCAGGAGTACTACCCAGATCCATCTCTCGCTTCAACTGAACTACCAGGCAAGCACTACCACATGCTTGCATACATATAGTACCTATTGCTTCTATCTTATTCTTGCATCATTGAGTCGCGATTGCATTAAACTGAATCCCAAGTATTGCATAGCCTTACTTTTGAACCCCACCGAAGCTTGTTCCCCCAGCCTATGAACCATTACTACAGGAGTTTCTTGAGCCATGCGAGTCGTAGAATTGCATGTGTAGGGTTTGTGACTGTCTGATGGATAACGAGGTACCTAAACAACTTAACCTGAGTAGTAATGGGATAACTAATGAAAGAGGCACCGGTGGGCAATATCTGTTATTTGGTTTTTCATGCTCACTTTTGTCTCGTAGGACCCCGAGTACTTGATTCCTGTTCCTTGACTATTCGCACTATCCACATACGGGAGACTATATGAATCCCCCTTTGCCTGAGCTTGATCTGCACTTTATTTCTTGGGGCCACAAAGTAGTTTGGGGTTTTATTACTATCTTGTACGTATGCCATGTTTTACCGCTTTATTCATGATTGTGGGTGGAGTACCTGTACTGTTTAGGAATTGCGGAGTGTTTTCGCGGTATCGACAAGCCCATTCACACTTTTGGGTTCCCAGTCGTTTACAGCCATTGGCGCAAACCTTGGGTCCATCTCGGAGCCGGCGAACTACGTTGCAGGTAGCTTAATGGGGTGGCCCCCTGAAATAATTTATGAATCCTGTGAATGCTTTGTCGTGAGGCCTCGTTGCGTGTTATTTGGTTCTTCCCGAGGTTGATCGTGTGTGTGTTGCTATTTGTGCACCCCTGCAGGGTAAATCTTTCTGGAAGTCGTGTCAGCGGTTATGGACGTCTTGGAGCACAGTTTCTCGATCATAGACAAGTATAACTAAAGTACCGTCTTTAATTTGACTAAATATCTGACTAGTAATTAGTGCAATATTCACGGAATGATTGATAAAACTGCCAATGAATGGGTTGTTCGTCCGCTTTCTCGTGGGTAAGTGAGAAGGAGGATGGATCTGTTACTTAATACTGTTATAACTGTTGGTTCTAATTAACAGACATCCGTCTAACATTGGTTAGGCGGATGGTTAGCGAGTATCTATAGACTTGTTAGTTATTATCTTTTGGTGCAATTGCATCACCCCAGGTATATGTCCCCTTTAGAGGCATAAAGACTTGCTGAGTACCCCTAGGGTCTCACACGATAAATTGTTTGATTCAGATGAACAGGTGTATTCGCAAGATGGATACTAGGTGGAGGAAACAGATGATGTTGGCAACGATCACTCGGTGTAGAGATTCTGGGGATGGGGATCCGTGAGATCTATGGGCGGGATCTGCTTATTTATGTGGCATCTTATGCCGATTTGCTTCTTATCCATACTCGGATCTTGTTTCCCGCTTCCGCTTGATACCCTATTGATTGATGTATGAGGAGCTATCCCAAACTATTATCTCTATCTAGGATATTTGGATCTTGCCGTATGCCGTTGCAATATTTCTATTTCTTTTAGATGGTGTGGCTCTGATAACTATTGTAAGGTAGCTTGCATACATACTCACTTGTGTATGTATTTGATCTCTTTTCCTGTCACCTACGCCGCTCGCTCTTGTCCCGATGTTCTTGGAAGTGGTTAGGGCGGTCGACGGGCCTACACGTGGGTGGCCCTAGGCCCCCGCTGTAAAATCCCTTATCCACTTTTGGTTCATCCACGCTTGAACTTAGAGCGTAGGGTCCCGAGGTAGTTACAATTGGTATCAGAGCCAAGTTCCGCCCTTCAGGGTCTCAGCCAAAATGGTCGTTGTCAGTCTAGCAAATATTTTGGTAGCTATGTATACTAGGGAAAAACAAAACGCGAGAGTAGGACTGCTTCCATTTTTCTTCTTACCCACCCACCCTTTTTCTGGTAAGGAAGTGTTTTATCATTCGCTCTTGTATATTGAATTGGTAGAGTTACTAATCTTGATTCATTAAGTGGTTTTGCGTATATAGTGGTATTTTAATGTCGAAATTTGCGGAAAAATTTTCTTTAATAGCTTTGTGTACCACACTCCTTGTTCAGTCGTGTGCGATATGCTTACTATCTTCTAGATGCTTTGGACTTTGTTGATATTTTAATATCACCTCAGTAAATTGTATCCCTTAATCTGGGTTAATTCCATTTTGGTACTATTTTAGATTATTATTATTCTCCATTATGGTACTGACTTAAGTTTTATATCAATCACAGGATGGCACCACCACGCCGCACTGAGGATGACATACCACCTGAACTGGGAGCTGCGTTGGCAAGTATTGCTAATGCCTTGGGCACAATGCAACAGAACCAGCAACGCTTTGAAGAAAGTGTCGGGGGGAATGAGTTTGCCCCGCTACCTCCACCTCCCAAGCGAGGAGACATCAAGGACTTTCTGAAGTTTAACTCGCGCCACATTGAGGTGTCTGATCAGCCACTAGATGCTAATGATTGGCTTCGTGAGATGTCAAGGTTGCTGATGATTGCTGATGTTCCTGAACAAGAATGGGTAAAATGCACCACTCACCTTCTGAAAGGAGACGCAGCTCTATGGTGGGAGAATTACCTGAAGGCAAACCACTCTGGTTTTCAGCCTACTTGGGAGCAATTCGCTGGGGCTTTCAAAGAGCAATACCTGTCAGAAATTGTCATGGAGAGAATGAAGGAGGTGTTTCTCAACCTCAAGCAGGGCAATGACAATGTCGACACCTATATCAGAAACTTCATGAACCTTTCTCGGTATAGTGGTGATGAGATATCTGATGACAAGAAGAAACAAAAGAGGTTCAGGCAAGGGCTCAATGCATCTATCAAATATGCAATCACTCATGCAAGGCCGGGGTCTTTTCTGGAACTCCAACATATAGCTCTACAGGAAGAAGCCAGTAGGCAAGTGTTCGAGGAGTCCAAGAAACACAGTTGTGACGCAGCAAGCTCTTCAGCTATGACAGCTCCTTCTAAGCGCCGCGTGTGGGTTCCTAATATCGCACCGCTGCTCCCGGCTCCACCAAGACCTCCAAGCTACGCGGCAAGGCCACCAAACTCCTTCAACGCTGCTCCTAGGGGCTACAACCACAACTACCCTAGAGCGCCTGGCGGAGTCCCTGGCTACTCTAATCCACATCCGTTTGGTGCTTGCTACACTTGCGGGAACACTGGGCATCAGCAATGGAATTGTCCTATGAACAACAAAGCTCTTCCTCCTCCACCTCCAAGACCTACTTTGACAACTACGGCTCGCACACCTGCACCACGGGCTCTCAACATCAACACCAAGCCCGGGTCCACTGTTGCTCATGCCAACTGTGTCAACGTCGCTCAAGCCGAGCATGCACCTGGAGTTGTGATGGGTACGCTTCCCGTTAACTCAGTCCCTACACGATTTTAGTCGATTCTGGTGCATCGCATTCTTTTATCTTTACAAGTTTTGCTGATGAGAATGGGTTACCTATGGATCCTCTCCCTAAACGTTTAATGGTTCTCTCGCCCGGAGCAACTATGGCATCTTCCAAGATCAGTCATGGCAATCAAATTCTAATTGGTGGTTCTTCATTTCTGGCTTCCTTAATCATTCTCGACAACTCTGACATTGATGTCATCTTGGGCATGGATTGGTTAATGGCAAATGCAGTCGTGATCGATTGTGTTGAGCGCTCGGTTTCTCTGAAGATTCCTGAAGGCCATATAGTCTATTCTCCAAGTCTAACTCCTACAATTCAGCTCTTCTCTTTGTCTGCTCTAAATTATGATGCTATGGATGCTATTCAGAGTGTTCTGGTGGTCTGTGAGTTCCCAGATATTTTTCCTGAAGAGTTACCAGGTATGCCTCCTGACCGAGAGGTCAAGTTTGTGATTGAGCTTGAACCGGGTACCGCTCCTATCTCCAAGCGGCCTTATAAAATGGGTCCTACTGAGTTGGCTGAACTCAAACGTCAGCTTGATGAACAACAGAAGTTGGGTTTCATTCAGCACAACACTTCTTCTTGGGCTAGCCCAACCATCTTTGTGAAGAAGCGAGACCTCACTGGTAGACTTTGTGTTGACTATTGGGCTCTCAATGCTAATACCATCAAGAACAAATATCCCCTTCCACGGATTAATGATCTCTTCGATCAGCTAGTTGGAGCTATGGTATTCTCTAAGCTTGACTTGAGAAGTGGATATCATCAAATCAAGATTCGTAAGGAAGATGTTCCCAAAACAGCTTTCACCACCCGCTATGGCCTGTACGAGTACACGGTCATGTCCTTCGGTCTCACCAACGCACCAGCCACCTTCTCGAGACTTATGAACTCGGTTTTCATGGAGTATCTTGATAATTTCGTCGTGGTCTATCTGGATGACATTCTAGTCTATTCTAAGTCAAAGGAAGAACATGAAGAACACCTTCGGTGTGTCCTAAACAAGCTTCGTGAGAACCGCCTTTATGCAAAGTTCTCAAAGTGTGAGTTCTGGCTACCACAAGTCACCTATCTTGGTCACGTCATCTCTGCTAAGGGCATTGCCGTCAACCCAAAAAATGTTCGGACAATTGTTGAGTGGCTTCCACCCAAAAATGTCAAAGAAGTCCGGAGTTTCCTTGGATTGGCTAGTTATTGCCGTCGGTTCGTTCAGAACTTCTCAAAACTTGCGAAGCCTCTTACTGATCTCCTCAAGAAAGGGAAGAAATTTCTCTAGTCACCGGAGTGTCAAACAAGCTTTGAAACTCTCAAGGAAAAGCTTACCTCCACACCTGTCTTGATTCCTCCAGATACATCAAAACTGTTTTAGATCTTTTTTGATGCCTCTCTCCAAGGACTTAGCGCGGTCCTCTTGCAAGAAAAGCAAGTTGTTGATTATGCTTCTCGTCAGTTGAAAACTCATGAGCTCAACGATCCAACACATGATCTTGAACTTGCAGCGGTTGTCTTCGCTCTGAAGGTTTGGAGGCACTACTTGCTTGGAAACCGCTGTGAGATCTTTTGTGACCACAAAAGCCTGAAGTATATCTTCACTCAGCCGGACCTCAACCTTCGCCAAAGGAGATGGATTGAAACCATCAACGACTTTGATCTTTCAATCAACTACACTCTGGGCAAAGCAAATGTGATGGCTGATGCCCTCAGTTGTAAGGCATACGTGAACAACCTCATGGTAGAAGAACAACAACCTCTCTTGTGCGAGGAATTCCGCCAGCTCAACCTTGAGATTGTGCCTCAAGGGTATCTTCTGAATCTTTTGGCAACCCCTCTCTTGGAAAAAAAGTTCGCTCCATTCAACTTGGTGATCCTTACACTAAAAACATCATCTCCAAGATTCAGCTTCCGAAGTATGAACCTTTCCACCTTGACGACCAAGGCACTCTATTCTTTAAGCACCAGATGTTCGTTCCGAAGTATCCAGGTTTGAGAGAGCAAGTTCTTAAAGAAGCTCATGATTCTGTTCTTTCTATCCACCCTGGCAGCACTAAGATGTACATGGACCTGAAAACACAATATTGGTGGCCTGGATTGAAACGATATTGTGCCAAGTATGTCTCCGAGTGTGATGTCTGCCGCAGAGTGAAAGCGGTTCATCAAAAACCTTCTGGCCTTCTTCAGCCATTGAAGCCTTCGGAATGGAAATGGGAGAAAGTAGAGATGGACTTCATAATTGGGTTTCCAAGGTTGCAGAAAGGCAACAATGCAATCTTTGTTGTCATCGACAGGCTTTCTAAAGTGGCTCACTTCTTCCCTGTCAAGGAAACAATTTCGGCAATTCAGTTGGCTGAGCTCTATATCAACATAATTGTCTCTCTGTATGGGTTCCTCTTGAGATCAGCTCAGACCGTGGAAGCATCTTCACTTCCAAGTTCTGGGGAAGTTTCCAAAATGCTTTGGGAACAAAGTTGAACGTCAGCACAACTTACCACCCTCAGTCACAAGGGCAAGTTGAAAGGATCAATCAGATTCTAGAAGATATGCTCCGTGCTTGCGTCATCTCTTTCGGCATGAAGCGGGAAGAATGCCTTCCTTATGCTGAGTTCTCTTACAACAATAGCTTCTAGAAGAGTCTAAAGATGGCACCATTTGAGGTTCTCTATGGCCGCAAATGCAGAACTCCGATTGGTTGGCCGGGCGCAGGTTAAAGAACATTGTTTGGCCCCGACATTGTAACTCAAGTGGAGGAGAAGGTTCATGTCATTCTCGAAAACCTGAAGGTTTCTCAAAGTCGCCAGAAGAGCAACTACGACAGAAAGCACACGTACATGGAGTATGTCCCTGGTGATCTCGTTTACCTTGTGTCACTCCCATGAGAGGCACGCACCGGTTTGGTATCAAAGGGAAGCTGGCTCCTAGATACATTGGTCCTTTCAAAGTTCGTGGAAGAAGAGGAGAAGTTGCTTATGCTCTTGAGCTCCCTGAAAAACTCAAAGTCCATGATGTTTTCCATATCTCTCAACTCAAGAAGTGCTTCAAGGATCCAGGCAGGACCGTGGACCATGAGCTCATCAATCTCCAAGAAGATTTTGTCTGATCAAGAACACCCCACAAAAATCCTAGTAGTCGCAAAAAGAAAGACTCGCAACAAGTCTATCAAGTTCTGCAAGGTGTAGTGGTCGCACCATTCCGTTGATGAAGCCACTTGGGAATGCGAGGATGAGCTCCGTGTCAAGTACCCTACCCTCTTCGTGTCTTCTTCTTCTTCTTCCTAGAATCTCGGGGAGAGATTCCGGTTTAGTGGGGGAGAGTTGTAGCATCCCATCTGTCTAACATCTGTAATGCTACATGGTCTAATAATAAAATGCTACCTTCCTACATATAATTGTTGCATCATAATTATATCATGCTCTTGTCACCATGCCACATTGCATATGAGCATCATATAAAACCCCTTTCATTTGGTTCTTCTCTCATATGCATTTGTATCTCTTGTATTTGCCTCTTGAGATATTGTATTGCTTCTTGATAAATTGTTTCATGCCCAAGTTGATTTGGGGGCATATCTTTTATTCTTCCACCACCTTTCCTTTTTGGCTCCGTCTAAATTCCACTATCCCAATTATTATGAGCAATTGTAATTCTCTTTGGTATTCTAATTCTAGCTCATATGTGTTGGGATGGGTCCTCTCTTGTAACCATGCTTCCATACTTGTTATAATATTGTTTTCACAATATTACTGTGGGAGTTACATGACCACCTTGGCATGCTAAGTGTGTGGTTTCCTTTTATCTTCTTCTCTTGACTTTATTTAAGTTTGTGTGGATATTTAAACCAATGAGGGCATATGAACCATAGTGGCTCACCCACACTATACTTGGTATTTTACCTTAAATATACCCTCTTTCTTAATACAGTCATGAGAATAAGCTTTGTGCTTTTATTACATGACTTTGGGGCAATGCTATGGAATAAGTAGTGTTTTCACTACCACATTAGGCATGAATGCATAGCCATGCAATGGTGTTTTCTATTTTCCCTTTTTAATTCTCTTGTCTCTTCTTATGGATTTGTGAGGTCATGTTCATATATGAGACCAAACAAAATCCTATCTAGCTACATCGTGTGTGCATGTATACACATGCACACACATTCTCTCCATTTTTCTAGTGCTGGACGATCCATACAAGTGTGTGTAGTTTACACGACATGCATGCGCATGTTGGTGCCTAGATAAACGCCATACACCGTACCTCTCCTACTCTAAAGCCAACCGACATTCCATCGATCAACCCCAGCTGCACCGGATCCCCCTCTCTTCCTGAACCTGACCTTGCCTCTCTAGTTCAGAACCTGTTCTAGGAACAGCCCGGCTGCACCTCACCAGCGCTCCAGGTCCCTGGTACGGTCGAGTAGTAGCAGGGAAGCCACACCTGCCCTTCTCCAACCTGATCAAACCCATCTAACCTAGCAGCAGCAGCAGGCAAGACAGCGCCGCACGCGCACTGCACCTGGGACCGGCTCTGCCGATCGGCGCCACCACCCAACGTCCGCACCCGGTTCCCTCCTCGTCGATCCTCCCCTAGTGGTACGGTTCAAACAAGAAAGGGAAACCATCCTGACTGCAACGCTCCCCTCTCTAGCTGGCCCGTCACCTGTTTTTCTTCTTCTTGGTCTCAAGCACGTGAGCTCCTTTTTCTCACGCGTGACCCCCTCTCTCTCCATGTGCTTAAAGCAGGCAGCAGCAGCTAGCAATCCCAGCCATCCCCAACCACTCTTGCCAGATCGCATCACCCTATTCCCCTTCCTCCTACACTTTTCTCAATGCCAAGCGCGTCGCCGCCATGTCCCTGTCGCCATGCCACTGCCCTGCTGCCGTCGTCGTTGTGTCGCTCATCTAGGAGCCACGCCAGGAGCCAGAGGGTACGGTACACAGAGCGAGGAGGAGCCGCACGCCGTCGTCGGCTGTCACTGTCTCGGACATCTCCCGTGTCGCCGTGATCACCGCCGCGTGCCAGCCGCAGCCGTCGCCTCTCTGTCGTCACCGTGCACCCTGAACCCGGGGCCAAGGTGAGGGTCCTCTACCCGCTCCCTTTATCCAGCATCCTCCCCGCCGCCGGTGGCTCACCACCGTTGCCGGAGTCGCCACGCGCACGTCGCCCTGCCGCTCGCCAGCCGCTCGCCGCGCGCACGTCTCAGCCACAGCTGCGCATAGTAGCAACAGCAGCGCACGCGCAGGCCGTTTCCCGCCGTGTTCCCTTCATGTTTCCGGCGACCCTCCTCTTCCGGTGGGAATCACAACATGGTTTCCCTTCTCGGTTGATCCAGCTGCCTAACACCGCAAATCGTGCTCGATTTTGAGAAGCACAGGTGAATAGATCTTCTCGCGAAGTCTCCAGAAAACCTCTTTTTAACTGCATCTCGTCCGTCAGTCGCGGTCACCGTTTTCGTCTCTGAATCTCGTCGATTTCCGGCGCACACAGTCTCTCGACGAAGAAACTTTGTACAAGGAATGTGTAGAGCGAAGTGAGATATCCATCTTTCATTTTTGCGGTTTTGCAAAAATCCGCATCGTTTGCTCGCTCGCTTCCTGTAAAAATTGGATCAGCTAACAAGTTTTTGCTGTCTCAACTCTCGATCGGGAAGAAAACAATCAGATCTAACTGACGATTTCTAGTTTAGTCCCTACTTCTTTTGCCCCTCAACCGGTGTCCTCCTAGGCCCACATGTCATCCACGGTTCGGCTACCATAGGCCTTGTCATCCCATCAGCTTCCTTGGCCCACCCGTCAGAACCTGTAGCTAGGTTTTCCCCAGTACAAAACGTTCCCAGAACATTTTCCAAATAATAAAATTCTAGAAATTTATTTAATACCAATAAATTCATATCTTTTTATATAATTCGAATTTAACAAAATTTCCAAGATGAAAAGTGATTCAAATTCAAATACGCTTTCATATATAAATTCAAATTTGACCAGAGTTAACCCTAACTAGTCAAACCTGTGACATTTGATCCCGGTTTGAATCTTTTGCATTTACTAATATTTCCAATCCATATTTTCAAATTTGACATATGATATATATTTGCTGATTAGAAAAATGCCAGGAATTCAAATATGCTATGCAAAATAATTTTTTTGAGCAATTTAAAATTTTGAAATTATTAAAATGTCAATTAATGCTTTATCTTAAATAAATCATAACTCTTTTTCCCTATTTCCAAATTTGACAAATAATATGTCTAAATCGATCAGCGCGACGAGCCCGTTCTGTTTATGCATTTCATGATATGAATTGAAGCATGCATCATGTAAATATTAATTATACAGCAATGTTTTTGGGAGCAATGCCAGGAATTCAAATATGCGTCTTGGACGATGCCAAGCTCCACGTGGTCAAGATAGAAGGGATCCTCCGTGTAGGAGACTGGCGGAGCGGCTACAGCCAAACTGTCCCTACCCCCAACGCCGGCGAGTGGGTGCACTTCGGCACCCACCTCGACAGAGGTTTGAGCTTTCCACCCTCAGACTTCTTCTCTGAGGTGATAGATTACTATGGAGTTCAACTTAACCATCTCCCCCCAAACTCTCTCTTAGAGATGAGTGCTTACGCTTCTTTGTGCAAGGGGTATCTCGGCATTAGGCTGAGTCTCATTCTCTTCCAGTTTTATTTTCATACCAAGAGAAACTCTATCACTGCCGGTTATCCATACATTACCGGGACTCTTAGATTTTCCATTAGGAGAGAACACGTATATCCTCGAAATAAGGCTAGTGAGTCGGTGAAACAGTGGCCATCCACCTTTTTCTATCACAAGGATATTCTTGCTCCCAGCAAAGCTACTACTTTGCAGGCTTTTGTTGATGGTTCCACCACGCCCCAAGAGTCCTGGGACGCCGATGCGCTGACTCTCAGTGATGATCTGCTTCTCGCCAAGAGGCAGATTGAATACCTGATGAAGCACAAGGGACTTAAGGGGTCCAACTTGATTCACTGTTGGCTGGCACGCCGGATCCAGCCTCTCCAACACCATGGTGACCGACTTATGCACTCCATCACAGCGTCCAAGAAGGACTCTCTCCAAATCTGCTCCAGTCCTTACTCGGAAAAGTACTATGAGTCCCAAATAATATGGTTGGTAAGGGAGCGGATCGAGAGGAAGATCTTGGAGCTATCTTTGTACATGCATACGGCTGATAATCCCGTAGTTCCAGTAAGCTTCCAGCAATAACTCGAATTATGTGTTCATCTTTACATTATTGTATTTTTCCGCAATACTGAGATATTTCTTCTTTTAAGCTTGCTGACCTCCCCGAGTCGGAGCTTTCTCCTCTTGAGGGATATCCTCCTGAGATATTTTAGGATGATGGAGAATTGTTTCCACTGCCGGAGACCTTTACCCGAAAGCGTAAGGCTCCGACACTAGCTATTGGCACAAAGGAAGTGCCCATTGTGAAGAGGTAACATTCCTCACAGGGTCTCTGTATTTTATTTCTTAGTTCTTTTCTGAGGTGTAATGATCTTTGTTCTATTACCTCCTTAGAGCTAAATAGCTCACCAAGGGCAAAGGGAAGGGAAGCTCATCGAAACCCCTGCGCCAGTCAAAGTTGAACTTGACTTCTCTTGCCAAAGTGCCTCCTACCCCTCAGCCTTCTGCGGCGCCGGAGATTACTCCATCTCCGACCGTTGCAGAAGATCCGACTCAACAAGCAGAGCCAGCGATCCTCGGCTCGCAAACTGACGTCACCATGGGTGACTCGGGTTTTGATAAGGGTGAACCCTCTTTGGGTAATGATCCCTCTGTAGAGGTCTTCGCTGAAAACCTCCTCAACAATCTGGGTCTTGCCAAACTTGGCTTTACTCAGAAATCGGTGGGGGAGATCCAATGGCTAACCCAGCAATGCTTGGAAAGCCGGAATATTGCTACCAAGGAGGAGGCACAAGAAGCCGAGGACGTCAAGTACTCCGAACTCCTTGAGCAGATTCATCTTCGTGACGAGAGGCTGAGAGCCGGGGTAGTTCCTCCCCCACCAGTAATCCCGCTGACCCTCGCCGAGAAGGTTAGCACCGAGGTGACCATGAGCTTAAGCAAGCTCACTCATGAACATCATGTAAGTCGAATTTCCAACTCAACTTTTTTACTTTACTTCATATCATATCCTCTAGCCCAAAAGCATGAAGTTGGATAGACAATCCAGATTTATGTTTCCATAGGATGCCAAAGAATGAACTAGTGTAGCCCCCAAGGCTCGTGCTGATATTAGTTAAAATATTAGCCCAAGTCTTTAGTAGACTTCTGACTCTGGGTATTCTGACTTCCAGAAAGTTAATTCGTATAATCAAGAATTGTTGAAGAATATCTACAACAAGCGGAGAGAGATCAGAGTTCTCCGGCTTGAAAATGCTCAGTTAAACGTGTCAAGGGATGAGGCTGAAAGGAAACATTTCAGTTCTTGAACCTTGCTCTTTATTTCATAGTCGAATTATTTATTCAACTGTTGTTCTTTTGCTTACATCACTAGTAAAACAATCATGTGTCATGATTGAAGAAGCCTAGAATCTGAAGACCCTGGAGGTGGAGAACACGAACTTACGTCGGGAGCTGGACAAATTGAAGGCGGATCATGAACGGAGCATTGCTCAAGTTCTCGAATCCTCTTCTATGGCCACCGAAGAACATGATCGAAGGATATCCATGATGCATTGTTCCGAGAGAAGGACATCACCAAGACACTCCGGGATGAACTCCAAAGTCTTAGGGAAGAGAAGACCAAAGTTGACGATGTCATCTTAGGTATGTCTACTTCTTTCTGACTTTCTGCTTTTCCGACTCTTGGAGTTCGGATATATTTACCAACCATTGCATTACATGCATAGGTCCTCTAAACTTACTGGACTATGCCTCCACCGAGTCTCGCACCAGGCGGATTACTCAAGTCGGTGATTTGCTTCACGATTTCCGCCAATCTTTGGAGGATATTGGCAAAGTACTCAAGGCTCTGGACATGAACATAATGTCCGGCTATGAGGTGCGAGACAAGGCCAAGGAGATTCCCTAGATCATCCAGGACTTGAACATGTCTTGTGCGTGAACCGCAAAAACAGAATGCTCTCACCATGGTTATGAGCCACAATGGAAGCATGGAAATCTAACAAGGAACCAGAGGGTATTCTACTATGGATGAAGACGGACAGGAGCAGGACATCAAGGCCATCATGGACTCCTATGCCGGATATGGGTGCCACCAAGCTGACTTGACCAGCTATGACACTCCTTTCTTCACTCGCGTGGAGACGCCTCCTCTGCCTGTCGAAGTAACAACTGAAGTCTCCGACGATGAACAAATCGTTTTAGATTTGAACGTCTCGGAAAGACATCAAGGCGGGGCCGATGTCTCCAGTGAGTCGGTAGCTCCTACCTCTCCTCCTACATCGTAGAGCATCAGAAAAAACAATGTGTTATTCTAAAACAATTCGGGTTGTAAATAAGTAGTGCGGTGCTTTTGCTAGTGCAAAGATTTTCTACTTCTATTTAGCACTTTCGGTTTTAACTTTTATGTGCCTGAAATGTTTACATAAGGACTTATGTTTGTTGTTTATACTTTTTGTTTATCTGGCTTTCCGCTCATCCCTTTCGTGAGCCGGCCAACCTTTAACACAGAAACTTTGCCAAGAAACGGAGCTCAATTGTTAACCCAGTTTAAACTCGAAAACAAAGCCGGCTTCTAGTACCAACAATTCACTACTCGGAAAATGCCTGCATCCGGCAATCAGATAAATAGCCAAAATACAGACAAGAAAATTTAGATTTATACCAGAGGGTAGCATTTTTAGAACCATAAATCTTAACCACAACAAACATGAGCATAAAGTACTTTCAAGCATTCTGGGATTTTCGACTCAGACATGATCATTCGGAAATAAGATCGTAATATAAAACTTCTCAGAAAAAATTGAGGAAACCAATACTTTATTTCTCATTGAACATGTACATATATATGATTACAAAGAAAGAAAATTTAAGAATAAAAGGGATGTAGCTGAGAAATATTCCACGGTCTATCTAATTCTTCCGGGTCCGTATTGCCTCCAGCTCTCTTTCTTTTCTTAGTAGCAAGTCTTCCTTTGACTGGCCGCATATCAGTTAGATAGTAAGAACCATTGTGCAATACTCAGCTAACTAAAAAGGGCCCTTACCATATCAGGGAAATTTTGTGCTTTCTTTTCTACACAAGCCGGAGAACCAAATCTCCCTTATTAAAAGACCGGTTTCTGACTCTCTGGATATCATACTTGTGTAACTTCTGGTGATAGGCTATTGATCTCATCTCAGCAACGACGCGAACTTCTTCGATTAAATCGAGATCATTTTGTTGAGAAATTTCGGCATCCTCTTCAATATACACAGAAACTCAGGGAGAACTATGAATCAAATCACTAGGAAGAACTGCTTCTGCACCATAGAGCAAGAAGAAAGGTGTGTATCCGGTTGACCTGTTCGTAGTTGTTCGTAAACTCCATATCATAGAAGGTAATTCCTCTGCCCAAGCCCCCGCAGCACGTCGTAGTGGTGCTTCGAGTCTTGGATTTAGGCCTTGTAGGATTAAACCATTTGCTCTTTCGACTTGTCCATTAGCCTATGGATGTGCGACCCACGCAATTTCAAGCCGGATATTTTGTTCATCGCAGAATTCAGCAAGCTGTCCCATAGAAAAGTTACTCCCGTTGTTCGTGATAACGTTATGTGGATAACCGTATCGTATTATGACATCCTCGACAAATCTTCTGGTTGTTGCTCCATCACAATTGGTGATGGGTTTATCCTCAATCCATTTTGTGAATTTATCCACCATCACTAAAAGATGAGTAAATCCACTTGGAGCCCGTTTAAACGGTCCTACCATGTCAAGCCCCCAGACCGCGAAAGGCCATGTTATAGGTATTGTTCGCAGCTGATCAGCTGGAACATGAGCTTGTTTGGCGTACTTTTCGTAGCCTTTGCATGTCTTGACCAGCCGCTCGGCATCTGCCTTGGCTGTAAGCCAGAAAAACCATGTCGGAAAGCTTTTGCCACTAATTTGGCTGCAGCATGATGATCGTATTCGCCTTCGTGGATTTCTCGTAAGATTTCCACTCCTTCTTCCAGAGATACATAGCGCTAAACGACCCCAGACACACTCCGCTTATAGAGCTCACCATTAATTATAGTATAGGCTTTTGCTCGTCGGATGATCTGCTGGCTCAGAACCTCATCTTCGGGTAATTTGCCATCTACAGGGCAATCATGGTAGGGTTGAGTCCAGCTAGGAATTACAGCCAGAACAGCCACTAAAGGTGAGTCGGATTTGTTTGGATATTCCTCGTCTACTCCTTTTATAGAGGGAGCTTTGAGGTGCTCTAAAAAAAGCGTCATCCGGGACCTTTTTCCGCGTAGAGCCTATTCGAGATAATGCATCTGCTTCCTCATTTTTTGTTCGAGGGATATGTTGAACCTCAAACCCTTCGAACGATTTAGACAGTTCATCCATGACGGCTCTATATGCTGCCATGTGTTTATTTGCATTATAGATATCTGACACTTGTTGAGCCACAAGATCTGAATCTCCATAACACATTAATCGTCGGATGCCGATGTCGTTAGCAATCCGGATTCCATGCAGCAATGCTTCATATTTGGCAATGTTATTTGTTGTCGTGAAGTGGATCTGCAACACATAGAAAAGTTTATCTCCTTGGGGTGATTTGAGCACCACACCAGCCCCCGAGACCTCGAGCGCCTTAGACCCATCAAAATGTAAGGTCTAGTATTCCGACTCTGGAAGGGTCATGTTCTCTATTGTCTCTATCCAATCAGCGACAAAGCCAATGAGGATTTGGGATTTGATTGCTATACGAGGTTATACTCAATGTCGAAAGCTGAAAGCTCTATGCCCCATTTTGCGACACATCCTATAGCATAACTATTGTTGATTATATCTCTCATGGGAGTTGTGCTCACCATGGTAATTGGATGTTCCTGAAAATAATGTCGTAACTTACGGGATGCGAAAAACACACCGTAAGACAGCTTTTCATAGTGTGGATACCTCTGCTTTGATTCAGTTAGGACTTCGCTGAGATAGTAAGTCGGACGCTGCACCAGGTGTTCCTATTTTTCCTCTGGTCTCTCCACCACCATGGCGACTGACGACTCTGTTTGTCGCAGCGAGATAGAGCAAGATCGGTTCTCGTAGTTCCGGTGCTGCAAGGATAGGAGCAGATGAGAGTACTACTTTTAGGTCTTGTAATGCAGCTTCAGCTTCATCAGTCTAAACGAACTTTTTGGTCTTTTTCAGGAGCTTGTAGAGTGGTGCGACTCTTTCACCGAGCCAGCTTACAAACCGACTGACTACAGCAATGCAACCAATTAGTCTTTGAACGTCCTTCAGGCGAGTCGGCCTGGAAATATTGAGTATAGCCTTAATCTTGTCTCGGTTCACCTCTATGCCTCTTTGAGACACGATGAAACCTAACAATTTTCCAGTTGGTATTCCAAAGAAACACTTCTTCGGGTTAAGCATTATGTTGTATTTTCGTAGATTGGCAAACGCTTCCTCCAAGTCAGAAATTAAGGTTTCCTTCTTTTTGGACATCACCGCAATGTCGTCCACATATGCATGTACATTGCGTCTGATTTGGTTGTGGAGGCAACGTTGCATAGTGCGTTGGTACGTAGCTCCTGTGTTCTTGAGCCCAAAGAGCATCATAACAAAATAGAACGTCCCGAAGGGGGTTATGATTGAAGTTTTGACTTTGTCTGATTCCTTCATCCGAATTTGGTGATAACCGGAATATGCGTCGAGAAAACATAGGAGTTCCGAGCCTGCGGTAGAATCATGACTTGATCAATTCTAGGCAAAGCAAACGGATCTTTGGGAGAAGCCTTGTTCAAGGCAGTATAATCAACACACATCCTTAAATCATTGGTGACATTTTTAGGGACCATTACAGGATTAGCCGACCACTCAGTGTGGATGACCTCTTCTATGAATCCGGCTAAATCAAGCCAGGCTAGTTCCTTAGCTATTGCCTTTCACTTTTCATCGCTGAAACATCGTAAGGACTGTTTGACGGGTTTACCGTTCAGGTGTACATTTAGAGACTGCTTGGCAAGTTCCCTAGGTACTCCGGTCATGTCAGATGGCTGCCATGCAAAGATATCTTGATTTTCTTGGAGGAACTTGACGAGCGCGCTTTCCTATGCGCTATCTAGGACTACACCTATCTAGGTCACCTTGGAGGGGTCATCATCCTTCAACAGCATCTTCTTCGTCTCTTATGATGCCTTGAACTCCGGAGTCGGCTTTGTCACCTCCTTCTTCGTCGTGGGCATCTCGGACGGATCAATGGTCTTCTTGATCTCCTGGTACTCCTAGGCGTGCAGCACGGCTTCAGCAAAGGTGGCATTTCTATCCTTGCACTCTTGCACCTTCTTCGGGTCTCCCCTGATGGTGATCACGCCTTTGGGACCTAGAATTTTCATCATATTGTAAATGTAACACGGACGAGCCATAAAAGCCCAGTAAGCCGGTCATCCGAATATAGCATGGTACGTGCTCTTGAACGGGACCACTTCCAAGGAAAGTGCTTCCGTCCGATAGTTCTTTGGAGTTCCAAAGGTAACATCCAAAGTGATCTCTCCTAGGGAATTTTCTTGTCTTCCTGGGACAACTCCGTGAAAGATCACAGAGCTGTGATTCAACGGTGTCTTTGAGATCCACATCCAGCGTAGAGTTTCGACATACAAAATATTGATGTTGATGCCGCCATCCGTGAGAGTCTTGGAGAATCCATAGCCGTCAATAAGTGGATTGACGACTAAGGCATATTTTCCTCACTTGTGCAACTTAAGCGGATGATCAGCATGGTCAAAGGTGATTGCCACTTCCGACCAATCCAAGAATTGTGGGACAGCCAGAACAGTTGTATTGAGCTCATGTAGAACTGCTTTCTTGACCTATGCTGGTTGAGATCCAAGGAAAGTGACGTAAGTGTCTTTCTTCGTTGGGAAGTTCTTCTTTCCATCCGGCTTGGGATTTAACAGGTCAACTTCCTCCATATCAGAATCTTCCTTGGTCTCCTTCTCTTTTTCGAGATTCTTTTTTCCCTTCTTCTGCTTAGCCCTGTAGCCCACGGTATCGTCTTTCTTGATGTCGTCATTGAAACGACACTTGGCGTTTGTGTGAGATGAGCCCCAACTGGCATCTAAGTGATGCACACATGGGTTGTTGGCAATGTCGGCCCAGGAATAGGTTTTGCCAGGTTGCTGGTCTCCTCTACCCTGGACTCTGGATGTCCCACGACCACGTCTGCAGCCACCGTCGCGCCCTCCTCATCCTCCAGACCCAAAAGTAGCAGTGACCACTGCCGTTTCCATGTTGGGCTTTTCTTCCAAGGTATTATTGCTCTTCTGAGCTTGTTGCTTTGGTTGTTTTTCCAACTGTGGCATAGCTAGGGTGTTTAGTAATCCCGTTACATCATCGTTAGTGTCTGCATACTTGCTCGCTATTTCTATCATCTCTCCCAAATCAGTGACCTTGTTGCACTTTAAGCGGTGACGTAGTAAACCAATTGGGAGTCCTGCAATGAAATTTTCAATCACAGTTTGATCATTTACTCCTTCACAGGAGTTCTTGGTGTCGATCCATCATCGGAGGTAATCTCGGCAAGTTTCTCCGGCTTTCTAGGTGCAGCGCTATAGGTCTCCTACCATACATGGCCTCCGATTTGTACCTTCGAAATTCCGAAAGAACAATCTTTGCATGTCATACCAGTTGTGGATGGTATTCTCCGGATGTTCATTGAGCCATGATCGTTCCATCTTCTGAAACATAAGTGGGCGAAATCGGGTCGCGACCAAGCTGTTTCCGCCTTTGGCGATGCAACAAGCCTAGAAAAAATCCTCGAGCAAAGTATCTGGCCGGGCCACACCATCGTAGGGTTGGATGTGTCTTGAGATAGCAAATCCTTCTGGGACGTTTGTTTGTCGAATACGCGGTCTGAAGCACTTTGGGCCTACGTAGATATTATCTGACTCGTAGCGCCGCGCTTCTATGTTGGAGTTGATCCGGTGTGTCGCGTCACTTGGTGACAAGGAACGTTGTCTTGGTTTTTCGCTATAGCTACGGTGCCTTGGAGCCGGACTTCAGCTTCTGCCCCACCTCCTCCCCCATGACGCCCTCCTTGGCCTCCTTGAGAGTCGTTGTGATGGCTTCTTGGTGGAGAGGGTGGCGCAGGTGGATTCTTTCCGGCTGATCGTCGGCCTCCATCCGGAGCGACATTATTTCGGTTCCGGGGAGGGTCTTCATTGCGACGAGCCTCCTGCCAGCTTGACTCGGCATGGTGTCTGTCGTTCCTTCATCTGTCACTCCCACCACGATGGGGTTCAGCCGAACAACTTGCGTGTCTAAGAGGTGGCATCCTTTGACGGTCCTCCTCCCAATGTTTCTCTTTGTATTCTTCCCTGCGATTGTTCGACTCTCGCCGGGGAGGGATTCTCGGATACAGTGCAGCAATCGCTTCCTGCCCCGTAGCTGGAGCAACGTTGCGCTAGTTACGTGCGGTTCTGTGGCGCTGCCCTAAAGATTGGGTTCTTGAGTAGTTGTCTTCCTGATAGTCAGAACGGTAATGTTGTACCAGAACCCGTTGGGGCCTTACGTCATTTCAGGCAGGATCCCTGAGACATTGGTCAGATTGAGAGACCAGTTCTCCACTCCTGGATTTCGCGACCTTCTGCTGCTCTAGACCCTTGCTGAGCAGCTTTATGCCTAACCGGACCTGTTTCGGGCCTGGATTATTTCCCAGGATATCTCGAGCCATAGCGGTGTTTTGTACTGTTGTTGGGTACACCAGATCTCCCTTGTTGTCGAGTCGAGGCATCCTTGGGTCCCCCTCAAAGAGAACCTTGTGGACTTCCGAAAATTGAGTGTCACGCCTGTGTTGTTTCCGGGTCTTCTGATGCTGCATAGAGATGAAATTCTCCGTAGTAGCTATGCACTTCTTCTCTTCCTTGATGTTGTTGGCTTCATCCAGGAGTACTTGGCGACGCGCTTCTAGGGCCTGAGCCCTTTCTTCCAATTCTTCAGCAGTAAGTTCTGCAGCTGTAGGGATAGGTGTAGTTAACGCAGCATCGATGAGTTTACAGGCACCCGCAGTGACCATGTGTCCGTCCATCGAAGCTTCTTTGGGCTCTTCTGGGATCAGTGCTCCATCCAAGTCTTCCTCATACTCCTCGGCAATCACTTCCTCTGCTAGAAGGTCTTTTGCCAGGATCTTGTTCTTTTTGTTCTTCTTCTTTGCCTTCTTGGCAGCGCCGGTAGCAAAGATGGCTTTGGGTCTGTTTCCCGGAGTCAAGCTCTGATCAGTACTTTTGGACAGCTGGACGTCGGGATTGCCTCCGAGATCCATGTCATCCTGTGCTTTAGGAGAGCTTTCTCCGGATCCTTCATCCATGGCTTCTCCTTCTGCAGTTTTGGAGTTGAACTCCTCTTCGTATTCCGCGGAGAACTTTCGGAAATCCGCCGACATCATGGAATCATCCGAAGATGCTAGTAAGTCGGTGTTTGTCCCGATCACCTCCAGTACCAAGTATTTATTGTCTCCAACATCGGGAGAGCCGGATCCAGATCCAACTTATCCGACGAAGTGCGACGCGTGTGTCCTGAGGTAGTATCGGCTTTCCTCATGCTTCCTCAAAAATTCTGATGGTCTCGAGAACCTCATCCACGTTTGCGCCTTGCATCATCATGCGCCTCAACGTATGCCTCAGGAAAGGTTGATCTGTTCTGGCATTGGTAGAGCCAGAACCAAGGTTGTTGTCTTGCTCCTCCTGGATCTCGACCTCAGTGGGTAGATCAATCTAGGATTCAGCCTTGCTAGGGAGATCCACTCTAGATTCGACATGCACCGTAAGATCTGCCTTAGGTGCAGCTTTCTCCACTATCTCCGCAACAGGTGCGGGCTGGGTGGGATTAGGGTTTTCTGAGATCCGGAACTCTGCCACCTCCGCAGACAAACTAGACCCAGAGATTGCTTCTGCCTCTATCATCACCGCTGGGGTGGGTGGCGCAGGTTCAACGAAACCGATGTATACATCGATCTCGCCACAAGACACGATGGTGTAGGTAGTCACGGCCTCCCTAGACGGAATCCAGGTCTCATCGAGAATGATGAGAGAGACGTCGCTAGCATAGAGGACGCGACCGACGACGATGGTCTCGCTGATTCCGATTCTTGCAGATCCCGCTCCGAATGCATATCCGAAGCTGACATGCCCCACGGTGGGCGCCAACTGTCGTCGGATTGATGACAAGTACTCCATGAGGGGGTCCTCGGGGTATGTGGAAGAGAGGGGTATGAGACGTACAGTGTTCCGGGACGGTGAGCACACCAGTTTACCCAGGTTCGAATCCGCTGGCTTTGGATGGATCCTACTCCTTCTAGCAATCCAGTAATATGGTAGAGACGGGATATGGGTTACAAGGGTTTTGCCTGTGCGAGCTGAGATTGTAGACTATTATGAGAGTGCCCTAAAGGCTTACCCTAGGATGGCTTATATAGATATCCGGCCTAGGGTTTACAGGAGAGACCTATCCGGCTACGATTAAGAGTCGGTTACAGAGTACATCTTGAACTACAAGTAACATAACAGGCCTAAGTGGAAAGTATCCTGGGCCTTCCCGTAGCCGGACTAGACTCCGTCTCTTCTCCCTGACTGGGCTGCCCATGAAGCAAAGCTCTAACCTTAAGTGGGCCACCCTAGTCAGTGAGGCACTGTGAGGATACCCGGAAATTATATCCCCAAAAATTGGCATGGACGGCCCTACCGCTATCGAGAGACGCGCGGTTCTACTTCCCCGCTGCGGCAATCTCCTCGGCAAGACGGTCCTCCCGCTCATGCGGTGATGCGGTGGTGATAGGAGGCGTGATGATCTGACAGTTGTTGGCAGGCGGTGGTGAGGCCTCACCCGGTTTATCCACGCACCCGCAGGGACGGTGCAGGAGTATGACTCCAGCCCCCAGCTCTCCGCTAGCGGCTACAGCCCCCGGGACCTCTGGGAGAGGGTGGCAGCGTCAAGGAGCTCGGTGGTCCTGTTGTGCCACTTCTCCTGACCCTGCTCAGCCGACGAGTAGTCCAGGAGCTCGCACACCATGTGATTGGCGGCCTCCGGGGTGAGCTGCTTGAGGTGCCACGAGAGGATGCGGTACGGGAGAGCGACATGATGTCGGGAGAGCCGAATCCGGATCCAACTTATCCGACAATGTGCGATGCGTGTGTCCTGAGGTAGTTGCGGCTTTCCTCATGCTTCCTCGAAAATTCTGATGGTCTCGAGAACCTCATCCATGTTTGTGCCTTGCATCATCATGCGCCTCAACGTATGCCTTAGGAAAGGTTGATCTATTCCGTAATTGGAAGAGCCGGAGCCAAGGTTGCTGTCTTGCTCCTTCTGGATCTCGACCTCAGCGGGTAGATCGATCTGGGATTCCACCTTGCTAGGGAGATCCAATCTAGATTCGACTTGCACCGCAAGATCTGCTTTATATTTAGGTTTCTCCACTATCTCCGCAACAAGTGCGGGCTGGGTGGGATTAGGGTTTTCCGAGATCCGGAACTCTACCGCCTCCGCAGACAAAGTGGACCCAGAGATTTCTTCTGCCTCTATCATCACCGCTAGGGTCGGTGGGGCAGGTTCAGTGAAACCGATGTATACATCGATCTCGCCAAAAGACATGATGGTGTAGGCAGTCACAGCCTCCCTAGCCGGAATCCAGGTCTCGTCAAGAATGATGAGAGGGACGTCGCTGGCGTAGAGGACGCGAACGACGGCGATGGTCTCGTCGATTCCGATTCTTGCAAATCCCGCTCAGAACACATATCCGAAGCTCACATGCCCCATGGTGGGCGCCAACTATCATCGGATTGATGACAAGTACGACATGAGGGGGTCCTTGGGGTATGTGGAAGAGAGGGGTGTGAGACGTACGGTGTTCCGGGACGGTGAGCACACAAGTTTACTCAGATTCGAATCCGCTGGCTTGAGACGGATCCTACTCCTGCTAGCAATCCAGTAATACGACAGAGCCGGAATATGGGTTACAAGGGTTTCGCCTGTGTGAGCTGAGATTGTAGACGATTATGAGGGTGCCCTAAAGGCTTACCCTAGGGCGGCTTATATAGATATCCGGCCTAGGGTTTACAGGAGAGACCTATCCGGCTACGATTAAGAGTCGGTTACAGAGTTAATCTTGAACTACAAGTAACATAACAGGCCTATGTTGGTAAGTCTTCTGGGCCTTCCCTGTCGGGGGGATGATCTCCAGATACCCCAACCAGACAAGAAACTGCGCAGTCGGATCGCGTCTGGTTGACCAGATGCAGTCGGACAAAGTAGGCCAGGCCGGCTACCACATGGTAGCCGGATCAGCAAGAAGTAGCCGGCTACGGCGACGTAGCCGGAACCAATGAAGGAGACAGGACGACGTGCGTATCAGTGCACGGTACGCCATGTACGATGACAAGACCAGCCACTACTCGGCCATACCAAAGACTTTGCGAGGATGACGCAGGAACAGTGGACCGATGCTGACGACCGCCCACAAGACGTCCACTGTGCCTACGACAGCCATACCGCTCATACTCCGATGGGACATACCATACCGGATACTATATATGACTAGCCGGCTGGGACCCGCCTGTGGGGCCCGCCAGTCGGACTGGCCAGTGAGTCCGCTGCCTCTCTGCCTATATAAGGAGAGGCAAGGCCTCAGTAGTAAGGGTTGGTCTCATCGCATTTAAGGCAGTAGCTAGAGAATACAACTCAAGGAGCACATGTAGTTCGTATATCCCCATAGTCAGATCCGGTAGGAGTAGGAGTTTTACCTCATCACGAGGGCACTGAACCTGGGTACTTCCTGCGTCCAGCTACGCTTGCTTGTATCCAATCCCGCATGCAGACGCCATCGATAGCTTCCCTGCTAGTCCCCACACCTCTATCCAACCTTCTTAGGTACCGTCGTTCCCAATACAATGACAGTTGGCGCCCACCGTGGGGCAAGATGGCTTCGACCGGAGTCATGTTCCGCACGGGACCCCGCACTTCAGCCGGTGAGCGCGTGGCCTCCGACCTGGTGCTCATGCTCGGCAAATTCTACTACGTCATCAACAAAACTTCCTGCTTTGCCAGAACCTCCTTCCCGGCGAACGGCAACGTCCTACTATTCGGCAACCTCCCCGTCTACGTTGCCACCGTTCCGGAGCGTTTCCCTAGGGAAATCGTCTCTGTCGCGGAGCTGCCGCATCCGAGTGGTAGCGCCTCCGTCGCGTCCTGTGGCGTGGACGTCATGATGGCCGGCTCCAGCTCTCATCCCCGCCAGCCGCGGGAGCGAGGCACGGACGAGGTTGGAACTTCCGCCCCTCCGCAACCTCGAAACTCAGTGGAGGATACCATTGATCGGCTCCTGACGCCGGTTAACCTCGGGGATAACCTGGAGGAGGCGGAGGCCAACTTCACCATGGAGAGACAGATCCTCCTCCAGGAGGCCATGGAGCTGGCGGCAGCCCGCAAGCAACTCAAGTTCACCCGGCACGAGTACGACCGTGCGCACGGCTTCACTCCGGGTACCACGGAGCCGAGCCGGCGCGGCCAGGTATGGCACCGGGTCGGCGAGCTAGGCGGTAGGATGGAAAAGGATGGGGAGCCGGATCCCGCGCCCGTCCTCATCCGGCCCACCTACAGCACGCCCATCAAGAACCTGCACGCGGCGCGAGCCGCGGCAGAGGAACTGCCCAATCTGGGGGGCGAGGAGCGAGCCCGCCAGCACGCTCGCGTGCAGGAGCTCCTTCGCATCACGGACGAGCAGGCTAATGCCAACCGGCAGATGCAGGAGCAGGCTGATGCCAACAGTAGGGGCGCGCCGCGCGACACCCAGCAGGCGTCCTCCCCTCAACCGGCTAAGGCCCGCAGCAGGCGTTGCAGCTCTGGCAACAAGGGCCAGCCGCGCCAAGAGCAGACGGTGAACAGCAACCCGCCGCCTCCCCCTCCACCAACTGGAGTGCCTAGACCTGCCGGTTCCCGTCTCTCGGGCCGCGTGGGAGCGCCCAACCCAGATGTCCGGATGCCCATGACCGCATCGAGCTCCTTGCTCAAGCGCGCGTCACGGAGGAAGATGATTCTACCGGTCCGGTTTCCTTCGGACCCCGCATCCGGAACGAGCCGTTTCCGGATAAGTTCTCCCTGCCCAGGGACACCCCCAAGTACGACAGCAGCATGAAGCCGGAAGATTGGATGACCGACTATGCTATAGCTGTCGGCATCGCCCATGGGAACAAGCGCACAGCCATGCGCTACATCCCCCTTATGCTAACCGGGTCGGCAAGGACGTGGCTCAACAGCCTTGCGCCCAATAGCATCAACGCCTGGCCAGACTTCGAGAAGGTATTCGTCCGCAACTTCAATGGCACGTACAAGCGTCCAGGGCGCCCACGCGACCTGGCCTTGTGCGTCTAGGGTGACCACAAGACTGACCGCGAGTACCTCGCCAAGTGGACGGAGCTGCGCAACACCTGCGAGGGCATCCTGGAGAGCCAGGCCATCAGTTTCTTCATCGAGGGTCGCCGAGAAGGCACCATGCTTCGCCACCGGCTACTATGTGACGAGCTGAAAACCATGGCGGAGCTCATGACGGTTGCAGACCAGTACGCCACGACGGATGAGGCCATGAAGAAGCCCCTCCGAGTAAATGTTGACGGGCGTCTGACTCCTACGGAGCCGGCTCGCGACCGTCCAAGCAATCCGGCTGGCGAAGCCGGATCCTCCAAACGCCATGGCAACAACAACCTGTTCCATGGGGACCGCCAAGCCGGACAACAGAAGCCCCGCTACCACGCGTGGCAGGTCAATGCCGTGGACGGCGCGCCCAACGCACCGGCTAACGATGCAAGGAGGCAGAAGCCACAGCTCACCTTTGACCGGATGTTTGACGGCCCGTGCAAGTGGCACATCGGTCCCTTCAAACCGGCTACTCACACCACTCGGAATTGCAGCTGGACCCGCTAGCTAAAAGACCAGGGTAACCAGTCTCGTCTCCCCCCGCCCCCTCCCGGTGGACCACCACCACCGGCTAGGGGAGCCGGTAATGATGGTAACGGCAGCAACAGCGGTAACAACAACAACGGCTACCCCCAGTCGCACGCCGCCTACCATATCTTTGAGACGGAGCCGGACGACAAGCACAGCCGCAGGCGACGCTCCAAGGAGGTCAATGCCATCGTCTCTCCGGTCCACCAGTACCTGAACTGGTCGGAAACCCCCATCACCTGGAGCCGTGCAGACGAGCCGGAGCAGCTGCCGACTCCCGGGGGCTACGCCATGGTGCTCAACCCCCTCATCATCTCCAACGCGCGTACCTGCCGATTCTCGCGCGTCCTCATCGACGGAGGTAGCAGCCTCAACCTCCTCTACCAGTCATCGCTGGAGAAGCTGGGAATTTGCAAAAGCGACCTGCGCCCGACTACCACAACGTTCCACAGCGTACTGCCGGGGCCAGCCTGTGCCCTGCTAGGGAAAATCCAGCTGGACGTCATCTTTGGGACCGAGGAGAACTTCCGCCGTGAACCAATCTAGTTTGAGGTGATAAACCTGACGAGCTCCTACCATGCTCTCCTCGAGCGCCCCGACCTCGCCAAGTTCATGGTCGTCCCCCACTACGTGTACCTCAAGACAAAGATGTCGGGACCCCACGGCGTGATCACCGTCGCCGGCTGCTTCGGGCGGTCGATGGAGTGCGCCTCAGCCGGTTCCAAACTGGCAGAGGCCCTCATCATAGCCGAGGAGAAGCACGTGATCATGCGCAATGTGGCCATGGCCCAGTAGGACATGCTGGCTAGCAGCAAACCGGCTGGAGAAGGAGCTTTCCAGCCGGCAAAGGAGACTAAGAGGATCCTGCTCGACCCCTCTGACCCGACTAAGTTCGTCACCATTGGTGCCGGCTTGGACAGCAAATAGGAAGGCGTGCTCGTCGACTTCCTCCGTGAGAATCGGGACATCTTTGCATGGTCCCCTAAGGACATGTCGGGTGTGCCGAGGGAGTTCACCGAGCACTCACTTCATGTGCGGACGGATGCCAAGCCGGTCAAGCAACCTCTGCGCCGGTTCGTAGAAGAGAAGAGGAAGATAATCGGTGACGAGATCACCCGACTCCTTGCAGCCGGGTTCATCATGGAAGTGTACCACCCGGACTGGTTGGCGAACCCAGTCCTGGTGCTGAAGAAGAACAAGACCTAGCGCATGTGTATCGACTACACCAGCCTGAACAAGGCATGCCCGAAAGACCCCTTCGCCCTGCCCCGTATCGATCAAGTTATCGACTCCACGGCCGGCTGCGATTTGTTGTCTTTTCTAGATTACTATTCCGGTTACAATCAGATCCGGTTAAACCCGGCTGATCAGATTAAGACATCATTTATCACCCCCTACGGGGCTTTCTGCTATGTAACCATGCCTTTCGGTCTAAAGAATGCAGGCGCTACCTATCAGCGCTGCATGCAGAAGTGCTTGCACTCGCAGATAGGCCAAAACGTGCATGCTTATGTGGACGATGTGGTCATCAAGACCAAGGAGAAGCGCACCCTGCTCGAAGATCTGGGAGAGACATTTGGTAACCTCTGCCAGTACCAGATGAAGCTGAACCCGGAGAAGTGCGTCTTTGGAGTGCCATCCGGTTAGCTCCTCGGCTTCCTCATATCACAACGAGGCATCGCGGCAAATCTGGAGAAGATTGTGGCCATCGAGAGGATGCAGCCGCCCAGGAACCTGCTTGGAGTCCAAAAGTTCACCAGATGCCTGGCCTCCCTCAGCCGTTTCGTCAGCCGGCTGGGGGAGAAGGCACTCCTGTTGTACCAGCTGATGAAGAAGACGGACAAGTTCTCCTGGACTTCGCAAGCTGACACCGCATTTCATGACCTCAAGCGCATGCTATCCACAGCGCCGGTTCTAGCCACGCCGGCTAGCAAGGAGCCGATGTTGCTCTATATAGCAGCCATCAGCCGGGTCATCAATGTCATCCTGGTGGTGGAGCACCCCGAGGAAGGCAAACCTGAGCTGGTTCAGAGGCCCGTCTACTACCTCAACGAGGTTCTCTCCCTCTCCAAGAAGAACTACCCCCACTACCAGAAGATGTGCTAAGGCGTGTACCTGGTATGCAAGAAGCTCAAGCACTACTTCCAGGAGCATCCGATTAAGATCGTGTGCACCGCACCCCTTTCGGAAATCATCGGCAACAAGGACGCCACCGGCCGAGTCGCCAAGTGGTCCATCGAGCTCACCGCCTACTCCATCCAGTACGAGCCCTGGCTCACAATCAAGTCGCAGGCATTGGCGGACTTCCTCGTCGACTGGGTTGAGACCCAGTATCTTCCACCGGTTCCGGATTCGGACCACTAGAAGATGCACTTCGACGGGTCGAAGATGCTCAGGGGCTTGGGAGCCGGCATCGTGCTCACCTCGCCCAAGGGAGACCGACTGGAGTACGTGCTACAGATCCACTTCAAGGCCTCCAACAACGTAGCCGAATACGAGCACTGGCGCACGGACTCCGGCTAGCCAAGGAGATCGGTGTCAACTGGATCCTTTGCTTCGGTGATTCAGATCTGGTGGTGCAGCAAGTGTCCGGAGAATGGGACGCCAGGGATGCAAACATGGCCCTCTACAGGTTCCACATCCAGAAGCTCAGCGCCTCCTTCGACGGATGCGAATTCCATCACGTCCCCCGCGTCAACAACGAGGTAACCGACTCGCTCGCCCGAATCGGATCCACCAGGCAGGCGATCCCACCAGGGGTTTCCTTGGAGCACCTGCGCAAGCCCTCCATCAACCCGTCGCCCGAGTCAGACTCCATCAGCTGGGCAGGGAGTGCTCCGGCTGACGTAGTAGCAGAAGCGGAGCCGGCAGAACCTCCAAAGAAGAAAACCCGCACCAACTCCGGCAAGGCAGTGCCCTCCGGCTTGCAAGACCCGGGGGCTGCAGGTTCGTCAAGCAGCTCGGGGGCTGCCGTCCCGGGTACGTCACCCGGATGACCCCCCGACATCCATCAACCGGAGAGCAGGAGCATCCTCGTCATTCGGGAAGTACCATCTTGGGCACAGCCCTTCATGAACTACATCACCAACAGAGAACTACCGGATGACGAGGTGGAAGCCAGGCAAATCCGGCGCCGCGTGCACACGTACACCATCATCAACGGCGAACTGTACAAGCGCAGCATGTCCAGCATTTTCCAAAGGTGTGTCGATGTAGACACGAGCTACCGGCTACTCAAAGACATCCACCAGGGCGAGTGCGGGCACCATGCTTCGTCAAGGGCGATAGTCGCCAAGGCGTTTTGCCATGGTTTCTATTGGCCCACCGCCCTCGAGGACGCCGAGCAGCTGGTCCGCGCGTGCAATGGGTGCCAGCGCTTTGGGTAGCTCAAGCACATGCCAACTTCGGTACTCAAGACCATATCAATCACCTGGCCCTTCCCAGTTTGGGGCCTCGACATGGTCAGTCCCTTCAAGCGAGCACGCGCGGGTATGACCAATTTGCTGGTGGCGGTGGATAAATTCACGAAGTGGATCGAGGCCAAGCCTATCCGGAAGCTAGACGGGGCAACAGTCGTCACCTTCTTTGCCGACATCATCAACCGGTTCGGCTACCCCAACAGCATCATCGCCGACAACGGCACGAACTTCACCAAGGGGGCCTTCACCTGGTTCTGCAGCAACAAAGGCATCCTGCTGGACCTTGCCTCCGTCGCGCACCCGCAGTCCAATGGGCAAGTCGAAAGAGAAAACGGCTTGGTGCTAGCCGGCATCAAGCCGCGTCTCATTGAGCCATTGGAGCGGTCACCCGGATGCTGGATCGAGGAACTTCCGGCTATGCTATGGAGCCTCCGCACCATGCCGAATAGATCAACCGGCTACACCCCATTCTTCCTGGTCTAAGGATCGGAAGCCGTCCTCTCTGTGGACATCGAGTTCTACTCACCGCGCAAGCTCCTATACGACAAAAAGGTCAACCAGGAGGCGCGGAAGGACAAAGTGGACCTCCTGGAGGAGGCCCGCGAGCTGGCTCTGTCCAGGTCAGCCCTGTACCAGCAACGGCTACACCGCTACCATTCAGGCCGGATCTGCCCAGTCGCGTTCCGCGAGGGCGACCTGGTTCTCCAGCTGGTGCAAGACACGAAGGGCATGCACAAGCTATTGCCACCTTGGGAGGTCCCCTTCATCATCAGCTGGGCACTGCCCAACGACTCCTACTACCTCATTGACGCGCAGCAGCCGTGCAAGAACAAGATGGACAAGTCAGACGAGGAAACTGAGCGTCCCTGGAACACGGCCTTGCTGCGCCCATTTTACACCTAGTTGCCAAACAGTGTATGTATCCCGCAAACCCTATGAATGAAAATGCAGACCCCTACGAGATGCTCGGGGGATCCTTGCTAGAAATGTGTTTTGCATCTGTTTTTCGGTTCTAGTTTCCCGAATCTGGCAAACCCCAAGGATGCAGGAAAACAGCAGAGCACACGGGAAAGCGACCAAGTGTCCAGAGAGGCACAAGCTAGTTTTCAAAAAAACAAATCCGTTTTCCGGCTACATTTTGGCAGACTAACCTATTAATCGGTGAGGATGTATGTGTATGTGTATATATATTCTTGTCCGACTACCTTGAGTCGGAATTCAAGAAGAAAAGGAGAAGAAGATTTGAAGTCCTTGCCTTCATCGAGCGCTCCGAATCTCGTGGGCTACACCCACTGGGTGCGCTCGCGTGCCCCCAATGGAATCTTGTAGTTCCCGACCGGCTAAAGGCGTTTAGCCGGCCGTTGGGAGCCCAGGTGAGGGCAAGGGCAGGAGTAAGAGAAGGCAAGAAAGATTCGAAGCACCTGGCTACGCTAGCTACTACGAATCTCTGGGGCTACACCCAGTGGGTGCGCTTGCGCGCCCCCACTAGAATGTTAGTTCCCCTGGCTAAAGGTGTTCAGCCAGCGAAAATAACCGACTAAGACTGGTCTAGTCGGATAAAGTCAGAAGATTTGGGAAAAAGTAGGAAGAATCGAAGGACCTGGCTACGCCAACTACTACGAATCTCGGCTGGAGGTGCAGTTCCCCCGGCTAAAGGCGTATAGCCGGGTGAAGTTAGCCGGATAAAGTCAACCGACGAAGCACACAAGATAAAGGGACCTTAGGCTAGTTCAAAATTAACAAACAGAAAAGAGGCGAAGCTCCCATAAGTTTACCCAGCGTCAGAGACAACCGGTATAGACGGACAAGTTGCAAACAGAACTAAAGCAAGACAAATACACCCGGCATCCCGGGGCAGTGGCTACGTGGCAGGACCCTTGTCGTGAGGAGCGTTTTGGCTGGCGGAAGCTTCAGGCGGAGGAGGGGCGCAACGCTCGACCCCGTTCCGACACCCGCAGTCGGCGGTGTCGGGGCATCCACATCAGGAGTACCGACGGACTCCGAGTCGGTGAGCAGCTCGTCGGGGTCCACGTAGTCGGCGATCCTGATGATGGATCCTCGGAGCTCCGGATGGGCCTGGCGGATGGCGGCAAGGTCGGGGCCGCCACGGAAGCCTCCGTCGATCTTATTGACACGGGCATCCTTGTACCAGGAGAGCATGAGGGCCAGAGCCATCTCCGCTCTGGCTCGCGCCGCCAAGTCCCGCAACCGGTCCACTTCAGCCGGCACCTCCCCCACCTTCGCAGCCAGCTGCGCCATCGTCTCCGGAACTGGAGCATCCGGCCACAGGAAGGAGAAGACATCCCGCGCCGCTTGACGAAGCTTGGGAGCTTCTTCGCCAAGAAGGACGACAAGCTCATGGGCCATCGGCTGCGCTCCCGGCCAGTTCTCCTGCAGCCGGTTGTATGCCAGCAGGTCTATGCCGGGATAAAACGCTGTCAGAAAAGAGAGTCAGATCCGGCTACCAGATCCGGAAAGAAAGGGAAATGGAAAAGAAGAACTTACCCTTAACCGTGTGGCCAACCTGCATCAGCTCCTCCACCAGAGCCTTCTCCTTTGTTGCCAGCTGGTTGATCTCTTTCTCTTGGTCCTTGTTCTGGGCCACGAGAAGGTTGAAGGCTTCGGTCCGGCTGGCGAGCGAGGCATCGCACTCCTTGATGGTGGCCTCCAGGCCGTCTACCCTCGCGTGCCAATCCTTGTTCTGTAGCCACAGATTAGAGTTGGACTTGCTCAGCCGGTCGTTCGCTTTCTTCAAGCGACCGATCTTGTGCTGAGCGCACACGAGGATAGCTACGACAAAACCGGCTATTAGCAAAAAAAAGAGCAAACCGGATGAAGCAAACTTACTTTGGGAAGTCCCATTGGCAGCAGCAAGCTTCTGCTCCAAGGACCGGTTCCCGCCGGCTGCGGCCTCCAGCAGCCGGATCTCCTTCACCGCCAGTTCGAGGGTGGCGGCGAGGTCCGTCAGCGAGGCGGCAGAGGAAGCGTCGTCATCCATGGCATTGACGGCCCAGGACTCCTTCGCGGCAACCACCGATGTCCTCCACTCCTCCCCCGGATCTTCATCGGAGTTGTCATCGCCGACAACCACGAGCTCCTTGCCGGTAGCGGCCCCCCATGCGCCCGTGGAAGAGCCACCCGGCTGAGAGTCCTCCGCCTCCGGCTGGGCCACCACGTATGGCTATGGACCCTCCGCTCTGGCTGAGGTAGCCGGTTTAGATCGAGGTGGTGGCGGAGGTGGCGCCGCGGGAGAAGGAGGGCGCGGGCAGACGCGGTCGGAGCGCGGGGTGGCGACCCGATTGGCGCTCGTGCCGGGCTCGCGGCTCCAAAGGAGACCAGCGCGCTAAGAAGACAGAAGACAAGAGGAAGGAAAGAAAAGCAAATAAGTCAAGGGCAGAAAGGCAGGAAATTAACAGGCGGAAGATGATGAAAGCCGAGGAGGAAAGACGTACCCCGGCACAACCGGAGGCGGACCCTTCTTCTGGCCCAGGCGACTCGTCAGAAGGGCGCTGGTACGGCTCCTCTTGGGGGACGGCTCCTCCGCGGCAGGCCAGCGGGAGCTAGAACGGCTGGAGCCGCTCCCGCCCGCTTCGCCGTCCGTAGCAGGGCGCTACGCCGGATCAAGGGCTGGTGCAGCCTCCACCTCCTCGTCAACCTCCGGGTGGGGGTCGGCAGCCGGCTCGTCGTTCCGGCTGGGGAAGGCATCCCATCCTCATCCGACTCCTCGCCAGACCACCAAGCACGCGGCTCGAGCAAGTCAGGCGTGAACTCCTCGAGGGGAGCCTCACCCTCCTCGCGAAGGATGCAAGGAAACATCTGCCGAATACAAGAGATTAGTTGGATAAAACAAGAAAGAAGGGCAAGAAATACGAAAGAAAAACTCCGGCTAGAGGGACCTACCCGGGGCGCGTAGTTCTCCCGGCTGTAGGGCGCCAGGCTAAACTTCCAGCCCTCTAGCAGTCGCTCCATGGTGATCGTCCACACCCACTCCTTCAGGTTGTGGTAGTGGGGATCGCGGCGCGATAGCCGGGTCAGGTCCAGCCGGCTGGAGTAAAAGCACATCTTGTGCGCTCGCTGCTGCAACGGCATCATCAGCCGGGACATCCAGCTGAGGGTGACGTCCAGGCCGGTCAGCCGGCAGTGGACGAGGGAGCGCATGCGTTTCAGCATCGCATCCGACTCCGCCTTGTCACCATATATCTTCAAGTCCCAGTGGAGCCGGCTGGACTCGACATCCTGGAAGGCCGGAAGATTGATCCGGTCGACGTTGGTGACGTTCTTGACATAGAAGTACGACTGCTGCCACAGTCGTACCATGTCATCCAGAAGGAACTTTGGGTAGCCGGTCTGCGCGCGGGAGTAGATGGAGGCGCCACCACAGACAGCTAATGGCCCCTGCGTGAACTGCACCTGCGGTCGGACTTGGAAGAGTCGGCAGAAGAGCCCGAGATCCGGCTGGATCCTGAGATAGCTCTCGTAGAACGCCACGAAGTGCGCCAGCGTTCCGATTGTGTTGGCGCCGAGGTAGTGGAGGCGGAGGTCAAAGAACGCCAAGAAAGTGAGGAAGAAGGGATGCACCGGCAGTGCGAACCCGTGCGACAGATGCGAGAGGAAGATGACCTGCTCCCGTCTGCGAGGTGTGGTGACACCTCTCCCGCCGGCTCTAGCCACACCGCCACTTCCTCCTCCTCCAGTAGGAGGACGCGGGTGGCACGGTACTTCTGGATCTGGTCCTCGGTGAGGGAGGAGCTGCACCAGGCCCCGCGGTCGGCTGCCATGTCCGGCTAGCAAGGAGGCGCGGCGACGGAGGAGTGGGGGTGGCCCGTACCATCGATGACGACGAACGGGCGGCGCTGCGGGCTACAGAGACGGAAAGGAAGAGCGCAAAAGGCAGGAGCGTGGAAGGGAAGGGGCAACTAGAAGCGGGGGAGCAAAGAAAGGGAACTGTCTCCCCCGCGGTGACCCTTTAAAGGGTCGTAGAGGAACCGTCCACGACGCCATGTGGCAGCCATCCAGGCAACCCCACCCCAACTGCCGCCCAGATCCTGTGTGCCGACGCGGGATGCGCAGAAGATCCTGGAGCAAGAACCGAAGCGCTGGGCAGCAGCTTCCCAAGGCGACGTGCGACGGGACGTTACGCTGCCCGCCGCAGTGCAATGATGGCGTGTGCGCGCATGGCCGGCGTCAGCGCTAACGTCACGGGTAGCGCAACCGCCAGGCGTAGCCGGACACAAATTCAAAACCAGGAGGGAGCGCGCGCACATTTCTCCTTAGGGCGGAATCCACACGCGCTCGGGGGCTAGTGTCGGGGGGATGATCCCCAGATACCCAAACCGGACAAGAAACTATGCAGTCAGATTGCGTACGGCTGACCAGATGTAGTCGGACAAAGCAGGACAGGCCAGCTACCACACGGTAGCCGGATCAGCAAGAAGTAGCCGGCTACGGCGACATAGCCGGAACCAATCAAGGAGATAGGACGACGTGCGTATCAGTGCACGGTACGCCCTGTACGATGACAAGACCAGCCACTACTCGGCCATACCGAAGACTTTGCAAGGATGATGCAGGAACAGTGGCCCGATGCTGACGACCGCCCGCACGATGTCCACTGTGCCTACGACAGTCATACCACTCATACTCCGATGGGACATACCGTACCGGATACTGTAGATGACCAGCCGGCTGGGACCGGCCTATGGGGCCCGCCAGTCGGACTGGCCAGTGAGTTTGTTGCCTCTCTGCCTATAAAAGGAGAGGCAAGGCCTCAGTAGTAAGGGTTGGTCTGATTGCATTTAAGGCAGTAGCTAGAGAATACAGCTCAAGGAGCACTTGTAGTTCGTATATGCCCATAGTCAGATCCGGCAGGACTAGGAGTTTTACCTCATCACGAGGGCTCCGAACCTGGGTACTTCCTATGTCTAGCTACGCTTGCTTGTATCCAATCCCGCCCGCGGACGCCGTCGATAGCTTCCCTGTTAGTCCCCACACCTCTATCTAACCTTCTTAGGTACTGCCGTTCCCAATACAACGACATTCCCGTAGTCGGACTAGACTCCGTCTCTTCTCCCTAACTGGGCTGCCCGTGAAGCAAAGCTCTAACCCGAAGTGGGCCACCCTGGTCAGTGAGGCACAGTGAGGATACCCAGAAAGTATATCCCCAATAGTTGGCCTGGACCGCCCTACCGCTATCGAGAGACGCGCGGTTCTACTTCCCTGCTGCGGCAATCTCCTCGGCAAGACGGTCCTCCCGCTCACGTGGTGATGCGGTGGTGACGGGAAGCGTGATGATGTGACAGTTGTTGGTAGGCGGTGGTGAGGCCTCACCCGGTTTAGCCGCGCCCCCGCAGGGACGGTGCAGGAGTATGACTCCAGCCCCTAGCTCTCCGCCACCGGCTCCAGCCCCCGGGACCTCTGGGAGAGGGTGACAGCATCAAGGAGCTCGGTGGTCCTATCATGCCACTTCTCCTGACCCTGCTTAGCCGGCGGGTGGTCCTGGTGCTTGCACACCATGTGCTTGGCGGCCTTCGGGGTGAGCTTCTCGAGGTGCCACGAGAGGTTGCAATATGGGAGAGCGACATGATGTCATGCGAGGAGGGGGTGGCTCCTGTGACGGACAGTAGGAGGATCCCCCTTGTCCTCCGTCCATGGGGCTTGCTGGTAGGCAGTGCGCTGCCGGGCCGGCTCCGTCTGGGCCTTTCTTGCCACATGGCGGAGGGCCCGCTCAGCACGCATCTCGTTGCCCTCCGACATGTCACCAAGGTCGTCGAAGATCTTGGAAACGCGCCTCAGCCCCCTACATGGCGTGCCAAATGTCAGAGATTCATCCCACGAAGGAATTAGGGTCTAACGATCCCTTGGTTTGAGAGGGGGTTGAACACGCGACCTTGAAGGAGCTCGATGGTGACGATGACGACGACGTTGAAGACACACGGCAAATAATTGGCACGGGTTTTTTACCCAAGTTCAGGGCCCCCGAGAGGAGGTAAAGCCCCTACTCCTTCTTTGTTGTATTGCTCGCCTGCTTCGCTAGGTTACAATGGTGGATCAAATACTAGGGTTTTAGATCTCTGGGATCCGTCCCTTTCGAGGTTGGAGAAGGGATACTTATATGGGGAGGCGTCGGCCCTCATCCCGTGGTTCATTAGTAGGAAGGGTCACCACAGGACCGTCCCGAGGCGCTGGTCTACGAGACTACTTTGGGTGGACTTGTTCTAGCTCTCCGCGCTCCACTCCGTCCTCCTCTAAAGTGTCCTTGGTTGATGTTTCTTGTCCTTATCTAGCTCTCTTTGTTTTTCTGCCTTTCACCGAAACTGCAACTGGGAGAGCCTCCTGCTACCCGATCATCTTCCTTGGCTCTGCGAAAGGAGGGTGGACCAGGTCCTCTTTTCCGAGGCGGTCGACACAGGTTGTACTTGTTGTCGGGGTGGTAGCCTCCACTCCACGCCATGTAGTCTCCATTATACCCCGGACACACTTGGGGGTATCCGAGGTTCGGGGGCACCACATGAGGCCACGGCCACCTGCTTCGAGAGGTAACCTCCCGAAGCTCATCTGGGCTTGCCCCCTGGAGGGACACCCTTCCTCTCCGAGGAGTTCCACCTCGTGAAGGCGAAAGCCCTCAAGCTGCGGTGTCTGTCCAGCGTGGAGACGTGGAACCCCAGATGCCAGGGCTCCGACATCGGCGAAGCCCTCGTGAATCACCTCGGTGGGCGAGATATCCTGAAGGATAGCCCGCATGCACATCAACGATGCCGAGGCACCCTCATGCACCACTTTGATGAAGTCCTTGGATCCGTACCGATGCATTATTGGATCCCTCGGACCTTTGATATCTGCAAAGTGTTAGCACACTCGATCTACTCAGTGATTCAGTCGCACGAGGACTCGGACGCTCGAGGACTTGGCCAAAACCAAAGAAGAAAAGTTACTCACCAATGAGATGCCGACAGTTCTCAATGACAAAATTTTCCAAGTAAGATAATTTTGCTTGCATCTCCATGATAACGCAGTCGGAGGTCTAGCGGTCCTTCTCCGCCTCGACCAGCGCGGATCTAGCCTTCTTTGCCTCTGCCAAAGCCACCTTGGCCTTCTCCAACACCGAGGCAGCAGTCACCTTCGCGATTTCTAGCTCGGACACTAGCACGTAACCCTTGCTGGCCTTGGCTAGTGCGGAGGTGTGGTTACCTACACACCTATGAAAATATTCAATTTGATGCTAAAATTAAACTCAAAGTCGATACTCAATGAATGAAAAGCGACATACTCACAGAAGCCTGAAGCTGGCTAATTGCCTAGGTAGCCACCTGGTGGTCACGATGGAGTCACTCGAACTCCACACGCCGGTCATCCGACTCCTGCTGCAATACAAGAATATGATCAGCACCATATACAAGACTCGACTCACTGCTAACCAGCTACCTGACCCTCAAGGACTGGGGAATCGCAAAAAATTACAAGTGTCGACTCGCTGCTAACCAGCGACCTGACCTTCGGGGACTGGGCACTCGAAAATAAGCCTCCGGTTGCTACTACTTAGGAACTCTAGCCTCAGATACTAGGCATACCTGGAGCGCCTGGCCGATCAAGCAATGGAGCTCGATCGCCCCCATAGATGGCATCGGATACGCCACTCCCTGGGTTTCTTGCGCCACTAACCTAATGTTGCCATAGATGACTTCAGTGACTTGCTGCTAACCAGCGACCCAACCTTTGGGGACTGGGCACTCAAAAATAAGCCTCCGGTTGCTACTACTTAGCAACCGGAGCCTCGGATACTAGGCATAGCTGGAGCGCCTGACTGAGCAAGCGATGGAGCTCGATCGCCCCCATAGATGGCATCGGATACACCACTCCTGGGTTCCTTGCGCCACTAACCTGATGTTGACATAGATGACTTGAGCCACCATTGGCGACTGCGCCTGTACGGTCATGGAGGCCCCCTTCGCAAGGAACCGTCGTAACGTTGTGGCCCTGGTAGCCGCTGACGGGGACACCGCTGTCATCTCCTTGGCTATAGAGGCGTCCTCTACTTCAACTTCCTAGGCTGCATCACCTTCCTCATGCACGACAATATCACCTGCGATACCCTTTGCCACCACCTCGCCTGTCGAGTTGAGGTCGGCCTTTTATTCTTCTTAGTGGCGAGGTCGGGCGCCTCGCCGGAGTCGCCCTTCCTCTTCTTGGAGGTGTCTTCCCCCTTCTCGATGCGGCTCGAGGGGATTTTCGACATGGTCACCCACGTTATTCTATTCGCCTTGCCCCTGCAAAACTCAGAGCAATCAGTGATTCAAAAATTCTGACAAGTGTAGCATACATGCAATTCAACAAAACAGAAACACTTACTTGGCGGTCGGAATAACACACAGACCCATGCTAATATGCGTGGGATTCTCTAGCTCGGGGCAAAGTGAACGTGTCAACCCCGATTACAATAGTCTCTCTTGATGTCGCGGCTTGGGCAGCGCCACCAACTTCTTCACCGACGCATGCGTCGCTGTCAGGGTCTCTGACCCCTTTGTTGTAGCTAGGGCCTCTGGCCCCTTCGTCACTATTGGGCCTCCAACCAGGTCGTCAATGTCGGGTCCTCCGACCCCTTCACCACGTCTGGCTCTACTTCTACCTCTTCGGCTTTGTCCTCCAATTCCGGTGGTTTTGTTTTCGGAGCAGGCTTGGTCGGAGTGGGCACTCGTTTGGAGCTTTTCTCATAAATGATATACATGTCACTATCGAGCTCTTCAAGGCTGCTGCTGGCCTCGACCTCGTGGCGCTTCTGGCCACGAGTCTTCTGAGGCATGGAGGAGGGATCTTGTTCCTATGCGACCTCCTCTCCGCTTTAAGAGTCGTCCCCTTTGTCCTCGTCCAGGAGGTCGTCAGGGACCTCCTCGTCGAGCGGAGGAAGCCTGTTCTCTAGAACTTCGAAAAGCTGACACCATTGTGCCTAGGTCAATAATTCGACTCAGGCAACCGAGTGAGAATATCGACTACGGGCATAGAAGACTTACTCGGGGAGGTCTCTTTCCGGCTATCTATGGGCGAAGCACATCGACGACTCAGTGTATTTCACATCGGTTATTTTCCTCAGGGCCGAGGCATAATCTTCAGTGGCCCACACTTCACATCATGACCTTGTCGGGTCCGATGACCCGATGTATTCGTATCCAACAGGCTCTGGTAGCCACCGAACTAGTTGCCGCCCAAACTAGCAGTTGTAGAGGTTGATTGTTTCCAACCCATCATCCTCCAGCTTCGTAATTTCGGAGCAAATCTCCTCCACAAAAATGTTCTGCTCCTCAGGGAGCCCTTTCACTGGCAACCTCCGTGGCTCGCTCCGCTCCGCCAGCTGGATTCAAGGATATTGTTGACACTACGTTCATGGTCCTCCCTCAGTTTTTCAAGTTTCTCACACGAGCCGGCATTCTCATACTCTAAGGCTTGGATGTTTTCAGCTTGCTCCACAAGTTTGCAAGATTGAGTCAGCAAGCCTGGAGTAAGAAATACAAAGTTAGATGAATTCAAAGTTCATCATAACATAAAAATTATGAGAAGTGGCAGCCGGAAAGCTTCCTTTTAGCTTCATCCTTCTCAACTTTAAGTTGAGCATTTTCAAGATGGAGAGCCTTAACATCTCTCCGCTTGTTACGGATGTTCTTCACTAATTCCTGGTTGTAGACATTAACTTTTTGTAAGTTGGAATGGTAACTAGATTCAGAAGGCTACTAAGACTTGGGCTTCTATTTTAACTAAGTTAAATTTTAGCACTAGCCATGGGGGCTACACTACTTCGTTCTTTGGCATCCTATAAAAGCATAAACTCAGATTTCTTGTTCTATCCAACTTCATGCTTCGGGGCTAGAGGACATGATATAAATATAGTAAAAAAGAGTCAAAAGTGACTTACAAAATGCTCATGTTGCAACTTGTTGAGGGTATTGTTGATCTCAGCAGAAACCTTCTCAACTAAAGTTAAAGGAATAATTGGTGGAGGTGGAACTGCACCAGCCTTTAACTTCTCATCATGAAGACAAACTTGATCCAGCAGATCAATAAGGTTTACATCTTCATCTTCTTGAGCCTCTTCCACAGCAGTGATAGTCCGAGTCTCCAGGCAGTTCAGGGCAAGCTTTCGAAGTTCCTCTACACTTTTTCTGGTAAGGCCACCAGGGATCTTTAGGGGATCGTCGGTGAAGGCTTGAAGGATCATTACCCTTACAGAGTTCACCCTTATAAGTTCCAAGTCACTCATGGTGACATTGGTTTGTGAACCTAAGTTCACTGGCTCTTCAGATTGATCTTCAACATCCCAACACGCGGAGATGGAATATCCTCCATCACTAACAATGATTTTGGGTTGGGAGTCAGAGGCGCAGCATCAGTTGAAGCCAAAGTTAACTTCTGCTGGCGCAGAGTCTTCACCATCTTTCGCTTTCCTTTTATCAATGGTTTAGCTATGGACAGTAATAGAATATAACCGTTATGGCCCATAAAGAATACAAACAAAACTATGAGATCTGGTAGAAGACCTTACTTCTTTACGACTGGCGGCAATTGCGGGCCAGCCAAAACAACTAGAGTTTTATGCTTCAGGGTAAGCGCTTCAGAAAATTCTTCAAGCTCTTCATCCTGCACAGGACCTAGATCCTCTGGTGGATATCCCTTGACAGGAGCAAGCTCCGACTCGGGGAGGTCAACAAGCTGAAAGTCGGCAAATATCTCAGCATTGCAATATAATGAAACATCTACAAATGAACAATGGCAAGGTAGGTCAGTTGAAAAACTTATCGAGGTCAGGGGTTTCTTGGCAGTCTACATGTGCATGGAGATCCCCGGGACTTCCCGGTTCACCCTCTCCTTGATCAACCACTTGACCTAGGAATCATATTCCTTGGATGGGATCGGAGTTGGACTCACCTTTAGGCTATCCTTCCTGTCGGAGGTGACCGTATGCATCAAACAGTCTCCATGACATTGTAGAAGTTGAATCTGACGCATTATCTAGCAGTGGACTAAGTCGGATCCTTTCAATCCTTTATTCTTCATCAAAAACTCAATCTACCTCTTGGCATGGATCAAGTCTTTAGACAGAGTCGGCGCCTCCGCATCCCAAGATTCTTGGTGGGCGACAATACCATTAGCAAAAAATAGCAAGCTTTCTGGCTTGCCGGGAGCTGGACTATCCTTATGGTAAAAGAATGTGGTTGGCCATCTCTTCACTAACTCACTATATATGACCTTGGGGTAGACTCGATCTCTCCTAAGGACTAGGCTAAAAGTTCCGGTATTGTATGGAACACCGACAGTGATAGAATATTTCCGGGTACCGAAGTAGTACAGGAACAAAAGAAGACTCGGTTTAATTACAAGAAATCCCTCACAAAGAGAGACATGGGTGCTAAGCTCTAGAATGGAATTGGGGGGGGGATTGTGGCACTGGAGGGTCTACTGGGCAATTACCTCGAAGAAGAACTCCAACGGTGTGAAGCTCAATCCGCGATCCAAGTGGGTCCCAAAGTGAACGCGTTCGTCATTGCAAGGGGTGAGGAGAAGTTCACCAAAGCCACTCCGCCACTCCCCAGCATAGAGAAGACCTTCCTCCTCTGTGGCTTGAAGCTTCTCATCATCAAGTATGCATGGGATTTAGACCTTGCAGTATTGCTTGTCTTCCGCTGCCGATGACACCGCGACGCCGAAGCTCGATGCGTCAGCCATGTAGTTTGGCTGACCTTGGATGGGTGGCGCTGGGGGATTTTGGGGTGGAGAAGAGAGGAGGATGAGGGGCGCAGGGTTTTCCCACGGAGAAGGAAGAATGAGGGCACATATGGATGAAAACGAAGGGATTTATTCCTTATAACCCCTTCTATGCCAAGATTAGTGTGTAAACACGCGAAAATTATGCCACACATCGCGGAATGAGAAAGGAAACTTCCTCATGAAGGGTCTGCCACCTCGGTGTCTATGCTTGAATTGAAACGGTTCTTCGGTTCCACGCAGTGCGGACCCACCAACGGTCATGCTGACATAATATTTGTTAGTGACAAGACAATACCTGAAAAGTTGTCAAGATACCTCACAGACCAAATTCTAGACCAGTTTCAAATCGAGCAGGGAAACAATGATGAGTTATTAACAGGTCTGGCTTACTTTGAGACTCGGATCCTACTTTTTGTTTTGGAGTTTCAGGAACCCTTCAAGATTCTATAGCCGAAGAAGAATCAAGATAGACGATGAAATCCAACTTTGGATCTTGGAGGCTTCCGGGGTCTACTGTTGGGTATATACTTTCCGGGTATACCCATTGTGACTCGCTGACTAGGGTGTCCCACTTCGGGTTAGAACTATGCTTCACGGGTGGCCCAATCAGGGAGAGAAGTTGGAAGCCCATCCGGCTACGAGAATGCCCAAGAAGACTTACCGACTTAGGCATGTAGGAATACTTGTAGTCCAAGATGTATTGTGTAACCGACTATGTATCGTAGCTGGATAGGACGCTCCTATAAAACCTATGACCAGATGACTATATAAGCTGTCCTAGGGATCAGCCTTTAGGGCATCGACAATCAATCTCAACTCGCACAGGCGAAACCTCTCTTGTAATCGGTACTTCCGCCTTTGTGGATATTACTGAATTGCTAGCAGGACTAGGATCTGTCCACCACAGGCAGATTCGAACCTGGGTAAGCTTGTGTGCTCACCGTCTCAGACCACCGTACGTTTCCATGCCCCCAAGGACCCCCTCATGGCATACTTGTCTTCAATCCGACGACAGTCAATGTGCTTGGTGCGATAGTTCTAGCAGGTCCCGAATATGACAGTGAGCCTCACCTGCCCCAAGGGCATGGTAGTTCCATCAGTCACTCCCAAGAAGGGTCGAGTAGGCATTAGGCGCTCGTACGACATTTGGAGCTTCTCGAACGTCTCCACGAAGATGATGATAAGGCCCTACATACGCCTCCATCTATCAGCGTGTTGGTGACAACAATGTTGTTGATGGTGGGCGTACACACTATGGGAATAGTGCCAATGGTTCTTTTTCATTTCGGGTGGTCGCTAGTGTCGAAGGTAAAGGGGAAGTGCGACCATTTGAGCTTGGGATCTCCAGCCATGGAGGGAGCCAAGACGATCTCTTGGGTGAACCGCTTGAGGTGGAGGTTGGAGAGTGGATCTTGTGATCCTTCCAGAATGCAGACCATCCTATTTGGTTCTTGGTTGCCTCCGTCGTGTTCCTCCATGAGATGATTCCTTCCTTCACGAGGGTGAGGATGGGAAGCATTGGCATGATTGTGTGGTTGATAGCCGCTGCTGGGGCCATTGTTGTAGGTACGAAGCGGTTGCCACTCTGTCTGCCACCTTGGACAAAGTCGCGACTTCTGCCGCGGTTACTCCTATGAGATAGGTGCCAGTTGTAGAGTTTTTCGAGCTTGAAGGAGTCCTATGTGCCTTGAGAGTGCATCTTGTGAATGATGTAGTAGGGAAGGTCATCCTTCTCCTCGTCGCCATCAACACACTACTGCTTATGTTCCGGCTCAGCTGCGAGTACTGCTGGGGTCTTGCGCTTGGTTTCCTTGTCGTCCTTCTTTTTCTTCACGTGCATGATGGCTGCGTCGGAGTCGTTGTGATTGAACATGCGTCCCTCCTCATGTTTCGTGCACCTGTCCCCCATCTCGAAGAGCTCGACCTCCAAGCAAAGGTTATTGTTGATGGACAATTTCTCAATCATCCTAATGTCGGTGACGCCCTCCAAGCAGATGGAAATAGTTGACGACTTGGTGACCGTGTAACATTTTTACGCACCTATCTAAAATGTTGTATGTATTCTTGGAGCATCTCTCTAGGCTGCTGGCGCATCACACAGAGGTTGTTGAGCATGAGGGGTTGATCATATGTTCCCTTGAAGTTGATGACAAATTTCTTGCATAAGTCCTTCCATGAGGTCACCGAATCCTCTAGGATATTCTTCATTAACCATGAACGGGTTGCGTGCTTGAGTGCCATCGGGAACCAATTCACCATGACCTTGTCATCTCCTCCCGTGGCTTCGACTCCCACCGTGTAGAACTGCAAAAACTCGATGGGATTCTCCTTGCTGCCGTAGCACAGGGAAAGATCCGGTTTAAACTTGAGGGTCCACACCACGGTGCACAACTCCTTTGTGAACGCCAGGCAACCACTACTATACGAGGGTGTGCTACCGACGAGGGCGACGTGGTTGCTTTTGGCAGCCACCATGGCTTCAGCGAGAGTGCTCCTCGCGCTTGCGGTGCTTGTCGATAGAGACACGAGTGTCTTCCGAAGACCTCTCGAGAATGATGTTGGGCCGCTAAGTGATGTGTGGCAAGGAGGTGCCGTGGTGGTTGAGCACCATTTACCGCTTGGACCTCCTAAGGATCCAGCAAGGGAGGAGGCGCCACAGAGAGGGAGAATGCTAGGGTGACCTTGACGACCTCGGCGATGCACTGGATCCAGACGTCCTGCACGGTCTGGACGGGGCAGTGGTGTAGCAGCTCTTGTGCATTGAGCAGCACGACTTCAGGCGTCGAGTTGCTATTGTGCCCGCCCTTGGAACTGGAGGCCCCTCGCATACTGGGGCATTGCAGCTATCATAAGGCCCTAGCAGAGGAATGTGCCTCGTCGTTGCTGGCCCTGCACTCCTGCTGAGGAGGATCGTCTCCTACACGGCGTGGACCATTGTTGACGGTAGGCCTAGCTCGTGTGGCGCTGCAACGTCATGCTCGCTCAATGTGGCAAACTTCAGCCATGCTTGATGAAGAGGTGGGACATGAGCCTCAACCCCCTACCTGGCATGCCAAATGTCGGAGATTGTCCCTACAGGGGACCTCTCGAAGTAGGAAGGGATCGAACACTGGGGGCTGAACACGATCTTCCCAAACCTTCCCAAAGCCTGGCGATGAAACTCAATAGAAAGCACGACAGAAGGACAAGGAGAGTTACCTACGTTCAGGCCACCCCACGGTGTAAAACCCTACTCCTGCTTGTTCAGATTGCTTGCACTGCTTGGCGAGGTTTACAATACAGTAGTGAGCATGCGCTGAGATCTAGGGTTTTCCAAGGTGGAAGAAGGTCCTCTCTAGGGTGCCCTCCTATCCCTTTTATAGGCGTCCTGCTCCTGTTCCCGCCCCAAGGAGGGAAGGGTTTCCACATGGCGATCGAGCTAGGGGCAGGTAGGGCACAAAAGTCCTCTATTGTGGACCTGGTCTAGCGGCAGGCGCCATGGGCATCTTGGCTTCCTCCATCTGCATGCTCCTCTGGCACCATTGATTGGGGTGGTCCCCACTAAGTCTAGTCCTTGTCGGCCACTACAGGCTTGAGGAAGAAGAAGAACCTTTCCTTGGGCAAGGGGTATTCTAGCTGTCCTGATGGAGCCTCTACGTGATTGTCGCTTGAAGCCCTTGACGCCTCTGCTGCGACCCAGAGGCGCTACCATCTAAGTGCGCTTCGCGAGGTGCCTTTCCTCTCTAGGGGCCCACCCCTGGAGAGCTCTTGGAGAGATTCCTTGGCATCCTTTTTCCTTGAAGAAAACTTTCTTGTGGAGAGGCCCAGCAGTTGATGGGTCATGGTACCCTGGTATCCACTTTCCCGACAACCACCATCTGCCTGTTTCTTGCCATCTACGACTGGAATCAACGGGTCCCTACCTCCTCTGCTTGCCATTCCGGCAACAAGACAGGGTGGGGACCGCGGACCTACGCTCGGCGCTATTGAAGGTTCCCTAAAGTTAGATTTTGGTCAACTGGGATCGATATTATGATGGCTATGGCGGCATTGTGAGGGAAAATAATAAGATATACCCGTCTCCTCTTCCACCTTGTCGGTGATGATCTTGCCGCTAGCATTGAGGAGGGCAGGAATTTCGTCTAGTCGCCGCTTCCATGGAGTGGTGGATATCTTCCAGTCTACTTGTTGTTTAGGTTTGGTGTTACAAGCTTCAGATCAATTAAAGGGTTTAATGGCGACGACTTCATCTCTAGGGCGCTGGTCCTTAGGAGCACATGCACGAAGACTTCCCGACTGTCACAAAAAATGTCAGGCCTACTCCGGTAAGGGAGCTGCGACGGCGGCGCATCGGCAGCTACCTGTTGTTGCAGTAGTGGTCGTTAGGTGGTTAAAGGAGCTCAATGTAATTTTTATTATGTTTGGGGGCTTTGTACTTCCTATGAACTCATGAAATAGATCTGGATCTTTTGTACCCAAAAAGTGTTCGATGTTCCTACATCAAACTCTGAATTAACTAAGAGCATCTCCACTCGGGTTCCCATGATGTTGTTCCCAGGGCATTTTTTTTGTCCGGACAGCAATTATTCGCCTAGTCGCGTTCCCAGGATGCCGGTTTCGTCCGGATTTGGCCCAACTTTCATCCGGAGTTCCCAGGCCAATCCCAGGGTGTCTGGAACGCCCTGGGAATGTCGGATGAAGCGATGCTTGTGCCGGCGAAGCTCCACCGATTAAAACCGAAGTCGCGCCTATAGTTAGGTTCGCTGCCACTGCCGCACCTTCCCCCTATAGCATAGGCCACCTTTTTCCGCTCCTCCTTCGTCGTAGCTCAGCCACGCTTGAGCTCCCGCCACCTCGCCCGCCAAGTGTTTGATGTTTTTCTCCTTCGGTCATGGACTCTGACGACTAGGAGCTGTTCGCCGTGTTGCTAGAGGAAGAGAACGCCGCAGCCATCAAAGATGTAGAGCATGTGCAAATCCTTGCCTCTTTGGAATGGCTGCACATGCAGACTGCAATGCTGAAGTGTGGAGGCTAGGTGAAGGGTCACCGGAAGTGCAAAGCAAGGTAGAGGATGGAGGGCTACTGCATGTTGTATGCCAACTACCTCGCTGACGAGCCGCTCCACGAAGAGGCCGTGTTTCGGTGTTGTTTCAGGATGAGCCAAAATCTCTTCCTCGAGATCGTGCATGCGATCCTGGAGTTCGACCCCTATTTCGTGTGCAAGAAGGACTGCACCGGCATGGTTGGGTTTTCCTCACTACAGAAGTGCACAATGGTGATGAGGTTTCTTGCATACGGAGTGCCGGGTGATAGTGCTGATGACTATCTTTGCATGATTGAGTCCATCACCATTGCTTGCTTGTACAGGTTCTGAAGGGTACTGATTGCAGTGTTTGGCCCACAGTACTTGAGAACACCCATTGTTGTAGACACTTCTCAGATCCTCACAGTCAATGAAAGTAGAGGACTCCCTGGGATGCTTGAAAGCATAGACTACATGCATTGGCACTGGAAGAATTGTCCATTTGCATGACAGGGGATGTACAAAGGCCACAAAGGAGGTTGCACTGTGATACTCGAGGCAGCTGCTACACATGATCTTTGGATCTGGCACTCCTTCTTTGGCATGGCAGGATCGAATAACGACATCAACGTTCTCAACTCCTCAAATGTCATTGCCAAGCTTGTTGAGGGTCATGCTCCCCCGTGGACTTTGAGATCAATGGGCACCACTACAACAAGGGATACTATTGTAACACCCTTGGATCGTCTCTATGCAAGTTTTAGCATTTACTACCAAACCCGCATAGAAACGATTCAAAAATGCCTACCACGCACTTGCGTGCAGGTGGAAACAAAGTAATATCATTACACAATAGTCCACCATGGAACCCACGGAACATATATATACAAAAACAACTCAAAGATCCAAGAATACAGATATATAGTACAAAGATCAAAATCACCTTGAAAACAGTACAACATCCAAGTACGGATAAGATGGAAATGGGGCTAAGAGCCCTGAAGAATAACCAATGGCGTCCATAAACCCTGCTCAGGCCAAGCCGGAAGGGTAACCTTGCTAACGACGTCGAACTTATACCTAGTTAAACAAAAGGGGTGCCGACGAAGGGCAAAGGAAAAAGAGAGTGGTCAGTACTAAGGCTAGTACACGGCAAGTCTAGAATTTGGCGGCTCTCCCCTACATAGGTATGGTGGACTGAAGCGGCAGCGAAGCGGCACTAAACAACCTATAGAGACTCGGTACATCTCTCGGCTATCAGAGAGAGGTAAGTAAGATCTATGCGGGACCAACCTGATACTAACACCAATCATACCTATCCTGGTATTCCTCCTCGAGACCAAACGAGGAAGTCAAACCGAGGAACACACACAGTTGGCAATTTTATTCATTCCATTATAGTTGCAACACTTACTAGTCAGATATAGATAGCACGAGTCATCCTGATATCATAAGTAGTGGGCAGTTTTAGTTAACCATTCCTTTGTAGTTGTAATACTTACTAGTCAGATACAATTAGCTAGAGATATCCAAAATATAGTAGTTGTTGGCACTTTTATTTACTCATTCCGTTGTAATGAAACTGATTACTAGACATGTCAAAGTCAAATTTATAGCACTACTTTTGTTATGGTTGTCTATGATCGAGATACTGTGCTCCAAGTCATATGTAACCGTGGACACGACTTTTAGAAAGTTTTACCCTGTAGGGGTGCACAAATAGCAACACACACACGATCAACCTCGGGAAGAACCAAATAAAAGGCAACGAGGCCTCACGACAAAGCATTCACAGGATTCATAAATCATTTCAGGGGGCCACCCCAATAAGCTACCGACAACGAAGTTGGCCGGCTGCGAGACGGACCCAGGGTTTGCGACAATGGCTGTAAACGATTGAGAACCTGAAAGTGTGACTAGGCTTGATGATACCACGAAAACATTCCGCATTCCTAAATAGCACAGGTGCTCCACGTGCAATCGTAAATAAAACAATAAAGCATGGCATAGGTACAAGATAGTAATAAAACCCCAAACTAGTTTGTGGCCCCAAGAAATAAAGTGTGAATCAATCTCAGGCAAAGGGGGATCCATAGGGTCTCCCGTATGTGGATAGTGCGAATAGCCAAGGAACAGGTATCAAGTACTCGGGGCCTACAGGAAAAAAGTGAGCGCGGAAGAACCAAATAACATTATTGCCCACCGGTGCCTTTGCATTAGTTATATCTATTCCTAGCATTTTAATTGACAAGTTATATTGAAATCCATGATCATCTCCACCATTAAGCGTGTGTCAACCTCCCAACAACTATGGAACATCGACGACTCGAACCAACACCTGAGCAAGCAACTACGACTCACAAGGCCAACTGTCTACCAAACAACAGGCAATATGAGGTGTCCAAGGCAATATAGGGGCTGCAAGTGATATAAATGGTACGAAAACTAAAGCATCGCAACACGGATAGTAATAGATCAACAGGAGGAAGTAAAGACTATAAACACAAAATAGGTAGAAAGGGGGAGAATTCTCGCCTGGCAAACACTACTGAAGGTTCATCCGAAGAACTTGTCGATACTTGCATCAACTCAACTAATCCGCGAAGAAGCAAAGCACTAGAAGAAACACCGGATGCACTACTTAATACTATGGTAGAAGACCGGGCATGATGCATGTATGGTGCATGAGATGGAAAAGATGCGATACAACTAGGCAATATTAAGCTGAACCGGGGTTCCGACAAATTAATTAGAAATTAATTAGAAGGTTCATGTTGTTTAGTTACCCAGCAATTTAAATGTTGTCTTAAAAAGGTAAAACATGGCATCGGTTCGCTACACAAATTTAAATGGAGACGAGATAAGACAAAATTAACCCGCATATGGTCTCCATATATTTAATTATTAGGTGAATCAACAACATATCCCCAAACAAATGAATATGTATGTGAGCATGAACAATTTAAATGCAACAAGTATATGTTATATATTATAAAAATAGGGGTCTTGAAAAGGGAATCACATATAGGGGACTCAACGATCTTGGGCCTCGGGGGGTTCGGTCCTAGGTTCCAGGGGGTCGACTGGATCAGTCTTTGGATCTTGGTTCGGGGTCTCGAACATCAAATCCGTGAAGAAGGTCTTCGCGCCATCGGGCATGGGGTCTTCGGTTCTATTAGAATGATCTTGTCATTGTGAGATGAAGACCTTGGTGTTCCATCTTGATCCTCGGTTGCCGGTATCGGTCAACACATTCAGAAGTAGATCTTGGCGTGCCGAGGGTTCGGTCCTACATCTCCGGTGGCGATGGGGTGTACACATGGCCGTGTGGTCTTCAGACAGCATCACCGAATCTTTGGAATACCAGACGAGGTTGTATTAGCCGCCGCATGCCACCTCATCTAGGTACACAAACAATACCAATCCTCAACATACATCATGACACCACGGGAAAACAGAGACCAACACGGCGTGAGAAAGGATACACGCGGGCGAAGACATGCAAGGAGGCATCCCTGTACCCAGGAGTTTCAAACATCTGTGGCCTCGACGAGGACAGGACAACGGCAGAATGGTGAGACGAGGAGGGCGTGGCGGCAGCTCGCGCGGGCGGCGCCTGCAGACAAGGGCTCTGCGTGAGGTGGGGAGGAGCTACGACGGGCGAGGACAAGCGTGCGAGGAGGTCGGACTCCATGGCAGTGGCTCCACTCAGGGACACGCACCTGGAAGCAGAGCGGAGGAGCACCGGCGGCGGTACGCGAAAGCAGAGGCAGCGGGACCCTAGGATCGGACGACGAGGAGGCAGGCTCATGGCCTTGTAGATGTGCGGCGTGAGGAGGCTGGCCTGGGCGTCACAGCAGGTGCACGGGGAGGCTACGGAGCCGACGCGAGGGCTTGAGGCGACGGCGGTCGAAGGCGACCGGGGCCGCGGGCGTGCGGAAGCTCGTGATCCGGTGGGCGGGGCGGCGCAGTGATGCGGGGCCCGAGATGCAGCGAGGCTGAGAGGAGAGGGAGGGAATCGAGGAAGAGGTACGTGTGCGGTGTGCAAGGTGGGGGAAGATCGAGCGGGGATTACGGCGTATGCATGGGCGTCGGGGTGGATTGACACAGTAGGTGGGAGCGATCGTGGCAGGGGTGCGTGCTGTGTTCGCGGGTGGGGTAGGGGCGGTGTACCACGAGCGGCCAGGTGTGTGCGGTCGCTGCGCACCACGTAGTGCGTCGAGAGGGGTGGGTTAGTTCGTGTGGGGCAGTGCGGCGGCAGGTGGTTATGGTTCAGGGAGTGGAGGGTGGTGGCCGGGTGGGTCGGGCTTAGGCTAATGGGGGTCGTAGGTGTCCAGGCCCAACGGCTGGCTGCCTCCTCCCTAGAACACTTTTATGTGTTGATTTATTTATTTTATTTAAAAAAAATTCAAATAGTTTTTAGAGAAAATAAAAGATCTAGAAAAGACTAGGTTTTAAATTTGAAATAAAGGAGGATAATAATTAGAAAACAAAACTAGGTTTTTAGAAACTAGTTTTAAGAAAAATATGCGTGATGTCATGATGATACTGAAATACAATGTGGCATGATGACATGAGTATGCGATCATGATGATGCACAAAATAAAAACAACAAGTGATTTTCTAGTAGTAATTTTACCGGGGTGCTACAACTATCTTGCAGATAGCATCTATCAAAGATGGCCAACATTTGTGAAGACTATCTCAAAGCCGATACTCCCAAAGCATGCTCAGTATGCCAAGGAACAGGAAGCTTGCAGGAAGGACGTGGAATAGACATTTGGTGTGTTCCAATAGAGGTTCGTAGTTGTCTGGGTCCCTGCTATGACATGGTCGAAAGATTAGATGTGGAAAGTGATGAATTGTTATGTGACCTTGCACAACATGATCATTGGGGATGAGAGGAAGGACCAGTGAGTTTGGTGGAGCAGAACGAGCCATACTACAGATAGGGACCTCTTGCACAGCCTGATCACTAGGTGTCGCCAACTTGAACCGCCTTCATCGCCATGCATCAAGAGATCCGAGACCCGATAGTGCATCAACAGCTATAGGATGATCTGGTTGAGCACCTATGGACATGTAGTGGCAACACATAGATGCCTAGCATGAACTGGCCGAACTAGGCCGAAATATGTTGTATTTTCATTGTTTCCCAAACTATGTTTAATTTTGTACCGAACTATGGTTAATTTCAGGCAGAACTATGCCAAACATTGCTATGTATTCATATTATGCTGAAATATGCCAAAAACTGGTCGAATTTGAGCCGAATTTGGAAGAAAACACACCGACCTGGGAACTCGGTCTAGAAACGCTTGTGGGAAACTGGGCGTTCCCAGGATAAAAACTAGCTCCGTTCGGCGCTAAATAGCACCGGATTTCGGCCTGAAAACGTCCAACGAGTGGAGATGTTCTTAAAGCCATGTCCTCCACTTGTCACTGATTAGGATGGCTAGAAATCAATATTCACGTAACCTACACCATAAAATCCGCTGCAGAGACATGTTTTCCGCTGGAAAACATTACTACCTCAGTCCTGAGGCTTAAGGTATATAACTTTTTTCAAAAGTCAAACCAACTAAAGTTTGACCAAGTTTTAGAAAAAAATATTTATTTTTACACTACGTAATCCATACCCTTTCATACATCATGAAATATATTTTCACATGGTATTTATATAATATAATAGTTCTTGATAGTTTTTTCTAAATTTTTTGGTTAAACTTTACATGGCTTGACTTTTCAAAAAGTTATATGCCTTAAGCCTTGGAATGGAGGGAGTATATAGAATTGGATATTGCTAGCCACGTGTCGTCCGAAAAGTGTGTGTTGGAACCATCCACAAGAATGACTGTATTTATGTGAAAGAACTCGTTCTTCCAATCCTGGTTTGGTAAATAATCTAAAAATGATAATCAATGCGTTTCATCTCTACTACTTATAAATAAAGGAGCAAACATGATATTTACTACGTGCACCCCAGTTAACAGGCATGATTCTCTCAGCACCACAGGATTCGATACAGTAAATTAAATCTCACCGCAAAAATTGCATCCTGTGTGCAAATAGCAATTAACCCGGGGCAGAGCACGCTACCTCCGGACAGAAAACTCCACTCTCCCACGATCCGTCTAAAAGGTAGTGGACCCAAGCAACTAATATGGCTTAATTAATGGGACTAATCTTAGTCAATAAAAATAAGGCTAAATCAACGGACGTGAAACTCCTCTCCCATCATCCGCCTCCAAGTTCGTAGTGGAAGCGATCAGATCCGATAAATATGGCTAAATTAAATCCTCGTCAATAAAGGCTAAATTACTAGGCATCGACCTCGAGGGCAATCGTCATGGCTTCGCGCTCCTTTACGTCGAGCTCCTGAGGGCGCAGTAGCCTTCATCACCGCCTTCCTGGAGCACAATTGTCGCCGTCACCATCATCACTTTATTGGGCGCCAATCTCGAGGGCAATCGAAGCGCCTTCACACTCCTTTACGGCGAGATCCTAATGGCGTCATAACCATCATCACCGCCTTCCTGGAGCACATTCACCCTCCTACATCGGACCGTCAGGTTTGGGCCAATACCTTCATTGCCTCCACAATGCCTCAACAATGTCATGACCTAGAACCGCCTTGCCCTGACTTGTGCCTGAATCGAGAGCATTTGACAAATTAATCTATGACATACAATGCAACATGCACCAGATGTAAGATAAATGCAATAGTTATTTTCTCTGAGTTACATGCTTGTAGTACATGTAGCCTTAAACAAAGGACCATATAATTGAGAATAATCTCTACCTCTACTACTAATAAAGGCACAAACAAGAATTCCACTAGACGTACACCGCAAATCCTACACGGGCGGACTAAAACCACAAGATCGGGCCCACTAGAGGTTATCTAACGGCTGCGCGTCTAATCGAATCCCATGTGCATTTAGCAAATTATGAGAATGGAGGGAGCACTTATCCCAACACGGAAACATTCCCCGTATCATCAACGCCTGATCGTGTGTTCCACAAAAAGACTGATATGGTAGCGAAACCGATCACCTGCTTGGCTGATCGATTCCCTCGCCGTCCTATTCCCGACGACGCCCTTTTCGTTGCCTGTCACACCAAGAGCTTCGACGATGCCCTCACCGGTGCCGGCGCTGATAACCTGAACGACGCCCTCGCTGTCGCCCGTGTCGCGTCGTGCCGAGATCCTGGATTACGCCCTCGCCATTGCCCAGGGCCAGCCGAGATCGTAAACACGGTCTCGCCGCAACGTTCTTGTACCACGCCCTCGCCGACGCCCAAGTCGCATCGCACCGAGAAGCTGGACGACCACCTCACCCGCGTCGCGCCGAGAACCTGGACGATGCCCTCGCCGCGGCGTTCCGGGACAGCACCGTTACTATCCGGTAACACCATAAAATCAACAGATGGTTCCATTTATACCATATACATGTTTTAACTGGACTTTCACATCTTTTATAAACTGGACTTCATATCTTTGACACACTGGACATTCGGCAATCCTGCTATCAGAAGATAAATGCAATTGAATATGGCTAGGGGATGCATGTAAATCTGCTTTACCTTTGTAACAGTATGCCAAGATAACAAATTGAGTTAATATATGCAAATTGTCACTGAACGAGGTAACTAAACATTAATTACTTCTAAAGTTCTACAATAGATCTACATGATCTCATGCTATTTCTGACGATTTTTGACTGATAATTTGACATAATAAGTAACAAAGGATAAAAAGGTTATGTGAAACTTTATTAACATAAGGAGGTGAGTAAGCATTTGATTGAGAACTTTGATAATATACCTTTGTACCAAATATCACCAATCCAGCTTATCAAATGAAAATCCCTTTTGAAGAGCTTGAAGAAATGTCTTTTCAGGATGGCCTTGAGAAGAGTAAGTGGTTTCTCCATTGATATCCTTCAGCGTCTGAACTATGGCATCTCTCCTAATCACCAGGTCTTCAAATTTAGTTGGAAACATCGTCACATAAGCTTGGATAACATGCTCCTTAAGTTGATCATTTCAATATCAGAACTCCAATAATCTCCAACCAAATCTGACAGCTCCCTTTGACTGCATTCTTATATCAAGAACTTTGTCAGTAACTCTACTGTATGATTTTGATAGCTTCAATTTTTCTTGAATGGTTTCATTTTGTACATGGTATGAACATAGTTATCGTGCTTTGCAGTTATAAGTTTGATGTTATACGGTAATATCCCTTAATCTATTTATTAAAGGTGACATATATGTATCAATATTTCTATGCACTGGTTGCAGACTTGCACTAGCTATTGAAATGTAAGCTTGATTGATGGCATTTTTTCAGCAAGTAATAAAGATTATGTATCAGGTAGTAGCATGCTAGATGTAGTTGATAATTGACATTAGCTAGATGTTGTAGCCAACAAGATGTCTCTGAACTCACTAAGTGTAGCGCTTTATTTAGCGGTAACTGCTGAAATTTTTGTAATCGGATGGTTGTAGCCTATAACAGCATAGCACAAATAGGTACCAGTCATAGAAATCCATGGGCCACTTCAGTATTATAATTTTTTTACCGAAACCAATCAGGATAAAACAATCCCTAAGTAGCTACGGTTCTAAGTAATATAAGCACATAAGAAAAGCATATTATACTGAAACAAATTAGGATAGTACAATCTGTATGTACCTCCCATTCTATGCTAGATAAGCACACAAGAAAAACAATACCATCATTTCCCACCAGTTGTCAACAAGAATCGATGTCCAACCAAGGCCATTATATGTCCGTATCATGGACAAGACCAAGCCCTTGAACCACCACTCTACATAGAAGGTTGAGAACTCTCATTAATATAGTGGCAAAAGTAACTTCTGAATTCAAAATATAGTAGAGAGTGAAAAAAACCACGCCTTTGCGAGCGTCATTGTGTAAGATCGAGAACATGAATGTCCTCTCCAGATAAACCAGCAGGGATTATGCTACCTTGCATTGGAATAAACAAGATGAAAGAATTTCTGATTATTTTCTATTGGACTGATCTGAAAAACAACACACCTACTAATGTAAAGCATGAAAAAATGCAAAGTATATGGATGAATACCATGGTTGCAACATCACTACCTTTATATATATGGACACACCTCTTGGCGAAGAATGTTCACTAATTCTAGAAAGACTAACAACATTGTGTTTTCTATTGTCAGGATAAAAAAGAATGCCCACTAGAAATGATCTACTTCTACATAACTAACATTTCACAATGTTGACATCCAATCAGATAAACACCCATATTCAGTATATGAATGAGGTCATGTGTTACTAAAATTGCATAATATTGTACATGGCTGCAGGATAAATATTGGTTGATACTATAAGATTATCAACAATTTCATGGGAAAAAACAAGACCTGATAATTTTATTGTATTTATTCCATTGATCAATTAGTGCAAGCCTGCAGTGGAGGAAACCCTTGATTATACGGTACATATTAAGCAACAGGCCAAATTTGAAAATCCAAATGCTAGAAAAAGATGACCTAAAATATGGGTTTGCAATAGGACTTATTCTTAGACTTCAGAAGAAGCATCATTTGGAGTATAGTCCAGTGATTCAGGCTTCACATGCTAAGTACGTGAAAAATTAGACAAAGTTCACTAAAGTGCAACAAAAAATCTAGAGAATTTTGACTTTCAGTAATTAACTAGATGAGATTAGAGTCTAACATGGATTTACGAGCAGCCGGCATCTGAGTCAATTCCCCTCCGTACTGGCTTGCTTTGTCCCCCGCATGGAATGAGGCTCTCTGTGGCAGCTAATGTCTTCCCTGGTGGCACCACCGCCGAGGCTCCCTGGTTGGCTCCTCGGGGACGATCGTGACACAGCCAACCCGCCGGAACGGGCCATCCTCGCCGGCGTCCCCTGGTGGAAAGCTGTCCGTGCTGTGGAGCCCCCCAACGCACGCCTACGCCCCCATCGGTCCAAATTGCAGGGTCGTGAGTCCAGCTCGAGGAAATGGCGGCAGCCAGGAGGGCCAGCGCGGTCGTCGCCTGGGTGGTTGTCGCGGTAGTGGAAGCGAGTGGGGGACTGAGACTCTGAGAGTGAGGATGAGGATGAGCCTTTTTTCTTAGAAATGTATATGCGCAATTTATTATATATGGCTGGAATACAGGACCAGAACGTGGATTCACACAAATGCAAAAGGACTCGAAAATAATACATTGAAGCCCTTGGAGATCCTTGCGTCCATAACAACCGCCCAGCGCTGCCCATCTCCGAAGCCCCCGTCGTAGCGTCCGCCAAAGAGAACAATGGCAGATACCAGCACACTCAAGCTCGACGCGGCTCCATCGTTGTAGAAAGTTTCTAAACCTCTTATGTTGGTCGTCAAATAAGACACCTTTGCTGCGGCCTCGCCCAAGCCAACAATCGAGCTATGGAACCAGATCACCACATCGACATCGTTGAGAGGTGGATTCGGATTCGCCAGCCACGAACCACGCCATATATAGCAGATCTGGTCGTTCTCTGGTCCTCTAGCGGTGACGTTAGCCTAAACCAGCTATTGACAGGACTCCTAACTCCTAAGCTACACGGCAGCGTCAGCGCATGCACTGCCATGACGGCGGGGCTGGAGAACAAAATCGAACGATGAAGGGACTGTCGCCGACGCATCAACATCGTCTGGAAGACCCATCACACAGATCAGCTGACCACAAAGCAAAATCGTGCCGGGAGGAGATCTGTTGCAAATATATTAACTCATGCCCTCCCTGGAGATGAATCGACGGTGATAATGAGTAGTCAATCACCTGAGGATCTCCCGAGGATGAGTTTGTTGTGTATTTGTTCGGATGTTTAGCACGATTTTTTCGTAGACGATCTGGGTTGTAAAGAATTCATTCGCAAAGAAAATGTTGTAAATGGTTTTTTTAAAGTGGTATGTAATGTACATATTCTTCTAAATTTTCATTCGCTTCTATATTACTATGGATTGCTATTTGATTTCAGTTGACCGGGTTATAAAATGTTTCATCAAAATTGCATTTACACGATAGTTTGTCTGTCATTTCTCATTCAGAAAACATATTCTTATATTTTATGAGCGTGCGGTTACACATGCAAACTTACTAGTGGTTTTATAATTAATCTACTTCCAAGCCTATGATCCTGATGAGGGGATCTTGTTAAAGACAAAAAATGCACAATGGTTGTTCTTGACAAAAAAATGCCTTACATCCTGCTACCAGTATGTATTAATGTGAAGTTTACTATGTACAGAAACTGGATTGCATCTATAAAGTTCGGTCTTGAGAATGGTGATCTCGAATGGCTTCCAAGATGGGGTGAGTCGTTAGTAGGTGTCTCCGATCTTTCTATAGTATCACCTTCTTGGGATCCAAGTCTTCCGTCTTTGGCACGGTATGATACGATCATTTTTCTGGTTGAACAACTGAAACATCTCTTGTTATTATCAGATCCCGATGTAGCTGGTTCATCCTCATCTCCTTCGAGTAAGACTGGTCATAGGGACGGGGCGTATGATCAGATCCCCCGTCCCTTTCTCTCTCCTCCTCCACGCCTTCTTCTACAGCTTCTCTCCTCTTCTCCTCCGACCACCTTGTCGGGATGGGAGAGGCAGTCTGTCCATCATCTATATGTCCATAGTAGTTGTAGATTTAAGTGGAAATTTTTTGCTACAGGACACCCTTATTTTTCTAGCGTTTGCTAAAACACACTGCACAACTGTGGCTTTGCTAAATACCATTACAATTTTGTGCCACATTTGCTAGAACACACCACGTGGCCAAAAATAGAAAGTTTTAGCACTTTTGCTCGGGTGACCATGTTATGGTCCGGTTTGAAGAAAATGTGCCAAACTTTCCATTTTTGGTCACATGGTGTGTTCTGTCAAATGTGTCACAAAATTGTAATGATACCTAGCAAAGATAATTTTATGCAGTGTGTTTTAGCAAACGCTAAAAATAACGGTGTCATGTAGCAAATTTCCCTAAGTGCATTTAAGTGCGGACTAGGTCTAGAGTTACCTTAATCTCTACTACTAATAAAGGCACAAACAAGAATTCCGCTAGAGACTAAAACCACAAGATCATGCCCACTAGAGGTTATCTAATGGCTGCGCTAAGTCTAATCGGATCCCATGTGCATTTAGCAAATTATGAGAACGGACGGAGGACTTATCCCATCAGACCTCAGAGCAAACAGCGAAACATTCCCCGCATCATCAACGCCTGATTGTGCGGTCCAAAAAAAGATTGATATGGTAGCGAAACTGATCACCGCTTGGCCGATCGACGCCCTCGCCGTCATGTTCCCGATGACGCCCTTTTCATTGCCTGTGTCACGCCAAGAGCTTCGATGATGCCCTCGCCGGTGCCAGCGGCGCCGGCGCCGGCACCCACGTCGTGCTGATAACCTGAACGACGCCATCGCTGTCGCCCGTGTCGCGTCGTGCCGAGATCCTGGATTACGCCCTCGCCATCGCCCGCGGCCAGCCGAGATCGTAGACGACGGTCTCACCGCAACGTTCATGTACCACGCCCTCACCGATGCCCGATTCGCATCGCACCGAGAAGCTGGACGACCACCTCGCCCGCGTCGCGCCGAGAACCTAGACGATGTCCTCGCCACGGCGTTCCGGGATAGCACCGTTACTATCAGGTAACACCATAAAATCAACTGATGGTTCCATTTATAACATATACATGTTTTAACTGGACTTTCGCATCTTTTACAAACTGGACTTCATATCTTTGACAAACTGGACATTCGGCAATCCTGCTATCAGAAGATAAATGCAATTGAATATGGCTAGGGGATGCATGTAAATCTGCTTTACCTTTGTAACATTATGCCAAGATAACAAATTGAGTTAATATATGCAAATTGTCACTGAACGAGGTAACTAAACATTGATTACTTCTAAAGTTCTACAATAGATCTACATGATCTCATGCTATTTCTGACAATTTTTGACCGATAATTTGACATAATAAGTAACAAAGGATAAAAAGGTTATGTGAAACTTTATTAACATAAGGAGGTGAGTAAGCATTTGATTGAGAACTTTGATAATATACCTTTGTACCAAATATCACCAATCCAGCTTATCAAATGAAAATCCCTTTTGAAGAGCTTGAAGAAATATCTTTTCAGGATGGTCTTGAGAAGAGTAAGTGGTTTCTCCATTGATATCCATTAGCGTCTGAACTATGGCATCTCTCCTAATCATCAGGTCTTCCAATTTAGTTGGAAACATCTTCACATAAGCTTGGATAACATGCTCCTTACGTTGATCATTTAAATTTCATAACTCCAATAATCTCCAACCAAATCTGACAGTCTCTTTGACTGCATTCTTATATCAAGAACTATGTCAGTAAATATCATGTCAGATTTTGATAGCTTCAATATGTCTTGATTGGTTTAATTTTGTACATGGTATGAACATAGTTATCGTGCTTTGCAGTTATAAGTTTGATGTTATACGGTAATATCCCTTAATCTATTTATTAAAGGTGACATATATGTATCAATATTTATGTGCACTGGTTGCAGACTTGTAGTAGCTATTGAAATGTAAGCTTGATTGATGGCATTTCTTCAGCATGTAATAAAGACTATGTATCAGGTAGTAGCATGCTAGATGTAGTTGATAATTGACATTAGCTAGATGTTGTAGCCAACAAGAGGTCTTTGAACTCACTAAATGTAGCGTTTTATTTAGTAGTAACTGCTGAAATTTTTATAATCGGATGGTTGTAGCCTATACCAGCATACCGCAAATAGGTAGCAGTCATAGAAATCCATGGGCCACTTCAATATTATAATTTTTTTTATCGAAACCAATCAGGAAGGAACAATCCCTAAGTAGCTACGGTTCTAGGTAATATAAGCATATAAGAAAAGAATATTCGTACTAAAATAAATTAGGACAGAACAGTATGTATGTACCTCCCATTCTATGCTAGATAAGTACACAAGAAAAACATTAACATCATATCCCACCAGTTATTAACAAGAATCGATGTCCAAGCAAGGCCATGATATGTCTGTATCGTGGACAAGATCAAGCCCTTGAACCACCACTCTACATAGAAGGTCGAGAACTCTCAACACTATAGTAGCAAAAGTAACTTCTGAATTTAAAATATAGTAGAGAGTGAAAAAACCACGCCTTTGCGAGCGTCATTGTGTAAGATCGAGAACATGAAGGTCCTCTCTAGACAAACCAACAGGGATTATGCTACCTTGCATTGCAATAAACAACATGAAAGAAATTTCTGATTATTTTCTATTGGACTGATCTGAAAAACAACAGACCTACTAATGTAAAAGCATGAAAAAAATGCAAAGTATATGGCTGAATACCATGGTTGCAACATCACTACCTATATATATATGTGTTGGTGATATGCCCAAGAGGCAATAATAAAAGTGATTATTATTATATCTTTGTGTTTATGATGAATGTTTACATCCCATGCTATAATTGTATTATTAGGAAACACTAATACATGTGTGTTTTGTAAACATAAGAGAGTCCCTAGTAAGCCTCTTGTTGAACTAGCTTGTTGATTAATTGATGATCATGGTTTCCTGATCATGGACATTGGATGTGATTAATAACAAGGTTATATCATTAGGAGAATGATGTGATGGACACACACCCATAGTAAGCGTAGCATAAGATCAAGTCATTAAGTTCGTATTGCTGTAAGCTTTCAAATACATAGTAACCTAATCGTTCGACCATGAGGTTGTGTTAATCACCATCACCGGATGGGTACTTTGATGACATCAAACGCCGCTTCGTAACTGGGTGGTTATAAAGTTGTCATTGGGTATTCTGAAAGTATGTGTTGAAGCGCATGAACCAAGATTGGGATTTGTCCATCCATATGATGGATAGATATACTCTGGGCCCTCTCGGTGGAATGTCATCTAGTTAGCTTGCAAGCATGTGACTAGGTCACAAGGGATGACATATCACGGAACGAGTAAAGAGTACTTATCAGTAACGAGGTATAACTAGGTATGGGGATGCCGACGATCAAACCTCGGATAAGTATAGTATCGTGAGACAAAGGGAATTGGTTTCGTATGTAAATGGTTCAATCGATCGCGAAGTCATCGTTGAGTATGTAGGAGCCATTATGGATCTCCAGGTCCCGCTGATGGTTATTGATAGGAGATGTGTCTCTATCATGTCTACATATTCACGAACCGTAGGGTGACACACTTAAGGTTCGAAGTTGTTTTAAGTAGATATGGATGCGTTGGAGACCGAATGTTGTTCGGAGTCTCGGAATGGATCCGGGACATCACGAGGAGATCCGGAATGGTCCGGAGAATAAGATGCATATATAGGAGATCATTTTCTGAGTTAGGAAATGTTCCGGAGTGTTTGTATGAGGATTCTAGAAGGTTTCGAAATGTTCCGGAAGGTTCTAGAAGATATCTTGGAGTTTGCTTGAAAATCAAGATAGGGATCAAGGAGTCCTGGTGGGTCAAGACTAGGAGTCGTGGGGGAGGAGGACTCCTCTCCCCACTCCCAATCCGCCGGCCTAGAGAGGAGGGGAGTCCTACAAGGACTCCCCCTCCCCAGGCGCCCTCCCTTCTTTAAATAGAGGGGCAGGGGCGCCCCCTCCTCCCCTGCTCTCATAACTCCAATCTCTGCCGCCTCTCTCCTCCACCTTTCTTCTGCACAGGCATAGGCGAAGCCCTGCAGAATCCTCTACTCCACCACCACCACCACCACGCCGTCGTGCTGCTGGGATTCCATGGAGAAGATCTACTACCTCCGCTGCTCGCTGGAACGGGGAGAGGAAGGTCTACTTCGACTCCGCACGTGTGACCGACTGCGGAAGCGCTGCCGAATCACGGCGCCGGAAGGATCGTCCACTTGACCGACTGCGGAAGCGCTGCTAGAACGCGACGCCGGAAGGATCGTTCTTGCGGTAGAAATTTTTTGTTTTCCATGCTACGAACCCATCAATATGGACACACCTGTTGGTGAAGAATGTTCACTAATTGTAGAAATACTAACAACATTGTGTTTTGTATTGTCAAAACAAATAAGAATGCCCACTAGAAATGATCTACTTCCAAATAACTAACATTTCACAATGTTGACATCCAATCAGATAAACACCCATATTCAGTATATGAATGAGGTCATGTGTAACTAAAATTGCATAATACTTGTTAGAGTATGTCACGGTTTCGACTATATTTGGTAGTTTACGTTTGTAATCCAATTCTATCTCTATTAGGCTTCTTACCCCCCAAGTCTTCTAGTACTATATAAACAGCCTAAGGGCTTACGATGTAATCACCTCTTACAATATCAATACAATCTATACGTTCGCAATATTTCATGATATCGGAGCGGTTCGCTCCGCCTAGGGTTTAGCCACTGCTTCCGCCGCGCCGCCCCCGGCGAAATCGATCTCTATGATCTCCGCCGGGGGCACCAAATCTCGTAGCTAGTTTTTTCTTCCAATTTTCTAGATCGGTTTGGTAGTTCTAGCAAATTTCTTTTTCCTATTAGATCTAATTTTCTTGTAGCCACCAAAAGCATCGTCCACAGCCGCATGTCATCATCGCACGCCTTTACTTCAACCTCGGCATCGACTCAACTTCGGCAAATCATCGTCAACAATCGTGACAAGGAGGCTTCGCGCGACGCCCCAAGGGACGCCTTCACGCGCTGTGTCGGCTCCTCCGTCCTCACGTCGTCTCCACGCCGGCCCGTCTTCGCCAACAACTACTGGGACGCATGTCCCTGAGTACGCGCCTCGCCGTCAACAAAGGGCTGCATCTTCATCACACGTGGTCATCATCGCTGACAATCATCTACACCAACAACATTGCCACATCGTCGCCGCCATCACTAATCATGGTCATCGTCAACGCCAACAAGTTCATCTCCACGAGCGACGCCACGCTCACACAAGCGGAAAATACGGATCTAAATCCCCGAAATCAACTACCGCTACAGCAAATCTCCATCAAACAACTACCTCTTCGTCTCCGTCCACCACGACCTCGCCGCCAGAGTCGCAGTCTAATTTTTATTTTTTTACTTAATCAATTTTCTTCCTGCAACTACTTCATCTACTCTGACAAATCGGTGGACAACTTCTACGCACCGACCGTTCACGGAGAATTTCTTTGCTGCTCCCTCCGGCTCTAGCTCGCATGGCTCGTGATGGTCCATGTCTTCGCACGGCCGGTATTGACAACACCGACGCGTGCCTTCGTCCCCGGCGCGCTCCTGAGTTTGGCAAGCTCGGCAAGGCGTGTCGCCTACTACGACTACTCCGGATCCAACTACATCTACGTCATCTACTACGGCGAATTCTCCAGGCTCAACGACGACATCGACCACAACACCATGACAACACAAACATCATCAATTTCATCAACCGCGACTACATCACCAACGGCATCATCGACCACGACTACAGCATCCTACTTCTGGCTACATCGACATCGACATCCACCGATATCCCCTACAGTTCGCGCCTTCGGATTATGCTCCAGTCAGACCGTCCGCGACGCTCCGGTTGTTCTCGTCACTATCGATCCGACTGCAGGGGGTGTTAGAGTATGTCACGGTTTGGACTATATTTGGTAGTTTACGTTTGTAATCTAATTCTATCTCTATTAGGCTTCTTGCCCTTCAAGTCTTCTAGTACTATATAAACAGCCTAAGGGCTCACGATGTAATCACCTCTTACAATATCAATACAATCTATACTTCCGCAATCTTTCAATACTGTACATGGCTGTAGGATAAGTATTCATTGATACCGTAAGATTATCAACAATTTCATGGGAAAAACCAAGACCTGATAATTTTATTGTATTTATTCCATTGATCAATTAGTGCAAGACTGCAGTGGAGGAAACCCTTGATTATACGCTACATATTAAGCAACAGGCCAAATTTGCAAATCCAAATGCTAGAAAAAGATGACCTAAAACATGGGTTTGCAATCGGACTTATTCTTAGACTTCAGAAAGAAGCATCATTTGGAGTATAGTCCAGTGATTCAGGCTTCACATGCTAAGTATGTGAAAAATTAGACCAAGTTCACTACAGTGCAACTAAAAATCTAGAGAATTTTGACCTCCAGTAACTTATCCTTAGACTTTAGAAAGAAGCATCATTTGGAGTATAGTCCAGTGATTCAGGCTTCACATGCTAAGTACGTGAAAAATTAGACCAAGTTCACTAAAGTGCAACTAAAAATCTAGAGAATTTTGACTTCCAGTAACTAACTAGATGAGATTAGAGTCTAATATGGATTTACGAGCAGCAGGCATCTGAGTCAATTCCCCTCCGTACTGGCTTGCTTTGTCTCCCGCATGGAATGAGTCTCTCTGTGGCAGCCAAGGTCTTCCCTGGTGGCACCACCGCCGAGACTTCCTGGTTGGCTCCTCAGGGAGGATCGTGACACAGCCAACCCGCCGGAACGGGCCATCCTCGTCGGCGTCCCCCGGGGGAAAGCGATCGGTGCTGTGGAGCCCCCCAGCGCACGCCTCCACCTTGTCCTCCGCCCCCATTGGTCCAAATTGCAGGGTCGTGAGTCCAGCTCGAGGAAATGGCGACAGCCAGGAGGGCCAGCGCGGTCGTCGCCTGTGTGGTCATCGCGGCAGTGGAAGCGAGTGGGGGGCTGAGACTCTGAGAGTGAGGATGAGGATGAGCCTTTTTTTCTTAGAAATGTACGTGCGCAAATTATTACATATGGCTGGAATACAGGACCAGAACGTGGATTGACAGAAATGCAAAAGGACCCGGAAAAAAATACATCGAAGCCCTTGGAGATCCCTACGTCCATAACAACCGCCCAGCGCTGCCCATCTCCGAAGCCCCCGCCGCAGCGTCCGCCAAAGAGAACAATGGCGGATACCAGCACACCCAAGCTCGACGCGGCTCCATCGTTGTAGAAAGTTTCTGAACCTCTTAAGTTGGTCGTCAAATAAGACACATTTTCTGCTAGAGCACGCGGTAGGGGCCTCGCCCAAGCCAACAATCGAGCTCTGGAACCAGATCACCACATCGATATCGTTGAGAGGTGGATTCGAATTCGCCAGCCACGAACCACGCTATCTAGAGAAGATCTGGCCGTTCTCTGGTCCTCTAGCGGTGACGCTAGCCTAAACCAGCTCTTTAACAGGACTCCTAACTCCTAACCTACATGGCAGCGTCGGAAGCATGCACTGCCATTACAGCGGGGCCGGAGAACAAAATCCAACGATGAGGCATCAACATCGTCTGGAAGACCCATCACACAGATCAACCCACCATAAAGCAAAATCCTACCGGGGGGAGATCTGATGCAAATTTATTAACTCATGCCCTCCCTGGAGACGAATCGACATCGATGATGAGTAGACAATCACCCGAGGATCTCCAGGATGAGTTTGTTGTGTGTTTGTTCGGATGTTTAGCACGATTTTTTCTAGACGATCTGGGTTGTAAAGAATTCATTCGCGGTGTCTTGCTTACTTCCTGTCCCAAGTGGCGAATTCCCCGACGAGCAGGTGGACATGCTTGGAAGCGTGAATCCAAAATTGTGTGGAGAAGGACGCAATTGTAATCTCCATGCCATGTCGAGGGCCGTATTTTGCACTCCCACCAATCTTATTCAATGCAGCTTCTAGGTTCATTAGAACCCATGTTCAAAAACCTATATTATAAAGAGAAACCCCTATCAAAAATTAGCTTAGTCTGATATCTTCTCTCAGAAAGTTCCTTGACGAATTGTGATTAGTCAGGAGCTTGAGCTTCTATAAACAGAAAGCACTCATATTCCCTGTGACACTTCCTTGGCGAATTTTGATCACTCGGGACCTTGAGATCATTTAGAACCGTGGTTCTCGTGTATTACATTTGTCAAAGGTAAATGATCCTGACTATCCAACTGATCTGGCGACTGGATTGTTAAAACACCTATGTGAAAGTTCATTTATGCATTTAATCATGTTTGGGTTTTGATGATGACGGATTAAGGGAAATAATGAGTTCCCTAAGTGAATACACACGTTTTAGTTCCTTTCATGTGAGTGTGGTGGATCGATGACCCCCAAAAGGTTAAAAGCTCAAGAAGGAGCCTCAAAGATTTTTCAATTTTAGTTTCGCTATTGTTCTTCTTGAGTACAGGTGTTACAATCGTAGACGCATAGTTGATCTAACGAGGACCAAGCAATCACACAACACGATGACAACACCGAGATTTGTTAACGCAGTTCGGCAAATTGCCTACTCTGCCGGGCATGACTACGGGCGCTCCTCCCCATTGATACCGCTGCACCGGCTGCCTTGGTCACCGGCACAAGCCGCCGGGTCCCCTTGCGCGCATGCTGCTATCAAGTCGTCATAGATTACATCGTGCGGCACCCCCCACATTATATGGGAGGCCTAGGCTACAAGAGGCCGACTCCAGTACTACTCGTATCCTATCCACAATACAACACAAGTCCAAACATAACCTAACTCGTACACTAATATTCGACACAAACTGAACAAACTCCACCTTGGCGAATATTCTCCACCGCCTTGAATTCATCCAAGCGTCGAATTTCCATGTACTTCGGACTTGGTTGCCTCCATGAGCGCCGCCGCTACTCCCTGACTCCACATGCCTCCACCTACAACTATAGATCCTTCTTTCCTTCAACACCATCACACACCGACCACATGTCTGCGTGAAAGTGCTTCCAACTTGAAGGAATTTCCCCGTCACCCTTGAATCACCTTGAATCAAATTCATAGTCGTCTCATCCTTTTTCGGATAGTCTTCTACATATCCCACAGCTATAGCACCCCGCCTCCTTCTGCATCATGTCACCTGCACCTTGCCATGTGCACTAAACATCACAGAATATACATCCATATGCTCTCTAAGCCTTCGATATTCCAGACTTTCCAAAACACTTTCTCAGATTCCCCATGACCGACTCCTGTCCATCACTTGACGTCAATCCTGATAGACCCTGTCACTAACTTGAACCTGGTACTCGCCAACACTACTTCAGCACCCCTGCACACTTGTCAGACCACGTGTCCAACCTCCAGTGCCCTGGTCCGTAGTTGTGTCCTGTGCTTACCGCACACCTCGTCGCTATTACAGCGTCGAGCATCCGCAATCTTGGCCAAGATCTTCAGGGTCACGAACCCACACCATCTCATGCCCACTGCAGATCCATCAGTCATAACCGACTGATGCCGAGTTCCACGCCTCCTCCGAACCATGCGCTCCAGCCCGGACCTACGTGCTTCTCACCTTCCTCGCTGACTAGGCTTCGAATATCCGCATGCTTACGTCGTAGCCCCTCCATCAGCCCGAGCTGAATCTATCGTCAGACTCCAGCTCCACCTTCAACATGACTCCATGGTAGAAGATCAGTCCACCCCGCGCCTCGTCCACTTCAAGATCTCATACGCGCACCATCTTGAATTGATCCCGCGCCATTGCATGTTGAACCACGCACCCCTCAGGCATGCGCCACGTGTTTCCACGCCCACAGAATTCGGACACCATCAGCCCTCACGCTCCTACGTCGTTGTTGCCGATCTTCACCGTATTCTATCTCCGTCAGACTGTCTAGTATAACCCAGCCGAACTTGTCCGACTGCAACCATGCTCCATCTTATGCCTAGGTCACCCGTCACACTAGCGCTGAACTATCTGGCACATTGTATATGCATGATCCTTCACGACGCACTCCAGACTCTTCCAAACCTTATGCGCACGTCGCGACCACTATGAACACGCCATGATATTTCTTGTACACCTGATATGCAAAAACAACAGACAAAGAAAAGATATCTCGTGTGAATTTCACCGCCTAGCAGTACCTTACATACGATTTTTCTTTCCTCTTTTCTGCTTTCTCTTGCTCTCCAAGACCAAGGAATTACCCCACGTAATCACTTTGCCTTTTTCCTTTTGTTTAACAAATGTTTGCTGATTTTTTTTTTAGATCCCGGACGAACCCCGATGCATCGTCCCGCGGCGCCGCACCTGTGCTTCAGCCAAGCACCTAGGCCCTGCCTCGCCGGCCTGCATGCACGTGCAATAACATGCACCGCTAGGCTCCATTGCTTGGCCCAGATGCATGTCACATGCTGCTCCTTCCTGGCCTGCACACACGCACGCGTTGCTTGCTGCTGCAACTCAGCCGAGTCCGACTCCAACACGCTTCCACATGGCCGCGTGGCTGCGCCTCCCAAAGATTGTACTGATCAAGATGCCGCCACCGTTGCCGTCTGTACGCGCTCCATCCGAACTCGCCGACATAGCGCTACAGCCAGCCTGCTACGCTTTGGTCCGCACCGATCTCAATCAGCTTACTATGCCTTCCGATTGCTTTACACACGAAGATCTCCGACGGCTTCCAAGGTTCCGCGAACCACGTGTTCATCAAACCATCTCCAGTCAGCCTTCCTCGTCTTCCTCTGGATCAACTTCCGCGACCTTCAACCTATGCTCTGATACCACTTGTTACAATCGTAAACGCATAGTTGATCTACCGAGGACCAAGCAATCACACAACACGATGACAACACCGAGATTTGTTAACGCAGTTCGGTAAATTGCCTACTCTGCGGGGCATGACTACGGGAGCTCCTCCCCATTGATACCGCTGCACCGGCTGCCTTGGTCGCCGGCACAAGCCGCCGGCTCCCCTTGCGCGCCTGCTGCTATCAAGTCGTCATAGATTACATCGTGCGGCACCCCCCACATTATATGGGAGGCCTAGGCTACAAGAGTCCGACTCCAGTACTACTCGTATCCTATCCACAATACAACACAAGTCCAAACATAACCTAACTCGTACACTAATATTCGACACAAACTCAACAACAGGGACCACGCACTATTAAGAGGGGATCGAAGTTGGCAAGACAGCGTTCTCAAGGTAATTTTCCTCCTTGTACATATCTTCTCTTTAGTATTTTTCTATTGTTAGAACAGTAGCGACCGGGGTGCCACGTCCCAACGGTTAGCACTCCCAATGCCTACTAATGACGAGCCTTCAAGAGGCTCCAATACCTCTAGAGGCAGCGCCGGCGGGTGGACCCTCGCGAGGCTCCGGTTCGCGAGGAACCCGCCACCCCCCAAAGGGGGGCCCTCCCCCCGGGTGGATCCACCGCGGAGCCCGGCCTTGGATGCTCTGGAGCGCTCAGGGGTCCATAGGTAATCTCTCCAGGCAGTCAATAGGCGAGGAAGATCCCGACAAGAGTCGGAGCGGCACTGCGACCTCTGTTAGCCTCAGTAAAGGAAGGTCTGGTTCGGCCCTTTTTCTGCAACAGAAGGACATACGACTTTAGTATGGCAGACACCCCACTTTGTTGTTTAGGTGCAAGGGAGACGGCGGGCGACGCCGGACGAGGACAAATGAGGAAAAGGAAGGCCACTTTACTAGCGAACGGAGAAGCGCCTGGCGTCCAAGACTCGGGTCACCAAAAAGTAGTCATGTAGACCAGGACCTCAAGGAGCGGCATAGTGGTGACCTTCCTACCCGTGGACCGGGGGAAGAGGCCCGACGCCGCCCTTTATAAGGAGCCCTTCTCCTACCTTAGAAGGGGTCAATCCTTGAGATCTAAAACTCTAGACTTTCATCCTCCATTGTACCCTCGCGAAGCATGCGAGCAATACCACAAAGGAGGAGTAGGGGCTTTACCTCCTCACTAGAGTCCCGAACCTGGGTAAAAAGCCCTGTGCCACCTCCTTTGTGGTGTGCTTTCTCCATCGCCGCAGCCGTAGTTGAGTTTCCTTGGAACCGCGTGTTCAACCCCCTCTCGAACCAAAGGATCGTTGGACCCTAGTGTCCTTCACATGAAAAATATCCAACATTTGGCGCGCCAGGTAGGGGGATGAGGCGTGCTTTCAAGACCTTCATTGACCTCGACGACATGTTGGCTGTCAACAAGACACATGCTGAGCGAGCCCTCCGTCACGCGGTGAGCAAGACCCAGACAGAGCCACCTCCGCGACGCACCTCCTACGAGCAAGTCTCGTGGACGGAGGATGAAGGGGGTCCTCCTACCGTCCGTTGTAGGATCCCCCTTCCTCCTCGCATGGCGCCGCGTCACTCTCCCGCACCGCGTCATCGTGCGGCCACCCCGAGCGTCTCACCCCTGAGGCTGCCAGGAGCATGGTGCATGAGCTCCTGGACCACCCGCCGGCCGAACTGGGCAAGGGGAGGACGTGCGACCGAATAGCCCAACTCCTCGACGTCGCCACCCTTTCCCCAGAGGGCCTGGGGGCTCAAAACGAGGACAGGACGCCGGGGGCTGGGGGATCTCTCTCACCTCGCCACCGAGAAGGTGCCCCCAAGCCCGACAACGTGACTCCACCACCCACAAACAGCTGCCAGTTCGTTTCGCCTCGCACGTCCACGGCACACCATGCGAGCGCGAGGACCATCTCGCAGCGGAAATCGCCGCTGCGGGTTAATAGAACCGCGCGGCCCTCGCTAACGGCAAGGCGGTCCAGGCTAACGGCTGCCTCATCTTCACCAAAGGCCTCCGTCATGTGGTCTGGCCCCACAAGTTCCGTCAGAGACGCCTACACGCTACAACGTAACAACCAACCCATGCGAGTTCCTGCAGCTTTACACCAAGGGCGTTGAGCCCGCGGGAGGAATTAATTGCGTAAGGGCAAATTGGTTCCCCATGTGTCTGAAGGAGAGGGCTTACACCTGGCTGATGAACCTTCTTGAGGATCAATCGACTCATGGGCGGAGCTCAGCTCCCTCTTCATCGCCAAGTTCAAGGGAACCGACAAGCGCCTGCTCACTTACTACGACCTCCGCCAGGTATGTCTGCAACCTAGGGAGACCCTCTTCAAGTTCTTGTAGAGGTTCAGCCGAGTCCGCAACAAAATCCCCAAGATCTTGGACTCCAACGTCATCATCGCTTTCTCCGAGGGTGTGAAGGACGCCAAGATGAGGGAGAAGATTGGCATCCGAGGTGAGAACTTGTAATACCTTGGACCCTATGAACAAGCCAGGACAAACCCAAAAGTGGATAAGAGATTCTACCGCGGAGGCCCAAGAGCACCCACGTGTAGTGTCGTCGGATTGAGGACAAGTACGCCATGAGGGGGTCCTCGAGGCGTGCGGAAGAGAGGGGTGTGAGACGTACGGTATTCCGGGATGGTGAGCACACAAGTTTACCCAGGTTCGTATCCGCCGGCTTTGGACGAATCCTACTCCTGCTAGCAATCCAGTAATACGGCAGAGCCGGAATATGGGTTACAAGGGTATCGCCTGTGCGAGTTGAGATTGTAGACTATTGTGTTTCCCTAAAGGCTCTCCCTAGGACGGCTTATATAGATATCCGGCCTAGGGTTTACAGGAGAGATCAATCCGGCTACGACTAAGAGTTGGTTACAGAGTACATCTTGAACTACAAGTAACATTATGGGCCTAAGTCGGTAAGACTTCTGGGCCTTCCCGTAGCCGGATTGGACTCCGTCTTCTCTCCTGACTGGGCCGCCCGTGAAGCAAAGCTCTAACCCGAAGTGGGCCACCCTGGTCAATGAGGAACTGTGAGGATACCCGGAAAGTATATCCCCAACAGCAGCCCTCGGAGGCCTCCAAGATCCAAAGTCGGATTTATCATCGTCTAGCTTGATCTTCAGCTTGCAGAACCTTGAAGGGTTCCTGAAACTTCACAACAAAAAATACGATCCGGGTCTTAAAAGTAAGGCGGACCTATCAACAAGTTACTCGGATTTTCTAGCTCGATTTTAAACTAAGCCGGAACTTGGTTTCTAACGCCACCTGACAAAAGAATGGTCAAATCACATCATCTGACAGGCATGCCATCAGCGTGACCGTTGGTGGGTCCGCAGTTCGCGGAACCGAGGCGCCGTTTCAATGCGTGCGTGGAGATCGAGGAGACACAATCATCGCGTGGGTCCTTCCCAGTTCTTTCCACGACGCGTGGCGGTTATACTGTAGCATTTGCACGAATCTAGGCGTAGTTAGGTGGATATAAGGGGTTTGGATTTCTCCTTCTCCTTTCCACCAGTCCTTTGCCGTTTCCTTTCCTCCCAATCCTCCTGCGCGCACAGAGCTCACTCGTCCTTCCCCCCACAGAACTCCCAGCGCCGCCACTTTCAGGTCATCTTCTCACCGGAGAAATGGCTTCATCATCTTCTTCCTCCGGTTTGGCGGCAGCAGCGGCGGCGGTGACGGCGGAAGCAGCAGCAGAGAAAGAAAGCTTCCGAGGAATCTGGATCCCCTGCGCCCTCGACGAGGACGGCCTCAAGAACGTGGAGAAGGAGGGGCTTCTCGCCGCCAGCGACTGGTGGAGCGGCTCTAGCGAAACCGTCCCCAACCCGCGCGACAGCGAGCGGGTCCACTTCGGCACCCATCTCGACCGAGGTCTGTCTTTTCCTCCCTCGGAGTTCTTCTCCGAGGTGATAGATCATTACGGAGTTCAACTCCACAATCTTCCTCCCAACTCTCTCTTAGAGATGAGTGTGTATGCATCGCTTTGCGAGGGCTTTCTCGGCATTAGACCAAGTTTGCTTCTCTTCCGGTACTACTTTCATATCCGAAGAAATTCCATCACTGACGGTGTTCCTTACATCATCGTCACTATTAGTTTTTCACTTAGACGTGAACGGGCATATCCCAAAATTTATGCTAGTGACTCGGTCAAACAATGGCCAGCCACCTTTTTCTACCATAGGGATATTCCGGCTCCCGGCAAAGCTACTGCTTTGCCGGCTTTTGTCGACGGAGCCGCCACGGTCCAGCCTTCCTGGGACGAGGCTACTCCGGCTCTCACCGATGATCTGATCCTCGCTAAGAGGCGGATCGAATATTTGATCAAGCACAAGGGTCTGAAGGGATCCGACTTGGTCCAGTGCTGGGTCTCACGTCGGATCCAGCCACTTCAGTACCACGGGGATAGACTGGTGCACTCCATCACGTCATCCAAAAAAGACTCCCTCCGCATCAGCCCCAAATCCTACACCACTCAAGGCTACATCAGCCAGATCAAGTGGTTGATCAAGGAGCGGATCGAGAGGAGAATTCTGGAGATTTCTCTGGATATGTACACGGCGGAAAACCCCGTGGTGCCGGTAAGCCTCCATCAATACACCTTTTATGTGTTTTAGTCTTCAAGTTATACTGCAATACTGATATACTTTCTTGTTTTCAGCTCGCTGACCTCCCCGAGTCAGAGCTTGCTCCGCTCGAAGGATATCCTCCTGAGTTTTCTCAGGAGACAGAAGTGGTCCCATTGCCGGACCTTGCGCTCAAGAAGCGCAAAGCTCCGACAGTGGCTGTTGGCACAAAGGAGGTGCCTGTTGTGAAGAGGTAACTTTCATTCACAATTTTCGCCTTTGTACCTTTCTCGAATTTCTTTCTGAGATGTAATGTTTCTGACTTTACTACATTCTCAGACCAAAGCCTCTCATCAAGGGTAAGGGGAAATGGATTCCTTCGAAGCCCCTGTGACAGACGAAGCTAACCATAGCTTCCCCTGCCGTAGCTCCTCCAACTCCTGCCCCTCAACCTTCTGCAACTCTGTCGATCATTCCTTCTCCGGTGGTTGCAGAAGATCCGACTCCTCCAACAGAGCCTGCGATCCTTGGGTCGCAAACTGACGTCACCGTGGGTGCGTCAGATCAAGATAAGGGTGAACCCTCTTTGGGTAATGATCCCTCGGCTGAAGTCTTCGCCGACAACCTCATCGGCAATCCGGGACTTGTCAAGTTTGGCCTGTCCCGGAAATCCGCAGAGGAAATACAGCGGCTAGCCAGGCAAGTCCTGGACAAAAGCCATTTATTCCCCGAAGAGGAAGCGCAAGAAGCAGAGGACGTCAAGTTCTCCGACCTTCTTGCTCAAGTCCGCCTTCGCGACGAGAGGATTAGGGTTGGCGAGCTTCCAATAGCTCCAGTGATCCCTCTTACTCTTGCCGAGAAGGTGGCAGTTGAAGTGAACGCGGGTTTAGATAAACTCACCCGCGAGCAATATGTAAGTCGGAATTCCAACTCTTATTTTTACATTATGTTATACCATATCCTCTAGCCCCCAAGCATGAAGTAGGATACATAATCCAGGTTTATGCTTCATTAGGATGCCAAAGAACGAACTACTATAGCCCCCAAGGCTCGTGCTAATATTTAGCAAAAAATATTAGCCCGAGTCTTAAGTAGCTTTCTGACTTTGGGTATTCTGACTTACAGAAAGTATGTTCCTATAACCAGGAATTACTGACCAATGTCTGCAATAAGCGGAGAGAGATCAAGGCTCTCTGGCTTAAAAATGCCGAACTTAAAGTAGCCAAGGTTGAAGCCGAAGGTAAACATTCCGAGATTGAAACCTTGTCTTTTGCTTTTTTCAATGTCGAATTTTCCTGAACTGTTGTTATTTTTTGACTTACAGCGCTGGTGAAACAATCCATCGCTATGATTGAAGAGGCCAAGAACCTCAAGACCCTGGTGGTGGAGAACAAGGGACTTCGCCAAGAGCTGGATAAGCTCAAGGCGGATCATGAAAGGAGCATAGCTCAAGTCCTTGAATCCTCCTCCATGGCCACCCATTGCGATCGCGCTCAAGATAAAATAATCTCGGACCTCAAAAATGAGCTTGGCAGAGAGAAGGACATCTCCCAGGCGCTCCGGGCTGAACTCTAGAGTCCCCGGGAGGAGAAGACCAAGATTGACGACGTCATTCTCGGTACATTCGATCTGTCTGACTTATCTTTTCTTCGACTTTTATCAATGTCGGATTTTTCTTTACTTGTTTTGTGTATAGGTCCTCTGAACTTGACGGACTCTTCCTCCTCCGAGCCCCGCACCCACCGGCTTACCCAAGTCGGTGATCTTCTGCATGACTTCTCCCAGTGCCTTGAGGACATTGGCGAGTCTCTCAGGATTCTGGGCATGCCAAGCATGTCGGATTTTCAGGTGCGGGACAAGGCCAAGGAGATGCCGCAGCTTGTTCGGGACTGGAATATGTCCTACGCGTGGACTGTTGCGCAGAACGCTCTCACCATGGTCATGAGCCGCCATGGAAACATGGAGATATGGCAAGTGACCAGAGGGTACTGCAAGGTAGACCAAGACGGCCAGGAGCAGGACCTTCAAGCCATCATGCACTCCTGCACCGGATACGGGTGCCACGTAGCTGATCTGACCAGCTACGAGATCCCCTTCTTCACCCGCGTAGCTACTCTGCCACCTCCTCCAAAAGAAGCCGAAGAAGTTTCCAACGATGAACGGACCACCTCAGATCCGGACATCTCGGAACGATATCAAGGCAGAGTAACCAGCGAGCCGACAGCTCCTTCATCTCCTCCTGCATCATAGACCCGAAAATTATGTATTATTCCAAAAAGGACATGATGCGTTTGTAAATATTAAGTACTATTGATTTTGCTAGTGCTAAGTTTCATATCTATTCAGCACTTTTGACTTTGTTTTTTTTTGTGTGCCTGAAATATTTTCACAAGCACTTGAATTTTTTCGTCTCTACTTATCGTTTATCTGGCTTTCCGCCTCGTCCCTTTCGTGAGCCGGCTAAAACTTCAGCCGGAAACTTTGCCGAGCAACGGAGCTCACTTGCTAAACTAGTTTAAACTCGGAAACAAAGCTGGCTTCCAGTACCAACAATTCACTACTCGAAAAATACCCGCATCCAGCAATCAGACAAATAACCAAAGTAAAGACTATAAATTTTAGGGTTATACCCGAAGGTAGCAGTTTTAGAATCGGAAATCTAGACCAGAACGAACATGAGCATAAAGTACTTTCAACATTCTGGGATTTTCGACTATGACACGATCATTTGGAAATAAGATGGTAAAAACTTCTCAGAAAAACTTGAGGCAACCAAAACTTTTATTTCTCAAAGAACATGTACATATATATGATTACAAAGAAGGATAAACTAAGAATAAAAGGGACGTAGCTGAGCAATATTCCACGGTCTGTCTAACTCATCCGGATTTGTACTGCCTCCAGCTCTCTTTCTCTTCTTAGTAGTAGGTCTTTCTTTGACTGGCCTCATGTCAGTTAAGTAGTACGATCTATTGTGCAATACTCGACTAACTAAAAAGGGCCCTTCCCATACTAGGGAAAGTTTGTGCTTTCTTTGTTGTACAAGCCGGAGAACCAAATCACCTTTACTGAAAGATCTGTTTCGGACTCTCTAGCTATGATACTTGTGTAACTTCTGCTGATAGGCTGTAGATCTCATTTCAGCAATGACGCGAACTTCTTCGACTAAGTCAAGATCATTTTGTCGAGAAATCTCGGCATCCTCTTCGATATACGCGGCCACTCTAGGAGAAGTATGAATTAAATCACTAGGAAGAACTGCTTCTGCGGCATAGACCAAGAAGAAAGGTGTGTATCTTGTTGACCTGTTCGGAGTTGTTCGTAAGCTCCAAATTATAGAGGGTAATTCCTCTACCCAAGCCCCCGCAGCACGTCGTAGTGGTGCTTCGAGTCTCGGTTTCAGGCCTTGTAATATTAGACCATTTGCTCTTTCGACTTGTCCGTTAGCCTGTGGATGTGCGACTGACGCAATGTCAAGCCGGATATTTTGCTCATCGCAGAATTCAGCCAATTCTCCCATGGAAAAGTTACTCCCGTTGTCCGTGATAATGCTATGCAGATAACCATACCGGATTATAACATCCTCGACAAATATTTTGGCTGTTGCTCCATCACAACTAGTGACAGGTTTAGCCTCGATCCATTTGGTGAATTTATCCACCATCACTAAGAGGTGAGTAAATCCACTTAGAGCTCGTGTAAATGGTCCTACCATATCAAGCCCCCAGACCGCAAAGGGCCATGTTATAGGTATTGTTTGCAGCTGATCAGCCGGAACATGAGCTTGCTTGGTGTACTTTTGGCAGCCTTTGCATGTCTTGACTAATCGTTCGGCATCTGCCTGAGCTGTAAGCCAGAAAAATCCGTGTTTAAAAGCTTTTGCCACTAAAGATTTGGCTGCAGCGTGGTGACCACACTCGCCTTCGTGGATTTCCCTTAAGATTTCCACTCCTTCTTCCGGAGATACACAACGCTGAAAGACCCCAGAAACACTCCGTTTATGGAGCTCACCTTTAACAATAGTATAGGATTTTGCTCGTCGGATAATCTGCCGGCTCAGCACTTCATCTTCGGGTAATTTGCCATCTACTAAATAATCGAGGTAGGGTTGAGTCCAGCTGGAAATTACAGCCATAACTGCTATCAAAGGTGAGTCGGATTTGGTGGGATATTCCTCATCTACTCCCTTTATTGAGGGGACTTTGAGGTGCTCTAAAAAAGCGCCATCCGGGACCTCTTTCCGCATAGAGCCTATGCGAGATAGTGCATCTGCTTCCTCATTTTCTGCTCGAGGGATGTATTGAACTTCAAACCCTTCGAACGATTTAGATAGATCATCCACGACAACTTTATATGCTGCCATGTATTTATTTGCATTACAAATATCCGAGACTTGCTGAGCTACAAGATCCGAATCTCTGTAACACATCAAACGTCGGATGCCAATATCCTTAGCAATCCGGATTCCATGCAGCAGTGCTTCATACTCGGCAATGTTGTTTGTCACTGTGAAGTGGATCTGCAATACGTATAAAAGTTTATCTCCTTGGGGTGATTTGAGCACCACGCCAGCCCTCGAGCCTGCTCGAGCCTTAGACCCATCGAAAAAGAGGGTCCAATATTCCGACTCAGGGAGGATCATGTTCTCCTTCGTCTCTGTCCAATCAGCGACAAAGTTAGCAAGGATCTGGGATTTGACTGCTGTCCGAGGTTTATAGTCAATGTCGAAAGCTGAGAGCTCTATTCCCGATTTGGCGACGCGTCCTGTGGCGTCACTATTATTGATTATGTCTCTCATGGGAGCTTTGCTCACCACGGTAATTGGATGCTCCTAAAAATAGTGTCGTAACTTACGAGATGCTAGAAAAACACCGTAAGCCAATTTTTGATAGTGCGGATACCGCTATTTAGACTCTGTCAAGACCTCGCTGACAAAGTACATCGGACGCTGCACCAGGTGTTCCTGATTTTCCTCTGGTCTCTCCACCACCATGACGATACTGACAACCTTATTTGTCACAACAATGTAAAGCAACACCGGTTCCTGAGGTTCCAACGCTGCAAGGATAGGAGAAGATGAGAGTACTCTTTTCAGATCTTTTAGTGCAGCTTCAGCTTCGTCAGTCCAAACAAAATCCTTGGTCTTTTTCAGGAGTTTATATAATGGTGCGGCTCTTTCACCAAGTCGGCTTACAAATCGACTGACTACAGCAATGCAACCAGTTAGTCTTTGTACGTCCTTCAAGCGAGTTGGCCTGGAAATGTTGAGTATAGCCTTGATTTTTTCTCGGTTCACCTCTATGCCTCTTTGAGACACGATGAAACCTAATAATTTTCCGGCTGGTATTCCAAAGAAGCATTTCTTCGGAGTAAGCATAATGTTGTATTTTCGTATATTGGCGAACGTCTCCTCTAAGTCGGAAATTAGTGTTTCCTTCTTTTTGGACATCACCGCGATATCATCCACGTATGCATGTACATTGCGTCCGAGTTGGTCAGGGAGCCAACGCTGCATCGTGCGCTGGTACGTAGCTCCTGCGTTCTTCAGCCCAAAGGGCATCATAACATAACAGAAGGTTCCGAAGGGGGTTATGAATGAAGTTTTGACTTTGTCAGATTCCTTCATCCGGATTTGGTGATAACCGGAATATGCGTCGAGAAAACAGAGGAGTTCCGAGCCTGCCGTAGAATTGATGACTTGATCGATTCTAGGCAGAGCGAACGGATCTTTTGGACAAGCCTTGTTCAAGGCAGTATAATCAACATACATCCTTAAATCAGTGGTGTCCTTTTTAGGGACCATTACATGATTGGCCGACCACTCAGTGTGGATGACCTCTTCTATGAATCCAACTAACTCGAGTCGTGCTAGTTCCTTAGCTATTGCCTTACGCTTTTCATCGCCAAACCGTCGTAAGGAATGTTTGACGGGTTTAGCGTTCGGGTTTACATTTAGAGAGTGCTAGGCAAGTTCCCTAGGTACTCCGGTCATGTCAGATGGCTCCCATGCGAAGATATCTTGATTTGCTTGGAGGAACTTGACGAGTGCACTTTCCTATGTGCTACTTAGGCCTACACCTATCTGGGTCACCTTAGAAGGGTCATCATCCTTCAATGGCGTCGTCTTCGTATCTTCTGATGCCTTGAACTCCGGATTTGGCTTTGTCACCTCCTTCTTTGTCCCGGGCATCTCGGACGGATCTATGCTCTTCTTGATTTCCTGGTACTCCTGGGCGTGCAGCACGGCTTCGGCAAAGGCGGCATTTCCATCCTCGCACTCTCGCGCTTTCTAAGGATCTCCCCTGATGGTGATCACGCCATTGGGATCTGGAATTTTCATCATATTGTAAATGTAACACGGACGAGCCATAAAAGCCTAGTAAGCCGGACGTCCGAATATAGCGTGGTATGCGCTCTTGAACGGGACCACTTCGAAGGAAAGTTCCTCCGTCCGATAATTCTTTGGTGTTCCAAAGGTAACGTCCAAAGTAATCTCTCCTAGGGAATTAGCTTGTCTTCCTGGGACAACTCTGTGAAAAATCACAGAGCTATGGTTCAGCTGTGTTTCCGAGATCTTCATCCGGCGTAGCATTTCGACATAGAGAATATTGATGCTGCTACCACCGTCCATGAGGGTCTTGGAGAAACTATAACCGCCAATAAGTGGGTTGACGATTATGGCGTATTTTCCTTGCCTGTGTAGCTTAGGCGGATGATCAGCACGGTCAAATGTGATTGCCACCTCCGACCAGTCCAGATATTGAGGGACATCCGGAACTGTTGCATTGAGCTCATGGAGAACTGCTTTCTTGACCTTTGCTGGTTGAGATACGAGGAAGGTGACGTAAGTGTCCTTCTTGGTGGGAAAAGTTTTCTTCCCTTCCGACTTGGGATTTGAAGCATCAGCTTCCTCCATGTCGGAATCTTCCTTGGTCTCTTTGTCCTTTTCGGGATTTTTCTTTCCCTTCTTCGGCTTAGCTTTGTAGACCGCGGTATCATCTCTTTTGATGTCGTCATTAAAACGACATTCAGCGTTGGTGTGGGATGATCCCCCATTAGCATCTAAGTGATGCACACATGGGTTATTGGCAATGTCGGCCCAAGAGTAGGTTTTGTCTGGTTGTTGCTCTCCTCTACCTTGGACCCTCGATGTCCCACGGCCACGCCCGCGGCCTCCGCCGCGTCCTCCTCGTCCTCCAGACCCAGAAACAGTAGTAACCACCATTGTTTCCGCGTTGGGTTTTTCTTCCAAGGTGTTTTTGCCTTCTGAGCCTGCTGCTTTGTCTTTGCTGACTGAGGTACAACCAGGACATTGAGTAATCCCTCTGCATCGTCGTCAGCATCTGCATACTTGCTCGCTGTTTCTATCATCTCGCCCAAATCAGTAACCTTGTCACACTTCAAGCGGTGACGCAGTAGACCAATTGGGAGTCTTGCGATGAAAGCTTCAATCGCAGTTTGATCATTTACTCCTTCACAGGAGTTCTTGGGGTCAATCCATCGTCCGAGGTAATCCCGGCAAGTTTCTCCGGCTAGCTGGGTGCAACGCTGTAGGTCTCCGACTGAATAGGGCCTCTGATATGTGCCTTCGAAATTCCGAAAGAACGCACTTTGCATGTCATACCAGTTATGGATGATGTTCTCCGGAAGTTCATTGAGCCATGATCGCGCTGTCTTCCGCAGCATAAGTGGGAGATATCGGGTTGCGACCAGGCTATTTCCGCCTTTGGCGATGTAGCAAGCTTGGAAAAGATCTTGTAGCCAAGTGTCTGGCCGAGCAATGCCGTCGTAGGATTGGATATGCCTTGAGATAGCAAATCCTTCTGGGAATCTTGTAGCTCTGATGCGTGGTCCAAAGCACTTTGGGCCCACGTACATGTTATCATTTTCATAGCGCCGCGCCTCTATGTTGGAATTGATCATGTGCCTTGCGTCGCTCGGGGATAGAGATCGTCCCGAATGTCGGCTGTGGCTGCGGTGCCTTGGAGCCGGACTTCGGCTTCTGCCGCCACCTCCTCCGCCACGTCGTCCTCCTTATCCCCCTTGGGAGCCGTTGTGATGGCTGCTTGGTGGAGAGGGTGGGGCAGATGAATTGTTTCTGGCTGATCGCCGACCTCCGTCCGGAGCGTCATTATTCCGGTTCTAGGAAGGATCTTGACTACAACGAGCCCCCTGCCGGCTTGTTCCAGCATGGTTTCCGTCATTCCTTTGTCCGTCGTTCCCACCATGGTGAGGCTCAGCCGGACGGCTCTCATGTCTAGGAGGTGGCATTCTTTGATGATCCTCCTCCCGACGTTTCTCCTTATCTTCTCCCTTTCGATCGTTGAACTCTCGTCGGGGAGGATTCCTCAGATCCAGTGCAACGATCGCGTATTTCTCGGCCACTGGAGCGACATTGCTCCAGTTATGTGTGGCCCTGCGATGCTGTCCCGACGATCCGGTTCTTGAATAATTGTCTTCCCTGCGTTCGGGGTTATGGTACTGCGCCCGAACGTAATGGGATCTTACGTCACCCCATGCCGGATCTGTGCGACATTGGTCAGAATCTGAGACCAGTTTTTGACTTCCTGACAGGGCGACCTTCTGCTGCTCCAGTCCCTTGTTGAGTAGTTTAATACCCAAACGGATCTCCTCCGGTCCTGGATTAGCCGATAGAATTTCTCGGGCTGCCACGGTATTCTGTACTGGGGTTGGGTATACCCAATCTCCGTTGCTATCTTTCCGTGGCTTCCCCATCTCATCCCCGAAAAGGACAGCACGGACACGTGGGAATTGGTCATCATTGATGTGACGCTTCCGTGTCTTCTGATGCAAACGAGACATGTAGTCCTTGTTTGACATGCGTTTCTTCTCCACCTCGATGTTTTTGGCTTCATCGAGGAGTTGTTGATGACGCGCTTCTAGGGCTTGGGCCCTTTCGTCCAGCTCATCTGCAGTAAGTTCTGCAGCTGTAGGGATAGGTGTGGTTAATGCGGCATCCATGAGTTTACGCGCACCTTCTGTGATCACGTGTCCATCCACCGATGGTTCTTTTTTCGGCTCGTCTGGGATAAGTGCTCCATCCGAGTTTTCCTCGTATTCCTCGGTAATCACCTCTTCTGTAAGAGGGTCTTTTGCCCGGGTCTTGTTCTTCTTGTTCTTCTTCTTTTCCTTCTTGGTAGCACCGGTAGAAAAGACGGCTTTGGGTCCGTTTCCCGGAGTCAAGCTCTGATCGGTACTTTCAGACATCTGGACTTCGGGATTATTTCCGACGTCCATGTCATCCTGCGCTTTGGGAGAGTGTTCCCCGGATCCTTCATCCATGGCTTCTCCTTCTTCTGCAGCTTTGGAGTTGTACTCCTCTTCATATTCCGCGGAGAACTTTCGGAAATCTGCCGACGTCATAGACTCATCTGAGGATGCAGGAACGTCGGTGTTTGTTCCAATTGCCTCCAGCACAGAGTCGGTGTTTTCTCCAGCATCGGTAGAGCCGGATCCAGATCCCACGTATCCGACGAAGTGCGATGCGTGCTTCCTGAGGTACCTGCGGCTTTCGCGATCAGCCATATCGAAACTTTTAATGGTCTCGAGGATTGCATCTACGCTTTCGCCTTGCAGTATCATACGTCTTAATGTGTACCTGAGGAAAGGCCTGTCTGTCCCGGCGTCGTCAGAGCCAGAATCAGTGTCGTTGATATGCTCCTCCTGGATTTCGACTTCCACGGGTGGGTCGATCTGGGATCCGGCTTCTCCAGGGAGATCCACTTCAGATTCGACTAGGACCGTAAGGTCTTCTTTAGGCTCAGATTTCTCCACTATCTCCGCAACTGGTGTGGGCTGGGTGGGATTAGGGTTTTCTGAGATCCGGAACTCTGCCGCCTCCGCGGACAAAGGGGACCCAGAAGATTCTTCTGCCTCTATCATCACTGCTGGGGTGGGTTGGGCAGGTTCAGCGAAACCGATGTAAAGATCGATCTCGCCAAAATACATGATTGTATAGGCAGTCACGGCCTCCTTAGCCTGAATCCACATCTCGTCGAGAACGATGAAAGGGACGTCGCTGGTGTAGAGGATGCGACCGACGGCGATGGTCTCGCCGATTCTGATACTTGCAGATTCCGCTCGGAACGCAGATCCGTAACTCACTTGCCCCACGGTGGGCGCCAACTGTCGTCGGATTGAGGACAAGTACGCCATGAGGGATCCTCGAGGCGTGCGGAAGAGAGGGGTGTGAGACATACGGTATTCCGGGATGGTGAGCACACAAGTTTACCCAGGTTCGAATCCGTCGGCTTTGGATGAATCCTACTCCTGCTAGCAATCCAGTAATACGGCAGAGCCGGAATATGGTTTACAAGGGTATCGCCTGTGCGAGTTGAGATTGTAGACTATTGTGTTTCCCTAAAGGCTCTTGCTAGGATGGCTTATACAGATATCCGGCCTAGGGTTTACAGGAGAGATCAATCTGGCTACGACTAAGAGTTGGTTATAGAGTACATCTTGAACTACAAGTAACATTATGGGCCTAAGTCGGTAAGTCTTCTGGGCCTTCCCATAGCCGGATTGGACTTCGTCTTCACTCCTGACTGGGCCGCCCGTGAAGCAAAGCTCTAACCCGAAGTGGGCCACCCTGGTCAGTGAGGAACTGTGAGGATACCCGGAAAGTATATCCCCAACATGTAGGCCCATAGAAGCGGAGCAGGGCACGGTGTTGGGTTCGCCGCATAGAAAACAAAAAAATTCCTACAATGGGAACTATACGCCAAGATCTATCTACTAGATACAAGCAATGGGTGGATATACATCCATAGAGAACTTACCCTCGAAGACAACAAAGCTTTGTTAACGAGTTGGAACTCGTGGATGATGTAGTCGTACACTTGCCATGATCAGGAAACCTTGATCATCTTGTTAATCAACGAGCTAGTTTATATGAGAGGAATTACTAGGAACTTTGTATTTTGTTTATTAAACACACATGTATTAACGTTTCTAATTAATACAATTATAGAATGCAAAATAAACATTTATCATAAACATGGAATAAGATAATAACCACTTTATTATTGCCTCTCAGGCATTTCCCTTCAGTCTCCCACTTGCACTAGAGTCAATAATCTAGTTTGTAAAGTTGTATATACAACACCTAGGTGTTGAATATACGCGTTTGCTAGTGGTTAACATAATCTCCGGATCTGATAGTTTCAAGTCCATGTGTATTTGCATGTCTTTGTGTCTCTATGCACCACTCATCTTCAAATGAGATGGCATTGTATAAATTTGGTCCTTTGGTGAGACCTTTAGTTCGGGTTAAAATATGTTGATATTATTGTCATACAATATATCTTCATAGTATTAACCCACTTTGAACCACACCTAGTTTGATAACAAACTGCATAACACAAATGCCCTCCTTTGCTGCTACTATAGCATTCATATACTTAGCCTTTTGTTGTAGTATCCGTCACAATGTTTCAACTTTGGAACTTATCCAAATCCATCATGGAACATCCTTTCCATTACATTGTGCCACCCATAGTATAAATTGAGATAAATTTAATTTGTATCTTGTGACAAATCAATGTAACACTTTACAATGAACTACCTTTAACTATTTGTCACTTATACATGATATATTCTTAGTTCTTCCAAAGCTCATAAGAATATCTTTACTATTGTCCAATCATCATCTTATGAATCATTATGGTATGTGCTCATAACATTTAGAGCATAGGACATTCTGGATATATACATATCACGGTATAATCGATCAAAATCTTCATGTGATTTTACTCACCAAGTGTTGAAACACTTGAATCTTGATACAATCCTTTCCATGCAGCAAGAACCTTTCTTGTTGTTTCCATATTGAACACTTTCAATATCTCATATATGTATGTCTGGCACAACCATATTAGCGCCTCAATCTATCCATATAGATATTGATGCCAAATATTCCGGTTTTGCCCAAGTCTTTCATCGAAATCTTATTTTAATGAAATTCTTAACTTGTGTCAATACAAGATACATCATTTCCAATCAACAATATGTCCTCTACATAATGCATTAGAAATATGTCTCAGCGCTCCCACGTAATTTCTTGCAAATGCAAGCATCTTCATCATCTCTGATGAATTTAAACTCTTTTAACAGTTTCATCATGGTGAAGATTCCAACCCCGTTATGCTTACTTCAACTATTGAAGTTTGCATGCACTTTTAGCACCCTTTGAATTAACAAAACCCTTCGGACCATGTCATGTACACGTCCTAGGTAACCGTTCTATTAGAAGAACCTTTTTTTGTTTATTCAACTACCATATACCAAATTATATGTAGTGGTTGCTGTATTAATCCATCAAGACTATATATCGCTATGAAAGATCAAATCTTGTCATAGTCAACTCCTTAGACATTGCCGTAAACTTCTTTCCGACATGTCGACTATTTCATAGATGTTAAACAGCCATGTCTATTTCTTTATAGATCCAAACATGACCGATAGGCTTTACGACTTTTCATAGGGTCTTCCAAGTTCAAAAACTTGATTCTCGTGTATGGATACTATCACAGATTCTATGACTTCTAGTCATTTTATGGAGTCAGGGCCCATCATCGCTTCTTTGCATGTAGTTGGTTCATCATTGTCAAAACAATAATGACTTGTTTATCAAATATCACTATTTGATTCTTACCGACCCACACGGTTCAATATGAACTCTAATCTCCGAGATTACAACCTTTGTAATCACGGGAGCCATGAGCATTGTGGCCGCCACCGGGACACTTTCCGGCGCTGCGCTACTTAGCACATATAGCTAAGGTTCAACAACCTTATCAAAGTTCTATTGTCCTCCCACTTAACTTTTCGCGAAAAATTCCTTCTCAAGAAACTTGACGTTCCAAGTAACAAAATATTTTGTCCTCGGTGTTATGGAGAAATTCCCAACAAATTCTTTGGGATAACCTACAAAGACGTGCTTATCCGACTTTGGTTATAAACATTTTACTTATGCATAGCATACCAAAATTTAAGAAAAGACAATTCGGGTTTTATCCCAAACCATAACTTATATAGTGTCATTTCAACGGATCACGATGGTGCTCTTTTCAGTGTAAAAGCGATAGTCTCTAAAGCTTCAATCCTTAAAACATAGTGGCAGTTTTATAAATGACACCTTTGATCTTACCATGTCAAACATGGTTTTATTTCATCTCTCGAATATGCCATACTCCTATGGTTTACCGGGAAACACAAATCATGGAACAATTCCTCAAATCTTAAGTGTTTTGCTAAACATGTAACTCAAATATCTTCCTTTATGATCAAATCATAAACTATTTTATTTTCTTGTTACAATGATTTTTCACTTCATCTTGAAAGTCTTTGACCAATTTTCAAATGTTTCATACTTCTTCCTTATTAAGTAAATATATAGATTTATTCACTTAAATTTCTGGAGAAAGTATATGAAAAAAAAGATCCATCGCATATCGCTACATATAATGGACTACATACATCAATATGTATAATATCCAATAAGTTAGTCATCCGTACCTCTTTGGCCTATGGATGGAGTTTCAATTATCTCGAGGAAAGTTTCACAAGCGTCAATTGATCAAAATCAAAGACTCCAAAAATCCATAAACATAGAGTTTCTTCATGTTTTGTTTCCAATATAATTTAAACAGCGATGTCACTTCATAAGTGATCTTTCAATCATTTGTCTTGCGACATTTTAGCAATAGTGTTTATGGATGTGATTTCTCCCACCAGACTTGTAAAAGTTCATCCATCCTTTATGGAATACGGTAATTATTTGAACAACCATTGTTCTCATAATACTGGAACAAAATAACAATTATTAAAACAAATCTTGAAGGCTAGGTTTCACGACAACGAAAAACACAATAACACTTTATTTGTTTTCGATGAACATCATCACTTATTCTCTTGCTAGTAACTTAGGTCATTGCAGTTCATGAATTGTGTTGTCCTGTATGACACTTCATACCAACCAATTCGGTATCCAATACCGGTATCCAATACCTAAGATACACATTGTTTAACAAGCAAGGAACATCAATAGTGGTGTCATTCACATGACACATAATACAAAGCGTATATAGTCAAATACTAATACCTTTGGACTTGCACTTTGAAGTGGATCACCATCATCAAATTTTTGGTATTCTTTCAAAAATCCATTCTTTAGTAATCTATTAGTGTAGTAAACATTTTACTTACATCTTCTATTCATCCTTATCATGACAACTTTCATGATCAAGCTACTATAGCTTGTAAGGAAGAATCACGAGTATAATGTTAGTTCCCAAAAACCTTTTTGGGAGATCTGGATGCCTAGCATCTCCATCCTTCACAAATTCTCATAATATGAGAACATGTATTTTGCTAAATTATACTCTATCATAATGCAACCAAAAACATTGTTTCGGATATCACAATATCTTCCACACATGATGGTTTCTAAAACAATTTTTCAGCTCCTAGATAATCTTGATATTAAAACAACTTTTGAATATCAAAAATCATGGAGGCAAACATGATACTTTAGATACTAACATTGGAATTCTTACTCTTGATTTAATACTGTTTATTAAACTTCATGGAGTAAATAGAGTTTGCTGAAAGTTTGCAATAGGACTTATAAACTTTAAATTGACATTCAAAACAATACGATACCAGTTCGTAAAGTAAATACCCAGAATTCCATAGTTCCATTATCTCAATTACAACTAAGCATAAGGTAGAAAACGAATGCCAATGACTACAACAAATTATGCAAATTCACTTTGATTTAGTTTATGAAAAATTGAGTTCGACTAATCCAAATTAGAAATGAACTCCCACTCAAAAACGACATCCCTCGTGCCTTTTTGGCGATTACATGAACCAAATCCACTACACCAAGTCCGATCATCACGTGAGTCGGTGTAGCTTCAAAGGTGAGCATCAATATGGGCATCATATCAACTATATGACTCATGATTAACCTTTCGGTCCGTGTTCCGAGGCCATGCCTGTACATGCTAGGCTCGCCAAGTAAGAACCTTAGTATTCGTGTGTGTAAAACTGTCTTACACCCGTTATATGAAAGCGTAGAGTCGAGTACACCCGATCATCACGTGATGTCTCGAAAACGATCCACAGAGCGGTGCATACTTAAGGAAGAACACATTTTATCTTGATATCTAAATGAGGGATCATCTTACAATGCTACAAAAAGCGCCAAACTAGCAGTATAAGATGCTAACATCTAATGTGTAAAGTGAGATGATATGGTCCATGCATTTGATCTCTATCATTTGCCTCGTGGTATGATCTCTATCATTCCTTTGTTTGTAAGGCCAAGGTTTATGGAACTTACACGTTGAGTGTGTTGTAAGAGTATCTATCATACATCTAATTACAACAATACCATATCAAGACACTAGCCCAGCAACGATCTAAACTAGATGCCTCTAATTTATCCATTGCAAGTTTTACGTGGCTTAGGGCTTTCGGAGATAGAACCGTTCTTACCTATGAACATGAAACCACAACGAGGATAACCAAGTTATTAGCAACTCGTTGTAAATCAGATATTGACTATACTAGGAGAGACAGACACAAGCCAGCCACTTATGCAAAACTAGTTGCATGTCAGTCGTGGAACCGGTCTCATGTACGATGACATGTAAGGTTGGTCTGGGCCGCTTCATCCCACTATGCCACCAATATCCAAAATACATGAAAGAAGCAATAACATGATCATCATCGCCCACATATAAACATATGTGTACTACCCGTGCAAAGCACCTACGCATAGATCAGGCTTTGATACCACTGTTGGGTTCGCAGCATAAAAACAAAAAAATTCCTATGATGGGAACTATACGCCAAGATCTATCTACTAGATACAAGCAACGGGTGGATATACATCCATAGAGAACTTACCCTCGAAGACAACAAAGCTTTGTTAATGAGTTGGAACTCGTGGATGATGTAGTCGTACACTTGCCGATCTCAAGATTGTGATGAAGTCCAGCAGGTCCGGCTCCAGCATGTCCATCAGATCCAGCTCCAGCAAGTGCAGCACCACCAAGTCCAGCACCGCAAAGCAGCGGTGCATCCGTGATTGCACACGCATCCGGTACCCCGACAACCTCCATACCTCGCTCCAGCAAAGCAGCGGAAGCAACAACTCCTTTTAGATAAAGCCACCAGGAACATGTATCTCGCTAATCCGAGACCATGGGGAATAGCTAGGGGGGGAGAGAGATCCTTGACGAGGAGGTGTGAGGAAGAAGTAGTCAGAGGGGGCCTTTTATAGGAGGAGGGGAGGGTGTCCCTTCACCTCCCCCATTCATGTGGTGGTAACCCCCTCCACATTAAAATGCCCCTTCTCATTCTCTTTTAAAGTCTCCACTTTAAATGCATTAAATTTCTCCAAATTTAATGCTCTCGCATTTTATAAAACTCTTTTATTAATTTTATTCAGAATTTTGTTAATTACTTTAATTAACAAACATTCACATAAAACTCCTGCAACATTTCAATATTACATGCAGAACCAATTTCAGCAATTTCACCTGAAACAGTTTCGGTGTCTATTGAAATAATTCCGGCGCTTTATTAAATCTTTATCTAAAACATATTTGCTCCAAATGGTGTTGGTATCCCTTAAGTGTGTCACCCTATGGTTCGTGAATAATGTAGACATGATCGAGACCCCTCTGAGATCAATAATCAGAAGCGGGACATGGAGATCCATACTGAATCCTACACATTCAGCGATGACTTCTGTGATCATGAGAACCTTTAACGCTAGTAACTGAATACCTTTGTATCGTGATATATTACATGTCCGAGATTTGATCATTGGTATCCAAATACCTAGTTTGATCTCGTTACCAACATGCACTCTTTTCTCGTTCTCGTGATATAACATTCTAGTGATCACATCACTTGCTTGCAAGCTATCTTAATGTGATATCACCGAGAGGGCCCAGAGTATATCTATCCGTCATCGGGATGGACAAATCCCACTCTTGATCCATGAGCCTCAACATAACACCTTTGTAGCACTAAACCCACCTTTATAGTCACCTTGTTACTGTGTGTCAAATCCCACTCTTGATCCATGATGTCATCAATTAACATGATCTCATGGTCTAAGGACTAAGATTACTTAGTATGATGTTATAGCAATATAAACATAATGACTTTGATCGTAATGCTATACTTCGGATGAATGTTCATCACATCATTCCACCAATGTTGTGATCTCGTTATTAACAACATCCAATGTCCATGATCAGGAAACCTTGATCATCTTGTGAATCAACGAGCTAGTTTATATGAGAGGCATTACTAGGAACTTTGTATTTTGTTTATTAAACACACATGTATTAACGTTTCCAATTAATACAAATATAGCATGCAAAATAAACATTTATTATAAATATGGAATAAGATAATAACCACTTTATTATTGCCTCTCGGGCATATTCCCTTCACACGGTATTGACCAACCACCCTACCTACTTTCAAGAACACCGTGACAAGAGCGAGTGGCGTAGTTGACAGGTATGCGAACAAAACATATACAAGTGTGTATGCCAGCGACATACAATAGTACATTAGAGTCAGACCATCTAAAAGAATTGAAACAGAAATATTGAACGCCATACGACAAGATCCAAATATCCTAGATAGAGATAATAGTTTACGATACATCCTCATACATCAGACATCATAGTATCAAACGGAAGCGGAAAACAAGATCCGAGTACGGACAAGAAGCAAATTGGCATAAGAGGCCCTAAAAATAAGCACATCCCGCCCACTGATCTCATGGATCTCCATCCCGAAATCTCTACACCTGATAGTCGTTGCCACCATCATCGGTCTCTTCGATCCAATAACCTTCTTGTGAGTAAACCTGTCCATATGAATAGTAACATATATTGTGTGAGACCCTAGGGGTACTCAGCAAGTCTTGATGCATCTAAAGGGAACAACCTGGGGTGACGCAATTGGAGCGAAAGAGAATAGCTATACAGTTCTATAGAGACACACTACAACATCCGCCCAACCCGAGATGGACGGACGCTCGTTTATTAGTAACAACAGTTATGTAAGTACATAAATAAACATCGCTCACCCTCCTTCTCGCTTACCTACGAGAAGGCAGAAGAACATCCCAGCCATTGGTAATTTTATTAACCATTCCATGAGTATTGCACTATTTACTAGTCATGGTTTAGTCAAATTAAACACGGTACTTTAGTTATAGTTATCTATGATCAAGAAACTATGCTCCAAGTCGTCCATAACCTCTGATACGGCTTTCAGAAAGATTTACCCTGCAGGGATGCACAAATAGAAAAACACGCATGATCAACCTCGGGAAGAACCAAATAAAAAGTAATGAGGCCTCGCGACAATGCATTCACAGGATTCAATTTTTTCAGGGGGCCACCCCACGAAGCTACTCACAACGAAGTTGGCTAGCTCCGAGATGGGCCCAGGGTTTGTGTCAATGGTTCTAAATGACTAGGAATCCAAAGTGTGACTGGGCTTGTCGATACCACGAAAACATTCCACGTTCCAAAATAGTACATGCACTCCACACGCAATTGTAAATAAAGCAGTAAAGCATGGCATAAGTACACGATAGTAATAACACCCCAAACTAAGTGTGGACCCAGGAAATAAGATGTGAATCAAGCTTAGGTGAAGGGGATTCATGGTCCCACATGCGGATAGTGCGATAGTCAAGGAACAGGAATCAAGCACTTGGGGTCCTACGGGACAAAAGTGAGCGTGGAAGAACCAAATAACAGTTATTGTCCACCAATGCCTCTTTCTTTAGTTATCCCATTACTACATAGTTTAAGTTGTTTAGGTACCTCATTATCCAAAGACTCGCACAAACCCTACACATGCAATTCTACGAATCGCATGGCTCAAACAACTCCTATGGTGATGGCTGATAGGATTGAAGATACAAGCTTTGGTGGAGTTTAAAAGTAAAGGGTATGCAATACTTGAGATTCAGTTTAATACAATCATGACTCAATGATGCAAGAATAAGATAGAGGCATAGGTACTATATGTATTCAAGCATGAGGAATTGCTTGCCTGTCAGCTCAGCAGTAGGGTAATCGAGATCTAGGTAGTATTCTTGGTTCTGCTGATAATTCCCTTGCTCGGCGTCTGTCTAGAATAAAAGCCAAACACACAAAGTTTCATAATAAATAAAGTGTACAATCATATGCATATATGCAACACGCAAACAAGGTATGCCATGATGGAATGATGCACAATTGCATGGTATACAATAGCATGGCATGGGTGATGTGTAGAAACAAGAAATAAGCACTTTTCGTATTTATTTAGTCTCATTTTAGTTGCATAAACCTTGTTGTTTTTATAATATTTATATGATGCATGCTTCAATTCATATCATTGAATGCATTTAGAATGGGCTCATCACGCTGATCATTTTAGACATATCATTTGTCAAATTCGAAGTTACGAAATTAAAGTTATGAATTAATCAAGAAATGGCATTTAAATAGTAATTAATAATTCAAAAAATTTAATTGCCCAGAATATATTTTAAATATCATATTCATATTCCTAGCATTTTTCCTGATTCAAAAACATATATTATTCAAATTATTTAGAATTATGAATTTAAAACAATAATTAAATGCAATAAATTCAAAAGGGGTCAAAGTCAAATGTTTGACTAGCTTGAATTAGTTTGAGAAAGATTGGAATTTACATTTGACTTCACATTTAAAAACTAAACACATTTCATATTAAACTTTTATTCAAATTTGAATTTATTTTAAAGTTATGAATTTATTTGTATTTAAACATAATATAAAAACTGATTTTAATTTGGGTTTGAATTTAAGCCTAGATTTTTTTACTCAGGGGCCAGCTACCCACAGTGACAGACGGTCGGGCCCAGGCTGACTCAACACTGCACTGGCGAAAATGGACTCGCTAGGCCTTTTCTCACGCGACACTGAGCTAGCCTAACAGAGGCAGACAAGTGGGGTATGGGCGAAGCGGGGCACACGCGAGCGCAACTAGTGGAGCGGCGACACGTGCACAGTCTAGGGGTGCGGTTGGAATTAGTAAATATCCTAGGAACCTTTTTGTAAAAAGCCTGAAGAGTGTAGTGGTGGGTGGCTGATAGGTGGGGACGTTGGGAGGACCGCGGGTTGAGGCCGGAAAAGATGCATGGGGGACCTGTAAAATACTCGCAGTGCTTCTCTAAACCTATTGCTCATCTGCTTCCTCTGAAACTGACGAACGACGGCGACAGACAAAACAACATCGTGCGCAGTGACTCAAACCGGCAACCGGGGGCTCGAGTGCGTAGTGTGGAACCGTTGTGGTGCTTCAGGGTTGCTGTTGGGTTAGGTTGTAGGGCTGGTTAAGGTGTACCGATGCGACACCGACGACCAGAGACTAGCGCTGCCACGGCTGGCATGGTCGTGTCCGTGGCGGTGCAGCCAGGTGCGCTCTAGGAAGCAGCGAAGGGGCTAGGCGACGCAGCGCAACGACATGGACGCAACAATACATGCGCGTGATAGCGGGGCGGTTCACAATGGTGGCATGCGAGCGTTGTGGCGACAAGCGGCAGTGCACGGCAGGTGTTCGGCAAAATGTTCTTGTGACCCAGGAAGCGATGCAACTAGCGAGGATGTCTAGGAGGACCAGGGGCTCACCGTGGGGAGATTGGTGTGGTGGAACAGGCTCGGCGCGACGGCGATCTGCGGGGAAGCTAGCGCACGGAAAATAGGGTTTCCTCTCGGCTTGCTTGTGGTTGTGCGGGTTCTCGGCGGTCTCCTCTTCGTCTCCATGTTCAGATCAGCTTCGGTGCTCCTCGAGACCTTCCTCAACGCCCAAGATCCTCTCCACCTTCTCTCCAACGCTGGTGATAAGAGGTGGCCGAGGTAGACGGCGAGGGTGGTGGGCATGCTAGCAAAAGGGGATGGGGAGGAAAGAGGGGCTCGGGGCAGAGCCTAGGATGTATCTAATCGAGCTGGGGTTGGTGGGGGTGGTAGATAAGGAGAGGGGATAGGGTAACTCGGATTAGGGTTTAGCTAAGTAACCAAGGTTACTTTAGCTCTCTCTCTTCTCTCTCTCTAGGGTAGGTGGGGGTGACCAGGGTAGCAGGGATCTCGTGCCTTGTTTATCAGCAAGACAGCTAGAAGAAGGAGGGCTCGTGACATGGGTATACCTTACAGGTACTCACGGTTAGCCTATATGGTCCATCCCGATAGGTGTCCACGATGCAAACGAAGCCCAATAAGGATTCGGGTGGCCCACATGGACACGACTTCTTGAAGAACATGTCAAATAATAGATATAAACTTGAAGGGAAAACCCTAAACTATAACCGACTCGACCTACTATTGTGAGACCTAGTCTGCCTATATAAAGGCTAGGAGGGGGCAGAGACGGGGACAATTCACAACCCTAGCATACACCTCGCTCGATTGCATCTGCGCACCTCCTATAACTTTTGAATCCCCGATAATCAAGAGCAGACAAGAAGGAGTAGGGTCCTCTTACAGGCCTGAACCTAGGTAAAATATCGTGTCCTCCAATGTACTTGTTTGCTAGTCGATTGATGCCTCCAATGCTCCCCACTTCCTCGAACCTAAGTTCATCAACGATGGGCATTGATGAGTTAACCCCTCGACAATTGGCGCTGTCTATGGGAATCGAGAGTGTTGATGTTGCGGCTTCCTTGGCCCCATCAACTGCGATCTACAACTCCACTGCCGCGGAGACTCGCCTCCTCTTTAGAGCTTTCGACTTCACCGTCCACGCGCCTGTGACTCGCCCGGATTTCGAGTCCGTGGGAGACGGGATTGGTCTAGCGATCAGAAGCCTACTCAGGTCGGTTAGATAGGCACACTTCGCCTCCCCGATCACCCACAGGCTCATTGGATTTCCCCTGCCTCGTGGTTCCCACCACCGATCAGCACCCTAAGCAAGCTCAACGTCTCGACATCAGTCGAGGATACGGATAGAAACATCAATTACGAGTCTGATCTGGGAGATCTAGCATCGGAAGATGGAGCCTATGGCTCTGGATCTGAGAGTTGCGGGAGCAGCAGCTTCCCCAACCACTACATGTGCGCCATCATCATCAACAGTGACCCCCCTGTCAATGAGGACCCGCCAACAACAGCGACACCGCCAACGACAGTGCTCCCATCCCTCCCAACCGTAACGGCGAACACGCCAACAACAAGACAGAGCGATAGGAAATCCACCTCAACCAGGCTGAGTGGGCATGATGCAGGGAGGACCTATGGGGCAACCCCCTGCCGCGAAATTCATCACAACATATGCTGATGGGATACCACGCGCTGCTCATCCAGGAGTTCCACCGCCAGTAGGCGGGAATACGCAACTCGTGGCTTGAAGGAAGGCCGTAGACGCTTCGAGTGCTCGATGGGTAGCACTCTTGTCAATCGGAGGATCATCCTCCAAAGGCACAATCCCATAGCACCTAGAAGACACTCCTTCGTAGACCACCTCATTGACAAGGAGCAGGAAGAAGTCACTCAAGTCCTCGACCTCTCATTCATGTTGGTTGACTCATGGGGCAACATGACGCCGCAAGAACCGGTAATGGAAACCACCATGTACCTCCTAAACAACTAGCCACCAGCTGGAGATCCACGATCTGCCATGCACCAATCCACGATCGCCGGGCTTGGGCTAGTCGAGGCCGCACTCACCAAGGATACAATACCAGAGCCAAAGGAACCAAAGAAGAAATCTCCTCCCAGATACTACTCGCTATGCCTTAGCGATGATGAGCATGAACTTTCGCGGTGACACCGCTCACGTCACCACGATCACAAGTACGACACGTGTGATGATATTATATAGTGCAAAGTTGACAAGATGCGTGCCAAGCGCGCTTACTCAATAGAGTCGGAAGACAAAGGAACGGAGAACCCGAAGTTCGACGGACTACAGGACCCGAAGATCTGGCCGGAGGACCACATCTCCTCAGTCAAGCTACATGGCGGAAACAAGTGTACATCCATGCAACGCCTCCAGCTACAACTGCAAGGCGCCGCTTGTGCGTGGCTCAACAATCTGCCATGTGGGTCGATCCGCAGCTGGGAGGACCTAGTCTACAGCTTCATCCGAAACTTCAAGGGACCCTACAAGAGGCCCGCATAAATCGAAGTAGTCAGAGCCTGCAGCCTGAAGACGAGCGAATCCCTACGCTCCAATATTCAAAGATAGCCTATCACTAAAAACTCGGCGGAGAACATCTCTGAGGATCACGCGATCGACGCATTCGACAATGGTGTCCGCCGTTGGGAGCTCAGGGAGGAGCTGGGACGCACGAAGCCCAAAACCATCGATCACCTGATGGAGATCCCGAATCGGTGGGAAGACGAAGAAGACTAAGTGAACAAAAAACGCGTTCACTCGGATGCCAAGGACGACCTCGGCCGCAGACGCGACCGGCGAGGGAACCGTCGAATGCGCTGTTATGAAGACTGTGAAGGAGTCGACATGGTCGCGGCTGGCTACGCTAATAGACGCGATGATGGCAACCGCAGCAGCGGGTACCATAGCAATAACTACCGTGACAACGGAAAGACCATGCCAGTATGGCAACACCACACTCGCGACGAAGCACCTAGAATATCCATCCAGGAGAAACTGTCTGGGCCCTGCAATGTCCACTACTACATCGACAAGCATGATGGCAATAAGAAGTCCAACCATCTCCTCAAGGACTGCCGTGAGTTCCTTAAGTTATTCGAAGGCCTGGTCCAGATGAATCGCGACGTGATAAACTAGGAGTACGGAGCCGCCCCAGGTGCCATAGCTCATGGAGCACTGTCACCACTTCCCGGAGGACCCGCGCAACTTGCGGCTTTGCCGGTTCAAAACAACGGAGGCAAGCAATATCCACACCCACTAGGGAACATGGGCATGATCCAGAAAGGGCGCCCCTCCAATAGGGCACAAAAACCGATCACTCACCAAATCAACTTGGCCATGAACTCTCCACCCTCGACCACTGAGTTCCTTAGCGGGTGCGAGTCATGCATCACTTTCAACAAGCGTGACCACCCGTGCTAGGTGCGTAGCCCAGGTCACTCTCCCCTGGTGCTCGAGGCGCAGATTAGTGGCTATGAGATGAGTCACGTCTTTATGGACGGTGGTAGCAGCATCAACCTAATGTTTGCCAGCACCCTGCGCACTATGAGGATTCCCCTCTCCTACCTGGAGGCATCTGAAACAACATTTCATGGCATCATCCTAGGGAAAGGCGTATACCCCTTGGGCAAAATCAACCTAGACGTCATCTTCGGCACGCCCACAAACTCCCAGCGAGAACGCCTCAAATTCGAAGTGGTTGACTGGCCCTCGCAATATCATACAATCCTCGGGCGTGTCGTGTTCGCAAGGTTCATGGCAGTCGCGCACTACGCCTACTTGCAGATGAAGATGCCAGGACCAAATGGCATTATAACCGTCAACGGGAGTTTCACCAAGTCAGATAGCTGCGACAGGGAATTGAATAGAATCTCCCAATCCTTTGGCATGGAAGAAGAGCTGGCAAGACTCAAGGAGTCGACGAATAATATTCTTCCTCCTGTGAGTAAGCCGAACATACCTGATGAGTCCTATGACTCGACGGTGAACACCAAGGCAGTCCAGGTCCACTCAACGGACCCGACCAAGACGACCCTCATCGCCAACAACTTGAGTCCTGCATAGGAACTCGCGCTCATCGAATTCCTCTGTGAGCACTGGGAGATCTTTGCCTGGTGTCCAGTGGACATGCCAGGAGTTCCCAAGGAATTCGCCGAGCATGCACTCAACGTGAATCTAGATGCAAGGCCAGTAAAGAAGTCGATGCATCGACTGTCAGAACCAAGAGCAAATGCGGCCAGCATGGAAGTCAGCAGACTCCTCGACGATGATTTTATACGCGAAATAAAGGAAAGTACTTGGGTATCTAACCCTGTGCTCATTCCTAAAAAGTACACGGATATCCTTCGGATGTGCGTGGACTTCACCTCTCTCAACAAGCACTCCTAGAAGGAAAACTTCCCATTACTACGGATCGACTAGATAATCGACTCCACCACGGGATGCGAATGCCTCTACTTCCTCGACGCCTACTCAGCCTACCATGAGATTTGAATGAAGGAGGAGGACTAGGAGAAGAAGGCCTTCATCACGACATTCGGCGTTTACTGCTACACAACAACGCACTTCGGGCTCAAGAACGCAGGAGCCACCTACCAACGGTGTATGCAGGCCTACCTAAAAACCCAGCTTGGTCGAAGTATCCAAGTTTATGTCAATGACATCATCGTCAAAACCAAGAAGGAAGCTACACTCATCGACCATCTCTGCGAGACCTTCGACAACCTCGACCACTACCGGATCAAGCTGAATCTGGAGAAGTGTGCATTTGGTGTGCCATCCGGGCATTTACTCAGGTACCTCATATCTGCTAGGGGAATCGAGGCTAACCCTAAGAAGATAAGGGCCATTCTAGTCATGGAGAAGCCAAAGAATGTCAAACGCATCTAGGAGTTGGCTGGGCGAATCATGGCGCTCAGTCAATTCATCAGTCGAATGGATGAAAAGGCACTACCGTTATACCAACTCCTTCGTAAAACTAAAAAGTTCAAGTGGATGGACAAGGCACAGGAAGCATTCGATGACCTCAAGCGCCTACTCTCTACCTCGCCCGTGTTGGTCACCCCCAGGGAAAAGGAGCCAATGTTGTTGTACATCTCCGCCACCAATCAGGTGGTTAGTACTATGCTGGTGGTTGAACAAGCCGAAGAAAACAAGATCCATGGGGTATACTACCTCAGCGAGGTCCTAACACCAACAAAACAGTGGTACCCGCATTACTAGAAGCTGGCCTACATCGTCTTCATGACATCACGGCGACTACACCACTACTTCCAGGAGCACCCCATAGTCGTGGTGAACGATGCCCCGTTGAATCATATCCTCAACAACTCTGCCGCCACGGGGCGAGTCGCGCTCTGGGGCATTGAGCTATCCCTGAAATCACCTACGAGCGGAGAGTGGAGATCAAGTCGTAGGTCCTACCGGACTTCCTTGTCCACTAGATGGAAAACCAGCTCCCTAGCACACCAGATATGTCCAACCTCTAGACCATGCACTTCGATGGATCCAAGGGCAAGGAGGGATATGGCACAGGCGTCATCCTAGCGTCCCCTGCGACAATATGTGATACATCCTTCGGATGAGGTTTCGCGCATCAAACAATGAGGCGTAGTACGAGGCGCTGATCCACATGATGTGGATGGCCAAGGCCTGTGGAGCCACACAGCTCGTCATCTACAGCGATTCCAACCTTGTGGTCCAGCAGTCCATGAACACGTGTGATGCTCTGAGCGACAACATGGTCGCATACCGCAATCTCTACAACACACTCGAAGGGGACTTCGACAGCTTTGAGCTGTGACACGTGGTTCGCAAAAGCAATGAGGAAGCTGACGCACTCACCAACATAGGCTCCACCTACGCCCCGGTACCACCAGGTCTATTCCTCGAGCAAATCTGCGAGCGCTCCATCAAGCCAAAGACTCCTGTAGGACCATCCAACACATCACAGGACTCGGGGGTTGCGCAACCCAAAGAGGTCGAAGGTCCCAGCAATGCAGAGCATGGATCAGCACCCAAAGGTCCAATGGAGGTCATGCTCATCGAGCCATCCTAGATGCAGCCGTACATCACATACCTTCTCACCAAAAATCTGCCAGAAGACCCAACAGATGTGCGACACATAGCGCGCCGTTCCAAGGCTTTCACCATCATCAATGGTGAGCTGTACAAGTGAAGCATCACGTGCGTCCTCCAGCGATGCGTCACCAAAGAAGATGGAAGGGGCATCCTCCTCGAGATACAAGAGGGCACCTGCGGTCACGCCGACATTCACGCCCTTGTCGTTAAAGCTCTACGAGCTGGCTTCTATTGGCCAACAGTGATGCGCGACGCCAAGAACATCGTCCATAAGTGCAATGATTGCCAACGATTCGCGGACAAGCCACACGCACCAGGCACAAAACTCAGGGCAATACCCGTGGCTTGGCCCTATGTGCAATGGGGACTCGACATGGTCGAAAAGCTGCCGAAATCATCGCCAGGAGGCTACGTCTTCCTCCTCGTCGCCGTCGACAAGTTCACCAAGTGGGCCTAGGCCATGTCGGTGACAAACCAGATTAGGCGCCACAACCGTCAATTTCTTCGAGTCCATTGTCTTCAGGTTCGGGGTGCCACACAACATCATCACCGACAACGGGACGAACTTCACCTCAAAGGAATTCCAGGACTTCTGCGAGGACCTAGGAATCAACATTAGCTATGATTCGATGGCACATCCTCATACCAATGGTCAAGTCGTGAAGGCCAACGGCCTCGTCTGCAACGGCATCAAGAAGAGACTCCTCTGACCCCTCGAGCGATTGGCTGGTTGTTGGGCTAAGGAGCTGTCGTCCGTGTTGTGGAGCCTGCGCACGACTCCGAACACCACAAAAGGCTACACCCTGTTCTTCATGGTGCATGGTGCCGAGGCGGTGCTACCCGCAGAAGTGCGCTACAAGGCCCGATGGGTCATCGCTTACAGTGAGGCCAAATCTACGGCCGCACTCAAAGATTCCGTCGACCTTCTTGACGAAGCACGTGAAATCGCAGCAGAGCGATCAATGATCTATTAGCAGAGCATCCGCAACTACCACAGCCAACGACTGCGTCCAAGGTCCATCGTTGAAGGAGACCTCGTCTTGCGTCTGAAGCAGAAGGGACACCTCAATTTTGAGTCCCCCTAGGAAGGACCCTATATGATCACATAAGTAATCCCAGGTGACGCATATTACCTGAAGGACGTAGAGAGTGGAGTCGAATACTCCAACCCATGGAACGTCGCGCAGCTGCGATGATTCTGCCCCTAGACATTTTTACTTTACAATAAGGCTACTCAGCCAAACATTGTACGTCCCGATATTTACGAATAAATAAAGCTATGTGTCGCAACTATGTGTCTTGTTAGATTTACTTTTATCTCTATTTTTGCACTTGGGGCTGTGCCTTCTTGACGACCTTGTCACATACACAATGACCCGAGTAGCTAACCATGCTGTCAATCGAACCCTTGATAACTCCAGCCCAGTTGCAACACAATTGACAGGTTAGCAAGGTGCTGAGATCATCAAAGTGTTAGGCTAACAAAAAGGCATTGCATCAAAAAACTTATTCACAAAACACATAGGCTAACAAGCTTTACATACAACACGGGTATCACAAACACCTAGTCGAAAAATTATACAAGCTTTATAGCACTTAAACATCCTTTGTAGGTTAAACACTACTCTAGTGATGCAAAAGAAGAACATTGGTATGCTCGTCAAACAAGCTAACGATATCTTCCGCGGGCCGGTCAACTGCTTGGTAGTGGGGCACCATGCTCCACGCCATCCTTGATGGAGGCGATGGTGATCTTGCAGCAATGGCATCCAAGTCCATGTCGGGTCGCTGCATGCGCACAAGTGCCAGAGCAGCCTTGGCACCCACAACAAGATGTTGGTGCACACACTCGTGTACTTCATCGGCATTATTAAACTTTCGCATCAAGTCCAACAGGCTTGGCGGCACGACATCCAAAGGAAACATCACCCTAAAGATATGCTTCAAACACGATTGTGCTTTATTTAGAAAGTGCTGCACATGTGACACGCGATCCTGCAATGTCGCCAATGTGGTGGCACGATTCTGGTCGGTCCAGAAGAACCCACCATCTTCCAACTGCTCTTGAGTCAGACAGGTCAGTCGAACGCTAATGCGATCCCTATTCATGTGAAATGAGATTGACAACTGCACAAATAGCAACAGCAAAAATCTCAATTAACACATTGACAACACAGAAGAACAAAGACAAAGGGAGTTGAAAAACACCCACAATGTAGTTGCTCGTCGATCTGAGCCACCTCGCCAAGAAGATAAGCCTCTCGCTCTACAAATTTTTTTGCCTTCAACTTCTAGACATTGGCATTGTTGTGAACCACCAGCGAGTCACTCTCTAGGTGTTTCACGCGATCGCGCATGCAAGACAAAAGCAACAGCTCCTCCACTTGCGAACATGGTTCCGCCATAGGAAAATCGGACGAAGTCACATCATGCATGACACTCAAACGCCCCTAACCAAGCAAAAGATTCGAAGCATAAGAGACATTGCACATGGAATCAGAGTGAAGCACAAAGAAGATTTATACATCAAAGAGTAGCAACAAGTTTCAATAGGGGAAACCCCACAAAAGTAAGTCTATGGTCCTAGCATCACTACAACCGAAACTAGAAAGGCCCAACTACGCCTATGCATCGGTGTTCGAGGGCTTTCTCGCAAACTCCACAGCAGCATCCAACGTCGTGACCTTAGCACAAGCAGCTCTGGATGATGTGACTTTTGCTGCACTTTCCGCTTCTTCTCTGTCGAGTACTTTGCGAGTGTCTCTATCAGACGAGGCCCATACTTATGGCAGCGAGTACCAAATGGGCCGAAAGCTACCTCCTCACCTTCCACGGTTGTCGGCATCCTTGATGTGATCTTGCTCATGTTCAAGTCAGCACCACATGCCTGGGCCATCGCCAGCCCTAAAGAAGCTCTGGCTCCCTTCTGCGCATTCTTGTAATCCGCAGGGACGCCCCCGGCGAAGGTCTCGACTAGACTGCCAATATCTTCAATAATCTTGGCCTTGGGGAACATCTCCTCTCGAAGACACCCAAGCACAGTCTTGGCCCTCTTGAGAGCGTCTTGGGTAGAGACGTTGCGGTCTTTGACTGCAGCAACAACACCAGCCAACATGTCCTTGTGATCCAGAGCTTGACGGTCAAAGTCCACTCCGACGGTGTAACATCCTCGAATCGGCCCTATGCAAGTTTCAGCGATACCCACCAAACCCGCATTAAAACGATTCAAAGATGCCCACAAGGCACTTGTGTGTGGGTGGAAAACGAAGTAATATCATTACACCATAGTCCATGATGGAACCCATAGAACATACATTTACAAAAGTGATTCATCGAGTCAAGAATACAGATGTGCAGTACAAAGATCCAAATCATCTTGAAAACAATACAACATCCGAGTACAGATAAGATGCAAATGGGGCTAAGAGCCCTGAAGAATAACCAATGGTGTCCATAACCCTGCCTAGGCCAAGCCGGAAGGGTAAACCTGCTAATGACGTCGATCTCAAACCTGTTAAAACAAAAGGGGCGCCGACAAAGGGCAAAGAAAAAAGAGAGCAGTCAGTACTGAGGCCAGTACACGACAAGACTAAAATTTGGTGGCTTTCGCCTATATAGGTATGGTCGACTGAAGCGGCAGCGAAGCATGCACTGAACAACCTATAGAGACTCGATACATCTGTCGGCTATTAGAGAGAGGTAAGAAATACCTATGCGGGACCAACCTGATACTAACACCAATCATACATATCCTGGCATTTCCCCCTCGAGACCAAATGAGGAAGTCAAACCGAGGAACTCACAAAGTCGGCAGTTTTATTCATTCCATTATAGTTGGAGCACTTACTAGTAAGATATAGATAGCATGAGTCATCCTGAGATCATAAGCAGTCGGCAGTTTTAGTTAACCATCCCATTGCAGTTGCAATACTTACTAGACAGCTACAATTAGCCAGAGATATCCCAAATCTAGCAGTTGTTGGCACTTTTATTTACTCATTCCATTGTAGTGAATCTGATTAATAGACATGTCAAAGTAAAATGTATAGCACTACTTCAGTTATGGTTGTCTATGATCGAGATATTGTGCTCCAAGTCGTCCATAACCATGGACACGGCTTTCAGAAAGATTTACCCTACAGGGGTTCACAAATAGCAACACACACACGATCAACCTCGAGAAGAACCAAATAAGAAGCAACGAGGCCTCACGACAATGCATTCACATGATTCATAAACTATTTCAAGGGGCCACCCCACTAAGCTACCCGCAACAAAGTTGGCCGGCTCCTAGACAGAGCTAGGGTTTGCGAGAATGGATGTAAACGACTAGGAACCCGAAAATGGGACTAGGCTTGTCAATACCGCGAGATTGTGTCATGATCCAAAATAGTACATGCGCTCCACACGCAATCGAAAATAAAGCAGTAAAGCATGGCATAAGTAGATGACACTAATAAAGCCCCAAACTACTTGTGGCCCCAATAAATAAAGTGCGAATCAAGCTTAGGCGAAGGGGGATCCATAGAGTCTCCCATATGTGGATAGTGCGAATAGTCAACGAACAGGTATCAAGTACTCGAGGCCTACGGGACACAAGTGAGCATGGAAGAACCAAGTAACATCTATTGCCCACCGATGCCTCTGCATTAGTTATATCTATTCCCAGCATTTTAATTATCAAGTTGAAATTAAAGTCATGATCAACTCCACTATTAAGCATGTGCCAACCTCCCAACAACGATGGAACATCGACGACGCAAAGCAGCACCTGAGCAAGCAACTATGACTCACAAGGCCGACTATCTATCAAACAATAGGCAATAGGATGTGTCCAAGACAATATAGAGGCTGCAAGGAATATAAATGGTGCATGGAAACTAAAGCATCGCAACATGGATAGAAATAGATCATCAGGAGGAAGTAAAGACTATAAATGAAAACTAGGTAGAAAGGGGGAGATTGCTCACCTGGAAACACTACCAGAGATACATTATCCGAAGAACTTGTCGGTACTCGCATCCACTCAATGGCCTAATCCGTGAAGAATCAAAACACTAAAAGAAACACCAGATGCAGTATTTAATACTACTGCAGAAGATCGGGCATGATCATGTATGATGCATGGCATGGCAAAGATGCGATGCAACTTGGCAATATTAAGCAGAACCAAGGCCCCGACAATTAATTAATAGGTTCATGTTGTTTAGGTACCCCGTAATTTAAAGGTTGTCATCACAAGTCAAAACTTGGCATTGGTTTGCTACACAAATTTAAATGGAGGCGATATAAGACTAGAATAGCCCGCATATAGTCTCCATATGTAATTATGAGGTGATTCGACAAAGTACCCCCAAACAAATGAATATGTATGGGAGTATGAACAATTTAATATGCAACAAGGCATAATGTCATATTATAAAAATAGGGGTCTCAGAAAAGGGTCACACCTCGGGGTTTGGCGATCTTTGTTCCGAGGGTTCGGGTTCAGCGGGATTGGTCTCTAGGTCCGGGAAGGTGAGCACAAAGCCGATGTCGGGGTTTAGTATTCAGGGTCCAGTGTCGGGGCTCTTCGAGTTCCATTTCGACGGCTTGGAGTTCCGTGAAGGAGACCTTCGGGTCCAACGCGTCCATGAAGGAGTACTTGTGTGTATTTGCTTTCGACTCCATGTAGGCGTACTTGGGGTCCCAGCCTCGAGTGTCGGTGTCGGACTCAGGTTTGGCACTTGGGTTCTTACGGTTCGTGCTTTTTGAAGATCTTGGTGCGACGTCGGTGGTCTTGTGTAATTCTTTGGGGTCTAGTCTCGGGTCGGTCTTTGAAGGCAGGGATCGAACACCAAACAGAAGTGTTCGGATGGATCAAGGCAACACAATCATAGAGTCATACGCACATAGAAGCATGCACAAACAAGCAGAAGCACCTATCGTCGCACACATCTGGGAGGATCACTGGGAGTAGTAGCCCTTGCAGGGACATGCGCCTGAAGGAAAACCGCATGCGCTTGGTTCTACGGCGTCGAGGAAGCTCAGGGTCACAGGCAGGGAGGGTGGAGCATCGAGGAGCAGAGGACAGCAGGGACTCGCGCGGTGGCGAGGTGAGGTTGCAGGGTGGTCGGTGGAGACACTGGTTGTAGGGAAGGTGATGACAACACGACACCTGCGAGGCGGGGCAACGACACAACTTGGGGAAGAGCCAGGGCGGATTGACGCGGGAGCTTCCTTCCAGCGTGGAGGGAGAAGGGCATTGATGACTGCAAGTGCACAGATCGTTTGTAGCTAGTTTCGAAATAAATATATCGATCCCACAAGGAGCAGTAGGCAAAAGACTAAAAATGCTTTTAACTAAAACTAAACGTAGTACTTAAGGAATAACTTTAAGATGCAATAAAAGTAGAATTGTCTGTGGGTTTTTGATTGAATGAAGCAAGTAAAGTAATGTAAAGTAAAGTAAAGTGAAACTTAATGTAGAAAATAAGAATCGCGTGTGTAAAATAACTTTGAACTGCAATAGGGAAAAAGGCGTTCTCAGGGAATGGTGGATACACCGCTCGCAATTTAGACTAAGCAATCAAGATTATTATAAAAAATATTCTCATGATATGTATGTATGTGGGAGGAGCTCCATATATGGACAAATAGGCAGAAATCACTGCTCACGTCATCCTTCATAACCACAGCTGACGGATAAATGACATCAATCATATTATCCCGCTATTAAGTGATTTCTCCCATGGCATGGACATGGCTTTATGAGTTCTCCTTTCTTCCCCAAGTTAGTACGTAAAGAATGACAAAAGCTTTATAGTCACAGTAAGTGTTATCATCCCTCCGTCTACCAACAAGTAATCCCCTTCATCGAGTCCCCACAAGAGGCAAATATTAAGGAGGTGCACAACTCCCAACTTGAAGATGAAGACAATTGACTCATACACATAATTATGTATAACATAATAATCTCTATGTTATGTCAATCATGTGCTAGGGTTTCTCCATCTCCCCAAGAACTAATGATCTACTTAGACATGGAGGCAATCAACATCATAACAATGGGAATGGAATCAATTGTAAATTAATAGTTCTTGTATAAATCCACAACGAGTACGGAAATTACAACAAGATCTACATGGGCGAAGATGTGATGGATGGAGATGATGGTGGTGCAGTGGTTGATGAAGATGAAGATAGATGCCTTGGCCTCCCTGATCTGTGTAGGGCAAAGCTAGATCCCTTGGGCGAGTTTCCCCTCCAGATTCCTTTCAGAGGTGAGGTTTTCAGCGATTTCTAGGTCTTCTGTATGTCGTCTCTCCGATCCAGTTGCACGGGGTGAAACTATTTGAGAAGACGGCACCGGCGCCAACTATATGACCGGAAAAAGTATTTCGGTCGTATAGTTGGTCATTAAACTCTCTAGATGCCTTGGTCGCTTCGGGTTTTCTTCTAGTGTTATTGATATTTCCCAAATAAGCGAGTTACGTTATTTTGACTCCTTTTCTCACCAGTACAACTTCTCCAAGGATTGTGTCCATTGTCCATCATTTGTCCTAATCCTGGTGAAAAAAGACATAAAATGTGCACGCGAACACTGTAAAATACCAAGATCCTACATCTACATTGCAAAATAATAACATAAAACATGGTGCAAATATGCACTCATCAACTTCCCCAAGCTTAGACTATTGCTCGTCCCAAGCATGTTTAGCTTAATGGATGTGATCCTCATATTCATGAAGCTAGGTCGATAAAATAAATGAGGCAGTTGCAGCATGTGTTTATAATATATGATACATAGGAATAATGTAACACCCCCGGGATTAGGGTTAAACAAATTCTAGACCTTGGCCTGACATAAGCTTAACCTAGAGCTCGAGGATATTCAGTGAGAAATCGGTAACACAACAGTAACCCTTCGACACAAAAATTATTACAGCAAGCTCATAACTGAGCGAAGAACAAACATATTACAAGCAGAGGTCACTGACCACAAACATCAAACAACGGAAGGCAAATTATGCTATTAAGTGTAGCAAACTTAACAAATGGCCTAAGAGGCCCGAAGCATAACGATGACGTCCCAGCCCATAGATTCCAGGCTGCCGACCGGGAACCCCAAGCTACTCGTCGGTGTCGATGTCGTACCAAACTTGTCTTCAGGGAACACTTACTCTGCTACAAAAGTATCAACAAAGCAAGGGTGAGTACAGGGTGTACTCCGCAAGAATTATGGCTGGTGGGGTTATTTTGCATAAAGCCATCTTTGTTTATAAAACAAGAGGGCAAAGAAGGTCGTCTAATCAGAATATTTTAAAAGGGGATAAGAGAGCGACATCTCCAAAGAATTGATCATCATCTTGATATCCACCAAAGTAATCTTCATCTCACAACTAGGATCACCCCCTTGTACCCATGAGGAAGCATCCTTAAGCACACGTTGATCTGCCAAGTTTTACGATTAGGTTAAAGTTCTATATGATCTTAGAATTCAGTCACCACAATAGCTGTGAACACGGCTTTTCGAAAAGATTTAACCCTGTAGGGGTGTACAACTTTACCCACACGTACCAACCGACTCTTAGCACACTTGACACACTTCCTTGGTGTGCTGGCAGAGGGTGATTGGACACGACTATTTTACCTTGCTTCGCCGAGACCATGAGTCACGCCCTAAGGATGGTTATGCCGTAACGGGTCAAATCCCAAAGCCGGTCCCTAGAGATGTGTGCCGAGGGTGGTTTACCAGGGGCTCCATTCACCCCAAGCAACCCCGGCCATGCTTACCTACCTGTATTAATGCACCTCCTTCACCGCCTTTGAGAACAACCAGAATGCATATGTCAAATGGAACTCCCAGACTATGTGACTCATGGAATCTACTAGGCAAGTTAGTGAATCGTGAGGTCCCCATAAACCTCATGTGGTTGTATGCTCAACTTGGTCCAAAGGCAAGAACTCGGTTCCTAGTGGTGGCGAGCATGGGACTACAAAAACCACATCCCACCGTGGCCGCCCATACAAGCCTTAGCATGTTTAACCTTTTCCACTAATCTCATCTCATCACGTTCTCCTGTCATACTAGATTCTCTGCATTTGAGACATCATCTAGATGGACCAGCACTGACAGCTAAGCATGGCTAAGCAAGACACAGATAAGCTCTAGCAGTGCACACAAGCCAAACCTAGTTATGCTAGGAGTAGTGGATCAGGTAATATGACCTCAAAGGGAGTAATGCAACAGATATGATACTCTATCTATCGATAAAAGTCCATAGTAGAATCGTATGCATCATGGCAAGAGATGAAATACTTTCGAAATAATAGGATTGTATAATGGTGGGGCTTTGCTTGCCTTGTTTGTTGATACCCATATATAGATCTTCGGAAGTCTTGTACTTGACTTGATTACAGTTAGTCAAGTATTGTTCGTCAATCTTCGATGGTGTTGATCTCGGTCTTCAATCTCGATCTCGATATCGTATTCTAACTGGAAGAAGCAAACACCGGAAATAAAGGGGGAACAACAATCAACACATGGCATCGATGCAGTGCTCAAGCAAGGATGATGATATGACAAGTTAAATTGTATTGAAACGAAACCCTAAAGCATGCTTGGCAATTTAAGCGGAGTCCGAGGGGTGCAAACCCTAATATAGGAGAGACCCCGGAATCACCTGTAGGGGTTGATTTAGTTCTCTATTCAAACTTGTATTGAAAGTTTTTGAACAATGCATGATTTTGCTGGTATTGTAAATATCTCATTTTTATGAACATTTTGATATATTATACACGTTTTTCTGACTTAAAATGAATTAGATATGAATTTTCTAATGTTTATTCAATTTCTAGAATTATTTAAACTAATTTAAAACCTTCATTGCATCATTATGATGTCAGTGCAGGGCTTTAAAACATCTTACATAGAGGCTGGACCTAGCCACTGTGGCTGACGAATGGGCCTGAGGCCACATCAGCTGCCACCATGGTGGTCAGCGGTCAACATGGGACCCGGAGCCACGCCAGCGCCACGTGAGCGTGACGTCACCCGACGACCACCATCAGTGGTCACTGGTGACGGAGTTTTGAGGCATGTGGGAAGGCGACATAGGGCTGGTTCGACTCGCATGTGTAGGACAAAACAAATGGAGGCAACGCCATCCCTTTTGGGTCACCGGAGCGATGGCATGATCAACTACTGCGGCAGTGCACGGCAGAGCAATGGCGGGAACATCGCATAGAGAGAGAGGGAGACGATGGAGTGGCTCGAGAGAACTGCAAGCTCACCGTGGTTGCAAGGAAGGGGTTGGCGAGGCAGGGCATGGTCGGGGACGACGGCGATTGATGACGACGGTGCCGGCCGGAGTCAGGGACAGAGATGCTGATTGGAGCACCTAGGGCTTCCTGAGCTTGCGAGCTTGAACAAGGAGAACGAGGAGATGGTGCAAGATTGAACGATTGTCTCACCATGGCTCGGCGAGGCCAGGAACGCCAGATCGGCAGAGCACCTGTGGGATCGATTTCTGACCGGGAGAGAAATTGGGGATAAGAGGGGATCTAGGGTTCGTCACCATGGCACAGGGGTACTTGTAGACGTTTCCTCTATCGATAGCGAGTATCTTGGCGGAGCGGCCATCGTGGCACGGATGGACGATGACGGCAGCGACAACGAGCAGCTTCGCCTCATTGTCCTTCTAGTCGGAGGAGGAAGAAAGAAGTAAGATGTGAAGGGTACTGGGCCTTATTGGGTCGGGGTGGGCTGGTGCAGGTTGCGGCTGCTACGTGCTAGCGGCAGATAGAGAGAGGAGGGAGGTGGGCTAGCTAGGCTGCTGGCTCCATTTTTTTTAGTAAAACCTATTTTCTATTTCTGAAATCTGTTTCTCTTGTGTATTTTCAAATACAAATCTGTTTTGAGTCATTTCAAAAATACCAGAGAATTTGTAAAATATGGAAAACATTGCAGGGCCCTTTTATACTGTTTGTGCTCCACACTTTTGATCTTTTCAAAGTACAAAACCTTTTTGAATTCATTTAAGAGAGAGGAAAACTAGGGTTTTGGGTTTTGCATATTATTTTCTTTGCATGCATTTTAAGGGATGATGCTCATGATGCACAAATCAAAACCCTAATTTAAGATTAGCTAAGACTGGGGCGTTATAGCTCTATCCCCCTTACGAGAATCTTGACCCGAGATTCCGCAGGTAGAAAGAAGAAGAGAACCAGGGTTACTTCTAAGGATAAGAGGGTAACACACTAAACAACACATCGAGTATCTCATGGTCAACTCGTGAAGGAGTGTTCAGAAACAACTCTGAGATGATGACATGAAACACGTCAAGCTAGCGGAGGAACAAAAGGCGATGGTGTCAAGTTGTTATATAAATGGTCTTCATAAGGATTGAGACCATGGAGTTACAGAAGGATTTTAAGCTTCTGAAAAGGAAAGCATACAACAGAAAGAACATGACCACAGACGTCCAGAGGTGAACCTCTACTAGATGACTTAAGTAAAGCTTCCAGGGATACAGAGATATGGAAACCAAGCTGTTGAACTACTTTTGATACAGAAGAATCACTCTTCATTCAATATAAGGTTAAGATAGAAAGGTGTTTTGTGGAGAGGACTCACAAGAGTCACAAGGAACATGTAACAAGAGGGATTTATGATTACCAAAATCATAGTCTCTCTTCGAACATGTTTCAGAAGACAAAGGAAACTCTTTATTCATCCAGGACTATCAGAATCCTTGCCAAAGATCATGATATCACTTCACACCACTAAAATGAATATACAAGAAGATTCCTGATGACACAAGGAAAAAGATGTTGGAAATATGCCCTAGAGTCAAATAGTAGTAAGGACTATTATCATATTTCATATAGTTTATGATTAATTTTTATATCATGCTATAACTGTATTGAGTGGAAACATCAATACACGTGTGATATACAGACAACCAGGAGTTCCTAGTGAAACTCTAGCCACTGGTTCATTAGTCAACCAATGATCATGTTTCCTGATCATGTGGCATTTATGCCAGTTGGAAATGGAGTCATCTCATTCTGGGAATGAGATGATGAACCAATACCCAAGCTAAACATCGTCATTCGATCATGTCATGAAGTTAAAGTTACGATGATTAGAAATGGATCCTTGTAGACTATTCCTTAGACCGTGAGGCTATATAAATCACTATCTCCCGAGAGTGCTTAGATAGCATGAAACGCCATCTGGTAAAACGGTGGTTATAAAGGTGTGTTTAGGTATTTGGAGGAAATCGTAGAGGCAATATATGCCAAGAGCGGGATTTGTCCGTCCATGTGACGGGAAGATACTCAAGGGCCCACTCGGAGAAGTTATATCCAATAGATGTGCAGCGTGTGATTAGATCACGGGGATATCACTTGTCGGAACGAGTCAAGTAGCATTGTTCAGTAACGAGATTGAACACGACATGGTGATGTCATTGATAGATCTCCGGCAATGCAAGTATAGAGCGACAAAGGGAATAAGACACGACTATCCCGGTTCAAACAACAAAAGATCTTCGTGGAACGCACAGGGGTCACATGGCCATCTAGGTCCCTCTGTCGATCATTGGTGCGGGAGTGTCCATACCATGTTTGGAGTGTTCCCGAACCGTGGGGTATCACGCTTAAGGGATTCATGATTCTTAGAGAGTGTTTATAGGATCGGTGGAATCACCAAAGAAGACAAGGGAGAAAACCGGAAGGGTTTTGGTAAGTCCGGAGGATGTCCGGACTGGAGGTGGAAGGTATTCCATAACCACGGAGGTTGAATAATATGTGAATGAATGTTAAATATTGATTTAATCATTTATTCATAATTATTTAATAAAGAGAAAATCAATTAAAGGTCAAAAAAGGCTTAATGGGCCAATTTCCGGAGGGAGAGGGCCCATTAGGGGAAACGAGAGAGGGAGAGGGGCCAAGGGGGAGGCTGGCTAGGCCTAGCCCTCCTGTGGGGCCCACTAGGGTCTGGCCGGCGGCCACCCCACCCCCTCCTCTCCTTTAGTCCCACCCCGGGACTTTGAGGGAGGGTGTACCCCCTCCTCCCCCTATATATAGTGGGGTAACCAATAATCAATAAAGGTCTCCCCACTTTTGGGAGGACCTCTAATTGATATTTTCTCTCTCTCCTCTCTCTCTCTCTCGTGACCGTGGTCCCAAGTCTGGACTATGCGAGCGAGAGACATCTTCACCGCGGAGCGCTGTCGTGCTGCAGGATTCGGATCCGGGAGCTCTACTTACGCAACTGCTATTGGATCGGGGAAGCAGGAGTCGTCGTCAGGCACCGGACGTGTGTAACTCCTCGCGAGGTGTTGCACTTGAGGCACTCAAGTCGTTGGAGCCAAGGAGCGCAAGGACTTCATCATGACCTTGAGGTCGGCTTCGGCTCATCTACATCAACCACGCTCTCCTGAGTGTTGACAACGCTTTTCGGTCTTCAAGGGTAAGTTCGTGAAAAGCCCCTCCCGTTATTGTATTAATAATAGATAGGTCCTGGCAGCTTCAGGGGTTCAGGGGCATAGGGTAAAATTTTATTGTTTTCATACGCGGAACCCCTAAAGTGGTATCAGAGCTAGATCTATGCGTAGTAATGCTAGTACGGGTAGCACGAGATGTAGCGTGTGGGCGTTGATCTTTTAGTTGTTACCCTCCCACGTGTACTTGTGTATACCGTAGTCATGCTTGATGAAGCGGCCCCCAACCGACTTTACGCGTTCATTCGCGAGACTAGTCTACGCTTGACATACGGCTTGTACCGTATAAAGTGGCTTAGGGGGGTGTTTGTCTCTCTTGCATTAGTTGGTATGCCATTTGCAACGGAGGGCCCCGAAAGGGGTGTAGTAGAGACAACTACTTGATCAGCGTTGTGCTAAAAGTTCGTAGGTAAGAACGGTTCTTGTGCGAAAGCCCATTCAGCCACGTAAAACATGCAAAGATAAAGTAGAGGCGTCTAACTTTGTTTTGCAGGGGGCGTTGCTTTGTGATATGGTTGTGGCAAAGGTAAAGTAATTACCTTTTGTTACATAGTAGTAGATAGTCACGGAGGTGACGAACTACCATGCCGGAATGACACTGGTACCCTAGTGTCTACGGCGCCGGAACCCTGGCACCGGAACCCGGTGACGGCGGATGGAGATCACGACGTGAAGGACCATATCACATAGCATTTACATTCAATGTTATTGTTTGTATGTCTTATTGTGTGCTAATATTAGATACTCGACTGTAGCCTAATAAGATGATTCCTGTTAAAATTACCAACGATTGTGTTCCCCCTTAGTGTGCACCACCAAGAAAGTTCTTCGGTATGAGGCGATCCAGGGTTACAGGCCTAGGTGTCAGACATATCTACGTTCGCATATAGTGGATGTAAGCCATGTTGCACAGCGAATACACTAAGGTTGACTTGGCAAGCCTAGCACGCTAGAAAGGCATGGCCTCGGAACACGGATGGTCGAAAGATCGAGAACGAGTCGCATGAATGATGTGACCGACATTTAGCATCCACCCTTGAACACACATTGATTGCCGTGACGATCGGGGGAGATGTGGCTGATAGGGGTCGTGTTATCACTAGAAACCCTTTTGGGGATAGGTGTTTCTGAGTGGAGTTATTATTATCTCATTTAATTATAAACTTAGTCTAAATTCCTTTTGCAATTATAAATGTAGATGTCTCACTGTGAAGCTTACTTTGTCATTGAGTATTGGGTAAAGGGTGAGAAACTTAGACTTTATGGATCCAACTTCCCTAGTTGGCTTGTTCGCCTGAATGATCTCCTTACTAGGAATCATGTGGTAGACTACATACGCAGCACGATGGATTTGACTGAGCCAGACTACTATGAGACCCCACAAGAGCTGGCAGACCGCTACTATCGCCAAGAGATGTCCACCTACATTCAGATAATGATGCGTTTCGGAATAGTGGACGAGTTGTGGCCTTTCGTGGGTGATGTCAACCCTCGTTCGGTGATGGTACAGCTTAGGACACATTTCGTGGAGCAGACACGCATCTGGGAGCAAGAGCTGATGGGAGACTTCCTCTCCATTAAAATGGAGGAGAACTCATCATTGGACAACCACTTGCAGCACATGCATGATGTGTACATGAGGCCATCATACTTCCTGGACGTATGGATTACGGGCTCTTTTGCAAACGCCGCTATGCTGCGGTCGCTGCCACCAAGCTACCAAGCACAAGTTAGGGGCGACACGGAAACAATGGAGTTCCACCGGTTCATGACACATCTCAGGAATGTGTTGGTTGAACCAGATGTCGCTCAGGTCGTCAACGACAAAGGTATATATTTGATATACAGTTCTATAAATGTTATAATCTTGCAAACACATTTGTAGTGTTAAGTATATCTGATACTTGTTCTGTTTTACTGAAAACAGGTCCTTCTGCATGAGAGGTGCTTGCTGGAGAGGAGGTGACGTTGTGTGTTGATGGTGAGCATGATGATGATGGCTAACGACACACTCCCTCGACATTTATCATTTAGTTTATGTTTTAGGATGATTATTGTAATCAAGAGATTGTGAACTTCTTTAGTGTGTCTCACACTTCGTGAGACGGTTATTCATATGAGTTTGTAACAAATAGTTGTTCTACTTTTATGAATGATTTCTATTCGTGTTCATATCTTGTTTGATTATGTGTGAATTATCCTTGTTGTTTGAAACTAATTGATAATGCATGAACATTTATAAAACATTAAAATGTCTTGTTTAAAAAAACCCAACTTAATGATATGTTCATTAATGAATGAAACCATTGTTTAAAATTCAAAGTTACGTGATAATATGTGAAAGTGATTCGATTTCTTGTCACATATAAATCATGCCTAAGTTCAGCAAAATAACTTGAACACCGTGTATTCCTTGAATACAAAGAGTTTAAAGAATAGTTAAAAGTAAATACATATTCGATGTATTGGGTTTTAACGAAAATGGTAATTATCATTATATGATTGTTTGAATGTGTAAAGTAGTTTACCAAAGGAAATATGAATATGAAACTATTTGATTTGATCAAAATGTTTCATCAACAAAGGGTATAAATATGAAAGAGAATCTAATTACTATGATTTGATCAATAGTAATGAAATTCGACTCTATAAGAATGACATAAAAGTAATTGTGGAATGCAAAGTGTTTTGAAACGTCAAAATACAAAGCATCACAATGTGATATTGGATATCAAAGGGGTTGAATAGAAGGCACCAAATAAATCATTGTAGTGTAGATGTAGAGACCATTAGCTTAGAAATAGTTAGCACTCAATTAGAAGGTAGTGAACCATTTTTGAATTCATGAAAGTTTTAGGGCTATTCGATACAACCAAAACAATAGTGAATAAGTCCTTGTAGTGTATTCATTGGAAACTTTGAATACGAAATCCATAGCTAAACCAAAAGGAAAGCAAGATTCGTATTGCTTGGATTTTGGCACATGTTTGATAAAGCTCACTTCTAGTGATGTTCCTCAATTGTGGAGCAAATGGAATATAGTGAAAAATACGATGAGGATTCAAACCCTGCATCAGAGTGTTGAGAAGCGCAATGGACAACGTTCCTGAACGATTCTCTTCACAGAAGGAAAGAATCAATGATTTTGATCATTGTGTTTTCCCCACTAGTGTTTTCACTATATGAAGTAGGATTCAAAATGTAATCCATATCTTGTATGGAGACATTTGTGAATCACTTGTCATGATTTTTGGAATATGACATACCTACGAACTACTGAGGAAATAATGGTAAACTAAATTATGAGAAATCCTAGAAGTAAAATTCCCTTGAGATTAGAAAGCAATTCGTTGCTGAATTTCACAAGTAAAAGGGGTTACTTGGATTTTCCCAAATGACTGCAAAGCCATAGTAGGAAAAAGGGGTGAATGACAAAAGCACAATTTGTCAAGTAGTGGACAAATTCAAATGAATTTGATTCATGTGTGCTAAATGTCTAGTGGATTTAAAACTAGTAAAGTACAAGTATCTCATAGTAAAATCTCCAAGTTTGATATTTGATCAAAGGATTTTGAAGTTATTCAAAATAGTGAGTGGGTATGCAATTTGCATAAAATTGAGTGGGAGCTATGAAAGTCTTCCTGAAACAATATGTGATTGACATATTTTTGAGTGGGAGCAACATAAGACTCAAATTCAAATATGTAGGAACATATTCTGAGTGGGAGCTTATAGGAGTAATTCTTAAGTATGTTAAGAATAAAAGCGCAAATACTTATAAATAATGATTTATAAGATGTAGAAGTTGGTAATACCGTATTATGATATTATGTAGTATTCCTTAAGGGATTTTGAAAGGGGTTTCAGAATAGAAGTTAATTATGGAACTAGTCCTTAATGACTCAAATTAGGAATAGTATTAAGTTTAACATCAATGGTTAAAAGAAAGAAAAGGATGATCGTCACCCACTATGTTAAGACATAGGTTCTATCTTAGTAAACCATGATGATAACTTGGCATAATATGTGATCCAAATAAGGAACGTTTGAAAGTGATTAAGTTCGAATCACAAAACGTTGAGTTGAGTTTGTCCGCAGTGTCTAATAGAGAACTGTAGACATGTTTCCCAAATCCATAAAGGATGACATATATTAAAGCATAAATATTTATGTTATAAGGGAATATGTCGGAAACTCCTGTAGATACCAATTAAATTCAAGTAGGAAGTGAGATGAACAAAACATCGAAAGTTGCATAGAGTGCACTAATGTTTCGATGGCTACATTTATAATAATAGATAAGGGTACCATCTAAAGTGTTGTATAATGTTATGGCGGGGCTAGTTCGCTTTTAACATAGAATGATGTGTCCCAGGGCATAGTGCCCATGAGAAAGCCCTCGAGGTTGATCTAACGTCACTGTAGGCTCCTGGAATCAGGCCTCGTTTTGCTGCCATAACGACGATGCATACACACAGATGCTGTCATGTGATGATAGAATATTAATGTCAATCAAAGTGACATTAGTAAGTTGCAAAGGATTTGGGACTGTTAAGTACAGACCCAAGACACAACCTCTTCCATGAGCAAGCATGTTTAGGGTATCAGATATATAGTGCCAATGATTGAGAACAAATGCAGCTAGTGTATTTGTACTCTAGTGCAAGTGGGAGACTGTTGGAAATATGCCCTAGATTCAAATAGTAGTAAGGACAATTATCATATTTCATATAGTTTATATCATGCTATAACTGTATTGAGTGGAAACATCAATACACGTGTGATATACAAACAACCAGGGGTTCCTAGTGAAACTCTAGCCACTGGTTCATTAGTCAACCGATGATCATGTTTCCTGATAATGTGGCATTTATGCCAGTTGGAAATGGAGTCATCTCATTCCGGGAATGAGATGATGAACCAATACCCAAGGTAAACATCGTGATTCAATCATGTCACGAAGTTCAAGTTATGATGATTAGAAATGGATCCTCGTAGGACTATTCCTTAGACCGTGAGGCTATATCAATCACTGTCTCCGAGAGTGCTTAGATAGCATCAAACGCCATCTGGTAAAATGGTGGTTATAAAGGTGTGTTCCGGTATTCGGAGGAAACCGTAGAGGCAATACATGTCAAGAGCGGGATTTGTCCGTCCATGTGACGGGAAGATACTCATGGGCCCACTCAGAGAAGTTATATCCAATAGCTGCGCAGCGTGTGATTAGATCACGGGCATATCACTTGTCGGAACGAGTCAAGTAGCATTGTTCAGTAACGAGATTGAACACGACATGGTGATGTCATTGATCAGATCTTGGGAAATGCAAGTATCGAGCGACAAATGGAATAAGACACGACTGTCCCGGTTCAAACAACGAAAGATCTTCGTGGAACGCACAGTGGTCACATGGCCATCCAGGTCCCTCTGTCGATCATTGGTGCGGGAGTGTCCCGACCATGTCTGGAGTGTTCCCGAACCGTGGGGTATCACACTTAAGGGATTGATGATGCTTAGAGAGTGCTTATAGGATCAGCGGAATCACCGAAGGAGAGAAGGGAGAAAACCGGAAGGGTTTCGGTAAGTCCGGAGGATGTCCGGAGTGGAGGTGGAACGTGTTCCATAGCCACGGAGGTTGAATAATATGTGAATGAATGTTAAATATTGATTTAATCATTTATTCATAATTATTTAATAAAGAGAAAATCAATTAAAGGTCAAAAAAGGCTTAATGGGCCAATTTCCAGAGGGAGAGGGCCCATTAGGGGAAAGGAGAGAGGGAGAGGGGCCAAGGGGGAGGCCGGCTGGGCCTAGACCCCCCACGGGGCCCACTAGGGGTTGGCCGGCGGCCACCCCACCCCCTCCTCCCTTTAGTTCCACCCCGGGACTTTGAGGGAGGGTGTACCCCCTCCTCCCCCTATATATAGTGGGGTATTTGGCCTAGAAAAACACACAAATAATCAATAAAGGTCTCCCCACTTTTGGGAGGACCTCTAATTGATATTTTCTCTCTCCCCCTCTCTCTCTCTTGTGACCGTGGTCCCAAGTCTGGACTGCGCGAGCGAGATACATCTTCACCGTGGAGCGCCGTCGCGCTGCGAGATTCGGATCCGGGAGCTCTATTTCCGCAACTACTGCTGGATCGGGGAAGCGGGAGTCATCGTCAGGCACCGGACGTGTGTAACTCCCCGTGAGGTGTCGCACTTGAGGCACTCAAGTCGTTGGAGCCAAGGAGCGCAAGGACTTCATCACGACCTTGAGGTCGGCTTCGGCTCGTCTACATCAACCACGCTCTCCTGAGCATTGACAACGCTTTTCGGGTTTCAAGGGTAAGTTCGCGAAAATCCCCTCCCGTTACTGTATTACTAATAGATAGGTCCTGGCAGCTTCAGGGGTTCAGGGGCGTAGGGTAATTTTTTTGATGCCTTACTGTAGGGTAAAAACCCCACAGCTTACCTTTATTAAAAAATCACCAAAAGTACATAAAACATCTAGAAAAGAGGGGTGGGGTAGAAAGGAGAGGAACTACCTACCTATTGATTAGATGTGGGGGGTGAAGGAGAAGACAAGAGGGGTTATACAAATATAAACAGAGGGGAAAACATATTTACACCAGGGCAGCGATCCATTGCTGTAATCTAGCTTTGTGTGTAGGTTTCATTCTGTACACCTGTAGGGATATATCATGTACGAAACCCCCTTTCCATGCAGCAAATCTAGGTTGAGTCTGTTCAAAAATTCATGCATTCCTGACTTTCTAGACATTCCAGCATGCAAGAAACACCACCTCAGCAAAGAAAGGTTGGTTGAACTGTTTTTTGGCTTCTTTCGCAATTTGACTCAGGTCTGAACCAGAGGACCAACTTATTTGAAGGTAGTTCCAAATTCTATGGCTGAAATTGCAGTTGAAAAACAAGTGATCTCTGTCCTCATGATGTGCTCCAGGACATAGGACACAAGTGAATGTGTCAGTGACATTCCAGTGTCTTCTCTGAATCATATCTTTTGTATTAAGTCTGTCACTTAAAAGCAGCCAAGTAAACATTTTGATTTTCATGATACACTTACTCCTCCAAATCCACTGATAAGTAGGGAAACTAGTATACTGCCATAAAGAGACATGTAAAACTTATTAGGTGTGTAATCCCCCCAAGTACAGGACCATTCATCCTGCAGATCATCCTGTAAGTCAAGCTGTGGAAGCCACCCATTCAGATTTAACAAATCTTGGTAAGCACCTTCAGATAGAGGCAGATGAAACTCCACATTTCTGTCTGTCATGTTGACCATGTCTCTGACCGAGATAAATTGGTCTTTTGCATAGGAAAAAAGCCTTGAAAATTTGTGCTTCAAAGGTACCCTGGAATTACCAAGTTCCCAATTATCAGACCAAAAGAGCACAGTGTCCCCACATTTGACTGTTGGCTGAGAAACACCTTGATACTTGCCAATAAGCTTGATAACATCCTTCCACCAATATGAACCACAAGGTTCAGTGGCATGAGGTACATCCTCATCATAATATGTTTCCCATATCAGCTTGACCCAAGGGATAGAGAAGTCTTTATTATAGAACTTATGAAGGAATTTGAGCAGCAGGGCATCATTCTTATTCTGAAAGTCTACAATACCAAGACCACCCTTCATCTTTGGTTTGAAGATCATCTCACAGGATGCAAGAGATTGTTTGGGTGTGTCAATATTGTCTCTCCATAGACATTGTCTGATAATCCTGTCTAGCTGATTATTAATGCCAGGGGGTATGTGGATGGTACTCATCATGTGCAGTGGCATAGAAGACAGGGCTGAAACAATCAGTTGCAATCTTGCCCCCTGAGAAAGAAAACTAGAGGTGGCAGTCAATCTTCTTTCAAGTCTATGAACCACATGAGATAAATCTTGAATGGTTGGCTGGGTAGTACCCACAGACAGGCCAAGGTAGGTAAAAGGCAAGGTTCCAATCTGGCACCCAAACCCCAAAGAAAGTTCAGACATCAAAGAATCATCAACATTAATACCCATTATAGAAGATTTATGCTAATTGATCTCCAAACCAGTAGTTTCAGAAAAAGCCTTAAGAACATCCTTCAGAGCAAGAAGTTGTGGGAGATCAGCATGGAGAATAAGAAGAGTGTCATCAGCATATTGGATAATTGGAAAGTCAGTATCTCCATTGGGGACAAGGAGCTAAAGAAACCCTCTTCTGTATAGATCATTAACTACTGATTGTAGAAGGTCACCCCCAAGAACATACAATAAAGGGGAGAGAGGATCACCTTGTCTTACACCTCTCCTACAAGGGAACTATTTACCAGGAACCCCATTCAACAGAACTGAAGAGACCCTAGAGCTGAGGAAATCTTTAAGCCATCTAATCCAATCCTCAGAAAAACCTTTGTGTTTGAGAATAAGTAGAAGAGCATCATGTTCAATGGAATCAAAAGCCTTCTGAAAGTCCAGTTTGAGGATGATAATATGCCTCTTGGAAGATTGAAATTGAAATAAATACTCAAGAGCCCAAGCTAAGCAATCATGTATTGTCCTTGATTTTATAAAGCCATACTGGTTCTTATGGACACATCTCAGAATATGCTCCTGTAATCTATTGGCCGCCAACTTGGTTAGGAATTTAAGACAGACACTTGTCAGAGAAATGGGCCTGTAGTCATTAACACCCTCAGGGGAAGCAACCTTTGTAACCAAGGTGATAAAAGATGTATTCAAGCTTTCCAGAGAAACAAGACCAGAGTGAAAGTCATGAGCAAGCTTGTAAAAGTCACCAGAAATAATATGCCAGCATTTTTTCAAAAATAGACCATTAAAACCATCAGGTCCAGGAGCCTTATCAGCAGGCATAAACTTGATAATGGAATCCATCTCCTCCTTTTCAAAAGGTCTAGTTAAAACACTAAGTCCCTCCACTGGCTGAATAAGAGAACTAAGAGACAGGCTTAAAAGAAAGCCCTTAGATTTCCCTATTCTCTCTTTAAATTTATTTAAAATAATACCAGCCATCTGTTGATGATCAGTTACAACATACCCACTGTCAATCTTGAGGCCTGCAATGCGATTTCTTCTAAATATCTGACTAGACATTGCATGAAAGAACTTGGTATTCTCTTCCCCCACTCTAATCCATCTTATTGAGCACTTTTTCCTCCAATACTTGCACTGTGTAGAGAGCACTTTGTTGAGATGGATTTTTACAATGTTTCTGAAATTGAATTCTGATCTAACAAGACACCTATGCTCTTCCACAGTGTCCAGAAATAGGATGACCTTATTACAGTTCTCAATGAGTACTTTCATGGTGGAAAGACTAGTACACCATTTCTTGAGATCATATCTCAAACATTTTAGCTTATGGACCAGAGACGCAGCACTATTAGATTTATATGATGTTTTGTTCCATGAATTCTGAACACACTGAAGGAAAGAAGGGTGATGCACCCAGTAATTTTCAAACCTGAAAATCTTAGCTTTGGGGATGACAGTGTCAATTGTAACCATGCAGGGGATATGATCAAAATCAGACTTGGCCATAGGAAGGACTACAGTGTTGGGGAACTGAGTGGTCCAAGAAGGGGTGGTGAAAAACCAATCCAATTGCTCAAGAAGTGGGTCAGCTTGCATATTAGACCAAGTGTACTGTCTCCCTTTAATAGGAAATTCAATCAGACCCAGGTGTCCAATAATCTCATTAAAGTTGAACATATCATTAACATCTCCTCCTGGCCTATTCCTATTGTCATTGGATCGAATGAAGTTAAAATCACCCAAAATTAACCAGAGGGGATCAACAGGTATTTTCCGGTTATAGAGCCATGTAGTAAAGTTATCTCTCTCATGTCCATGACAGGGCCCATAAATAGAAACAAGTGTCCAACTATCAGAGTTATGCACTGACACAAAATTCACCACCACAGCAAATCTCTGAATTTCAATTAAAGAACCACAAAAAATAGCAGAATTCCACAGAACAATAATCCCACCAGAAGCCCCCTTAGAGGGAGAGTAAGCAAAATTATCAAAATTCTTAGGACAAAATTTGCAAATGATTCTATGATCAAAATATTGCATTTTAGTTTCCTAAAGACAAACAATGGAACAATGGCTTTCCTCAATTTTAGCACGCACATCCAACTGTCTTCTTTCAGAATTCAAACCTCTCACATTAAGATCAAGCACACACCATTTTCTAGTAGAAGTATTATCCATTACAGACCAAATATATAGATAAATAAAGAGCCCAACAACCAGGTTCAGCTCTTCCATAAGACTCACACATCAAGCTACTCAGACTAGGAACACCCATTATCACAGAGATGACATAAACTATAAAAACACACCAAATTCTGAAGGGTAGAGGAAACATCATCCCTTCCACTGCATGTAGAGGATGGTTACTTATCATTGGGAACACATGGCTCAGAGCTATCAGAAGGATCAGCTAAGATCTTCTCCTTAGTGAGGTCAGCTTGATCAATACCCAGGCAAGCTCCAACCCTTTGCATAACAGCTATGGGTGTTGGTGGGAAGCTACATTCTCCAGGATCCTTAGGTTCGTTAGTGGCCTTGTGGTCTTCTGTGTTAGAGTAGATAACAGCCTTTTCCTGCAGAGTCTTTCGCCTCTTTCTAGTCGCAGCTCTGGTCTCCTGCAGAGTAGCATGTCGGTGTCGATCCCTCAGAGTGCTGCTCTTGGTACTACGCCTGAGGCCATGCACAATCAGGGGGGTCTCCTTCTTTTGAGATGATCTAACCTTCCTTTTCTGCACATGTGTAGCTGTTGCAGAGAAAGCAGAGTCCAACAAAGTATCAGTCTGACTGTCCATATAGTCCTCACATTCAAATTACCTATGCACAGAAATTCTCTTCGGTCTTGCATCAAGATCAGATGTTATCAGTCCCCAAGACAGGGAAGGAACCACAGTATCAAATGCCTCCTCCCAGCTTCTTCTGGTAAGAAGAAGTGTTGAGAAACCTCCCTCCTTGAAGATAGTGGGTGTGATCTGAGAAGTAGTGAGACTTGGCAAGGCTTTCTGGAAGAGTTTCTCCATCTACGCGGAACCCCTACAAAAGAAACTTCATTCTCAGACTTCAGTTACTTGGCACAACAAGGTGCTTGCCAACATAAAAAGGGTCTGGAGGGTCGACCGAGAGACATTTAGCAACACTACTTTAAATGTTCTCCTTGATGTTTAGGAAAAACAAACATCAAGTAAAGGTCGGACTTCGGATACAAAGGAAACCATAAGCACAACTCCTATAACGAATCATAGAAGAAGCCTCATGAAGATTGGTTGTTATTGCTGATTTAAGAGAATTTAACGATAGGCCTTCTGACTAGTTGTGTCAACCATTACATCAATCATGTCGGAATTACAAAGAAACCTATGTCAAAACCTTGAGGAACACCAACCATCATATCTGCTTGAGATTCAGATTTGGTTAGGTGGAACGATATGTCAGACTCAGCAGGTCCGAGTAGATAGTTTGCAACATTTACCGTAAAGATAAAGTTACAAGATTCTCAATACATGGACTACAGTCTTAAGCTCCAATAGACTGAGCGAAATTGCTAGACCTTATACATCAAATGCTTGCAATGAAACACAAGTTTCCATAAGGAAACATAGATAACTCTACTCGAATCCACGACGAAATCTTTCACCATTTGCTCGTGAATCGGAGAAGGTTACTTCTAACATCTAGAACACATACTTCGAGATAACACCAAGGAGGTTCTCGAAAGTTTTCCAACATTAATGCCAAATGTTTCGTATGAGTCTGTTCTAGTATGGAGAAGATAAGGATATTGTCAATGGGCTCAACAACAAACTTATCGAGATACTCCAAGATGATGAACTCATATGTTACTTGAACAAGGCAGAGTATCGGTCAGACCAAAGAACATGAAGATGTAATCAAGTGAAACATCACAAGGATCAACATCATCAAGATAGTCCTTGGAAATGAGTTTGATTTGACGATAACCAAAATCAAATCAAAGGTGGGGACGATAACATTTCCACGAAGGAAAACTATCTTTCTTCAGCACGAACAACACTAAACATCCCTTTAGATAAACTAAGTCATATAGAAATTTTGGCTTACAGCTCTCTAAGTTGATGTTTAAGCTCAACCAACTAGTTCAGGAGTATCTAGTACAGATCCTTGGAGGAAGAAGTAGTTCAAAAAACTAGCTTCCTCAAGAACAAGACAACACGGTCATGTGGCAACATGGCAATACCTCTAGAAAGACATCTAGAATATCACGAACCACCGATATCTCACTTAGTTCGAGAGGAAACTTTCTTGGTAAGGCAAGAGACATAGTTTTAGAGCTTTGGCACAAGCCTAACCCTTTGACCGAGGAGAGTGCACCAGAATAACAGACTTGGTAACACAATCATCCTTAGCTTAGTGATAGGGTTAACCATCACGCTAAGAATGACACAAATGTCCTTGGAGTTCAAAGAAATAATAATTGCCAAGAATCTCATATGGCCGCATTATTACGCACACGCATCATTTTCAAGCACGAAAGCTCGAAGGAAGGGTGGGTAAAGATGTGTAAGAGCATCACTTCATTAAGAAGATTATGAATCTCAACATAACCTCTTAGTGTAAAAGGGTGTGATACTCTAAGGTAGAACATATAGAAGCTAATCATGCCTCTTAATCCGCGGACTACAACACTTTAACATGGTCCTAGATATGACAAGGTACTGGAGTTTGTTTCTCCTGACATCCCGATATGGTTTGTCATGACGGACCACAAGAGTATCTTGCATCAGAATACAACAATGCATAGTTACTACTTGGCTACCAACTAGTACACAAAGGTCAGAGAACAACAAGAGAGAAGGAACATGCTCGGGATGGAATCCCAAGATGTGGATGCACAGATTATCAATCTTCTGAAAACCAATGCATAGAAGGGAGGGTGTGGCAGAGTCACGAGTATAGATGCGAGACTCTCGAGGAGTACTCTTGTCGTGATCTATTTGGTTCCATTAAAGAACATCTGCCATAGCTAGTGGTAGGGGAAGTCCTTAATTATGACAATTCAATCGTGACAATAACCATAATCTTGAAGGCTAGAGTTGTAGTACCAGCAATCCTGAGGTAATGTTTGAACATTAACAATAGGGGTCAAAGGAATGTATCTTGGGTTAAAGATCAGCTTCATGTACAAGATTCACCACAACAGAATCCAGCATAATCCGGGATCTTCGGTTCAAGTCCAGGGGTTAGAACCCGAGAAAGAAATAACTACTACTTGAGTGACACAGCGTACACTACAAGATAGTAATACGAGGTAGCTTCCAAAAGAAGAAACGACTTTTGAAGTACCCGAATAAAAGAGAGGCACATGAGGCGAAACGAAACCTCAAAGCCTAGAATAGAACATTGTGGCTCCTACAATATAATATTGTGGGATCATAATTTAGAGAGATCCTGATGGAAAGGAATCTCTCAACTGAAGTAGAGCAAAGGAAAACAAGGAACACACAACACACGCAACTCTGGAGAACTTAACACTAGGTCAACTGGCTGAGAAACGGCATGCCTAGAAGGCACCTAAGTTTTGAAAGACTAGAAGAGATAACAAAACTTTTCAAAATCAACACAAGATAAGATGACCCAGAGTTAGAGTGAAACTGGATAAGGAGAAAAAGAAGCATACTAGAGTTTTCACACATACTATTGATCTTTGAAATAGTTTTTCACAAGCACTAGACTCAACATCGACCAGTAGCAAGGTATTCCTATGGTCGGTACTGCTCTGATACCAAGAACTATAACACCGCCGGGATCAGGGTTAAACAAATCCTAGAACTTGGTCTGACATAAGCTTACCCTAGAGCTCGAGGATATTCAGTGATAAATCGGTAACACAATAGTAACCCTGTGACACAAAAATTATTACAGCAAGCTCATAACTGAGTGAAGAACCAAAATATTACAAGCAGAGGTCACTAACCACAAACATCAAACAACAGAAGGAAAATTATGCTATTAAGTATAGCAAACTTAAAAATGGCCTAAGAGGCCTGAAGCATAACGATGACGTCCTAGCCCATAGATTCTAGGCTGCCGACCGAGAACCCCAAGCTACTCATCGGTGTCGATGTCATACCAAACTTGTCTTCAGGGGAACACTTACTCTACTACAAAAGTATCAACAAAGCAAGGATGAATACAGGGTGTACTCCGCAAGACTTATGGCTGGTGGGGTTATTTTTCATAAAGCCATCTTTGTTTATAAACCAAGAGGGAGAAGAAGCTCATCAAATCAGAATATTTTCAAAGGGGATAAGAGAGCGACATCTCCAAAGAATTGATCATCATCTTGATATCCCCCAAAGTAATCCTCATCTCACAACTAGGATCACCCCATCGTACCCATGACGAAGCATCCTTAAGCACACGTTGATCTACCAAGTTTTACGATTAGGTTAAAGTTCTCTATGATCTTAGAATCCGGTAACCAAGCGTTCATAACCGTGAACACGGATTTTCGAAAAGATTTAACCCTGTAGGGGTGTACAACTTTACCCACACGTACCAACCGACTCTTAGCGCCACTTGACACACTTCCTTGGTGTACTGGCAGAGGGTGATTGGACACGACCATTTTACCTTGCTTCGCCGAGACCATGAGTCATGCCCTAAGGATGGTTACACCGTAACGGGTCAAATCCCAAAGCCGGTTGTAACTACCTCGGACCCTACGCTCTAAGTTCAAGCCTGGATGAATCGAAAGTGGTTAAAATAGTACAGCGGGGGCCCAGGGGCCACCCACGTGTAGACCCGTCGGCCGTCCTAACCACTTTCAAGACATAGGAACAAGAGCGAGCGGCGTAGGCAACAGGCGAAGAGATCAAATACATACACAAGTGAGTATGTATGCAATCTACCTTACAACAGTTCTTAGAGCCATTCCATCTAAAGAAATAGAAATATTGCAACGCCATACGGCAAAATCCAAATATCCTAGATAGAGATAATAGTGTAGGATAGCTCCTCATACATCAAACATCAGAGTATCAAGCGGAAGCGGGAAACAAGATCCGAGTACGGATAAGAACCAAATCGTCATAAGATGCCACATAAGTAAGCACATCCCGCCCACAGATCTCACGGATCCCAATCCCTAGAATCTCTACACCAAAAGATCGTTGTCACCATCGTCTGTCTCTACAACCCAGAATCCATCTTGCGAGCGTACCTGTCCACCTAAACCAAACAATTTATACTGTGAGACCCTAGGGGTACTCAGCAAGTCTTTATGCCTCTAAAGGGAACAAAACCTGGGGGTGACGCAATTGCAGCAAAAGATAATATCTAACAAGACTATAGATACTCGCTAACCATCCGCCTAACTAATAATAGACGGATGTCCGTTAAATAGAACAATAGTTATAACAGTATAAAGTAACAGATCCATCCTCCTTCTCGCTAACCAACAAGAAAGCGGACAAACAACCCATCTGTTGGCAGTTTTATTACTCATTCCATGAATATTGCACTATTTACTAGTCATATATTTAGTCAAATTAAAGACGGTACTTTAGTTATACTTGTCTATGATCGAGAAACTGTGCTCCAAGTCGTCCATAACCGCGGACACGGCTTTCAGAAAGATTTACCCTGTAGAGGTGCACAAATAGCAACACACACTCGATCAACCTCGGAAAAACCAACTCAAAACCCAACGAGGCATTCACGACAAAGCGATCACAGGATTCAGAAATATTTCAGGGGGCCACCCCATTAAGCTACCCGCAACGAAGTTGGCCGACTCCAAGACGGACCCAAGGTTTGCGTCAATGGTTGTAAACGACTGGGAACCCGAAAATTTGACTGGGCTTGTCGATACCGCGAAAACACTCCGCATCCAAAACAGTACAGGTGCTCCACGCACAATCTTAATAAAGCGGTAACATGGCATAAGTACAAGATAGTAAATAAAACCCCAAACTAGTTTGTGGCCCCAAGAAATAGAAATGAATCAAGCTCTGGCTCAGGGGGGTCCATAAGGCCTCCCGGATGTGGATAGTGCGAATAGTCAAGGAACAGGAATCAAGTACTCAGGGTCCTACGGGACACAAGTGAGCATGAAAAACCAAATGACAGATATTGCTCACTGGTGCCTCTTTCATTAGTTATCTCATTACTACTCAGGTTAAGTTGTTTAGGTACCTCGTTATCCATCAGACACTCACATACCCTACACATGCTGTTCTACGACGCGCATGGCTCAAACAACTCCTGTAGTAATGGCTCATAGGATGGAGGAACAAGCTTCGGTGGGGTTTAAAAGTAAAGGCTATGCAGTACTTGGGATTCAATTTAATGCAATCGTGACTCAATGATGCAAGAATAAGATAGAGGCAATAGGTACTATATGTATGCAAGCATGTGGTAGTGCTTGCCTGGCAGCTCAGTTGAAGCAAGAGACGGATCTGGGTAGTACTCCTGGGATTCCTGATATTTCCCCTGCTCGGCGTCTATCTGTAAGAAGAACCAAACAAACAAGGGCCAACATAAATAAAGTGCACAAGCATCTAAATAAAATGAGAAAAGCAAACAAGTATGACATGATGAATGATGCACAAATTACATGGTAATAAAGTAGCATGGCAAGGGTGAGGTGTGGGGGCAAGAATAAACCATTTTATTAATTATTTGGTCAAGTTTTATTGCCATAAACAGTTCTGATTTTTAATAATGACATGATGCATGCTTCAATTCATAACATGGAATGCATAGTTAGAACGGGCTCGTCGCGCTGATCATTTTAGACATATTATTTGTCAAATTAGGAGTTATGCAATTAAAGTTATTAATTAATTATGAAAAAGGTATTTTATTGCAATTAAACAATTTCGAAAATTTAAATTAGACAAACATTATTTTGGATGGCATATTTGAATTCCTCACATTTTTCTGGTCAGAAAACATATATTATTTGTATTAATTGGATATGGCAAACAAAAGATATGAAAGAAATGGTTTAAAACCCCTTGTATTCATTTCTGGAATTCCTCTATTTCAAAAAAAATAACCCAAAACTTTTATACTAGGATAAATCTAGCCGCTGATGCTGACTGGCGGGGCCGCGGTACTGACTGGGTCGGAGGTAACTGGTTGAGTGGATGACAGGTGGGCCTACGGATCAGCTGAAAACAAAGAAAAAGAAAAGGGGGGGCACAGGGACTCGATCTCGGGACCTCAAGGTTCGGCCCAACAAGGAGCACCCCGATGACCAACAGGGCTGATTCGGATTGGTGTTAGATGGCAGGTATCTTACAACAAGTCTTATTCGCTGCGGATCCGAGACTGACGAACGAAACCTTGCGCTCGCTCACTGACGAACCACTTGATAGGTCGATCTTTCGGGGCTGATATCTACTAGCTCGCTGAACGAAAACTGGCATATGAGTACTCGAATTAAAGAGGACAACAAGCTCTACGCTGTTATGGGAGCGGTTTGTGCTAGGGTGGAGCGTTCTGAGAGCAGTTTTGTGAACAACACAAGCAACAGGAACACATAGATCTGTTCGGACAGTGATCTTGTGATCACGATTCCCAGAGATGTGATGCATCGTTTTTACCGTGCGATGGCTTGTTTGAAAGAGGGTTCCGATCTCTACAACTTTGCTTCAGGTATCACTCAAAGGCGAGCATCATAGCGATGGCTAGGACTCGAAGAACAAGAGACAAACGAACGGCGGTGCTGAAAGGATCTAGCGACAGAGCGTTGTCGGCGGTGCCTGTAGTGTGCTCGATGAAAGGATTGGTGATGCTAGGGGTTTAGGGAGCGTGGGACCTTGTCAAGTAGATCGGTATGCTCACCAGGAGCTTGTCGGTGTGGTCGCTGGCGCAAGAGGTGGAGGAGATACGGCGGTGAGGCTCGCGCTCCGTCCATGACGAGGAAGCTTTGGTTGTCGTCGGGTATGGCTTCTCCGGCGAGCTCCAGCGGCGGCTGCATGTTCTAGGCGACGTAGAGGAAGCAGGGGAGGCGCCTGGTGCTCCTGATACTGCTCAACACACTCCATATCGTCGGCTAGAAGAGAAGGCCGAAGCTACGATTTGGAGAAGGGTTTGACATGGCCATGGTGGAGGAGGGAGGGGAACGAAGGGAGAGGAGGGGCTGGCTTCGCCTAGATGGGATCTGAGAGGAGTTCTCGGTGGTTGGGGTTGGAGATATGAGAGAGGAAGGATCACATGGGGGGTCACCTTTATGCAAAAAGAGAAGGAGGAAGGCTTCGGTAGTCTAGGGCTAGGTCTTCCCTTCTCTCTCTTTGTTTCTTTGCTTAAAGAGGAAGGAGATGGGGAGCAGGAGGGGAGGGGCAGACGTGGGGTGCTGGCCATCTTCTTGGTTTGCAAGAAAAGAAGAGGGTAAGGAATATGGGGTGATGTGGGATCATGCCATCCATGTGTGCCATGGCAAGCACATGGGTGGTGGCCACGGTTTGGGAGGGGGTTAGTGTGGTGTGGTTAGGTTGGGTAGATTAGGCTAGTTAGGTTTGATTTTAGTTGACCAAAATTAATTAACCAACTTTTTAGGAAAAACCCAAAACAACACCAAAACAAATAGAAGGAAAAGAGGTGTAGATGGTGTCCATATTGCATGTGCCATGCAATGCATCCATAATGCATGTAGGCAAGTAATTGAGCATGCATGTATGTGGGCATATTTAGTGAAAACTAAATATGTGACAGGTATGTGAGCTACAAAAGTGAGAGAAAGCAAATAAATCTAGATTGGGATAGATTTGAATTAAACCACATGTATGCATGTGTAAGAATAGAATATTGGGTCCATACATGTATGAGTGACAAGAATAAAATGCCAAGGCAAAGTAAAATGGTCACATACATATATATGGTGGAATTAAGATGATACCAAAAGGAAGGTGTCCATTGTTAGTAGATGAAAGGATTAAAGAGAGATGCCCTCAGCTCATATTGGGCATGTAACAATATATCAAGATACAAATACAATATATCAAGAAGCAACTATATTTAATAAGACAAATGCATTATGAGAGGAAGAACCAAAAGGAAAAAGGGGTTTTATATGATGCTCAAATGCAATGTGGCATGGTGACATGAGCATGATATAATGATGATGCAATGCTAAACATGTAGAAAGTAGCATTTTATTACTAGACCACATAGCATTACAGATGTTAGACAGATGGGATGCTACACCGGTCCCTAGAGATGTGTGTCGAGGTTGGTTTACCAGGGGCTCCATCCACCACAAGCAACCCCGGGCACGCTTACCTACCTGTATGAATGCACCTCCTTCACTGCCTTCGAGAACAACCAGAATGCATATGTCGAATGGAACGCCCGAACTATGTGACTCATGGAATCTACTAGGCAAGTTAGTTAATCGTGAGGTCCCCATAAAACCCGTGTGTATGTACGCTCGTCTTGGTCCAAAGGCAAGAACTCGGTTCCTAGTGGTTGCGAGCATGGGACTACAAAAACCACATCCCACCGTGGCCTCCCATACAAGCCTTAGCATGTTTAACCTTTACCACTGATCTCACCTCATCATGTTCTCTTGTCATACTAGATTCTCTGCATCTGATACATCATCTAGATGGACCAGCACTGACAGCTAAGCATGGCTAAGAAAGACACAGATAAGCTCTAGCAGTGCACACAAGCCAAACCTAGTTATGCTAGGAGCAGTAGATCAGGTAATATAAGCTCAAAGGGAGCAATGCAACAGATAGGATACTCTATCTATCGATAAAAGACCATAGTAGAATCGTATGCATCATGGCAAGAGATGAAATACGTTCGAAATAATAGGATTGTATAATGGTGGGGATTTGCTTGCCTTGTTTGTTGGTACCCAGATATAGATCTTCGGAAGCCTTGTACTTGACTTGATTATAGTAGGTCAAGTATTGTTCGTCGATCTTTGATGGTGTTGATCTCAGTCTTCAATCTCGATCTCGATATCGTATTCTAACGGGAAGAAGCAAACACCGGAAATAAAGGGGGAACAACAATCAACACATGGCATCGATGTAGTGCTCAAGCAAGGATAATGATAAGACTTTAATATTTAAATGAAACCCTAAAGCATGCTTGGCAATTTAAACGGAGTCCGAGGGCTGCAAACCCTAATATAGGAAAGACCCCGGAATCACCTGCGGGGGTTCATTTAGTTCTCTATTTAAACTTTATTTAAAGTTTTTGAACAATGCATGATTTTGATGCTATTGTAAAGATCTCATTTTTATGAACATTTTGATATATTATACATATTTTTCTGACTTAAAATGAATTAGATATGAATTTTCTAATGTTTATTCAATTTTTGGAATTATTGAAACTAATTTAAAACCTTTATTGCGTCATTATGACGTCAGCGCAGGGCTTTACAACGTTTTTACAGAGGCTGGACCTAGCCAATGTGGCTGACGAATGGGCCCGAGGCCACATCAGCTACCACCGTGGTGGTCAGCGGTCAACGTGGGACCCAGAGCCACGCGAGCGCCACGTGAGCGTGACGTCACGTGACAGCCACCATCAGTGGTCACCGGCGACAGCGCTGTGAGGCGCGCGGGAAGGCGACAGAGGGCGGGTTCGACTCGCACGCGCAGGGCGAACCAAATGGAGGCGGCGCCACCCCTTTTGGGTCACCGGAGCGACGGCGGGATCAACTACTGCGGCGGCGCACGGCGGAGCAACGGTAGGAGCATCGCACAGAGAGAGAGGGAGACGGTGGAGCGGCTCGGGAGAACTGCAAGCTCACCATGGTTGCAGGGAAGGGGTCGGAGAGGCGGGGCACGGTCGGGGACGGCGGCATTTGATGACGACGGTGGCGGCCGGAGTTGGGGACGGAGATGCCGATTGGAGAACCTAGGGCTTCCCCAGCTTGCGAGCTTGAACAAGGAGAATGAGGAGACAGTGGCAGATCGAATGATGATCTCACCGTGGCTCGGCGAGGCCAGGAACGTTGGATCGGCAGAGCACCTGTGTGATCGAGTTCTTCCTAGAAGAGAAATTGGGAATAAGAGGGGATCTAGGGTTTGTCACTGTGGCACAGGGGTACTTGTAGACGTTTCCTCCATTGGTAGAGAGAATCTTGGTGGGGCAGTGATACATTGCAAATGTATCTATAATTTTTGATGTTCCATGCTTAGTTTTATCCATTTTCTTGTGTTTTGTTCCAACTTTGGAGTACTTTTATTATGATTTCTTGGACTAACCTATTAACAAGAGCCATAGTGCCAGCTGCCTGTTTTCTGCTGTTTTTGGTTCCAGGGAAGTCAGAAAATGAATATTCTCGGAATTGGACGGGACAAATGCAAAAGTGCCTATTTTTCGGAAGGGATCGAGTGCCAGAATACGAGACGGAGAGGGGCCAGGGGCTGGCCACACCACCTGGCCACGCGGCCAGGCTTGGCCCATGCCAGCGGGTGGTCTGGCCGACCCCAGCACACCCTTGGCCTCTTCTTCCGCCTATAAGTTGTCCTCGGGATGAAAATCCTAAGGACCCGATCAAAAATCCACGAAAGAGTCTGTAGCAGCCGTCGTCTCTGTCCCTAGATCGGGGGAATCTGAAGCTCTTCCCGGCACCCTGCCGGAGAGGGGAATTCACCCTGGAGGCCTTCTTCATCACCATGCAAGCCTCAGGTGTGATGCGTGAGTAGTTCATCCTTGGACTACGGATCCATGTAGTAGCTAGATGGCTGGTTTCTCCTCCTTTGTGCTTTCATGTTTAGATCTTGTGAGCTCCGTTCATGATCAAGATCATCTATTTGTAATCCATACATGTTGTGTTTGCGGGGATCCGATGGATATTGAGATGCTATTTCAGATTGATTATTGATTCTATCATGTCTTTGTTATTTGAGATCTGGCATGCTTTCCGTTGTTAGTAGCTATCTTGGCCAAGTAGATGCTAGCAACTCCAAGAGTTAGTATTTATGCTCGATAGTGGGTTCATGCCTCTGGTAATCCGGGGAAGTGACAGAAATCTCTAAGGTACTAGATGTGTTGTTGCTACTAGGGAGAAAACAACGATCCTTTGTTCATAGAACAATTGTATTGTTTACTTTACACGCAGTCCGTAAAGCAATAATCTGTTGCTTGCAACTTAATACTGGAGGGGGTTCGGATGATAACCTGAAGGTGGATTATTAGTCATAGATGCAGTTGGATGACAGTCTATGTATTATGTTTTAATTCCCAATCAAGTCTCAGAGGAGTCAAGATGATTAGTATATGCATGTATTGCTTTCTCGGTGTTTGTCAATTGCCCCGCTGTAATTTGTTCACCCAGCATGTTATCTATCTAAGGAGAGCCACCTCTAGTGAACTATGGATCCCGGTCCTTTTTCTTTACATACAATCTGCAACTGTTTATTGCTTTGTGTTTACTTTCTACAAACTTTTACTTCTTTCCATTCGATACGTTTAATCCTTTGTTTTCCGCAAAACACGGTGAGATTGCCAACCTCATCGCAAGTTGGGGACAAAGTTATGTGGTTGTGTTGTGCAGGTCTCCACGTTGCTACTAGCACCGGTAGTGCGCCCGGCCAAAGCTCAGCTAGTAACACATTTGGGGTGTTTCCTTGCTCCTACTAGTTCGATTAAACCTTGGTTTCATAACTGAGGGAAGACTTGCTGCTATATTCATCGTACCTTCCTCTTGGGGTTCCGAACGACCTCTACGTCGAAAGTCGAGCGCATCAAGATTTTCTGGTGTCGTTGCCGAGGAGTCAAGGACATCTTCACAAGGGGAGTCCCTCATAACCAATCTCTTTACTTTGTTGTTTTTGTTTTGCTTAGTTTCTTTTTGCTTTGTTTGCTTGTTTTGTTATTCAAAAAAAACACAAAAAAATTAGTTTTACTTGCTTGCTTTCTTATTTGAAACCCAAAAAAATTACGTCTCCTTTAGTTGTCATCTCTTCCTTAGCTCACCATGTTGATCCCTACTTTCACCTTGAAAGACCTTTCAATTGGTAGTGGTTCTATAATTGGGAAAGATAATATTGAAGAATTCTTTAATCATGTTAGCAAACATGAAGATACTGAGGATAGATCCCTTGTAGAACTTGCTCCAAATTTTGAGATTGCTGCAGCTTCTTTAATTCACATGTTAGAAGCTAGGTTTGTTAACCTCAACCCCTTAATGCAAGTAATGTTTCTTAAGCTTAAAGAAATTGAGGACCCCGAAAAGAGGGATTTTATTCTAGAAACTGTGTTTAAGGAGTTCTATGATGTTGCCAAGGAAGCTAGAAAAGTTTTTGAACGTTTCAATATGCTAGACTCATGTGTAGATGTTGTTAGTACGCGAGAAAAGATGAACAAAACCGACCCTAATGGGGAGGAACCTAAGATACCAATACCCTTTAAACTAGTAGCAATACATGATGCCATAGAAAAGAATCTTGATTGGATTGTTCCTGCAATCCCTTTTGATGAGAATAGTGAACCTAAGAGCATTGAGAGAGGATCCTCTAGAACTTATTTGGATGATATACCTTGCCTTGTTGAAAATATTTCTGGTATTGATCTTAATGCTTCTTCATTTGAGAACACTTGATTCTTTCTTTGGTTCTTATGCCTAACTTAAAGGCATTAAAGAAAAGTACTTGTTGGAAGATAACCCAAGAGCTTTAGTTGAGTCTTGGAAGTTATTACCTCTGTAATAGCCTCTCCTTATCCTTTTTATTTTCTTTTTGTGCCAAGAGTAACCTCTAATGAGAGTGAAGTAATGATTGGGAAAGTTGCTGTCCCGAAACAGATTTCTGTGCTTCACCGTAAAAATTCCTGAGAGAGCTCTGTACATCGGATTGAGCTGTAATGTTTTGTGCTTCTGCCCCAGGTTGTTATATAACTTTCGTTAGTCCAGCACTTTTTTATTTGAGCAACATAAGGTCTTCGAAAAAATTCATCTTTACCTGCTGGTCTGTTTTAATAGATTTCTGCCATTTTCTGCATTTGCTTCTTGTTAGTTCCTTCTTGAGTTCCTTTGGGGAATTGAGCTTTTTCAGGGAAGTGCTACAGTATCTAGTGTTCTAATGAAAGTTTATTTGGTGTTAGAACTGAACCTTGAGACTTATTTATCTTAAGTGCACTAATGCTGCTAAAGAGATTGTGTTAAGTTTTGTATGAAGGAAAAATTTCAGGTGTATGGAAGGAATGAGTAATGAGATGAAGGATGGACTAAAGCTCAAGCTTGGGGATGCCACGCGTGTCACCCCATGAAATATCCAAGAAGTACAAGCATCAAAGCTTGGGGATGCCCAAGGCATTCCCCTTCTTCATCAATAAAAATCCCAGGTTTCTTCCAAACGCTTCATTTTTATTGTTTCATGCACAGTTGTGTTTTTCTTGGAGCGTCTTCTTTTTCGTTTTCGTTTTGGTTTTTAGTTTTCTTGGTTTTCTTAGTTTTCTGAATAATTTGGTTGGACCCCCTCTTTCACACTTTGGTTTGCAAATAGTTTGGTTTGGTTTGGAAAAGAGTAGGAAAGTCCGTGCTTATGTGGTAAAAAGAGCTCGTTTTTGCCTGTGGCCTATGCTCTGTCATGCCATGCTTGATATTGTTTTGGCTTTATGCTTAGTATTCTTTGCTGTAGCATGACTTGTTATAAACAATTGAGATTGCTTAATGTGCCTTGGATGAATCATGCGTTGTTTTAGCATATTAAAGCATAGTATAGTGGTATTCTCCTTTGATGCATTATTTGGGTTGACTTGGCACATGCTCACACCATGTTATGACTATCTCAAGTCACCATAGCCTTTATGATCCTTTAGTTTTCAACTTGTAGTATTACTTTATGCTTTGATCAATGATGTTTTGTCGCTCTGCATGATTATGGCCATTATTGCTCTCTTAGTTTGTCGCTCCCAGTATTTTGCTAGCCTCCACAACAAAGTATGAGTTCCACTCATGCATCCAACTCCCTAAACCAAGTTATTCCAAAGAGTCCACCATACCTACCTATTAGCTTATGCTATTCCAAGTATATTCATGCTTTTGTTTACCTTCCACTTGTTATGAGAAAACTAGTGATTAAAGCTCTCACGAACTTGATGGCACACTTTACTTTATTGCCTCTAATAAACTTGAACCATTGGGTCCTTCTTTGTTGCATATATGCTTGCGCTTTATAAGTTGAAATTAGCAAAACCATGTTTCATGGGGAACGCTTTCAACATTGCACTTGTACTTTGTACCCCGTTGATATTATGTTCTTTTGCTTACGGATCTCGGCGGTGTGAAATAAAAGTGGAACTTGTAAGATCATGGAGTTTGTATGTGTGTTAGAGAAACGCCTGGGCCGCTAGCCTAAGCCATGCCTAATCATGGTGGAAACTTGCAGCATCACCAAAATGAGCACTCTATGAAGCATCCTCAATAAAAACCTATGCAAATAGCAAATAAAAAGATCGTTGAGATACTCATTGTCTACTTGCCTTGTCATTTTGATTATGGGAAAGCTCCCGTATCATGTGCAAGGGGTACCCCGTTGGCGGTTCTTAATGATACACATATACTTACAATGACAAGAGCTTACTCGTGACTAAAGTTGAGTAGCATGAGGATCGGTCTTCGTAAGTAAGGGGCATGAGATTTCGGTTTATAACTTGTCAAGCATATCCTCTTAGTTGTGTCACTTTAACCTTAATCACCTTCAAGATGCTTATGATAGGGGCAATGAGAGATGAAAACTACAAGTACCATAATTTTTGGAAGCTCTTTATGAGACTTGAATCCCTACTTCCTTTTACAAAAGGCTTTTCTTCCACCATTATATTCAGTCTCCACCTTCTATCTTTATGCACCTACTTTGAGAGCATAGTGGCCATTCTTAGTTCTATGTGCATTGTCCCAAGACTAGTTGATGGATGCATAACTTGTTATTGCTTGTTTGAAACTATTTTATCTAGTCACTCTTATGAACTTTGAAGGTGTCCTATGCATTTATATTTAATACTCAATTGAGGGACAAGCTGAATACTTTTATGCTATGTTTTCTTTATGTGAAACAAACAAACATCTTGCAAAGCATTGTTATTCATGAATCTTTTGTTTGTGTCTTTTCATATTGCATCATAGTTTCTTTGCTTATTGCTAGAACTTTGTCTTTCATGTTATAATTGAAGTACTATGATCCCAGCTTTGAGTGTTTTGCAAATACTTTGATCAAGTCTTTGATGGTGCATGTCACCTCAAAAATTCTTTATTTTTATCACTTACCTACTCGAGGACGAGCAGGAGTTAAGCTTGGGGATGTTGATACATTGCAAATGTATCTATAATTTTTGATGTTCCATGCTTAGTTTTATCCACTTTCTTGTGTTTTGTTCCAACTTTGGAGTACTTTTATTATGATTTCTTGGACTAACCTATTAACAAGAGCCACAGTGCCAGCTGCCTGTTTTCTACTGTTTTTGGTTCTAGGAAAGTCAGAAAATGAATATTCTCGGAATTGGACGGGACAAAAGCAAAAGTGCCTATTTTTCCGGAAGGGATCAAGTGCCAGAATAGGAGACGGAGAGGGGTCAGGTGCCGGCCACACCACCTGGCCGCGTGGCCAGGCTTGGCCCGCGCCAGGGGGTGGTCTGGCCGACCCCAGCACCCCCTCGGCCTCTCCGTCTGCCTATAAGTTGCCCTCGGGACGAAAACCCTAAGGACCCGATCAAAAATCCACGAAAGAGTCTGTAGCCGCCGTCATCTCTGTCCCTAGATCGGGGGGATCTGAAGCTCTTCCCGACACCCTGCCGGAGAGGGGAATTCACCCTGGAGGCCTTCTTCATCACCATGCAAGCCTCCGGTGTGATGCGTGAGCAGTTCATCCTTGGACTATGGATCCATGTAGTAGCTAGATGGCTGGTTTCTCCTCCTTTGTGCTTTCATGTTTAGATCTTGTGAGCTCCGTTCATGATCAAGATCATCTATTTGTAATCCATACATGTTGTGTTTGCGGGGATCCGATGGATATTGAGATGCTATTTCAGACTGATTATTGATTCTATCATGTCTTTGTTATTTGAGATCTTGCATGCTTTCCGTTGTTAGTAGCTATCTTGGCCAAGTAGATGCTAACAACTCCAAGAGTTAGTATTTATGCTCGATAGTGGGTTCATGCCTCTGGTAATCTGGGGAAGTGACATAAATCTCTAAGGTACTAGATGTGTTGTTGCTACTAGGGAGAAAACAACGATCCTTTGTTCATAGAACAATTGTATTGTTTACTTTACACGCAGTCCGTAAAGCAATAATCTATTGCTTGCAACTTAATACTGGAGGGGGTCGGATGATAACCTGAAGGTGGATTATTAGTCATAGATGCAGTTGGATGGCGTTCTATATATTATGTTGTAATGCCCAATCAAGTCTCACAGGAGTCAAGATGATTAGTATATGCATGTATTGCTTTCTTGGTGTTTTTCAATTGCCCCACTGTAATTTGTTCACCCAGCATGTTATCTATCTAAGGAGAGCCACCTCTAGTGAACTATGGACCCCAGTCTTTTTTCTTTACATACAATCTGCAATTGTTTGCTGCTTTGTGTTTACTTTCTGCAAACTGTTACTTCTTTCCATTCGATACGTTTAATCCTTTGTTTTCCGCAAAACACGGTGAGATTGACAACCTCATCGCAAGTTGGGGACAAAGTTCTGTGGTTTTGTTGTGCAGGTCTCCACGTTGCTACTAGCACCGGTAGTGCGCCCTGCCAAAGCTCAGCTAGTAACACCTTTGGGGTGTTTCCTTGCTCCTACTGGTTCGATTAAACCTTGGTTTCATAACTGAGGGAAGACTTGCTGCTATATTCATCGTACCTCCCTCTTGGGGTTCCCAACGAGCTCTACGTCGAAATTCGAGCGCATCAGGCAGCCATCACGGCATGGACGGACGACGGCGGCAGCGATAGCGAGCAGCTTCGCCTCGTTGTCCTTCTGGCCAGAGGAGGAAGAAAGAAGAATGATGTGAAGGGTACTGGGCCTGATTGGGCTTGGGTGGGCTGGTGCAGGCTGCGGCTGCCTCGTGCTGGTAGCAGATAGAGAGAGGAGGGAGGTGGGCTAGCTAGGCTGCTGGCTCCATTTTTTAGTAAAACCTATTTTCTGTTTCTGAAATATGTTTCTCTTGTGTATTTTCAAATACAAATCTGTTTTGAGTCATTTCAAAAATACCAGAGAATTTGTAAAATATGGAAAACATTGCAGGGCCCTTTTATACTGTTTGGGCTCCACACATTTGATCTTTTCAAAGTACAAAACCTTTTTGAATTCATTTGAGAGAGAGGAAAACTAGGGTTTTGGGTTTTGCATATTATTTTCTTTCCATGCATTTTAACGGATGATGCTCATGATGCACAAATCAAACCCCTAATTTAAGATTAGCTAAGACTGGGGCGTTAGAAATAAGTTCATGAATAGTACCTTACTTGAACCATCCGAATAATATTAGAAGGCTTCCACACCTTAGTGATCAATAGTTCACAAAAGATGAATCTCAACATGATGTAAAAGTATTCGGTTCGACCGAATGAGTCAGCGAGGTGGTCCCAAGTGTTTTAGGATTAACATATTCACTTGGGATTCAAAATCTCAAAATGCTTCTTTGCATACCATAGTATAGTGGTCTATGCCTAATTGCTCTTTGCACATTCGCTCTTTTTCTTCTTTTTTCCTTTTTATTTTTTATATATGCTCATACTTTTGTTGAAGTGCTATGCAAAGAAGCTAGCCATACATTCCACTTCATGTAGGAATCCAAAGTTTAACGATCTCAATTACCAAATTCCAATTGTATATGAAGCATCTTTATGACTTGAAGATTCTACCTTGACTTGTGCTCACTCTATTTTGATAACACTTTTAATTTTCCTTTGTTCAAGGTTTCTTTTTCCACTTGACTAATCAGATTATTTTTACTTTTGTAAATCAAACCATGAACTTACAACATATCGATTAATTTATCTTTATATGTTACATTAATACCAATGGTGTGGAAGACTCCTATTGTTATCATCAAGTGCAAGTAAAATTATACTCAAGCCATTCATATATCTAATTAGACAAGCACAAACTCAATAATGCTTCATATATAATACTAAACTCAGAATTTCACAAATGGGATCAACTATTCCTTAAGGGAATTCAAATTATGCAAACTTTATTTCTAAACTCGAACTAATGCAAAACTAAAATAGTAATATAAAACTTATAGGATAGATTACAAGGTCTTAAAGATCTCCACAAGCTTGGAATCAAGCCTGACGGGATCAAATAACTCCTTGTTGGTACCTATTCCTCCTCCTGGGTAGTAAGAGTATTGCCCTCTTCTTTTGTGTTGCCATCTCTAACTATGCTTGCAAAGCGGATGCTGAGCTCGGCCATGTCGCATTTAAGCTTCAAAATTTTCTTCTTGAGGAATTTCTTCTCATCTGTCCACTCAAAAACAGTTTTAATCATAAACCAAATCTACCATCGATGTCATCGACCTTTTTCTCAAGATCTTTGCTCATCATCCAGTAGGAGTCAATCCCTTCTCCAATTGTTTCAACACATGCCTTCGAAGCTTTTTCCAACTCATAGATCTTATCATGAATCTCATCTTGCCACATCTTCTTAGGTTTAAGAGGTGATGGAACAAGAGGAGGTTTATAATAGGATCCTATGTTGTAGTGATAGGGATTAGGGAGATACTCATCCTTGCTCTTCCCCCCGCTCAGCTTGCCTCATCATCCATCTGTTGCAGGAACATGTCCTCCCAGTTTGGGAGAGGCTTGATCTCTGGGTTGGATGATGATGGTGATCCTTTAGGTTCTACTTCTTCGATCCTCTTCACGGGCTCTCTTCTTTCTTCCTCTAGATCGTGTTCACATAGAAGGGCTGCATGGCTTTGCTGCATGAATGTTGTTAGAGGGGCTTGTATAGGGATGGCGAGGATTTTTTGAGGCTGGAGGCTCTAGCTCTTCAAAAACTTAATGAAAAAGGTTAGATGCGATCAGCTTTAAAAGGGGAGGTCAAAAACCCTAGCCGCCTTTCGTAACGAGCAACAATACGGACGCTGCCCGTATAGGTCCCGCCATATATTTACGAACCGACTATAGAATTTCTTCTACGGTGGCCCAACTATACGGCCGAAACTATACGGGCGGGAATTTTGATTCCCGCGGTATAGTTGGTCGTTAAACCTTATGTACTCCGAATAGATTTTTTTGAGATGGGTCGATATCAATACGACCACAACTATACTGGCTGAATTTTTATTCTCGCCATATAGTTGGTCATTAAACTATCAGTACCATAAAAGAGCTTTGTCAAAGGCATCGATATCTATACGATGGCAACTATACAGGTGGAATTTTTATTCCTGCCATATAGTTGGTCGTTAAACTATTAGTACCTTTCATGGACGGAAGGGGTGATGTCGAAGCAACTATATGACCGCAACTATACATCCGGAATTTTTATTCCCACTGTATAGTTTGTCGTTAAACCTTCTGTGTCCACCAAAAATTTCCTTCTTCTCCGAGGATTCTTTATTAATCTGAAACTTACCGTAATATCAAGTTTTGACAGAAAAATGATAGCTTAAATTTTCAACCAATATTTGGCATTGTCAATCTTCCTTTTTCTTCGCTAGAGCTTCAAGTGTTCCTTATTTAACATAAGATCAATTAAAACTTAGTTAAAATTTTAAATACTTACTCAAACCTTTACTTTGCATGGGTTGCCTCCCATGAAGCGCTCTTTTATGGTCAATAGCTTAACCGTAGTGTTGCTCATTTCATCCTGAGTCCATTCTTCTTACAGTATCCATCCCTTATATATTATTGCTTAATCACCTCTTCTGGGGTGATCACTTATATGGTGACTGCACTTATATGTTCTTTTACTCGATAATGCTTCAAGCGTTGTCCATTTACCACACATGAAAGGGAGGGTATTTTTCCCTGGAGCTTCACTACTCTCGACGAATAAGCTTCTTCAACTATATAGGGACCTTCCCACTTTGATATGAGCTTCGCTGGAAACAAATTAAGATGAGAATTACAGAGAAACACTTTGTCTCCACTTTTAAAGGTCTTATTTTCTATTTTTCGATGATGCCATCTTTTCACTTTTTCTTTAAGCAATCTAAGATTTTCATCAGCCTCACTTCTGAACTCATCTAAAGCATGAATATCTGTCGTGGTGTGGAACACAGTGCCATTGGGGATGGCTTGAAGGGGACACTCAGGTTGCTATCGGTGGCTACTCACAACGGGTTGGGCACAGATACTATAGACACAATGATGTACCTAGGTTCGGAGCCCTCTTGGCGAGGTAAAAATCCTACTCCTGCAAGGATCTACTATCAAAGGGTTTGAATGCCCAATACAAGTGCTCCTTGAGCTGTTTCCTTAGCTACTTCTTGCTAGGAATTCTCTAAGTCCTTCTTCCGGTGTCTGTTTTTCCTTCTGCTTGAGCTTACCTAGAACCCTATCGCTACCCCCTTTATATACAGCTTGAGGGGGTAGCTTACAAGATGGGCGCTAGGGTTTACTATTTGGATTTGGGCTTTACAAATGGGCCGGCTGGACAAGGCCAAACGGTAGGCCCGGGTCCAGTCAAGCCTCCAGTATAGTGGAGGACCACGCTTTAGCGCTCAACGCCCCTGCTTTACTTGTCATCCGGCTCTTTATCCGTCAGCCGGCTCTTTATGCGTAAGCCAGGGCTTTCCTCATCAACCCTTGGTTTGCTCGTCAGCCTCTAGCTTTGGCGCAGTTGTCCAGTAGCGCCGGCCAGGCCAGCCAGCATGTCCGGTCAAGGGTGCGCTCAGCAAGGAGCGTCATCCCCAGCGTACAATGTCCAGCAGATCCGAGGTGCCCGGCTAGACGTGCCAGCCGGGGAAACTTGAGTGCGGACAGGGTGGGAATTCCACCAGGCTGTGGTTCCTTGATATGGGTCCAGACGGTATGCGCTCCTTGAGGCCAGCTGGTTGGTCCCATCTTGGCCTACCCGGGGTCATCCCCCCGACACTAGTCCCCGAGCGTGCTAGGACTTGGCCTCGTGGAGAAGTTCTTGCATGCTCATTTGAAGTGATTGATGACGCAGATGCCTTGCCGTTTTTGTTTGTCTTGTAGTCTTTGTCCTATACCGGCTTTAGATTCTGTGTTGTTTTCCTCGCTGGAGTTCACCGGCTACGGAACCGGTGGACCCACCCACAGGGTGTGATGGGTGATCTTCTTAACCGGCTGCCGCACCCGGCCGGGAGGTGGATCGCCAGTCTGCTGTCGTCGGTGCTTGCGTAAGCCACGCCTGCCATTTCTGGCGCGCGTCGCATCGGTTTGACTTCTGGGTTTGCTGCTGCAGTTTTTTGGTAACCGTGCGCACGCCTTCATCATTGTGTCTCCTTGGAGATCGTGGGAGCGGTTTTCCTCCCGCAATAACTTCTGCGGGATCCTCTGTGCACGCGGTGCTGGCGCACACGATCTGCCTCGAACCGTCACGGGGTAGTGGGGTGGTTGCTTCGCCACGTGGCGTGGAGGCAGGGGAACCGGCGCGGTTACCCTTCGCTGATAAATATGTGCGCGAGGAGCAGTGATTCCACACATCGCATCCCTATGCCTGCCATCCTTGTTCTTCCACGCGCTCAAGCCTCTCTCGGCTTTTCCGCGTCACCGTTTCCTGCTCGCCAGCGCCGCTCCTCTTCTTCGACCACCGGACCCCGCGCCTCCATCCCGGCTACCTTTCTAGGCAATATGCTGCCCGAGGTCACCGGCGGCTGGTGCGGCTCTTACGTCATAGAGGAGCTCGTGAAGAAGTACCGGCGGGAGAAATTCCTACCGTCGGAGCGGGTGGTGAAGCATCGCCTCGCGCCGGAGGGCGAGCTGGTGCTGCACTGCCAGCCTGGCGAGTCCATCGTATTCCTCACCCACTTCACTCGCGGCCTCGGGCGGCCGCTTTGTCCTGGAGCTGCTGGTCACCTTCGATCTGCAGCTTCACCACCTCGGAGCCAACGCCGTTTCGATGATGTCGCATCACGTGGCTTGTTGCGAGGCATTCCTCGGCGTCTGCCCCGACGCCGCGAATTTCTCGAAGTTCTTCCACTTCAAGGTGCAGGTGGTGGGGAAGGGCGGCCCATTGACGGAGACGGGCTGCTGCGCCATCTACCCGCGTCCGTCCGCGCCCATACCCTGCCTGGAGCTCCCCGACACCGTCAAGCTCAGGCAGCGCTCGTATTTTTATGTGCGCAACAACACGGAGGTGGACTTCATCAAGGTCCCCTCCCCCCTTCGCCAACGTCCCCTCTAGCCGGAAGGCCTGGACCATCCAACACTTGGGCGCCCAGGGCGACATCGACCGGATGGGCGCCCGGCTGGCCGTCCTCATGGAGTTGGGCACCCGGGACATTCGGTTGTCCTGGATGGTGACCCGCGTGCTCCCGCTAAAGCACCGATCGCACAAGATGTGCCACCTCTCTGGCCATCTGGATCCCACCCGGGTATCCCGGCTGGATGTGCCGTACGCCGCCCTCCGTGAATGGCTCGCCACCATTTCGAAGGAGGCACTAGAGGAGGAGTGACAGTTCTCCTGCCGGCCGTACCACCGCGGCCGGCTACCACCGAAGGTATGTTTTTCTTGCTCTTCTCCGGGTGGATTTTCCTGAGGGACTCCTGTTTCGTGCCTCTTATGTTTCCTTGTTGAGTAGCTTTTCACGGCGCAGCTAGCGGAGGACGGTATGGGGACACCAAGCACCCCAACTTCACCGCAGACTTCAAGGTGGCAAAGGCTCCGCCCATGGAGGCGGAGTGGTTCCCCATGCGGGCCAACGAGGGCTGCGAGTTCCCACCCGGTGAGAATTTGTGCCATTCCCATGTTATGCTTGCACTTGCTATGCTTGTAGTTGTAATCTTGACGTTTCGCTTGTCCTTGGGATAGTTGCGCATGGCGACAACATGTAGTTGGCCGAGCTTGCCGTGCCCAAGGGCAGGGGGAAACGGGCCGCCCCTACCAGCACCGCCCCGGCCGCAGGTGGCGCCAAGAAGTCGCGGCGCCTCCACCCTGCGCCCGTCATGCCGAGCGTTGCTGGGTAGGTGTTCCTTATTGCCTTACTTATATTTGTTTTGATCACTTCTTGTGTTTCTGCAGTGAGGCTATGTCCTTGCCCGGCTTCGTGACCGTCGCCACCATTTCCGCCCCTACGCCTGCCGTCGAGGAGAGCATGCCGACTTTGGCATCCGAGGTCGCGCCGGCTCCGGCGTCCGAAGCCGGTGGCCGAGGCTCCACCGGCTCTGGCTCCCCAGGCTGTGCTGGCTCCGGGCCCCGACACAGCCGTGACGGAGGTGGTGCCGCCGGCTGAGCCCACGATGCTTCACCAGGCCGGGGCTGTCTCCCGGCTCACAGGGGGTTTGTCATTTGGGCGTGCCGGTGCGGCCGTCCCTCCTACCGGCTCGACGATGGGTGCTGACTCCAGCACCTACCGGGTGGAGGAGCCGGTGGAGGTGCCGCCGCCAGTTGAACCTGTCCAGCCGGAGGTTGAACCCTCCACGGCTTCGGCAAGCGACGACGACCTCCAGTTCACTAGCTGGACACCGGCGCATGTCATGCCGCCGCTGGACGCCCTTCTGGCACAGTTGTCGGAGGCGGCGCCTCTGGCCATTGGCCAGATCTGCCAGCTGGTGGGGGCGCTGGAGCAGGGGCTCGGCCAAGCCAGGACGATAGGAGCTTCTGTCGAGGTATGTGCTCTGTCACATATCTTGTTGTTTTGTCACCATCTTGCGACGTATTTGTTTCTTTTGGTTCTTATTTATCTTCTTTTGTGCGGAGGGCTCTTACCGACGCTGCCAAGACTTCGCTGGACCTGGGCCGTAAGATCGTTCGCTCTGTCGTATCTTCCCAATTGCATGATTTCTTGCGCTTTTTGTTGAGTATTGGTTACCCTCCTGCAGCTCTGCTGGCGGACCGGGACCGCGAGGTGGCCCGGCTAAAGGAGGAGGTCGGCCGGTTGGAGGAGTCTAACAAGACCCACCAGGACCAGATCGCCAAACTTGCTGCACAGCAGCAGCAGATGGAGATCAAGGCTGGTAGGGCGAAGAAGGCTTCGGACACCTGGGCCGAGGAGCTGAAGAACCTGGAGGAGCTCTATGCCACCAAGGCGGATGCCCTCAAGACTTCCAAGGCCAAGGAGGCGGAGGCACTGTCGGAGCTCTACCAGATTGCTGAGATCATTGTCAATAAGTGCATGTGACTTGATCCCCTTTTGCAGATTTGTCCCTTGTGATTGATATTGACCGCTGCCCTCTTTTCTGGCTACAGCTCAATACCCTAAGGCAACAGATCAGACGTTCGGACGGATTCTGAAGACGGATCCGGATCAGGATCTGCACCTAGGGGAGCTGGTGGCGGTAGTCAGCGAGGAGGCTAACCGGCTCCGCGCTGCCGCTCTCAAGTTCTTTGACTATGTCTGGCCCGAGGCGGCCCCGCCTGCCACCATGGATGTCCTGGCTGAGTGTCTTTGGGGAGCTCCGGAGCTCATGAACGTGGCTTGGGAGTGGGCGGCTCGCGGTGGCGCAGAGATGGTGCTGGCGTTGCTGAAGTCCTAGTACCCAGACGTGGATCTGCGGAGCCTTTCCCGTGGATTCCACCAAGGGACCAGCTACGACCAGCTTCGTGTTGATGTCCCTGACATCCGCTACTATGTTGTGATGATCGGGAGCTACGTCGCGCTGGACAGGGACTTCAGAGACCCAGCCGGCACGGAGCGGTACTTCCATAGCCTGGATGCGGCACGCACCAACGCTCCGGCTGCGCCGCAGACCACCTCGACGAACGTTGCCTTGTGCAGCCGCGCTCCAGCTAACGCGTTCGGCCCTTCTGCCCCTCAGTGAATTTGATCCCCGGTATACCTGGAGTATTTGTGACTTTGGAAAATTCGTCTTTTATGTGCACCATATGAACAATTGTCCATCTATGACATGTTGAACTTATGTGGGAGCATTGCTTCCCTTTATCTTATTTGCTTGTGCTCTTCTGCTTGCACTTTCTGTTTTGCATCTTTTGCATGCCTACCTCTTTCTAGGGGTGCGCAAGCGCACCCACATGGTGTAGTCCCCGAGGTTTGGGCTGGCTGGAGAATACAGCCGGGTCGAAGCTCCTTTATGTTCTTTGTTTTGCAGGTTTCTGTGTGGGGGCGCGCAAGCGCACCCACAAGGTGTAGTCCCCGAGGTTTGGGCCGGCTGGAGGATACAGCCGGGTCGAAGCTCCTTGATCTGCTCTACTGCCGCCTGGAAGCTATCTACCTCCGCCTTGGCGGTGTTCGTCGCTGAACTTTGGCTCATGCAAACATAAAAACAAATAAGTTGTTTGCCTGGTTAAGTATATGCAAGTTCAAACTGTACTCTTAGATGAACTAGTTTTCAGACTTTTGCTGTTTCACGCAAATTCAATGTCTTTGTCCTTTTCTCAGTGAGCATTGGCCAATTTCAGTGTTGTTCCCTTGCTAGCTTTTAGCCGGAGTCGAAGGGGTAGCTTGGTAGGCGTACTGCACGATACTTCAGGTTTGGGTCATTGCCTTTGAGCGAGCGAGCATATCCGGGTCATCCAGACGTTTTTGTTATCCTCGTGGCGTTTTTGTGTAGGGCCTTTGAGCGTTCGGCTCTTGCCGGATCTGTCAGCCGGCTTGCGGTCTGCAGCCGGAACCGAAGAGGGAGCCTTAGGAGCCGCGTACAGTACTTTACCGCATGGATCACGCATCCGTCTGGGCCAACCGGTAAGTCCCTGAGGTGGATCGCCGGCTCCAGGGTTAGAGTAATGCAGCCGGAAAAGCCAATTTATGTAGCATGACTTGCTTATTTTATTGTGGAGTCCCCGAGACTGTGTCGAGGCTCCTATGCTTGTTCATTACATGAAAGTAAGATACATACACTTCTTGTTCAAGTGTAAAAGGGGCGGAGCAGGCTCGCGTTCCATGGGCGTTCAGTTTCTTTGCCTGAGTGGTCCATCCTGTTCTTTTCTGGCTTGCGAGCGTCGATGAGGTAGTATGAGTTGTTCTGTAGTGCCTGGCTGATTATGAATGGGCCCTCCCAAGGTGGAGACAACTTGTGCATCCCCTTGGTGTCTTGGACCAACCTTATCACCAGATCACCCTCGTGGAACGAGACGCTACGTATCCGGCTGGCATGATAGCGGCGCAGGTTCTGCTGGTAGATGGCTGACCTGGACAAGGTCAGTTCGACTGCTTCCTCTAGGAGATCAACACTGTCCTCCCGTGCTTCTTTGGCATAATGTTCTGTTTGGAGCAGTTTGTGGGGTGCGTCAAACTCGATGTCAGTGGACAGAACCGCCTCCGCCCTGTAGACGAGGAAGAAGGGAGTAGCCGGTGGACCGGTTTGGCGTTGTGCACAGGCTCCAGAGTACAGCCGACAGCTCCTCGATCCAGCAGCCGAGAGATCGCATTAGGGGTTCGATCAGCCGGGGCTTGATTCCAGCTAGGACCAGGCCATTTGCTCGCTCGCACTACCCGTTGGACTGGGGGTGTGCCACAGACGCGAGGTCCAGGCGGATGCCCTTATCTCCGCAGAATCGCGTGAATGCTCCCTTGGCAAAATTTGTTCTGTTGTCGGTTATGTTGCCATTGGGGTAGCCAAAGCGTGTGATTATGTCTGTGAAGAACTTGACCACCGTTGGCCCATCCAGCTTCTTTATTGGCTTTGCCTCTATCCACTTAGTGAACTTGTCCACCGCTACCAGCAAGTGGGTCATGCCGGATCTGGCCATTTTGAAGGGGCCAACCATGTCCAGCCCTAGACGGTGAACGGCCAGGTGATGGGAATAGTCTTGAGTGATGCGGACGGAGTGTGCTTCTGCTGGCTGAACCGCTGACACCCGTTGCATGCCTTGACAATCTTCTCAGCATCTTCTAGTGATGTGGGCCAGTAGAACCCGTGGCGGAATGCCTTTACCACTATGGCTCGTGACGATGCGTGATGTCCGCACTCGCCCTGGTGGATGTCGACCAGCAGCCGGATTCCTTCCTCTTGGCCCACACATCGTTGATAGATGCCGCCAACTCTGCGCTTGTAGAGCTCATTGTTGATGATGGTGTATGCGCTGGCTCTGCGTTTGATCTGTCTTGCCTGCACCTCCTCTTCGGGTAGCTCTCCGTTGGCTAGGAAATCCATGAACGGCTTGGCCCATGTTGATGTTTCCCGGATGGCACATACCACCTGCATTAGCAGATTCACTTCTGCTTGGATGGCCGGATCAGGCTCGTCCAGAGGCCAACCGGGTGGGGCGGCGGAGCTGGCAGCTCCTAGGCTAGAGGCAGCAGTCCCTGGGTGCGCAGGAGCAGTCCCCGGGTGTGGCGCAGCCATCATGGAGGACTTGGAGCCGGCAGTCCCCGGAGCGGCGAAGCAGTCCCCGGGTGCGGCGAAGCAGTCCCCGGGTGCAGCGCAGGCGTCGTGGAGGACTTGGAGCCGGCAGTCCTCGGGTCCGCGTCCAATATGATGGAGTCGGATTCGGGAGACGGTGTGATTTATGGCTTGCGCAGGTACTCAAGGGAAACTCCAGGCAGAATTGGTTGTCTTGTTGACCCGATGCGGGCGAGCGTGTCTGTGGCCTTGTTGCTTACCCTGGGAACATGATGAAACTCACACCCTTCGAAACAGGCGCATAACCCTTGTTGCTTATCCGGAGCCATGTTTGCATCTCAGGCGTCCTAATCGCCTGACACTTGCTGCACCACTAGATTAGAATCGCCGAAGCATAGGATGCGCCGGATGCCTATTTCCTTTGCCATCTTGAGGCCATGGATGAGCGCCTCATACTCAGCGACGGTATTGGATGCGCGGAAGTGGATCTGTAGCATGTATTCCAGTTGGTCTCCCTTTGGAGAGGTGATGACCACTCCAGCTCCGAGACCTCCATACATCTTGGAGCCGTCGAAATGCAGCTTCCAATGCGTGGAGTCAGGGCAAGGCGGCAGGTACTATGTTTCTTCCCAATCGATGAGGAAATCCGCCAAAGCCTGAGACTTGATCACTGTTCTTGGATCATAGTGTATGTTGTGGGCAGCGAGCTCTATGGCCCATTTCGCCACCCGGCCCGTGGCGTCCTTGTTGCCGATAATCTCCGCAAGTGGCGCTAGGGCCACCACCCGGATGGAGTGCTCTTGGAAGTAGTGCTTCAATTTCTAGGCGGCCATGTACACGCCATACATCAGCTTCTGGTAATGAGGGTAGTTCTACTTCGAGAGCGAGAGTACCTCACTTAGGTAGTACACCGGTCGTTGCACTGGCTACGCCTTTCCTTCTTCCGGCCTCTCCACTACCAACACCACACTGACGACCCTATTTGTTGCTGCGATGTACATCAACATGGGTTCCTTTGCTGTTGGCGCTACCAGAATAGGTGGCGAGGTGAGCATGCGCTTGAGGTCACAGAAAGCTTCATCCACCTGCGATGTCCAAACGAACGTGTCCGTCTTCTTCATGAGCCGGTACAGTGGGAGTGCCTTCTCGCCTAGCCGGCTGATGTATCGGCTGAGGGAGGCCAGGCAACCGGTGAACTTCTAGACATCTCTCAAGTTCTTGGGTGGCTGCATGCGCTCGATTGCGCCAATCTTCTCCGGGTTCGCCTCGATTCCGTGGTAGGATACGAGAAAACCAAGTAGCTGGCCGGCTAGAACGTCGAATATGCACTTCTCTGGGTTCAGCTTCATCTGGAACAAGCGGAGGTTAGTGAATGTTTCCTCCAGGTCCTCAAGGAGTGTCTAGCACTCTGATGACCCACAAGTATAGGGGGTGTATCGCAGTATTTTCGATAAGTAAGACTGTCGAACCCAACGAGGAGCAGAAGGTGCTGGCTAGTGGTATGGATCAGGAATTCTCTGCAAATACTTAGCAAACGGATTTTTAGGGGTTTTCGATAAAGCAAGTAAACAAAGTACGAGCAAATAAAAGACAGTAGGAATAAATGCAGCAAGTGGCCCAATCCTCTATGCAGCAAAGGACAAGCCGATTGTATTACTTAAGATGACCAAACGTTCTTGAGGACACATGGGAAGACTGTCAAGTGCTTTCGCTTCATATAGCTGATTAATCTTCTTTAGCTTGCTAAGTGTTGTATGGGTGAACCTGTGCTAATATACCGCCCCATCCAAGACTAATACATACTTGTGATTATACCCGTTGCAAACATCTGTAAGTACAAGAAAGTAATTAAGGTAGAAACCTAACAACAGCTTTAAACTCTAAGACCCTTACGTCCCTTGTGCAATGGTTTCCTAATGGGGATTCAGGTTTCTGTCACTCCGGTAACCCCTACGATCAGTAGCCAAATACACAATGCATTCCCCTAGGCCCATATAAGTGAAGTGTCATGTAGTCGATGTTCACATGACACCACTAGAAGAAGTACACCACAACTTAAATAACAATCTGTTGAATCTTTCTCAACACAACTCCACTACTAACAACATGACTTCTCCCATGTCCTGAAGAACAAAACGAACTACTCACAAGACATCATATGGATCATGATCAGAGATGGAATAATGATGTATAACAATCTGAACATAAACAATAATTCAATGGTTCACTCAATAGCATCAACTACAAAGAGTAAGCAACACCGGGAAAGTTTGCCCTATGAACTATAGCAAGATTCAACCAATTGTTACAGCAATATGGAGATGGTGATCAGGGTGCTGATGGTGATGATGGTGATGATGATGATGATGATCCCGATGAAGTCCAGCTTGATGGTGGTGTTGATGGCGACGATCTCCCCTCTCCGGGAAGGAATTCCCCCGGCAGAAATCTGTCTGCCGGAGAGATCTTTCTCTCTCGGTGTTTTCCTCCCCGCAGTGGCGGCGGAATCTTTCTATGGTCGCTCCCTGAGTCTTAGGGTTTCGGGAGGATGATATATGCCAGAGGGGAGAGGCTCGAGTGGGCCAGGGTGGCCACACCACCTCCTGGCGCGGCTTAGGGTTGCCTGCGCCATGGGGTGGTGTGGGCCCCCTGTGGCCCATCTCCACTTCGTCTTCTGGCATCCTGAGTCTTCTGAAAAAATAGGATTTTCCGTATATTTTCCGGATTTTCTGATATTCGCGAATTTTGCCTCCAAACAGCACCTTTTCCATCAGAATCCTGACTAAAGCGGTCCATGCTCCAAAAGTCATCAACCATGCAAAAACAGATGAAATAACATAAGTATCACCTCTCAATACGAAATATATCAATGAATAATAGTGAATTAAGACACAGATAGTGATGCAAAATGGACGTATCAACTCCCCTCAAGCTTAGACTTCGCTTGTCCCCAAGCGAAACTGAGCTCAATAAACATGGCCTCAGGTTTATGGAGTGAAGAGTCGATAAAAGAATACGGACAAGAAGCATCACTTTCATCAAATACATAGATCATAATAGAAGACAACTCACTACTATATAACTCAACTTGTAATAGGTAAAGGAAACACAATAAAGATACATAAAGTGAATCATAATTGGTAATGGCAAACTTAGCTCTTGTTCGAAGAATAGTTGATAATTTGCTCGAGTTCACAAATAGCTGGTTTTCAATGAAAGCTTTCAAAGTAGTAAACATCAAGATAAGAGCAATGTGCAAAACAAGGAACATAAGAAACATGATTTGAATAAATCATCATATGAATGAATGAAACACAACAACTCAAAAACTTGCTGAGGTAGAAGGGAATAGGTTTACTGACTCAACTAAAGAGTAAAAGAAAGGCCCTTCAAAGAGGGAAGCAGGGATTGCAAGTCTCATAAAAAGCTCCCAAAAATTATGATACTTACTAGCTTTCAGCTCTCATTGCCCCTATCATAGGCATCTTTAGGTGATTAAGGTTAAAGTGATCAAATATGAGGATATGCATTGACAAGTTGTAAGTTGAGAATCTCATGTCCCTTGAATACGAGGGCCGCTCCTCATGCTACTCAAGTTTAGTCACCGCTAAGTTCTTGTCATCGTAAGAATATGTGTATCATTGAGAACCGCCAACGGGGTACCCCTTGCCCGATGATACGGAAGAATCCCCATATCAAAATGACAAGGCAAGCGGACAACAAGTATCTCAGCAATCTTCTTATTTACCATGGGAATATGGTGCTTTTTTCTATCTTTCCTCTTTTCATAATCTCTTTTTTCTTTTTCTCTTTTTTCTCAATATCGGACTCTTTTTTATAAGAAGAATGCTTCATAGATACTCGTTATGGTTACGCTGCAGGTTTCCACCATGTCAGCATGGATTAGACCAGCGGCCCAGGCATTTCTCTAACACACATGCATAACTCCATGGACTTACAAGCTCCCCTTTAATTTCACACCGACGACATCCATAGACAAAAGAACATGATATCAACTTGGTACAAAGTACCAGTGCAATGTTGAAAGCGTTCCCCATGACAGCATGGTTCTGCTAATTCACAACATTACAAAGCGCAAGCATATACGCAACATAGGTGAGCACAATGGTTCAAGTTTATTAAATGCAAGAAAGTAAAGTGTGCCATCAAGTTCGTGAGAGCTTTAATCACTAATTTTCACATAACAAGTTTAATTTGGGAGGTAGATAAAACAAGAATTTACTTGGAATAGCAATAATGCTACTAGGTAGGTATGGTGGACACAAATGCCAAAGGTTTTGGTTTAAAGGAGGTGGATGCACGAGAAGAATGCCCTCTCAGTACAGGTTTTTGGCTAGCAAGACTCGGTAGCAAGTATAAGAGTTGAAGGAAACAAACAAACATACAAGTGATAAGAACAAACATGCAATCTTCCTTGGAAGCACAAAAGATCTTAACTAGAGAATACTAAACTTATGAGCAAATCAAGAAAGAAAGATGATGAGATTATTTTTCTTTAAAGGTACTTCTATCTTTTTCATTCAACTCTCAAAAATAGTGTTGCTACTGACCGAGCCAGGTTTGCCAAAACCAACTAAATTAACTCAATGATCCCAAAGTGATACCAATACTAACAACAAGATCAATCATATAACCACGAATTGAAAACTAATATAAGCTATGCAAAAGAGTGAATGATAGAACTTCTCATTAATATTTCATAATCGGAAACTCACACCAAGGGATACATATCTAACGAGAGAGGGGACACTTCCATAATGCAAACCATCCCACATAATAACTCCTCTATTCATGATATGACTCTACTAAAAAGGTAAAAAGATAGAAGATAGTGATGTGATACCGCGGCACTCCCCCAAGCTTGGAACAAACCAAGGGGATGCCAAACCTGACGACGAATTACTCCTTATGTGGTGGTGGTATCCTCTCGATGAGCTCTCTGGTCAATTTCCCCAAGTCCTTAATCTCGAAGGTGAGAGTACGAATCAACTCCGAGTTGTGCTCAATACGGCTCATGATCATTTCAGTTTGTGGATCCCAGCTCTTGTGATTATTTTTACGTTCTTCCCTCTTGGAGTCTTCTTTTCCTGCATGGTTATGGATAAAGGTATGGAAGGGATTCTTGGTGTGTGGAGGAAGTGATCGTGGAGCCAAACTGTGACGGGGAGCTTTCCCCCCAGTCTGCATCCGCGTAGTCCTTCTAACCCTGGCAGGTTTCGTCACCACTCCAATGCTTGCAATGGTAGTGCCGGTGTGCGGATGTTGGCCTTGCTCCTCTTCACCTTCACTCTTTATCTCCTTATACTTTCTGGGGTCTTGGAGGTCTTCCTCCATGGGCTCCTTCCCTTTATCCTTGGCGGACACCATTGTGCTTCTAAGCCTTCAAAGAGTATGTCCTGGCAGAAACAGATCAAAACAAAAACACGACGGAAACACGATATACGAACTTCGGGGGATCCGGGGGGTTATATATTACGAAGTTTCATATCAAAAGGAAGGTACTGGGAGAAAACGAGTCAGAGGCGGAGTCCGGGGTGGAATCACCACCTGGTGGCGTAGCTAGGGGTGGGCCCACGCCACAGGGTGGTTGAGCCACCCTGGCTCCATTTCCGTCCCTTTTTCGCTTCGTAGCTTTCCTTATTGACTAAAAACTGCAAAAATATAGTTGGATAGTATTTGCGCAGAACTTTTCTTACCAGAACTGTTACCTATTTGAAAACAGACTCTACAGGTCTCTGAATTTGGTATCTAGTAAATTCTTTCGGAGTTACCACTTGAATAACATCATTATCTTCATCTTCATACACTTATTACTTGAGTCATAAAACCCTTCTCTTCCTTATTACACCATTATCTCCACTTCCTAGAAATTTCTTTCACACAAAACTTCACACAATTCTTATTAGCAACATTAGTATAAGTGAAGTGATAAAACCTTTTGAGCCCAACTTCAACTGAAAACCATCAAAACATAAGATACTGTAGCAACTCCTTCTGAAAACCCAAAAAGAATTCAAAAAGGAAATCGAATAAAGAAGCAAATGCAAGAGTGGCAAAATCTGTCAAAACAGACCAGCAGGTAAAGATCAATTTTTTCGAAAATCTTCTATTGCTCAAATCAAAAAGTGCAAAACTAACAAAAGTTAAATAACAACCTGGGGCAGAAGCACAAACAATTACAGCTCAATCCGACATACGGAGATCTCTCACAAATTTTTACAGTGAAGCAGAAAAATCTGTTTCGGGACAGCAACTTCCCCAAATCTTACTTCTCTCTCATTAGATGTTGATCTTGACACAAAAACCTAACAAAACGGATAAGGAGCGGTTATTACCGAAGTAATAACTTCCAAGACTCAAAGAAACAAACACAAACTGAAAGCAAAAACAAAATTGGGTTGTCTCCCATAAAGCTCTTTCTTTATAGCCATTAAGATGGGCATGACAATTTCGGAGATGCTCACATAGGAATATGAATTGAAGTGAAAGAGAGCATTAAGAAGCAAAAACACACACACACATTTAAGTCTAACCCACTTCCTATGCAAGGGAATTTTGTAAACAAACAAGTTGTTGAAACCAGAGGCAACTTGCATAAGAAGGCAAAAGAAGTGCAACATAAAAACTTTCAGCATAAAATGAGGAAACTTGATATTATTGAGATGCATAAAAACACTTTTCCCTCTCTCATAGTAACTTTCAGTATCATGCATAAACTTAACAATATAACTATCACAAGGGCTATCATAGCAATGATCTCTTATTCTAACAGAAAACACAGGAATACTAGCTCTCATAACACTACTTTGTGAAACAATATTAGAGGTATCCTTACAAAGGATAGTGTGTCCCTCTTTCTCATACTTAGTGACAAAGTCTTTCACATTTGCTATTATAGGTTGAACATCCATTTGTTTATCAGGTTCAACAGCTTCATTCGTACTTTCATTAACCATACTGGCTATCATAGAATGTTCCTTTACCGTAACTGGGAAAGGCATTTTCTCAATATAAGGTTTAGGTAAGAAATGATTAGCAGTATAAACTTTAGTATTTCTTGCAGGAACACTCTTAGCAATATCTTTATAAGGTTCATGATACTTATTCCACTTCTTTTTAGGCACTTCAATGTAGGAAGCAAAATCCTTAAAATAAGAAGCAATAATATTGTTGGGGAGCTCATGAATGGGACATTTGAGCATTAGTAACTTCAATTTCCCCCAAGCTTGAGTTGTACTCTCTCCATCAAGAGGCCAAAAGTTGTATATTTGATTCCGATCTTTATGAATCTCACTAGGAGGATAAAACTTTGAATAAAAGAGAGGCACTATTTCCTCCCATTCCAGAGCTTGACCATTCTTCAGCACCTTATACCATTCCTCAGCTCTTCCTTTAAGCGATAATGAGAATAACTTCTTCTTAACTTGATCTGTAGTGATACCTGCACACTTGAACAACCCGCATAATTCATGTATAAAAAGAAAATGATCACCGGGATGGACAGTTCCATCCCCAACATAGTAGTTATCCATAACACGATCAATAATTCTTGTAGGTATTTTGAAAACATCATTCTCAGCAGGTGGTGGCTTATCTACTACCTTAGCAGTGGTAGTAGCATTACCAAATAAGAAACTCAGCCAATTATCCATAACAAAAATAAAGCAACTAGCAGAAGTAAACAATATTCACAGTAGAAGTTTCCTTTACCAGTTCCACTCTCCAATAGCGCTTCACTCCCCGGCAACGGCGCCAGAAAATAGTCTGGATGACCCACAAGTATAGGGGGTGTATCGCAGTATTTTCGATAAGTAAGACTGTCGAACCCAACGAGGAGCAGCAGGTGCTGGCTAGTGGTATGGATCAGGAATTCTCTGCAAATACTTAGAAAACGAATTTTTAGGGGTTTTCGATAAAGGAAGTAAACAAAGTACGAGTAAATAAAAGACAGTAGGAATAAATGCAGCAAGTGGCCCAATCCTTTATGCAGCAAAGGACAAGCCGGTTGTATTACTTAAGATGACCAAACGTTCTCGATGACACATGGGAAGACTGTCAAGTGCTTTCGCTTCATATAGCTGATTAATCTTCTTTAGCTTGCTAAGTGTTGTGTGGGTGAACCTGTGCTAATGTACCGCCCCATCCAAGACTAATACATACTTGTGATTATACCCGTTGCAATCATCCGTAAGTACAAGAAAGTAATTAAGGTAGAAACCTAACCACAACTTTAAACTCTAAGACCCTTACGTCCCTTGTGCAATGGTTTCCTAACGGGGGTTTAGGTTTCTGTCACTCCGGCAACCCCTACGATTAGTAGCCAAATACACAATGCATTCCCCTAGGCCCATATAGGTGAAGTGTCATGTAGTCGACGTTCACATGACACCACTAGAAGAAGTACACCACAACTTAAATAACAATCTATTGAATCTTTCTCAACACAACTCCACTACTAACAACATGACTTCTCCCATGTCCTGAAGAACAAAACGAACTACTCACAAGACATCATATGGATCATGATCAGAGATGGAATAATGATGTATAACAATCTGAACATAAACAATAATTCAATGGTTCACTCAATAGCATCAACTACAAAGAGTAATCAACACCGGGAAAGTTTCCCCTATGAACTATAGCAAGATTCAACCAATCGTTACATCAATATGGAGATGGTGATGAGGGTGCTAATGGTGATGATGGTGGTGATGATGATGATGATCCCGATGAAGTCTAGGTTGATGGTGGTGTTGATGGCGACGATCTCCCCTCTCCGGGAAGGAATTCCCCCGGCAGAAATCTATCTATCGGAGAGATCTTTCTCTCTCGGTGTTTTCTGCCCCGCAGAGGCGGCGGAATCTTTCTGTGGTCGCTCCCCGAGTCTTAGGGTTTCGGGAGGATGATATATGCCAGAGGGGAGAGGCTGGAGTGGGCCAGGGTGGCCACACCACCTCCTGGCGGCCTAGGGCTGCCCGCGCCATGGGGTGGTGTGGGCCCCCTGTGGCCCATCTCCACTCCGTCTTCTGGCATCCCGAGTCTTCTGGAAAAATAGGATTTTCCGTATATTTTTCCGGATTTTCTAATCTTCGCGAATTTTGCCTCCAAACAACACATTTTCCATCAGAATCCTGACTGCAGTGGTCCATGCTCCAAAAGTCATCAACCATGCAAAAATAGATGAAATAACATAAGTATAACCTGTCAATACGAAATCTATCAATGAATAATAGTGAATTAAGACATAGAATAGTTATGCAAAATGGACGTATCACGCTCCTTGGTCTTGACTACCACATCGTCGACGTAGGCGTGTACGTTTCTGCCAACCTGAGTCTGCAAGCACTTTTGCATGCAACGTTGGTATGTTGCTCCAGCGTCTTCAATCCAAATGGCATTGTGGTGTAGCAGTAGGCACCGTAAGGAGTGAAGAATGACGTCTTTATTTGATCAGCGGGGTTCAGCCGAATCTGGTGGTAGCCAGAATACGCGTCCAGAAATGACAACAGCTCGTAGCCAGCCATGGAATTGATCACTTGGTCTATCCTTGGCAGGGCGAATGGATCTTTGGGGCATGCTTTATTCAGACTGGTGTAGTCAACACACATGCGCCAACTCTTGTTCTTTTTCAGCACGAGTATTGGGTTTGCCAGCCATTCCGGGTGGAAAACTTCCATGATGAATCTGGCTGCGAGCACCCGGGTGATTTCTTCCCCAATTGTTCTTCTTTTTTCTTCCACGAAGCGGCGCAGTGACTGTTTGACCACTTTTGCATCCGGTATGACATGTAAAGAGTGCTCGGCGAGCTCCCTCGGAACACCTGGCATGTCTTTGGGGGACCATGTGAAGATATCCTGATTCTCACGGAGGAAGTCGACAAGCGCACTTTACTATTTGCTATCGAGGCCGTCTCCGACCAGGACGAACTTGTCCAGCTCGGCCTCGTTCAATAGGATCTTCCTCGTGCCCTTGGATGGCTTGAACTGTGCCTCTCCGGCCGGCTTGGGCTTGCCAGCCGGCATGTCCTTCTGTAGGGCTGCCACGTTCTGCATGATTATGTGTTTTTCCTTCGCGATGATCATGGCCTCAGCTATTTTGGACCCGTTTGTGGCGCATTCCACAGACCGTCTATAGCAGCTGGCTACGGTGATGACCCGAAGACGGCTGGTGATGCGCGAGGCGGAGAAGCCAGGGGATGCGCCGAAGACGGTGATGACGTTGCTAGGGAAGGCCTTAGGGACGGTGACGACGTAGATGCGGTGCTCTCCAAAGTGCATGATGGAGCCCCCGCTTGGGAAAGTTCCCCCAGCGAAGCAGGACGCGTTGTCGAGGACGTAGTCGTAGGAGCCGAGAGTGAGAACGAGGCCAGAGGCTACTCGCTCACCAGCAATGAGTGGAAGTCTCGTGCAAAAGATGATCCCAGCCGAAGCGATGTGCCCCATGGTGAACGCCAACTCTCCTGGTGTGGAACACGGCAGTGCCATCGGGGATGGCTTGAAGGGGACACTCAGGTTGCTATCGGTGGCTACTCGCAACGGGTTGGGCACAGATACTGCAAACACAACGATGTACCCAGGTTCGGAGCCCTCTTGGCGAGGTAAAACTCATACTCCTTCAAGGATCTACTATCAAAAGGGGCAAATGCCCAATACAAGTGCTCCCCTAGCTGTTTCCTTAGCTACTTCTTGCTACAAATTCTCTAAGTCCTTCTTCTGGTGTCTATTTTTCCTTCTGCTTGAGCTTACCTAGAACCCTAGCGCTACCCCCTTTATATACAGGTTGAGGGGGTAGCTTACAAGATGGGGTCTAGGGTTTACTATTTGGATTTGGGCTTTACAAAGTGGGCCGGCTAGACAGGGCCAAACGGTAGGCCCGGGTCCAGTCAAGCCTCCAGTACAGGGGAGGACCACGCTTTAGCGCTCAGCGCCCCTGCTTTACTTGTCATCCGGCTCTTTATCTGCCAGCCGGCTCTTTATGCGTAAGCCGGGGCTTTCCTCGTCAGCCCTTGCTTTGCTCGTCAGCCTCCAGCTTTGGCGCAGTTGTCCAGTAGCGCCAGCTAGGCCAGCCAGCCTATCCGGTCATGGGTGCGCTCAGCAAGGAGCGTCATCCCCACCGTACAATGTCCAGCGGATCCGAGGCGAACGGTTAGGAGCGGCCTCCCAGCCGGTTCCTCTGGCTACCCGGCTACACGGGCCAGCCGAGGAAACTTGAGTGTGGCTCGGGTGGGAACTCCACCCAGCTCCGGTTCCTTGATCTGGGTCTAGACAGCATGCGCTCCTTGGGGCCAGCCGGTTGGTCCCGTCTTGGTCTACCCGAGGGTCATCCCCCCGACAATATCTAATAAACGTTTTTCTCCTACTACTTTAAGATCATAGTTTAGGTTCTTGCTTACCCAAAAAGCTTTGTGTTCCAATTCTAAATGTAAATGGCACGCCTTACCATATACCATCTTATAAGGTGTCATACCCATTGGATTTTTAAACACAGTAAGGTATGCCCATAGAGTGTATCTAACTTGTATGACCAATCTTTTCTTGATTTGTCCACCATCTTCTCGGGTATGGTCTTTACTTCTCTATTGGAGAGTTCCACTTGACCACTCGTTTGAGGATGATATGGTGAAGCAACACAGTGAGTTACTCCATATTTGCTGAGGATTTTCTTGAAAGTTCCTTTCATAAAATGAGGACCACCGTTAGTGATTAAGAATCTAGGAACTCCAAACCTATGGAATATAACATCTTGATCATTTTCACTGAGGCGGCTGCATCTGCATGGCTTGTTGGAATAGCTTCAACCCATTTAGTAACATAATCGACAACAACAAGAATATGAGTATAACCATTTGATTCTATAAAGGTCCCGTGTAATCCATTCCCCATACATCAAAGGGTTCGATTATAAGACTATTCATTGCCATCTCTTGTATCCTACCTATATTACCTCTTCTTTGGCAAGCATCGCAGTGTTCTACATACCTATGTGTGTCCTTGACCAAGGTGGGCCAAAAGAATCTGGACTGAAGTACCTTTGCTGCAGTTCGCTTGCCTGCATGATGTCGTCCATATGGGCTATCATGACAAGCTTGCAAAATCGTATTCATTTCATGGTTAGGAACACACTTCTGAATCATTCGGTCAGGTCCATGATGATATAGATAAGGATCATCCCAAAAGTAATATTTAAGATCATTAAAGAATTTCATCCTTTGATTTCTTGTCATACCATGAGGTATAAATTTTACTGCGAGATAGCTAGCATAATCCGCATACCAAGGATCAGCAATTTCAACATTTGCTAAATACTATCCCAAAAATGACTCACTTATAAGTACGGGGTTAGTAATTATTCCCTCCATCCTAGAGAGATGATCTTCTACCAGATTATCCTTACCCCTCCTATCTACTATTTGCAAATCATATTCTTGTAATAATAGAACCCACCTAATCAACCTGGTCTTCGCATCCTTTTTCACAAGGAGGTGACGCAAAGCTTGGTGATCTGTATGAACTATTACCTTAGAATTAATGATGTAAGATCTTAATTTGTCTCAAGCAAAAATTATAGCTAGGAACTCTTTTTCTGTAGTAGCATAATTTTTCTGAATCTTATTAAGAGGTCTACTAGCATAATAAATAACATTTAATTATTTCCGTCTCGATGTCCTGACAGAGCCCCTAAACATACTCACTAGCATCACACATGATTTCGAAAGGTTCATCCCAGTTTGAAGATTACATGATGGATGCTGAAACTAATTTGTTTTTAAGGTTCCCAAAAGCTGCAATGCAATTATGATCTAAGTAGAATGGAGTTTCTTTCTGAAGAAGGTTGGTGAGAGGCATAGCTATTTTAGAAAAATATTTTATAGAACACTTATAAAAACATGCATGTCCCAGAAACATTTTTAAGTTTTTTATGTCTTGAGGTATTGGAAGATTTTCTATAGCAATTATATTAGTTTTATCTATTTCTATTCCCTTCTCTGAAACCTTATGCCTAAAACCTTTACCTTCTCTTTCCATGAAACGACATTGTTCCCAATTCAAAACCAAATTTGGCTGCCTGCATCTCTACAAAACTTTGGTTAGATTGTAGAGCCAATTATCAAAGGTTGTTCCACAAACAACAAAATCATTTGTTAGAACTTCCATATTCTTCTCAACAAAATCATCAAATATTTTTAAAACACATTCTTGAAAAGCCGCTGCTGCGTTACATCAGCCAAACGAAATTAATCTATAAGCATATGTGCCATAAGGGCAAGTGAAAGTTGTTTTCCCTTGATCTTCCGGTTGTATGGCAATTTGAGAATATCTAGAATAACCATCAAGAAAACAGAAATAAGAATTATTACTAAGTCTTTCTAAAATTTTATCCATAAATGGTATTGGCTTATGATTTTTCTGTGTATCACAGTTTAGCTTCCTAAAATCAATGCACATACGATATCCAATAATAGGTCTTACAAGAACTAGCTCACCATCCTCATTCATAGCAGCATCAAGACCACCTTGTCTCGATATGCAATGAGCTGGGCTAACCCACTTACTATCAGAAATAGGGTACATTATGACTGCATCTAATAAGCGTATAACCTCTTTTCTTACTACTTCTTTCATTTTCGAATTAAGCCTTATTTGTGTATCAAGTACAGGTTCAGCATCATCAAGCATGTAATCTTATGGGTTACAATAGATGGATCTATTCCTTTAATATCACATAGAGTATATCCAAAGGCTTCACGATGCTTAACCAAGACCGAAATCAGTTTATTTGTTTCATTTACTGATAGATTTTTGCTAATAATAACATGAAATTTATTTTCATTATCTAAAAACTCATACCTCATATCAGCTGGAAGTTGTTTTACTTCATTTGATGGAGGTTCTTCATCTCATTTTCTTACCAGTTCTTCATAATCATGTGGATTTTGTGCTTCTGGAACTGAATCAAGGTAATCATCCATGTCTTCTCTCTCCTCATCATCCGGTGCTTCCTCCCAATTAATTAGGCTCCTCTCTAATTCATCTTGTGGAGTACTGAAATGAATTGCTACCAGCTCGGTAATCGTTTTATCTTCCTTGACATCTTCCACTTTATATGGCCTCTTCTTTAGTTTGGCAAAGTGGAATGTCATTTCCTCTTCTCCAAACATCAGTGAGATAGTCTCCTTCTAATTATCAACTCGATTTTTGGTTATGGAAACAAAAGGCCTGCCTAAAAGAATAGGACAAAAAGAATCTCGAGGCATGTCAACAATATGAAAATCAAGGGGGTACATGAGTGATCCAATAAAGACATAGATGTTTCTGATAACTCCCTCTGGTTTTATATTAGTTCTATCAAACAATTTAATAGTAGTGTCTACCGGTTCCACATCTGGATTATTTAAATTGTAGCAAAGTTCCTCATAAAGTGATGAAGGCATAATATTTATAGTGGAGATTGGCTCGCAAATTCCATATAAGAAAGTTTCTCCACAATATATAGGAGTCATAGGTTTAGAAGTTTCATTACCTCGTACCTTACCTTTGATGAATTCTGAGGTTTCAAAGTCTAGCATAACCACTTCATTATCCACTGTTCGTGCTTCCATAAGATCCTTCAATATAACATTATTTATATTGGTAGTTTCGGGGTTCTTTTATGGTGTCTTTAATCTTCTCTTTATTTGTTCTTCCTCTTTTTTCTTTTTCTTGACATTCTCTTGAATAGGTGCAGAGGAGAACTCTTCCATTAACGCTCTTGCACGCTTATTTTCTTTGAGGGGTTTATGGGGTTCCCATTTTGTAGGTACATGTAAATGCCCTGCATAATTCTCAATAATTTTCTTTACTGAGTAAGAATCAATACCAAGGGTTTTAATCATTACACAAGTCCTTTCATCTGCAAGGAAATCGTTAACACAAGCATATTCAGAAAAACTATTTGTAATGTTCTCCACATTTTTTAGATTTTCTATTGCCTCCCTCATTTTCATTGTTAATTTCGAAGCTACATCATAGGTATAAGATAGAAAACTACCATTAGAAACAGTGTCTAAATTCATTCTATTTTTATTATTAAGCCCTCCATAAAAAGTATGAGTGATCAACCAATCAGGCAAACGATGATGGGGGCAATTATCTAGATAGCTCTTGTACCTTAGATACCCTTCATACAAACCCTCATCAGGATTATTTTTGAAACTAATAATAATACCTCTCATCCTGTGAGCTTTGCTTTCTGAGTAATATTTTGATAGGAATTTGGTTGTCAATTCTGTCCAAGTCCTTGGTGTTTCTGCACGAAAAGATCTATACTAGTCGCAAACATTATTAGAGAGAGTTTGTCTAAACAACTGGGTTTTAACCATATCAAGATTACAGTCGTCGAATATAAAGGAACTAAGAATGTCTTCAAAGAATTGTAAGTATCCATATGGACTCTCTTCATTAATTCCTATAAATTTCTTAGAGTGTAGTAGTTCAAGTAATAAAGGGTGGATCTCAATTCCATCCGGATTTATGCTTTTATTGACACTTATAAAACCATCCATGGGCGAACCCGCCTCAAGCTAGATTAAATGTTGAGTGTTGTCCATTGTTGCGGTCCTGCATCTTAAATTAAAAATTAGTACAATGGAAGTAAATGACTAAAAGTAAAGTGACTTATAGGGCTAAGCTCCCTGACAATGGCGCCAGAAAATAGCTTGATAACTACAAGTGCACAGATCGTTTGTAGCTAGTTTCGAAATAAAGATATCGATCCCACAGGGAGCAGTAGGCAAAAGACTAAAATGATTTTAACTAAAACTAAATGTAGTACTTAAGGAATAACTTTAAGATGCAAGAAAAGTAGAATTGTTTTTGGGGTTTTTATTGAAAGAAGCAAGTAAAGTAAAGTAAAGTAAAGTGAAACTTAATGTAGAAAATAAGAATCGCGTGTGTAATAGAACTTGGAACTGCAATAGGGAAAAAGGAGTCCTCGGGGAGTGGTGGATACACCGCTAACAATTTAGACTAAGCAATCAAGATTATTATAACAAATATTCTCATGATATGTATGTATGTGGAAGAGCTCCATATATGGACAAATAGACAGCAACCACTGCTCACATCATCCTTCATAACCACAGCTGATGGATAAACAACATCAATCGTGTTATCCCGCTATTAAGGGATTTCTCCCGTGGCATGGACATGGCTTTATGAGTTCTCCTTGTTTCCCCAAGTTAGTACGTAAAGAATGATCACAGCTTTATAGTCACAGGAAGTGCTATCATCCCTCCATCTACCAACAAGTAATCCCCTTCATCGAGTCCCCATAAGAGGCAAATATTAAGGAGGTGCACAACTCCCAACATCAAGATGAAGACAATTAACTCGTACACATAATGATGTATAACATAATAATCTCTATCTTATCTCAATCATATGCTAGGGTTTCTCCATCTCCCCAAGAACTAATGATCTACTCAGACATGGAGGCAATCAACATCATAGCAATGGGAATGGAATCAATTGTAAATGAATAGTTCTTGTATAAATCCACAATGAGTACGGAAATTACAACAAGATCTCGATGGGTCAAGATTTGATGGATGGAGATGATGGTGGTGCAGCGGTCGATGAAGAAGAAGATCGATGCCTTGGCCTCCCAGATCTACGTCGGACAAAGATGGATCCCTTAGGCGAGTTCCCCCCCCCCCAGATTCCTTCCAGAGGTGAGGTTTTAGGAGATTTCTGGGTGTTCTGTATGTCGTCTCTCCGATCCAGTTGCACGGGGTGAAACTATTTGAGGAGGCCGGAAAAAGTATTCCAGTTGTATAGTCGGTCGTTAAACTCTCTAGATGCCTTGGTCGCTTCGGGTTTTCTTCTGGTGTTATTAATATTTTACAAATAAGCGATTTACGTTGTTTTTGACTCCTTTTGTCCCTAGTACAACTGCTCCAAGGATTGTGTCCATTGTATCCATCATCTGTCCTGATCCTGGTGAAAACAGACATAAAATGTGCGCGCAAACGCCATAAAATACCAAGATCCTACATTTACAATGCAAAATAATAATATAAAACATGATGCAAATATGCACTCATCAAGCATCACGGCGAGGAGGGGCTGCATTGGCGGGGCTCGAGGCGGCGCTATGCTTGGCAACATAGAGGCGAGGTCGTGGCATGGTCGAGGAACATGGGCGAGCTTGAGAGGGGGGCCTGGAAGCGGTAACATCCATAGAGGACACTGTGGTCGTGGTCGGAGAGGGAGACGGCAACCATGGCGTAGGCGGCGCAGAGAGGAGGCGTGCTGGGGCATCTCCGTGGGCGAGGGAAGGCGCCGCGGAGAGGGTGAGGTCCAGGGTCGGGCGGCTGAGAGAGGGCGGCCGGAGGAAGAGAGGCGACGGGGTGGCTCTCTGGCGGCAGCGGCTCACGTAGGGTTGCAGAGGTAAGTGGGGAAATAGGGAAGGAGGCGAGGTTGGGGATAGCGACCGGTGCAGGGAGTGGGGACGCGGTTGGTTCATGGTGGGGCCGGGCGAGCGTCCGTGGGCTGGGCGCTGGGGCGCGTCGGGCTGGGTAGCACCCGTTGCGTGCGCTGCGTGTATCACGTAGGGCAAGGTCGGGTTTGCGTGCAGGCGTGGTAGGTGGACTAGATGAGTCTAGATTTAGGGTTTGGCTAGAGTTAGGGTTTTATCTGGGGTGGTAGGCTGCTCCGAGCTAGGCCTTCGTGCCTGGTCGGTCGCGGCCTTCCCTGGTTAATAAAATATGTTTTTATTTATTTTATTTCGTTTAAAACAAAATATTTGTAATTAGGTTTTAGTCAAATAAAAGATCCGGATAGATCTTGGGTTTTCAATTTGAACAAAGAGGAGAATATCTAGAAAACAAAATAGGCTTTTAGAAAATAGTTTTGGGGAAACCATGCATAATGACATGATGATGCTCAAATGCAATGTGGCATGATAATATGAGCATGTGATCATGATGATGCACAAAACAAAACACAACGATTTTCTAGTAGTGGTTTTACTAGGGTGTTACAATTCGACACCACTAACAAGGGATCTCGCCCTCAAGATCCGCCTCATGGTACAGGGAGGAAGGTCGACAATTTGAATCTTTTCGCTTTCTGTAGATCCTCGTGACACGACTAACAAAGATTCTGACTCCATCTTGAAATTGGCAACACCACCAACAAGGGGTTGTTGCTTCTGTTCATCAAGAGAACACTCCGGAGAAAACTAAAGGTGAAGGTACATGTCTCAATAGATAAGGCTACCTCTAACTTCCATGGAAGGTGTAAAGTTGCATCGGTCCACCATTCTATATACAAAAAAACGAATGCTAAGAGTAGTGGTAGGGTCACGACTCCATCCTGTACTCAAAGCATTTCTCTATACATGAATAGAAGAATTATGCAACCAACTCTCGGGATCAGACTGAAGATCTTGATAAGCTATGTTCGGAAAACAAAGGAGTGATGCAGTCTCTTCATCGGATCTAGCGTAGATGATGTCGTCGCATTGGAAACCACCAGAAGATACAAAAGAAATCGTATGAAATGACACAATGATTAGGTTCCGTAATGGTTCTATTGGCATGAACAACACATGCTCAAGGTATACTCCAACTTCACCAATGCTCATCCTTCTCGTATGTTTTTCAACGATACAGATATCCATCAAGGTGCACATACAGATAAAGAGTTCAAGGACCAAAAAGATTGGGTGAAGGGTACAACAAACGAGATGCAGATTAGATGATTGTATCTCCATCGTTATAAAAGGGGAAAGCAAAACCCTGAAGGTACGATGAAAATCTAACCACGAGAATTCCTGGACTTAAGTAGAAGATAAGGGATAAGATTCAAAACACGCAAAGGTGAGAGGAGAATACCATAGAGGTAAGGAGTAAAAGCAGACCTAATGAGATCTATCCAACCGATTTTTCAAAAATAGTTTTGACACTCTACATCGGCTGTTAGCTAGGTTATCCTACATGCTGGACCAGTGGGGTACCGCAACTGCTGGGCTTTGATACCACTTTCTAACACCCTCGAATCGGCCTTATGCAAGTTTTAGTGATTCCCGCCAAACCCGCATAGAAACGATTCAAAGATGCCCACCAGGCACTTGCGTGCGAGTGGAAAACGAAGTAATATCATTACACCATAGTCCACGATGGAACCCACAGAACATACATTTACAATAGCGACTCATCGAGTCAAGAATACAAATATGTAGTACAAAGATTCAAATCATCTTGAAAACGATACAACATCCGAGTACGAATAAGATGTAAACGGGGCTAAGAGCCCTGAAGAATAACCAATGGCGTCCATAACCCTGCCTAGGCCAAGCCGGAAGGGTAACCCTGCTAACGACGTCGATCTCAAACCTGCTAAAACAAAAGGGGCGCTAACAAAGGGCAAAGGAAAAAGAGAGCGGTCAGTACTGAGGCCAGTACACGGCGAGACTAGAATTCGGCAGCTCTCGCCTACATAGGTATGGTGGACTGAAGCGGCAGCGAAGCATGCACTAAACAACCTATAGAGACTCGATACATCTGTCGGCTATTAGAGAGAGGTAAGAAAGACCTATGCGGGAATAACCTGATACTAACACTAATCATACCCATCTTGGTATTTCCCCCTCGAGACCAAACGAGGAAGTCAAACCGAGGAACTCACATAGTTGGTAGTTTTATTCATTCCATTATAGTTGCAGCACTTACTAGTCAGATATAGATAGCATGAGTCATCATGAGATCATAAGCAGTGGGTTGTTTTAGTTAACCATCCCGTTGTGGTTGTAATACTTACTAGTCAGATACAGTTAGTCAGAGATATCCCAAATCCAGCAGTTGTTGGAACTTTTATTTACTCACTCCGTTGTAGTGAATCTGATTACTAGACATGTCAAAGTCAAAGTTATAGCACTACTTTAGTTATGGTTGTCTATGATCGAGATACTATGCTCCAAGTCGTCTGTAACCATAGACACGGCTTTTATAAAGATTTACCCTGCAGGGGTGCACAAATAGCAACAGACACACGATCAACCTCAAGAAGAACCAAATAAAAAGCAACGAGGCCACATGACAAAGCATTCACATGATTCATAAATTATTTCAGGGGGCCACCCCACTAAGCTACCCACAACGAAGTTGGTCGGCTCTGAGACGGACCCAGGGTTTGCGAGAACAGTTGTACACGACTTGGAACCCGAAAATGTGACTGGGCTTATCGATACCGTGAAATCGTGCCGCGATCCAAAACAGTACAGGCGCTCCACGTGCAATCATAAATAAAACAGTAAAGCATGGCATGAATACATGATAGTAATAAAGCCCAAACTACTTGTGGCCCCAAAAAATAAAGTGCGAACCAAGCCGAGGCGAAGGAGGATCCATAGAGTCTATTGTATGGGGATAGTGCGAATAGTCAAGGAACAAGTATCAAGTACTCGGGGCCTATGGGACACAAGTGTGCGTGGAAGAACCAAGTAACATCTATTTTCCACCGATGCCTCTGCATTAGTTATATCTATTTCCAACATTTTAATTATCGAGTTGAAATTAAAGTCATGATGATCTCGACTATTAAGCATATGTCAACCTCCCAACAACGGTGGAACATCAACGACACGAAGCAGCACCTTAGCAAGCAACTACGACTCGCAAGGCCGACTATAATAGCAATAGGATGTGTCCAAGGCAATATAGAGACTGCAAGGAATATAAATGGTGCACGAATACTAAAGAATCGCAACACATATAGCAATAGATTAACATGGGGAAGTAAAGACTATAAATGCAAACTATGTAGAAAGGGGAGATTGTTCGCCTGGAAACAGTGCCGGAGATACATTATCGGAAAACTTATCGATACTCGCATTCACTCAATGGCCTAATCCGTGAAGAATCAAAACACTAAAAAAATACACCGGATGCACTATTTAATACTACGGCAGAAGATCGAGCATTATGCATGTATGATGCGTGGCCTAGCCATGATGCGATGCAACTAGGCAATATTAGGTGGAACCAGGGCCCCGACAATTAATTAATAGGTTCATGTTGTTTAGGTACCCGTAATTTAAATGTTGTCTAAATAAAACAAAACTGACATCGATTCACTACACAAATTTAAGTGAAGGCGATATAAGACTAAAATAGTCCGCATATAGTCTCCATATGTAATTATGAGGTTATTCAACAAAGTAGCCCAAACAAATGAATATGCATGGGAACATGAACAATTTAATATGTTATATTTTTATAAAAATAGGGTTCACAAAAAAGGGTTACACATCGGGTTTTGGCGATCTTGGTTTGAAGAGTTCAGGTTCAGCAAGATTGGTGTCCGGGTCGGGGAAGGAGAGCACAAAGCCGATGCCGGGATTCAGTCTTCAAAGTCCGGGGTCGGGGCTCTTCGAGTTCCATGTCGACGGCCGTGGGGTTCCGTGAAGGCGACCTTCGGGTCCAACGCGTCCATGCAGGAGAACTTGCGTGTATGTGCTTTCGGCTCCATGGTGTCGGACTCAGGTTTGGCACCGGGTTCTTCGGGTTCGTGCTTTTTAAAGATCTTAGCGCGGCGCCGGTGGTCTTGTGTGATTCTTCGGGTAGTCTGGTGTGATTCTTCGGGTAGTCTCGTGTCGGTCTTGGAAGGCGGGGATCGGACACCAAACACAAGTGTTCGGATGGATCGAGACAACACAATCACAGAGGCATACGCACACAGAAGCACGCACAAACAAGCAGAAGCACCTTTCGTCGCACACATCTGGGAGGATCACTGGGAGTAGTAGCACTTGCAGGGACGCGCCTGAAGGACAACCGCATGCGCTTGGTTCTACGGCGTCGAGGAAGCTCAGGGTCGTGGGCAGGGTGGTCGGTGGAGACGCTGGCGGTGGCGAAGGCGAGGCAGCGCGACACCTGCGAGGCGGGGCGACGGCGTCCGAAGAGGCGGCGCAGGGGGCGGCGCTCGCGGCGGCTTGACGCGGGAGCTTGCTCGCGGCGTGGTGGGAGAAGGGCATCAGGGCGAGGAGGGGCCGCAGCGGCGGGGCTCGAGGCGGCGCTGTGCTTGGCAGCGCAGAGGCGAGGTCGAGGCCTGGTCGAGTAATAGGGGCGAGCTCGAGAGGGGGGCTTGGCAGCGGCCGTAGAGGACGCGGCGGCTGTGGTCGGAGAGGTAGGCGGCGGCCATGGCGCAGGCGGCGCAGAGAGGAGGCGCGCTGGGGCGTCGCTGCGGGCGAGGGAATGCGCCGCGGAGAGGGCGAGGTCCAGGGGCGGGCGGCTGAGAGAGGGCGGCCGGACGAAGAGAGGCGGCGGGGCGGCTCTCTGGCGGCGGCGGCTCACGCGGGGTTGCATAGGTAGGTGGGGAAACGAGGAAGGAGGCGGGTTGGGGATAGCGACCGATGCGGGAAATGGGGACGCGGTTGGTTCATGGTCGGGCCGGGCGTGCGTCGTCGGTGAGCTGGGCGCTGGGGCGCGTCGGGCTGGGTAGCACGCGTTGCGTGCGCTGCGTGTATCGCGTCGGGCTAGGTCGGGTTTGCGTGCAGGCGCGGTAGGTGGACTGGGTGAGTCTAGATTTAGGGTTTGGCTAGAGTTAGGATTTTATCTGGGGCGGTAGGCTGTTTCTAGCTGCGTTTTTGGCCTGGCCGGTGGCGGCCTCCCTAGGTTATTAAAATGTGTTTTTATTTATTTTATTTTGTTTAAAATAAAATATCTGTAATTAGGTTTAGGCTACACCTAATAATAAAGTACGGAACGCTTCTGTCAACCAGTCTTTTTCGGACAGTTTTATCCCTAGACTTTGATGAAAATTACCCACCAGTGTCATCGCTGAGTCAACTTAACGGTTCGTTTAGGAAAGAAAGGCCCCGACCTGCTCCTTCCACGTCGCCGGAGTCACTCGGTCAAACCCGCCTCCGACCAGCTGCTTCCCCTGTCGTTGAAATCACCCAGTCAAACCCGCCTCTGACCTGCTCCGTCCCCCGAAAGGCCCCGACCTGCTCCTTCCACGTCGCCGGAGTCACTCTGTCAAACCCGCCTCCGACCTGCTGCTTCCCCTGTCGTCAAAATCACCCAGTCAAACCCAACTCCAGACCTGCTCCGTCCCCCGCCTCTGGAGTCACCCAGTCAAGCCCACCACCTCTCTCACATCTCTCCCCTCGACGGGAGGGTCACCCGACCTGCCTCAGTTCCCCTCGCGTTCCCCTACCTTGCAAGACGGCGAACGGAGGCAAGCCAGCAAGGCCGCGCTGGAGGAGTTACTGGTAGAGAACGAGGCGAGGAACTGGTGGCGGGACGCCCCACGCTCCCAGCCTCCTTAACCTGTGAGGTGGAGCAGCATGTACTGGAGCATGGGAATCCCCTATGGCTGGAGTTGGCCTTCTCCACAACATCCACGGCCAACAACCGGTTGGTCTTCACGGACTGCTACACCAGGTCCTCCGTCGGAGCCGGTCGCTGACCACGGACGTCGATAGGCTGTCGGGTCCGCGGCCTCACTCGGATCTTGTCGCCCCCATCCTGCGTAGTTAGATCCAAGACTCTCTGAGTTGCAATTGAGCCATCTGAGCTGCTGATTTGGTCTGGATTTGAGGAGTTTGGTTCGACTAATTTTCATGCACGCGCGAGGAATTTGGTTCGACTAATTTTCATTCACGACTAGCATGCCCCACACCCGAGCCACCATGGCGCTGGCGATCCGGAACGTTCCTCCTCCTTGGCCTGTCCTTCCCCATCGCAGCACGGCAGGCGGCATGCCCCGCCACATCCCGGCAACGAGAGGAGCGAGCTAGCTGGGGCACGCGGAAGCGGTAGCTAGCTGGTGAGGGGCGTGTCGGATGGTTGGAGATACGTTCGTCGACCTCTAGCCAAGCCACAGTGCGTCACACCCCGGATCTGATGTCCTTGAGCCAAGCAATACTGGGTGGCAACCGACCTGAATCCCAACTACCTACAAGGCTACGACGAGGCAGGCCCTAGTGGCTGGACTGAATCCATCGACAAAAACATTGTGGCTTGCGGCGGACAGGGAGGCCACGGTTCAACCGCATATGTGGAGATTTCTTGATTTTCTTGCTTTTTCGTTAGTGCAGTGGATAATTGGATATCTGTGAAGTTTTTTCTTGAATCTCTCTCATGTTTTAGATCCATTTTTGCATGTTTCAGATCCGATTCTATAGATGCAAACTCAGATATCCCCCAATGGCCCTATGGTGGCGCCTACGCAATCTGGCGAGACAAGCTGCAATCTGTACTTTGGAGCCTACGCACAACTCCAAACACTGCCACGAGCTACACACCGTTCTTCATGGTGCACGGTGCTAAAGCGGTGCTACGTGCAGAAGTGCGCTACAAAGCCCCGCGGGTGGTTGCATATAGCAAGGAGGAGTCAACTCTCGCACTCGAAGACTCCATCGACCTCCTTGACGAGGCACGTGAGATTACAGCGGAGAGATCCACGATCTACCAGCAGAGCCTCCGCAACTACCACAACAGAGGGCGTAGGCCATCTCAAGTTCGAGGCTCCTTGGGAAAGACCTTATGTGATTATCGAAATAATCTCAAGTGGCGCATATCGCCTTAAAGATTTCAAAAGCGGAGTCGCATACTCCAACCCCTAGAACATCGTGCAGCTGCGCCGTTTCTATCCTTAGATGTTTTTACTTTACAAATAAGGCTATTCATCTAGGCTACTTAACCACACATTGTACCTCATGATATTCTACGAATAAATAAAGCTAAGTGCCCAAACCCTGTGTTTTATGCTTTTCTCCCATTTATTTTACTCGGGGGCTACGCCACCTTTTGCATCTTGTTCCACGAACAATACAGCATCCTGAGTAGCTGACGTACTACAAATCAAACCCTTGATAACACCAACCCAGCTGCAACGCACCTGATAGGTTGGCAAGGTGCTGAGATGGATACAAGTCAGGCTAATAAAAATGACATGTACCTTATAATACAATCGAAAAATATACAAGCTAGCAAGCTCTTTACATATTAAGGGGTATCAAATACACCCACCATAATAATATAAATTTTACAACACTTATACACCTATGTGCAGGATACAAATTATGCTACTACTGCAAAAGAAGAACATTCATCTACTCTTCATTGAAGTCGACGATGTCCTCCGCTGGCCGGTCAACCGCTTGATAGTGTGGCACCATATTCCAAGTCATCCCTTCAGGCGGCGGCGGTGGTCCAGCAGCAATAGACGCAATATCCACATCTGGCCGATGCAGTCGTACCAGCGACAATGCTGCATTTGCACCTGCGACCAGTTACTGTCGCACGCACTCGCGGACCGCACTGATATCCTAAAACCTCGCCAGGAGAGCCAACAGGCTTGAGGGTACCACGTCAAGAGGAAACATCACTTGTAAGATATGCCTAAGACACGACTGTGCCTTCTTCAAGCATTGATGCACTCGCGAAGAATGATCCTACAGGGTCGCCAACGCGACTGCACGGTCGTGGTCCACCCAAAAGTACCCACTAGCCTGTAGTTGCTCCTGGGTGAGGCCATTCATTCGAATGGCCACCCGGTCCTTCTCATCCTACATATGACGAGCGCTAACAACTAGCAAAAGGAGGACCAAAAGCATAAGCCAAGGCATCACCGTGAATGGCTAAAGAAAGGATAAGAAGATAGAGAGCTCACATTTAAAGTGCCCGTTCAGCTGAGCAACTTCGTCTAGGAGATACTTCTCGTGAGCAGTGGCCTTCTCCGCCTTCGACTTCCACACATCCGCGTTAAGGCGGATAATGGGCAACTCCCGCTCCAATTGCTTAATACGGTCGCGTCGCGAGAGAAGCGACAACTCCTCCACCTTTGAATGCGGTTGCGTTGTGTTTTCATCAGTGGGAGGAGAGTCACGAGGACCACTTGAAGGACCCTATTACAATCAAGCAATAAGCAAATAAGGGAACAAGAATACATTGATAAAAAAGGCCGAATGCATTCAAATGCAGCAAAGTATTAACAAGGACACTCCCACAAAGCATAGTTCAGCCAAAAGGAAGCCACAAATTATTATAGATAACAACTAAGGAGCAATCTGCTTCTTCGACTTGGACTTTGACTTTGGGAGCTTCATCGCATCCGTGGCAGTCTCCGACAGCATAGACTTTCCGGTGGTAGCCCAGATGTCGCAGCCTTCGCCGCTTTCACCTGCCACTGCTCCTCAGAGTATTTGGCAACTGTCTCAATAAGATGAGGCCCATACTTACTGCATTTAGTGGCGACAGGCTGGAAGACTACCTGCTGACCATCTGCGTCGACAGACATCGCCTCGGAGATTACCCTCGGGTCCAGCTCCTTACCATGCGCCTGTGACATCGCGAGTGCCATCGTGGCACCAACAGACCATTGAGTGTTCTTGAAATCCATTGGGACACGTTCTGTGAAGGACTCCACCAGGCCATCAAGAGTCTCGATCAAACCACCCTTAGGAGCCATATCCTCATGGAGGCGGCTCAACACGTTCTTGGGCTTCCCGGGCGTATCTTGGAGAGACACACTACGGTCCTCGACTGCGGCCACGACGCTAGCCAAGGAATCCACACGGCGCAGGGCCTGGGCGTCGAAGCTTACGCCGACGGCATCTGCATACATAGAATATCAACACTGTGACATGAAATCAAATAGGGAAAAATGCAAGTGAAGCTAAACAATACCTGAGAGAGCCTTTGCAATCGAGAAAAGTTATTCTTCAAACAACTTCTCCCTTTTGGCAGTGGAGGCACGCAAGTATTCTTCACGCTTCCACGACTCTTATAGAGCCGCGACTACCTCATCACACTTTTTCTCTGCTCTGGCAAGTCTCTTCTCGAGGGAAGTGACGCGATGGAGAAGCTCATTATGCTCCCCTACAAAGGATAGAGCACGGCAAAAGTGAGTTTGCAAATTTCTACATAGGCAGAGATAAGAGAAAAGATCACTACAAACCTTCAACTACGCGGTGGTGATTGTCCGGCAGGGCATGCTGTCGAGCCAAAGCAAGGATTTTCTTCGCAAGGTGAGTAGAATCCTTCACGATGGGCTACACCAAGAGAAACGAAGATTCAACGTCTACCAAAAGCACAAATTCGACTGCCAGTGGCAAAAAGATACTTACGTGTTCCTCCAGGGACTGCGAAGATTCCTGTCGAGTGGGCATCCATGCAACCATCTTGTGGCCACCGTTATGAGGGGAACTCGAAGGGTTGGCGCCGGAGTGGGCGTCCATGCAACCATCTTGCGACTCCAGATTCTTTCACAAATTGGCAATCGTCGGAGGATGACGACACCATTTGACTATAAACAGGACCAGCACTACTTCAGAAGAAAAACTCCAAAGGACAAGAAGATGCACTAGCAAATACTAAAAACTCACCCGTCGAATTTGTGAAGGTCAAAGGAGTCATCTGACGACTCCTTCGACAACCTCAGCTTCTTCCGTACGGGAGGAGCCTTGGCGTGTATAGGTATGGCTGGAATCGGCTCCTCTGCAGCAGCAGCGTTTGCGAGTCCCGTGGTCACTGAACTCTGGGGCTTACTCCTCATCCTCTATGAGGAACATGGAGCCCGACTCGTCCACTTCCTCCGCTTTGCGTGGGATAATTCCTTCAGGCTGAGGAGGGAAGCTGGCAGCCACGTTCCAGTCCTACAATCAGAAGAAGGATCAGTATATATCAAGTACCTGACAAGCAATCGAGAAATCTATAACACTTCATAGAAAAACTCTACCTCAAGTGGAGGGTTGTTGGCGTCGGAAGGAGGCACGACTGACTCGCCTGGGAGATCCTCCTTGGCAGTGTACTTGGTCACCAGCCGCAACCTCCTATCCACCTTACCCGATGAAATGGCCTCCGCAAATATGCGAGTGACATCGCTGGTACCAATCCAGCGGTACGTTGGATGGGCTCTGGCCTGCAGAGGCTGAACACGGTGGCGCAACCATGTGCGAATGAGTGCAGCGCCACCTTCCTCTTTGCCAATACGGCTTTCAAGGTCACAGACACGCTGATACATCATCTTTGTCTCCTTAGACTCACTAGGCATCACGATGTTCTTCCAGGAGCACCTCCTCTTGCAGGCAGCCACGAGATCGAACGACGCGAGTCTGTAATGCTCTCCGTCGGCCTTTTGGTCACGGATGTAGAACCACTTATCTCTCCACCCTTGGACAGACGCGGTGAGCTTGATGTCGATATACGTGACAGACGAGTCGACATGGATCCCGCAGCCCCCTACATCATAGACTACAGAACCCGACCCCGACTGACGCTTGAGCTTAAAAAGCTTCTTGAAGAGACCGAAGTGCGGCTCGATTCTGAGCCAGCACTCGCAGAGGGTGATGAAACAAGAGATATGGAGAATCAAATTTGGGGATAGCTGGTGCAGCTGGAGCCCATAGAAACAGAGAAGAGCCCTAACAAAAGGATGTAGGGGAAGAGAGAGACCGCGGATGATGAATGCAAGGAACATCACTCGGAAACCCACGGGAGGACTAGGAATTACCTCCTCGCTAGGCACACGAGAGTCGTCTTCTGCGGGAGAAAGTGCTCCATCTTGGCGCAGATTGAACAGCTCCGAATACTTGATGATGGATGGGTGCCAGGACCCATTGGTGACATGAGTCCCCGCCCCCTTCTTCTTCCCAGTGTCGACACCGATGGTGCCCACGGTGGCGGTGCCTCCCTTCTTCTTGGCAGCAATAATGGTGGCCGCAGATCCAATGGCGGAGCCTCCTTTCTTCTTGCTCATCTTGCGATGGCGATGTGAGCGAAGGAAGTAACTGGGGAAGACACGAAGCTGGTCCAGTGCCACGGAGAGGATGTGCGCAAAGGATCAGCAAGAACAGCAATGGAGGAGGAAACGCGAGCAAGAAGAGGGATGTGGGGAATTACCGCACGGTGTGTCCCTACTTAACCTCTTAGAAGATGACATCCAACAGCCAGTAGAAAACCTACCAGATGCGTGGCGTACATCGGCACTGACGCGTGGCAAGGGTAAAACACGAACCATCCCCTACTACTCCCATTACGTTCGAAAATCGAGGAGACATAGTTAAAATAGAAGATTACGCACGCCCAGTCAAATCAAGGTTAGAAAAGCGGGACCCAAAACTCGTCATGACCCGTCAAAGCCGCTCACGTGGGCAGCTGAGGTCATCTCGTCGTCAGCACTCACGTCATCAATTCTAGCAGAAGAACATTTTGACTCCTTTAGTCCTTACTCGAGTCTTCGACTCAACCAAGCACTCAGGGGCTACTCCTAATAGGAGTGCTGGCCGTGCACCCGAAAGAATTTTATGCAGGTATTCAAGCTTCATGAAAACCCTTCACTCGAATCAACAATTCGATTGTGAACTGTAGGTTACTTCCATAGGGAGCGGTGGAAGCACATTCGATTGAAACAAGCAAATAAAGACGACAGCAGTCGCCAAGTACTTATAGTCCCCACTCGAGTCTACAACTCGAATAGGCACTCGGAGGCTACTCCCATAGGGAGCGCTGGCTGCGCTCCCTATGATTATTTTTCTTATACGTTACACCATGTGTTGATAACATACACACTTGAATGCTATGGCGACTCCACCTCATATTTTCCCTACAAAGAGACTACGTCTCCTGGGCCACCCGAATCATCTCCACGATGACAAAAAGTTCGGATGCCGCGCTTACAGCGTGAAGATAAGACCTGAATAAGGCCTGGCAACACATCTACTGCGCACTATCAGAAATATATCCGTACCTACAGGTATGATGAGTATGCCTTGACGGACGCGTCAAGTTCTCACATTTACATACTGGAATTCGACTCCTATAAGACCTCCGCGGCCTGAGTCGAATTACACTAGCACTTTTCCGAATTCGAGTCCGGGGACTCGAGTTTGAGTAGATTGCGTTGTTTTTCCCTAAGGTAGTTAACTGATACCGATACATCGGATAAATCAGGCACGTATATCAACAATCCCTATGACACAAACAAAGCACTCGAAAATATGCTCAGCTATGCACTCGATAGACTTCATAGAGTCTCCACTCGAATCTGCGATTCCACTAGACACTCAGGGGCTACTGACGTGGGCATACCTTGCAGGTACTCGAGTTTGGTATATATGGCCCAGATATGGAAGGATCCCACGACGTTACCAAGGCCCAATACATGATTCAGGTGACTGACGGAGACTCTGATTGCTTGCAGCACAAGTCAAAGCTTAAGACAGAAAGTTTAAAGGGACGAACCCTAATCTGTAACCGACTTGACTTGCCACCCGAAACCTAGCCTATTTATATAAAGGCTAGGAGGGGGTGGCGAGGAAAAAACAATCACAACCATTGTTTCCACAACCTCGCCAGATCGCATCTATGCGCCCATGTAACTTTCGATTCCCTCGATAATTCCAAGAGCAGACAAGTAGGAGTACGGACCTCTACGAGGCCTAAACCTAGGTAAACCTTGCGTCCCTGTGTGCTTGTTTGCTAGCCGATTGATGCCTCCAGCGCTTCCTCCTTCTCCAAAACCCAAGTCCATAACAATGGGCATTGATGAGCTTAACCCTCGTCAATTCCTGAGATGCATTCTCTTTCATATCAATTTAATATTTTCTTACATATATGTAGTCAATTCTTGAGTTGTAATACAATTCAATCATATGTATGAGTTCTAAGTTATGTTCTTAAAAATAACAGGAGGGTGGTGATGAAGTGGACGATAGCGAGTAATCCAGGGACAACAATAGCTGCTACATGCTGAGGTGGCTGCGGTGTGGAAAATCCCTTTCTACCATAGGGGGAAACTGTTTTGTCCATTATGTGGAAGATCCATCGACATGGACCTCGACATCATGATCCAACACGTGGTGGACGTTGGCAAAAGTCGAGGCCGAAGCCATCAACTAAATACCTTTGTGCGGCTCGCAGCCTTCCGCAAATTCCTTCAGGATTATGTCAGGATTGGCCTATATCCCCTCGATTAGGTTGTCTTGGACTCCTGCTGCTGCCCCTGCTTTTATTTTGTTTTAGTTAATTATTACCAGTGGGTTACATGTAAGACGATATATCCATGGTGTCTTTGGTGTACCTTATATATATATATAGTAATATACTCCTTTATATGGAGTTCCTTAAAATTTCTAGTGTTCAATTATATTACTGATCATGCTCATGCACACTACCAAATATTTATAGTGCTTGATTATATTATAATTGTCAAGGAATACATCAACAAGATTTTAAATTGGTTGAAAATTCGTATTGAAGTAACTAAATGATCTCACATCGGCATTAAACATTTGAATTAGTCAAATTCAAAATAGTTGCACCTTATTTCTCTACAACATGGTATGAACCTCATTTACTCTTAGGACTCAATTTCACTCTATCAAGCATGCGTAAACACCTTCCCTTGCCTTTAAATTAATTATGAACTATTCTCAAAATTTAGGATTAACAAAATCCGGAGTTCTGAATATTTCTAGCTGTCCGAATATTCACTCAATTAGATTCCCTTCAAAGAATACATGAAAAAGGTTATATTGGTGAAAATTTTATAATTAAGTACCAAATGATCTCACTTCGTGATTAAACATTTGAATTAGTCAAAGACAAAACACTCGCACCTTATTTCTCTACAGCAAAGCGCATGAATACTAGTCGTAGGTTTGTACTATGCCAAAACAATTTGTTCAATTTATGAAGCTCATTTAGTCTTAGGGGACTCAAATTCACTCTAGCAAGCATGTATACACACTTTTCTTTGCTTTAAATTATGAATGTTTCTCAAAATTTAGGAAAATCAAACGCCGGAGTTCCAAATATTACCTTTTTCAAATTACTAGTCGTCAAGTACTTGGCAGCAAAATGTGAAATATTTGGAGAACGGACGTTCTTATAGACTTTTTACACTTACAGCCGTCTGAGGCTAGTACTTGGCGCCAAATATCTGAAAATATTTGGACAAATATTTCAGATCTGTGCCACTTTTGTTCTTCCCTGCCCGCCTAGACCACTGTCCACCGCGGCGCTCCACCACCCCCGCCTCCGGTCCCCTGCCTCTCCACCACGTTCGCCTCCAGTCCCCTGCGATGCGGATGCTCTCCCTCACCTCCGAGGATCCATTCGTCGTCCAGGCAGGTATGCGTGAAAACGAAACCCTAAATCAGCAACTTTGATTTAGGAATTTTACCATGGGAATTGCCATTTTGCTTCTCAAATTTAAAGTTCAGGGTTACCGAGCTGCAAAGACCCGACGGCTCCTAATGACTCGTAGTTGATGTAGAGCTCGTTGGGAATCCCAAGAGGAAGGTATGATGAGCATAGCAGTAAGTTTTCCCTCAGTTATGAAACCAAGGTTTAATCGGACCAGTAGGAGCAAGGAAACACCCCAAAGGTGTTACTAGCTGAGCTTTGGCAGGGCGCACTACCGGTGCTAGTAGCAACGTGGAGACCTGCACAACACAACCACAGAACTTTGTCCCCAACTTGCGATGAGGTTGTCAATCTCACCGTGTTTTGCGGAAAACAAAGGATTAAACGTATCGAATGGAAATAAGTAAAAGTTTGTAGAAAGTAAACACAAAGTAGTAAAAGATTGTATATTGTATGTAAAGAAAAAGGACCGGGATCCATAGTTCACTAGAGGTGGCTCTCCTTAGATAGATAACATGCTGGGTGAACAAATTACAGCGGGGCAATTGACAAACACCGAGAAAGCAATACATGCATATACTAATCATCTTGACTCCTCTGAGACTTGATTGGGCATTACAACATAATACATAGACCGCCATCCAACTGCATCTATGACTAACAATCCACCTTCAGGTTATCATCCGAACCCCCTCCAGTATTAAGTTGCAAGCAATAGATTATTGCTTTACGAACTGTGTGTAAAGTAAACAATACGATTGTTCTATGAACAAAGGATTGTTGTTTTCTCCCTAGTAGCAACAACACATCTAGTACCTTAGAGATTTCTGTCACTTCCCCAGATTACCAGAGGCATGAACCCACTATCGAGCATAAATACTAACTCTTGGAGTTGCTAGCATCTACATGGCCAAGATAGCTACTAACAATGGAAAGCATGCAAGATCTCAAATAACAAAGACATGATAGAATCAATAATCAATCTGAAATAGCATCTCAATATCCATCAGATCCCCGCAAACACAACATGTATGAATTACAAATAGATGATCTTGATCATGAACGGAGCTCACAAGATCTAAACATGAAAGCACAAAGGAGGAGAAACCAGCCATCTAGCTACTACATGGATCCGAAGTCCAAGGATGAACTACTCACGTATCACACCGGAGGCTTGCATGATGATGAAGAAGGCCTCCATGGTGAATTCCCCTCTTCGGCAGGGTGCCGGGAAGAGCTTCAGATCCCTCCCGATCTAGGGATGGAGATGACGGCGGCTACAGACTCTTTCGTGGATTTTTGATCGGGTAGTTAGGGTTTTCGTCCCGAGGGAAACTTATAGGCGGAACGAGAGGCCGAGGGGGTGCCAGGGCTGGCCTCACCACCCCCTGGCGCGGGCCAGGCTAGGCCGCACAGCCAGGTGGTGTGGTTGCCCCCTGGTCCCTCTCCGTCTCGTATTCTGGCACTTGATCCCTTCCGGAAAAATAGGCACTTTGACTTTTGTCCCGTCCAATTCCGAGGATATTCATTTTCTGACTTTCTTGGGACCAAAAATAGCAGAAAACAGGCAGCTGGCATTGTGGCTCTTGTTAATAGGTTAGTCCAAGAAATCATATAAAAATTACTCCAAAGTTGGAACAAAACACAAGAAAGTGGATAAAACCAAGCATGGAACATCAAAAATTATAGATACATTTGCAATGTATCAACATCCCCAAGCTTAACTCCTGCTTTTCCTCGAGTAGGTAAGTGATAAAAAGAAATAATTTTTGAGGTGACATGCACCATCAAAGACTGGATCAAAGTATTTGCAAAACTCAAAGCTGGGATCATAGTACTTCAATCATAAGATGAAAGACAAAGTTCTAGCAATAGGCAAAGAAACTATGATGCAACATTAAAAGGTACAAACAAAAGATTCATGAATAACATGCCTTGCAAGACGTTTGTTTGTTTCACATAAAGAAAACATAGCATAATAGTATTCAACTTGTCCCTCAATAGAGTAGCAAATATAAATGCATAGGACACCTTCAAAGTTCATAAGAGTGACTAGATACAATAGTTTAAAACAAGCAATATCAAGTTATGCATCAATCAACTAGTCTTGGGACAATGCACATAGAACTAAGAATGGCCACTATGCTCTCAAAGTAGGTGCATAAAGATAGAAGGTAGAGACTCAATATAATGGTGGAAGAAAAGCCTTTTGTAAAAGGAAGTAGGGATTCAAGTCTCATAAAGAGCTTCCAAAAATTATGGTATTTGTAGTTTTCAGCTCTCATTGCCCTTATCATAAGCATCTTGAAAGTGATTAAGGTTAAAGTGACACAACTAAGAGGATATGCTTGACAAGTTATAAACCGAAATCTCATGCCCCTTACTTACGAAGACCGATCCTCATGCTACTCAACTTTATTCACGAGTAAGCTCTTGTCATTGTAAGTATATGTGTATCATTAAGAACCGCTGACGGGGTACCCCTTGCACATGATACGGGAGCTTTCCCATAATCAAAATGACAAGGCAAGCAGACAATGAGCATCTCAGCGATCTTTTTATTTGCTATTTGCATAGGTTTTTATTGAGGATGCTTCATAGAGTGCTCATTATGGTGATGCTGCAAGTTTCCACCATGATTAGGCATGGCTTAGGCTACCATCCCAGGCGTTTCTCTAACACACATACAAACTCCATGATCTTACAAGTTTCACATTTATTTCACACCGCCGGGATCAGTAAGCAAAAGAACATGATATCAACGGAGTACAAAGTACAAGTGCGATGTTGAAAGCGTTCCCCATGAAACATGGTTCTGCTAATTTGAACTTATAAAGCGCAAGCATATACACAACAAAGAAGGACCCAAAGGTTCAAGTTTATTAGAGGCAATAAAGTAAAGTGTGCCATCAAGTTCGTGAGAGCTTTAATCACTAGTTTTCTCATAACAAGTGAAAGGTAAACAAAAGCATGAATATACTTGGAATAGCATAAGCTAGTAGGTAGGTATGGTGGAATCTTTGGAATAACTTGGTTTAGGGAGTTGGATGCATGAGTGGAACTCATACTTGGTGGTGGAGGCTAGCAAAAGACTGGGAGCGACAAACTAAGAGAGCAATAATGGCCATAATCATGCAGAGCGACAAAACATCATTAATCAAAGCATAAAGTGATACTACAAGTTGAAAACTAAAGGATCATAAAGGCTACGGTAACTTGAGATAGTCATAACATGGTGTGAGCATGTGCCAAGTCAACCCAAATAAAGCATCAAAGGAGAATACCACTATACTATGCTTTAATATGCTAAAACAACGCATGATTCATCCAAGGCACATTAAGCAATCTCAATTGTTTATAACAAGTCATGATACAACAAATAATACTAAGCATAAAGCCAAAACAATATCAAGCATGGCATGACAAAGCATATGCCACAGTCAAAAACGAGCTCTTTTTACCACATAAGCATGAACTTTCCTACTCTTTTCCAAACCAAACCAAACTATTTGCAAACCAAAGTATGAAAGAGGGGGTCCAGCCAATATATTCAGAACACTAAGCAAACCAAGCAAACTAAAAACCAAAAAAAAGACGAAAAAGAAGACGCTCGAAGAAAAACACAGCTGTGCATGAAACAATAAAAATGAAGCGTTTGGAAGAAACTTGAGATATTTATTGATGAAGAAGGGGATGCCTTGGGCATCCCCAAGCTTTGACGCTTGTACTTCTTGGATATTTCTTGGGGTGACACGCATGGCATCCCCAAGCTTGAGCTTTAGTCCATCCTTCATCTCATTACTCATTCCTTCCATACACCTGAAATTTTTTCTTCATACAAAACTTCACACAATCTCATTAGCAACATTAGTGCACTTAAGATAAATAAGTCTCAAGGTTCAGTTCTAACACCAAATAAACTTCCATTAGAACACTAGCTACTGTAGCACCTCCCTCAAAAAGCTCAATTCCACAAAGGAACTCAAGAAGGAACTAACAAGAAGCAAATGCAGAAAATGGCAGAAATCTGTCAAAACAGACCAGCAGGTAAAGACGAATTTTTTCGAAGACCTTCTGTTACTCAAATCAAAAAGTGTTGAACTAACGAAAGTTAGATAACTACCTGGGGAAGAATCACAAAACATTACAGCTCAATCCGACGTATAGAGCTCTCTCAGGAATTTTTACCGTGAAGCACTGAAATCTATTTCGGGACAGCAACTTTCCCAATCATTACTTCTCTCTTATTAGAGGTTACTCTTGGCGCAAAAAAGCAAATAAAAAAAAGGATAAGGAGAGGTTATTACAGAGGTAATAACTTCCAAGACTCAACTAAAACTCTTGGGTTATCTCCCAACAAGTACTTTTCTTTAACGCCTTTAAGTTAGGCATGATAGTTTGAGAAGATGCTCACATAAAAATATGAATTGAAATAAAAGAGAGCATCAAGAAGCAAATTCAAAACACATTTAAGTCTAACCCACTTCCTATGCATAGGAATATCGTATGCAAATAAATTCACAAAGAACAAAGTGACATGCATAGGAAGATAAAACGAGAATAACTTCAAAACTTTCAGCACATAGAGAGGTGTTTCAATACCATGAAAACTTCTACAACCATATTTTCCTCTCTCATAATAATTTTCAGTAGACTCATGAATAAACTCAACAATATAGCTATCACATAAAGCATGCTTTTCATGATCTACAAACACTAGAGCTTTATTATAAACATTTTCAAAAGAATCCTCAGGAACATGACATTCGTCCTCCTTTGGTAAGCTTGGGGGACAATCAAATAATGTAAGGGGTAAAGAGTTACTTTCATTAGAAGCTAGGGATGGGTAGATCCATTCTTCCTCCCCTTGATCATCACTCTCCTCTTCTTTTTCATCCAATGAGCTTCCATTTTCAGCAATTTCTTCTTCCATAGGCTCCTGCAAGGCATTAGTCTCTTCCATAGGTGGAGAGCATCTATTAAGATATTCAAGAATATAGCCATTTTCTTCCTTGTAATTATCAAAGCAAAATTGAAATATATCATAAACCTCATATTTATAAGGTGCATCATCAGTATTTTCAAGCAAATAAGCTAGTTCGAATGCACCCTTCCAAGCAATAAATTCTTCAATTTGTTCCACATCATAAAAGTCATAAATTCCTTTAACATAAGAATATATGGTAACATTATCATTATACTCACATTGAAAAGAGAGGTGTTTATACCTCCTACAGCAACAAGATTTATCAAAGCAATAAGTAACATTGTAAGTAGAGCACATGTTTCTAGCAATGGTATTCAATTTGTCAATTTGTGCCCATAAGTGTTTCCCTTTTTGTGACAAGCGGTGTTCCTTATAATAATATTTTTGTTCTTCCGTGAACCCACCATGCCAATAAGATTCAGTTTCAAAGAAACCAACCATTGATAGGAAGCATGACAAAGCAAGGCAATAATAGATCAACAACTATAGGAGACTTAATTTTTGTGTGTTTTCAATAAAGAAAGCAAACTAGTTGAACTAATTTTTGTGTGTTTTTGGTAAAGAAACAAAGCAAAAATAAAACTAAGAAAAACAAAAACAACACAGTAAAGAGATTGGTTATGAGGGACTCCCCTTGTGAAGATGTCCTTGACTCCCCGGCAACGGCGCCAGAAAAAATCTTGCTGACTCGTAGTTGATGTAGAGCTCGTTGGGAACCCCAAGAGGAAGGTATGATGAGCACAGCAGTAAGTTTTCCCTCAGTTATGAAATCAAGGTTTAATCGAACCAGTAGGAGCAAGGGAACACCCTAAAGGTGTTACTAGCTGAGCTTTGGTAGGGCGCACTACCGGTGCTAGTAGCAACTTGGAGACCTGCACAACACAACCACAGAACTTTGTCCCCAACTTGCGATGAGGTTGTCAATCTCACCGTGTTTTGCGGAAAACAAAGGATTAAACGTATCGAATGGAAAGAAGTAAAAGTTTGCAGAAAGTAAACACAAAGTAGTAAAAGATTGTATATTGTATGTAAAGAAAAAGGACCGGGATCCATAGTTCACTAGAGGTGGCTCTCCTTAGATAAATAACAAGCTGGGTGAACAAATTACAGCGGGGCAATTGACAAACACGGAGAAAGAAATACATGCATATACTAATCATCTTGACTCCTCTAAGACTTGATTGGGCATTACGACATAATACATAGACCGCCATCCAACTGCATCTATGACTAATAATCCACCTTCAGGTTATCATACGAACCCCCTCCAGTATTAAGTTGCAAGCAACAGATTATTGCTTTACGAACTACGTGTAAAGTAAACAATACGATTGTTCTATGAACAAAGGATTGTTGTTTTCTCCCTAGTAGCAACAACACATCTAGTACCTTAGAGATTTCTGTCACTTCCCCGAATTACCAGAGGCATGAACTCACTATCGAGCATAAATACTAACTCTTGGAGTTGCTAGCATCTACTTGGCCAAGATAGCTACTAACAACGGAAAGCATGCAAGATCTCAAATAACCAAAACATGATAGAATCAATAATCAATCTGAAATAGCATCTCAATATCCATCGGATCCCCGCAAACACAACATGTATGAATTACAAATAGATGATCTTGGAAAATAGGAACTTTGGCTTTTGTCCCGTCCAATTCCGAGAATATTCATTTTCTGACTTTCCTGGAACCAAAAATAGCAGAAAACAGGCAACTGGCACTGTGGCACTTGTTAATAGGTTAGTCCAAGAAAGTGTATAGAAAGTACTCCAAAGTTGGAACAAAACACAAGAAAGTAGATAAAACCAAGCATGGAACATCAAAAATTATAGAAACATTTGCAATGTATCATTCGCTTCTGGTTTTCTTCTGGTATTATTAATATTTCCAAAATAAGCGATTTACATTGTTTTTGACTCCTTTTCTCCACAGTACAACTGCTCCAATAATTCTATCCATTGGATCCATCATCTGTCCTGATCCGAGTGAAAACAGACATAAAATGTACGCGCAAGCGCCGTAAAATACCAAGATCCTAGATCTACAATGGAAAATGATAATGTAAAAGATGATGCAAATATGCACTCATAAACTACCCCAAGCTTAGACTCTTGCTCGTCTCGAGAAGGTTTTTAGCTTAATGGATGTGATCCTCATATTCATGAAGCTAAGTCAATAAAATAAATGAGGCAATTGCATCATGTGTTTATCATGTATGATATAGGGGAATAAGTTCATGAATAGTACCTTACTCGAACCATCTGAATAGTATTAGAAGGCTTCCACACCTTAGTTATCAATAGTTCATAAAAGATGAATCTCAACGTCATGTAAAAGAATCCGGTTCAACCGAATGAGTTAACGAGATAGTCCCAAGTGTTTTAGGATCAACGTATTCAATTGGGATTCAAAATCATCTTTGTCATACTACAATACAATGGTATATGCCTATTTGCTCTTTGCACATTTGCTCTTTTTCTTCTTTATTTTTCTTTTCTTTTGCATATATGCTCACACTTTTGTTTTAAGTGTTGTGCAAAGGAGCTAGCCATATATTCCACCTTATGTAGGAATTCAAAATTCAACAATTTCAATTATCAAATTCCAACTATATATGAAGCATCCTTATGACATTGAGATTCTACCTCGACTTATTCTCACTCTATTTGGATAACACTTTCATTTTCCTTTGTTCAAGGTTTCTCTTCTAACTTAATTGAATAGATAATTTTTCTTTGTGAATCAAACCATAGATTTACAGCATATTGACCGAATTATCTTTATGTGTTCCATTAATGCCAATGGTGTGGAAGACTCCTATTGCTATCATCAAGTGCAAGAAAAATCATACTCAAGCCATTCATATATCAATAAAGCAAACACAAACTCAATATTGCACCATATATAATAATAAACTCTAAATTTCATAAAAGGGATTGACTATTCCTGAAGGGAATTCTATGCAAACTTTATTTCTAGTTTGAACTAAAGCAAAAATAACAATAAAAACTTATAAGATAGATTACAAGGTCTTTAAGATCTCCCCAAGCTTGGAATCAAGCCAGGCGGGATCAAATAATCCCTTGTGATTATTTGATTCCGTGATTATTGTAGATCACTGTGCTGCCATGGCATGTAACACCGCGGTGTGTAGCTTCTTGTTGGTCTCCTCCAGAGTAGTTATGCGGCTGTAGCACCTGCGTAAATCAGATTGTAGAGTGTCCACTCTATCTATGAGCTTGGTCACCAATGGAAGGAGGTCTTCCTTATTCTCCATCTCATTGAGACGGTAACGGACTTCGACGTGACGGAGTAGCTCCGGCTTCTGATATATTTCTAGTGTCCCCACGCGATCCTTGGTCCTGGGGATAACTTCCTCTTCCTCATCCATAATTGATGGATTGGGGAATTGGAATCCGTACCTCCACTCTTCTTGTGGCTTAACCTTCATACGAGCACCAATGGTTGGCTTCATGGGTGGTGCCTTTGCTTGGTTGCTAGCACCTGCACTAATATTAGATAATTCCTTACGCTTGTGCGGCCTTGGATCCGTGGTGATAAACTTGACCGTCTCCACACACCCTTTTCCATGCAGCTTGCAATCTTCTCTCTCTTGTTGAGCTTTCTTCATTGCCGCCCAATCGATCTCTGGTGGATCATAGATGTCACGACGGATGTAGACGTCAACGACGTCATCATCGGAATCATTGTTGAAGTAGATTATCTCGACATACTCCTTGTACCTAGGGGTAAACCTCTCCACCTCCTCGTCATTGTCCTCCATGGACGGGCTGCTAGAGCGGTCCTTGGAAGGAGCAATGAGCCCCATGGGTTTCCCACTGCCTAGGGCGGGATAGCATATTGCTAGATTGGTTTCTGTAGATTATGATTAGAGAGAGAGACAATGGCAGTATATAAGAGAGGTCAGAGGTTGGTAAAACTCGCGAGAAACACGAAATTGTTGCCCAAGAAAAGAATCCAAACAAAACAAGGAAAGAAATCACGGATTTGGAAGAGTTCTGCCGCGTAACAACCAACTATACGGGCGCGGCCCATATAGGTCTGGCCGTATAGTTGATTCCGGGCAGATATTTCCAAATATCTCAAGTCCAGGTCGATTAAATCACGACTCGGAACCGACAATAACATTTTTTTGACAATGTAAAATAAAGATGGAACGAAAAAGTGTTTAAGAGTTTAACGATAAACTATACGGCCAATTTTTTTGCTCCGGTCGTATAGTTGCGACCATATAGATACAAACACCGAAAATCAAAAGTGCCTGAGAGTTTAACGACTAACTATACGACCGAAATTTTTGCTCCGGTCGTATAGTTGCGACCGAATAGATACAGACACCAAAAAGCAAAACTATCTAAGAGTTTAACGACCAACTATACGACCAGAATTATTTCTTCGGTCATATAGTTGTGGCCATATAGGCTCAGATATCAAAAACAAATCTATCTAAGTGTTTAACGACCAACTATACGGCCGGAATTTTTTCTCCGGTCATATAGTTGCGACCGTATCTCAGATATCGAAAACTATTTTACAAAGATGATACAGAGAGTTTAACGACCAACTATATGGCGGGATCTCCCTCTCCGGTCGCATAGCTCCGCCCATATAGTTGGTAAAACCCCTCTAAAACTTCAGAAAAACACAAGGAATTCAAAGGAAAAAAGTTTAAGAGTAAAATTTGTGAAAACATAGCACTTATTTGGGTAAGAACACTTACCTTGCACTTACCATTTGTTTAATCGGGGATGAAAAGTTCCTCCCACAACAAGGAATCCTTCTCTTTTGGAGGAACTGTCTTTAGTTCATTAAATAATTCCCGTAAATGAAAATCACTAGGACTAAAGTTCCTCTCGATAAGATTGATGTCTTCTTGGGCAAACATGTACACTTCATCTAACATCTTTATTTCCTGCCTCTGCATAATCTGCAACTCAAATTCTTGCAGTGAAAGAATCCAACAGATCAGTCTAGGCTTATTTTTCTCCTCTCAAGGAGTTATTTTAAACCATCACGATCCGTATGAACTCTCACCTTTGCATTAAATATGTAATAACAAAATTTATCACAAGAGAAAAATACAGCAAACAATTCCTTTTCTTCCTTTGGGTAATTCTTCTAAGCACCATTTATCGTTCTACTGGCATGATGTATAATATTAAATCTATGGCCAATATGTTGTCCAAGAGTTACTCCTACAACATCATCGCTAGCTTCACATATTAAGTCAAAGGTTCTATCCCAGATAGGTGGTTCAATGGTGGGAGCACGAGTTAAAGCATTTTAAAGTTTATCAAAGGCTTCAAGACACTTATAATCAAAATTAAATCTCATTCCCTTTTGCAAGAGGTTAGTCAAAGGTTTAGATATCCCAGAGAAATTTTTAATGAACGTTATGTAAAAAACCACATTACCAAGAAAACTTCTTATACATTTAATATCCCTAGGTTGCAGTATTCTCTCTATTGCTTCAACCTTAGCTCTATCAACTTAAATTTCCTTACATGATACCTTGTGTCCGAGGACTATACCTTCTTTGACCATAAAGTGGCACTTCTCCCAGTTTAGAAGAAGATTAGTTTCTTCACAACGAAGCAAAACTCTTTTGAGATTATCCAAGCCACTAGTAAATGAAGTTCCATAGACAGAAAAGTCATCCATAATACTTCCATTATAAGTTCTATAAAATGTGCAAAAATAATAGTCATACATCATTGAAAATTTGTTGGAGCATAACACAGACCAAAAGGCATACATCAGTAAGCATGTAAACCGTCAGGACTTATGAAAGTTGTTTTAAGTTGGTCATCCAGATGAACAACTATTTGAGAGAAACCAGAGTATCCGTCCAAGTAACAGAGATGAGTATGGTTTGCTAACCTTTCTAAAGTTTGATCTATGAACAGTAATGGATAGTGATCTTTCCTAGTTTCTTTATTTAATTTCCTAAAGTCTATGCACATCCTGTGCCCAACAATAATTCTAGTAGGTATTAATTCATTGTTAGTAAAACCGCCCTTCTTAGGGACACAATGAACATGACTTACCCAATCACTCTCTTTAATAGGATAAATTATACCTACGTCCAGTAGGTGTACAATTTCTTTTCTTACCACTTCTTTCATTTTAGGCTTTAATCTTCTATTAAATTCTGCAACTGGTTTACCACCTTCTTCCATGAATATTCGATGGACGGCTATCATGGGACTAATTCCCTTCAAGTCATCCATTGACTTACCCAAAGGCTTGGTGATGCTCCTTAAGTATCCTCATGAGTTCTTCTTCTTCTCCTAAAAGTTTAGCACTAATAATAACAAGGAATTTATTGGTATCATCTAAAAACCTGTATTTAAGATTATCTGGTAGAGTCTTCAACTCTGGGGGTGGTAATTCTTCGTCCCCTCTCTTTTCTGGCTCTTCAAAAGCTTCATTAGTTGGACGTCCCAAAATGGGAAGTGAATCGAATTCATCTTCTAGTTCTTCTAGGGACTTGTCCTCCATAACTATTTCTTCATAATTTGGATCTTCATTTATTTCTTCTTCTTGATTACCAAAGAAAAGAGCCGCCATTTCCTCAATAGTTCTCTCTTCCTCTTCTTCTTGTATTTGTGGAGGTCTGTCTTTAAATTTGGAAAAATGGAATTTATTTTCCGTTCCCCCAAGCTTAAGAGACACAATCTCCTTCTTGAAATTAACATAGGCACCTATATCACCCAAAAAGTTTCTTCCCAATATAATAGGGCAAAGAGTGTCAGCTGGCATATCAACAACTGCAAAATCGATAGGAAAGTTTTTTGTTGCCAATTGTGACAGTTGCATTGTAAACTACTCCCATTGGAATTCTAAAGTTTTTATTGGCTAACATAATTGTTATATCAGTATTTTCAATTGTAGCTTGTTCTATTTCTTTTTTTTCTAAGTAGAAATCATAAGATATAACATTAACTTTGGTGCCAAGATCACATAAACTTAATGAGAGGTTTCTTTAAATATGCAGGGAAGAATAGGCTTACCCACATTTTTTACCTTTATTTTACCTTCAACCAATACGAAAGTTTCTTTATATAGTTCAACTATGTTACAAGTGAGTACATAGCCATAATTGCTTCCTTGGTTACCTCTTCATATTTGTTTTCTTTCAGGTGTTCCATGACTCCTAGCATGCTTTTGTCTTCCTTCTTTTCCTGTACTGGTTTGACCAATTCATATTCAAAAATATGCTTTTGTGCAGTGTTAGGGAAAGGTACTTCATATATTGGTTCTACGGAGGCAAGTGTTGCTTTATCTTCTGTTTTCTTTTCTGGTTCGGGTGGTGGATCATACTTGACTGGACCCTCCATTGGAGCTTTAATATGTTCTGTAAAAGCTTTAACAACTTGCAACCCATGATTTGAATCCAGATAAAGTTATTAGATAATTATTTAACATGGCCTTTTTTTATTATAGTCATGAATACAATCATGCTCTATTTCTACCTTCCTTCACCTCCTAGACCAAAATTCCATGAAACTCTATGATCACGAATTCTATTAAGTAAAGCCCAAGCTTTAGGTATAGGAAGATTCATAAAGGCTCCTTCTGCAAAAGAGTCTAGTTTAATTTTTTTAGGTTCAATTAAACCGCCATAAAAGATATGTAGTAGTTACCATTCAGGAAAATCATGATGTGGACATAGACGTAGTAAATATTTAAATCTAATATAAGCTCTTACTAGTCCTTCATTAGAACAATTCTTCCAAGTCATTATAAGACGCCTGATTCAAAAAGATTTTGATAATGGATAATATTTTGATTGAAATTCATAGGCTAGATTATCCCAAGTAGTAGTGGCTTCGAGGGGTAGAGATCTATACCATGAGAGAGCTGTACTTGTCAAAGTTTAACTAAAAAGTTTAACCCTTACCTCATCAGCGGTATATGCCGTCAAATAGAAAAGTGCCACATATATCTTCAAAACATGCAATATGCTCATATGGATTAGGATCTTCTTCATCTCTAGTAAACTGCTTCTTATGTAGAATACTAAGTAGTAGAGGATTTATTTCAAACCCCCTTGTTTTCTCATTGGAGTTCTCTCTTTTATAAAAATCATAGGGGTTCCCAAAGTGGTTGAGTGGGTTAGCACTAGTCATATGCTCAAACTCCATCATGTTTGTGGAAACCAGTAACTTAAAACAAAATTTAGCAAGATTAAAATAAATAAGCAAAAAATAAAAGACCTACAACACTTAGTACCCCGACAACAGTGCCAGAAAATTGCTTGATGACTGCAAGTGCACAGATCGTTGGTAGCTAGTTTCGAAATAAAGATATCGATCCCACAGGGAGCAGGAGTCTGAAGTCTAATAATTCTTGAAATAAGTATTGCGATAGAAATGCTAGACAAAGTTCTAAGCTACAAGATAAAATGCGAGTATTGTGTAAAAAGGTGTTTTTGGGTTTTGGGTATAAGAGCAATAATAAAGTAAAGCAAAATAACTTAATACAGAAAGTAAGTATCACATATGTAAGAAAGATTGGAACTATAGTAGGGAAAAAGTGTTCTCAGGAGTAGCGGATACACCACTAGTATTGTAAATATTTAAGATAAAGATTATCATCATGAACATTCTCAACTATATATGTGTGGGAGGAACTCCGTATTTGGACGAATAGGCAGCAACCGCTGCTCACACCATCCTCATAACCACAGAAGTCATCAATCGAATTACTGCGCTACTAAGGGACGTAATCCCATAGGACGTATCCCATGGCATGGATAGTGTTCCGTGAGTTTCCTCGGTTTCCCAAGTTGATACGTATGGGGTGCCAACAGTTTTATAGTCACTATAAGTGCTAAAACGCCTCCGTCTACCAACAAGTAGTTCCCTCCATCAAGTCCCCATGAGAGACAAATATTGAGAGGTCGACTTCTCTCAACATCAAGATGTTGAGAATATAACACATGGTCACACCGCTGAATATCATAATAGACTTTATCTTATTTCAATCTCCTACTAGGGTTTCTCCATCTCCCCAAAACTAATGATCTACTCAGACATGGAGGCTATCAACATCATGGAAATGATAACGAAAACAATCATAGATGAATAGTACTTGTATAAATCCATAACAAGTATAGGAATTACAACAAGATCGAGACAAGATGTAGATGGGATGGAAGGAGATGGTGGTGATGTAGTGATGGATGATGAAGATCGATGCCTTAGCCTCCCGGATCTGCGTAGGGCCTTGTGGATGAGTTCCCCCTCCAGATGCCTTCCCGAGGTGAGGTTTCTGCGATTTCTGGGTGTTCTGTATGTCATCTCCTTGAACCAACTGCACGGGGTGAAACTATTTGACGAGGTGGAGGAAGTGCCAAGTATACAGCCAGAGCTATACGGGCGGAAAAGTTGCTCTGGTCGTATAGTTGGTCGTTAGACTCTCTGCCTCCCTTGTTCACTTCTGGTTTTCTTCTGGTATTATTAATATTTCCCAAATAAGTGATTTACGTTGTTTTTATTCCTTTTATCCATAGCACAACTTCTCCAATAATTGTATCCATTGGATCCATCATCTGTCCTGATCCTGGTGAAAACAGACACAAAATGTGAGCCCAAGCACCGTAAAATACCAAGATCCTACATCTACAATGCAAAATAATAATGTAAAACGTGATGCAAATATGCAATCATTAACCCCTCTCTAGAATTTCCTCTTACAATGATCGCCAAGCAGCAGAGAGCTAAGAACAACATAGGCTAGGCTATGAACTGGTGGGGAAGATGAACCTGAGCACAACCAAAAGGAATCAGTAAGCAAATGCAAAAAAAAGTTGCTAAAGAAGAAATCATAAGATAAAGAAGACATACCATGATCTCCGATGACACAAGACTTGCCATCTTTCTTTCACAATTTTGAGAAGGAGAGAACTAAATAGCATCAAAGAATTAGGATTAAAATATAGCACTAGATTGTTTCAGCTCAAACCGCTATCCTCATCGTCTGATTCTTTTCATTCGTGGGATGGAGGATAAAAAGGACACGCAGCGACATCGCAATAAAGCGCTTCTATCTCGTGAGGCGGGACCCGTTGTAGGCTAGGGCTAAAGATTCCAGAGCACATACGTGTGTTGCATGTGTTATCTTGCCCCATATTGCTGGATGGTGGGCCGTGTGTGCCATGGGCCAGTCGTTAGTGTACACGACCATGTTCATTATCTGTGAGAGGAGTTCCCGTCACGATACGTGCCCACACCCACCGGATGGTGGGGCCTGCCAAGAGACGACGTGGCGCCGTGAGCTCATGCCTACTGCAGATTCTTGTAGTCCTGGAGCCCGCCGAGAGCCAACGTTGTGACATAAGCCATGCCGAATGCATTTTCTCATGGATGGAGGCCCGCAGAAAGCCGACGTGGCGTCAAAAACACATGTATGTTGTCATACTTTACCATAGAGCCTAGCTGGCAGCATAGATCATAGACATGTGCAGGTTCTTGCGGCAAGATCATACAATGGGTCTAGTTCATAGACGATATGACTACGTATATCGTAGTCATCTAGCAAGGTCACGTCTATGTCGTACCATGGGGACCGCAAATGTTGGGTTCGCAGCATATAAATCAAAAAATTCCTATGATATGAAAAACTAAGAACTAAGATCTATCTATCTAGATACATGCAACGGGTGGATATACATCCATAGAGAACTTACCCTCGAAGACCGAAAAGCATTATGAGATTTATTCTTGTGGATGATGTAGTCGTACTCTTTCCGATCTCAAGATCATGATGAAATCCAGCACCGCAAAATAGCAGTGCATCCATGATCTCACACACATCCAGGACACCGACAACCTCTGACTCCTCACTCCAGCAAAGCAGCGGAAACAATAGATCATTTCCAGAGAAACACCAAGAACATGTACTTCGATAAAACGAAGCCACGGGGAATTGCGAGAGCGGGAAGAGAACCTTCACAAGGAGGTGGTTCAAATGGAGAGGAGGAGGATGCCTCCTTGTACACGGGAAGGCGGTTGCCGCAAGGGGCATGGCTGCCAGCCATGGGGTGTGCCCACACCTCTCCCTCATTCATGTGGGTGGACTTTTGATGACCCACAAGTATAGGGGGTGTATCGCAGTATTTTCGATAAGTAAGAGTGTTGAACCCAACGAGGAGCAGAAGGTGCTGGCTAGTGGTATGGATGAAGAATTCTCTACAAATACTTAGCAAACGGATTTTTAGGGGTTTTTGATAATGCAAATAAATAAAGTACGAGTAAATAAAAGACAATGAGAATAAATGCAGCAAGTGGCCCAATCCTTTATTCAGCAAAGGACAAGACGATTGTATTACTTAAGATGACCAAATGTTCTCGAGGACACATGGGAAGACTCTCAAGTGCTTTCGCTTCATATACCGACCTTCCTAGGACTAATACATACTTGTGATTATACCCCTTGCAAACATCCGTAAGTACAAGAAAGTAATTAAGGTAGAAACCTAACCACAACTTTAAACTCTAAGACCCTTACGTCCCTTGTGTAATGGTTTCCTAACGGGGGTTTAGGTTTCTGTCACTCCGGCAACCCCTACGATTAGTAGCCAAATACACAATGCATTCCCCTAGGCCCATATGGGCAAAGTGTCATGTAGTCGACGTTCACATGACACCACTAGAAGAAGTACACCACAACTTAAATATCAAACTATTGAATCTCTCCCAACACAACTCCACTACTAACAACATGACTTCTCCCATTTCCTCAAGAACAAAACGAACTACTCACAAGACATCATATGCATCATGATCAGAGATGGAATAATGATGTATAAAAATCTGAACATAAATAATAATTCAACGGTTCACTCAATAGCATCAACTACAAGGAGTAATCAACACCGGGAAAGTTTCCCCTAAGAACTATGTGATGTCTATGCACTTCTATTCTTGTAGACAGTTGTTGGGCCTCCAAGTGCAGAGGTTTGTAGAACAGCAACAAGTTTTCCCTTAAGTGGATCACCCAAGGTTTATCGAACTCGGGGAGGAAGTGGTCAAAGGTATCCCCTCTGAAGCAACCCTGCAATCAAGATACAAGAAGTCTCTTGTGTCCCCAACACACCCAATACACTTGTCAGGTGTATAGGTGCACTAGTTCGGTGAAGAGATAGTGAAATACAAGTGGTATGGATAATTATAAGTGGCGACGGTGATAGAAAATAGCTTGATGGCGTGGAAAAGAATAAAGGCAAACTGAAATAAAGATGGAAGCAAGCAAACATGTAATATATATAATTGCAAATGGTGTATCAATGCTTAGAAACAATGCCTAGGGATCATACTTTCACTAGTGAACACTCTCATATAAATATCTTCTCTTTATGATACTACTCAAAACTACTCTCCGGTTGGACACTCTAATCCATGGTAGGGCTATAACATCACACCTCAAAGTAAGCCTTTCCCATCTAGAATACCCCACACTATCACCTTGAGCACTAGATGGTTCCAACAAACACCACAATTTCAAAAAGACATCCAACTCCAAATATAACTCATAACAAGTATTTGTAATCTCTAGCCTAAGTGCCACCAGGGTGTGCACGCTATCACTTTCACACACATGGGGAGAGCAGAGATCTATTGAAGCACTTGAGTAGCAAGGTAGATCTATAGATTACAAGCTCATGATCTCAATAGGATCATGCATAGAGAGAGAGAGATAAACACATAGCTACCGGTAGAACCCTTAGCCTCGAGAGAGAACTGCTCCCTCCTCATCATGAGAATCAGCAATGGTGATGGAGATGGCGGTGGAGATCGATGGCGATGGCTCCGAGGGCACTTCCCCGTCCCGGCAGGGTGCCAGAACATAGACTTTCTGTCCCCCGAATCTCCCCTTCGGTGGCGGCGCGTTGCGGAACTTTTCGTGGCTAGAGGCTTGACAATTTAGGGTTTATGCATCGGGAGGCTCTTATAGGCGAGAGGGGAGACCGAGGGGGTGCCGAAGGGGGCCACATCACCCCCTGGAGCGCCCTGGCCTAGCCCGCGCCACCAGGTGGTGTGGCCAACCCCTGGCCCCTCTCCGTCTCGTCTTCTGGCTCCGTGAGGCTTCCGGTAAAATATCGACTTTGGCTTTTGTCCGGTCCAATTCCGAGAATATTGATTTTCTGACTTTCCTGGAACCAAAAACAGCAGAAAATAGGCAACTGGCACTGTGGCATCTTGTTAATAGGTTAGTCCAAGAAAGTCTATGAAAAGTACTCCAAAGTTGGAACAAAACATAAGAAAGTAGATAAAACCAAGCATGGAACATCAAAAATTATAGATACATTTGCAATGTATCACTATGCAAGATTCAACCCAATTGTTACAGCGAGATGGTGGTGGTGATGATGGCGCTTATGGTGATGATGGTGGTGGTGATGATGATGATGATCCCGATGAAGTCCAGCTTGATGGTGGTGTTGATGGCAACGATCTCCCCTCTCCGGGAAGGAATTCCCCCGGCAGAATTCTGTCTACCGGAGAGATCTTTCTCTCTCGGTGTTTTCTGCCCCGCAGAGGCGGCGGAATCTTTCTGTGGTTGGTCCCCAAGTCTTAGGGTTTCAGGAGAATAATATACGCCAGAGGGGAGAGCTGGAGGTGGACAAAGGCGGCCACACCACATGGTGGCGCGGCCTAGGGTGGCCCGCGCCAGGGGGTGGTGTGGGCCTCCTGTGGCCCATCTCCACTCCTCCTTCTGGCTTCCTTCGTCTTCTGGAAAAATAGGATTTGCCGTATATTTTCCCGGATTTTATGATCTTCACGAATTTTGCCTCCAAACAGCACCTTTTCCATCAGAATCCTGACTGCAGTGGTCCATGCTCCAAAAGTCATCAAGCATGCAAAAATAGATGAAATAACATAAGTATCATCTCTTAATATGAAATATATCAATGGATAATAGTGAATTATGATATGTAATAGTGATGCAAAATGGACGTATCAACTCTCCACTCACATGAATTTATTCTCCACTCACATGCATTAATTACCCAATAATTTAAATGCATTATTATATTTATATAAAACACTTTTATTTTATTTTATTCAGTATTTTGTTAATTACTTTAATTATCAAACATCTACATAAAACCCCTTGCATTACTTAAATATTACATATGAAACCATTTTCAGCAATTTGGCCCGAAACAATTCCAGTGCTCATCGAAATAATCCCCGCGCTTTAAAATCTATTCTCCAGTATTATATCTGCCCCAGTTGGTGTTGGCATACCTTGAGTGTGTCACCCTACGGTTCACGAATGATTCAAACATGATCGAGACCCCTCTCCGATCAATAATCAGTAGTGACATCTAGAAATACATACTAAATCCCACATATTCAATCATGACTCTTGTTATCGTGAGAACCTTTGATGTCGTAGCTAAATACCTTTTTCTCGCGATATATTACATGTACGAGATTCGATCATTGGTATCCGCATACCTAGTTTGATGTCATTACCGACAAGTACTCTTTTCTCGTTCCCGTGATATAACATTCTTTGTGATCTTATAACTTGCTTGCAATCTATGTCAATGTGATATGACCGAGAGGGCCCTGAGTATATCTCTCCGTCACCGGGATGGACAAATCCCACACTTGATCCATGAGCCTATACATAACACTACCGGAGAGTACCTGATCCCACCTTTATAGTCACCCTATTATTGTGTGACATTTGATGTTATCTAGGTACTCTTTCAGTGTTAGTGATTTATATGATCTCATGGTTTAAGGATAATGGTTACTTTGTACGATGTTATAGTAATTTAAACATAATGATTTTGATTGTATTACTATTCTTTGGGTGAATGTTCATCACATCAGTCCACCAATGTTGTTACATCATTATTAACAACATCCAATGTCCATGATCAGCAAACCTTGATCATCTTGTTAATAAATGAGCTAGTTTATATAAGAGGAATAACTAGGAACTCATTATTTTGTTTATTAAACACACATGTATTAACGTTTCCAATTAACACATTTATAGCATAAAAATAAACATCTATCATATATTTGGAATAAGATAATAACCACTTTATTATTGCCTCTCGGGAGTATTCCCTTTAGTCTCCCACTTGTACTAGAGTCAATAATCTAGATTACATAGTGATAAATCTAACACCCATGGAGTTCTGGTGTTGATCATGTTTTTCTATAGGGTGAGTTTTAGTCAACGGGTCTGCTACATTCATATCGGTATGTACTTCACAAATCTTTATATCTCCATCCTTTACATCTTCATGGATAGAATGAAACTGGCGCTTTATATGCTTGGAATTATTGTGAGACCTCGGTTCTTTGGCATTGTCTATGGCTCCATTGTTGTCACAATAGATCACCATTGGGTCCAACACACTGTGATGAGGGGTAACCTCGGAATTTCCCATGGTTATGGACTTAGGGTTTCGAGGAAAAGAGAACATTGGGGATTTCATCGAATGTCAGACAAACAAGGGAGTCGAAGTCGTCTGATTATTGATGGACAATGCTATTATAGATTGCTTGGGAGTTTTTCGGTACCTCTCCGTTGGCTCCTCCCAGCCTATATATAACAGGCTGGGTCCCAAAGCCGTATATGGATAGGTTACATATCTACTATTACAAAACCAATACAATGCTGGTTTCTTTTTGCTTATCTAACAAAACTAAGACTTTCGTCAGATGCTTCTTGGGCCTTCTTCTTTCGTCTTCATAGGTCGTGTGCCTTTATGTAGCTAGGGTAACCAAACATAAGCACCCGAGTAATCATACCCATGTCAGTAGCCCTCGAGACTCCATCCGAATCGTAGATTCGGGTTGAGTCTCAAAGATATTTTCGGATTTTACTTTCCATCCGGGCTTCAACCCCTTTTAATTTATATAAACGGAAATAACCGAGTTCCACAGTTCTGGACTGAAAGTAAAAGAAAGGGGGGAGGGAAACTAGAAGAGATTTGGAGCAGCATCAGGAAACCCGCTGAGAACACTCGACTTCGAGCGACCAACAGGGCAAAAACCTAATGCCACTAGTAGTACTTATTACATCTGGAAAGGACCAGCTTGCAACCATAACTAAGCAGGAAGATCCACCAAAGATCATAAAAACGGCCTCCGTCAGTTGAGAACTGCCACAACAAGCTTCTTATTCTTCAGGCCCTCGTGATTATCAGAAGAGGTCTCCCAACAGGCTGTCCTGATGGGCCCTGAGAGAAGATCGAGGACACTGTGCGCTTTAGCTCGTTCACCCCATCTATCAGCATCTCTTTGTCAGCGCCCTTCTGAAGACCTGCCCAGTACAAAAGAAGGGAAATGGAGAAGTAGAAGATTTCACTTGAGAGTGTAGCTTATGTTTACTGCGCTATTAAGGGACGTAATCCCGTAGGACGTATCCCATGGCTTGGATAGTGTTCCGTGAGTTTCCTCGGTTTCCCAAGTTGATACGTAAGGGGTGCCAACAGTTTTATAGTCACTATAAGTGCTAGAACGCCTCCGTCTACCAACAAGTAGTTCCCTCCATCAAGTCCCCATGAGAGGCAAGTATTGAGAGGTCGACTTCTCTCAACATCAGGATGTTGAGAATATAACACATGGTCACACCGCTGAATATCATAATAGACTTTATCTTATTTCAATCTCCTACTAGGGTTTCTCCATCTCCCCAAAACTAATGATCTACTCAGACATGGAGGCTATCAACATCATGGAAATGATAACGAAAACAATCATAGATGAATAGTACTTGTATAAATCCATAACAAGTATAGGAATTACAACAAGATCGAGACAAGATGTAGATGGGATGGAATGAGATGGTGGTGATGTAGCGATGGATGATGAAGATCGATGCCTTAGCCTCCCGGATCTGCGTAGGGCCTTGTGGATGAGTTCCCCCTCCAGATGCCTTCCCGAGGTGAGGTTTCTGCGATTTCTGGGTGTTCTGTATGTCATCTCCTCGAACCAACTGCACGGGGTGAAACTATTTGACGAGGTGGAGGAAGTGCCAAGTATACAACCAGAGCTATACGGGCGGAAAAGTTGCTCTGGTCGTATAGTTGGTCGTTAGACTCTCTGCCTCCCTTGTTCACTTCTGGTTTTCTTCTGGTATTATTAATATTTCCCAAATAAGTGATTTACGTTGTTTTTTATTCCTTTTATCCATAGTACAACTTCTCCAATAATTGTATCCATTGGATCCATCATCTGTCCTGATCCTGGTGAAAACAGACACAAAATGTGAGCCCAAGCACCGTAAAATACCAAGATCCTACATCTACAATGCAAAATAATAATGTAAAACGTGATGCAAATATGCAATCATTAACCCCTCTCTAGAATTTCCTCTTACAATGATCGCCAAGCAGCAGAGAGCTAAGAACAACATAGGCTAGGCTATGAACTGGTGGGGAAGATGAACCTGAGCACAACCAAAAGGAATCAGTAAGCAAATGCAAAAAAAATTCGCTGAAGAAGAAATCATAAGACAAAAAAGACATACCATGATCTCCGATGACACAAGACTTGCCATCTTTCTTTCACAATTTCGAGAAGGAGAGAACTAAATAGCATCAAAGAATTAGGATTAAAAAATAGCACTAGATTGTTTCAGCTCAAATCGCTATCCTCATCATCCGGTTC